>OX155977.1:4367069-5082069 GCA_944548615.1 Micropterix aruncella | reverse complement strand
AAATAAAATACTTCATTTGCTCGTTGCCATTCCGTTCCGACACTCACAAAAATGTCGTATTACCTATCATGTTATTTCTATGTCAATTCACATTCATTATTTTATTCGCACAATCGAAACGTCGTCAATGACAACAAAAAAAGATTACGAGTATATTTGGTTAGGTAAGCTCACGCAATTTACGGCGAGTTGCCAGCTAGCTACATATTAAATCTCTTTAAATAGACAAGTCGATCGGTCGTCTCACACAAACCGACTACCACAACTTCACACAACTGTGGTCGTAACTACAACCTTTGATATATAGGGTACTATATAGCTGACCCGTGCCCACTTCGTTGGGCGGTAAACATTTTTACTTGTGATGAAATTATGAGTGTGGTTCGGTTAGTACTGAGTGCTATGATTTATTTCCTGACTGCCAAAAGAGGGTTATATTTTTACTGTATATGTGTGTATGTATTTGCATGCCAATTTGGCTATATTACCGGGTTTCAAATTAGTGAATGAAACGATTATGACTGAATAAATTATGTTTATTTTAATTGTTCAAAACTTCTCTGTATACTATAGTATACTCGTGGATACAGAAAAAAATCAAAAGGGGTGGGGGGGGCGTTAAAAGACAAAAGTGGGGGGAGGGGCGCTATGGAGTAATCATCAAGTCACATGCAAAGGCTACCATGCTACCTATGCAAGCACAAACTACTCGACTGATTAATAAATTGCTTTAAGATAGATATTTGGAGGTGTCAACTACAACGGGCGAACCCGTCACCCCAGGAAGTGAGGATATTGATCGTTCTGTCTCCCGTGAGGTGAGCGTAGAAGACTTTGGGATGATACAGTCCACTGTCTAGTCGCCATTGGCCCGTAAGAATCCAACGCCTAACCGCAAGACATTTTGTTTGTACCCAGCGGGTTGCCTCGGGCCCTTACTACCAGCTTCGGCCAGATTTCATCGGCCTTCCGACTGGTTACAGGTGCGAGGTCGCTTGCGCGGTCCTCTCCCTTGCGTAGCGGTGATTCGGTGTCTACCGAATCAATCGCGGACTACGGCGTCCATTGCCCCCGCTCTATAGGAAACAAAGACGTTTCCAGACGCTTCCGGTTATCAGTCGGATTGCATAGTCGATTGGCTGACGCCGCACATTGCACAAACCGCCCAGAAGCGCCCAAAGAGCAATTCCCAGGGGAACTGGCCCGCAGGCACAGAGCCCTACCGTTGATCGCACTTCTACATGGAGGCTATCGGATAGGTGCTGACCTGTGAGTTGGGCCGACCCTAGCACATGGGTCATAATGGCCCAAATGCACTGGGTTTATTGGCTCCCCGTCTAGATAAATACGCGGGCGGGCGTGGCCGCCGCGCCCAGGGGGAGGGGGGGCGCCCCCCGAGCCCCCCATATGTATCCGCCACTGTGTATACCAATTTTAATGGAGATCGGTTGAACGGTATATAAGTTGATGTGCTGCAGCGCTATCTATTGGCGAGTTACAACACAAGGAACAGCGTGAAAAGATTATGCGTTCGACTTTCATGCGTACCGACTTTCATGGCGATCGGTTGGGCGATATAAAAGGTGATCATTCTGGTGGTGAGTTACAATAATGTTAACAGTGCGAAAATATTATGCGTGCTCGAATGTCTACGTATACCAATTTTCATAGCGATCGGTTGGGCGGTATAGAAGTTGATGTGCTGCAGCGCCATCTGTTAGCGAGTTACAATAAAAATAATATTATGCCTGATCAAATGTCTATGAAATAAGAAATAAGAAATAAGAAAAAAATATTTTAAATAACCCGATCTGGGTATAGAAATTACATATAAAAAAAATGGTATTTCTACAAATAAAATTACATTTCAAATTATAAAAAAGTCTATAAAAAACTAATATTGAAAAAAAAACTTAGAAATTCAAAAATAACAAAGACATAAAAACTAGAAAAATAAAAATAAACAGAAATAATGAAAAACATAGAGAATCAGCAATTCAATAACGAAAATATATGAAAACTAGAAAAATAGAAAGCATCCAAAGAGTTCTACATAGACTACATTTAATAAGGATCAAACTATCAATCAACAATCAAGAAATAGAAAAATGCATCGACTCTTCAAAGAACAAAAAATGCGTGTGGCACTCGGGGACTGCCGCGGTAAAGCTATTGCATAGCATTTTTTAACAACTTATGCAATTGTAATTATTTATTTATTTTATTTATGTAGTAGTTTTTCTGATATCAGATAACTGCGCTCTATCGGAAAACGTTGAAATTATTCCGAATCGATTCGGAATAATTTAAACGTCTTCCGATAGAGCGCACGAATTTTATTCGATAAAGCAAAAAAAACGGATATTATTCCTTGACTATTCGAAAAAAATCGTAGATAAAAAGATAGATAATTAAATTATCTTTAAAATGGTGCAGGTTTCATAATAATACACCAGATAGTATTTGCGTAGTAGTCGTTTTTGTGTTCGGTTAGACCTATTTTCACAAATTAATTACACTATGTAATATAAACATAATCTAAAATATTCAAAGCTAAGAATATTAGTAAAATGTCCTTGTTTAACATATATTTTTATCGAATCGTAAGCAGTACTGGTTTAGACGTAATTATCAGTTTAAAATAATTAATTTTCGTTAAGAAATTTCTTCATTCGGTCGCCGCGCTGGCCTAGGCCCGCGATAAAAGCTATGCAATAGCTTAAAAATCAACAGGTCTCGATGATATACCTGTTACCGTAATTAAAATCCATAAACGTGTACTGGCACCTTGTCTAACATATCTTTACAATTTAAGCTTTTCAGAGGGAATATTTCCAGATTGTCATAAAGTAGCCAAGATTACACCGATATATAAAAAAGTATACCAATTTTCACGGCGATCAATTGAGCGGTATAGAAGTTAATAAGCTGCAGCGCCATCTATTAGCGAGTTAAAATAAAGGTAATAGGCCGAAAATATTATGCGGACTCAAATGTATATGTATACCAATTTTCACAGTAAACAGTTGGTATAATCTAATCTATAATTAATAATAAATGATTGATTATATATAATTATTAATAATAATAAATAATATGTAATCTAATATATAATTAATAATATAATCCATCGATACAGCTGAACAATTAGGAGCTGGAGCTCTATCGCACAGCATCCAAACTATTTCAGATAAGCAACTAGAGTTGTCAACTACAACGGGCGAACCGGTCACCTCAGGAAGTTTTACGGATTAGTCATTCTATCTCCCTGGAGTGAGTCCACCGTCAAGCTCCGCCATATGCCCGTAAGAGGTTAACGCCTTAACCGCGAGATAGCCAGGAGTATTACCCAGCGGGTTTACACTCATGCCCTTACTTCCAATTGCGACCAGATTACTTCAGTCTCTCGATTGGTTACGAGTTCGAGGTCGCTTGCGCGGTCCTCTCCCTTACGAAGCGGTGAAACGGTGTATACTGAATCTATCGCGGACCACGGCATCCTTTGCCCGACTGTTCACCCAGGTTCGGGTAGCCGATGGTCGTTTCAAGAGCAGTCGCCGTAAGGTCCGCAACCACCCCCGCTCTATAGGAAACAGTACTGCTTTCAGACTCCCCCGACCCCAGAGTCAGAGACTCCCCCGACATTAGCTCCCCCAGACTGTGGGGAGCTAATGGGCCCATGATGAGGTGGCCACTATGACCCATGTGTTCAGGGTCGGTCACACTCACGGGTCAACACCCATCCGATGGCCTCCACGCATGGGGTACGAACCTGGGTAGGACACTGGGTCAACCAGTCTCCCCTGGGAATCAAACCTCTGGCGCTCCTGGACGGTCTGCGCACCGAGCGGCGCAAGCCAATCGACTGTGCTCTCCGACTAACAGTCGGGGGAGTCTGGGAACTGTATTGTTTCCTATAGAGCGGGGGTGGTTGTCTACCTTACGGCGACTGCTCTTGAAATGACCATTGGCCATCCGATCCCGGTTCAGAGTCGGGCAAAGGACGCCTTGGTCCGCGATAGATTCGGTGCACACCGTTTCACCGCTTCGTAAGGGAGAGGACCGCGCAAGCGACCTCGAACTCGGAACCAATCGAGAGACCGGAGAAATCTGGTCACAATTGGAAGCAAGGGCGCGAGGGTCGGCCCGCCAGGTAACACTGGCTATCTCGCGGTAAGGCGTTGGCTTCTTGCGGGTTGTGACGTAGCTGGACGTTGGATTTGTTCTGTCCAAAGTCTTCTACGTTCACTGCAGGGCGACAGAACGAGAAAATCGTTAAAACGTCCTGTGGTGACGGGCTCGCCCGTCGTAGTTGACACCGCAAGTTGTTAGTCAGAGTGCACAATCGATTGGCTTACGCCGCACGGTGCGCCGCACGAACCATTTCAGATGGGTAGGGAGGGGGCGGGGGGTCGGGGGCTTGCACGAAAGTTACAGAAAAGCAGAAAGTCGGCAACATTATCCACACACTCTTACATGCCTTGGCGAAATCCTTCATTTTCACACGGAACCCAGAAATTCACACAGCTTATAACAATGATTGAGTTATGAAATATCTCTCACGCAAATGCTGTCTTTCTCCATTGACGAGACTTTTCACGCTAGAGCCTCGAATGGGGCCATTGTGGCCCCATTATTGTTAGCAACGTTTTTCATATCCAATAAATGGTGAATTACCGTCCACTGAAAATCAGCTTACTCCATCATTTATTAACACATATAACGCTATTTTGGACACTTTTATGCTTTATGGTACGAGGCGGGACCGATGACATTGCCACGGTCGCAGCATTGATTATATTCATATTCATATTTATTCATATTCATTTTATTAGTATACTGGTATACAAGTCAGATACAGATTAGCAAACATTCATACATATTAGCAAACAAACATTTTTTTATCGTAAAGAAAAGGAAGAAACGAAGAAAAAAAACACAAGAATAATGTACAAAGAAGAAATACAAGATGAAATGCAAAGAGATCATTAAATACTTTAGCCAACAAAGCATTTTAGACTTCACTCAAGTAATATTCCTCCAGTGAGTAAAACGCCTTATCTGTAAGGTATCTATCTCTTAAGACGTCTCTTAAACACGTCAAGAGATTGCGCCTGCCTAATGTGCTCGCTGAGTTTGTTGTAAACCGCTGGGCCGGCGATATAAGCTAGCCTCTCCGACTTGGATAATGCATGACTTACCGAACGTAGCATGCTACGGGATCTTGTTGGATAGTGATGATGCACACCATTCACTTTAAAATCGGCTAGATTTCTGCGAACGAACAGCGCTACTTCCATTATATACATGGACGGCAGCGTCACGATGCAGAGATCTCTAAACAGAGGCCTAGCTGACGTAGCAAGCGCCACGCGCGCTATTGTGCGGACTGCGCGCTTCTGCATAAGAAGAAAGCCCTCTGCCTGTCGGCTGCTCGCCCCTATAACTCCGCGCCGTACGTTAGCGGTGAATGAACGTATGCAAAGTAACACATGCGCAGCTGCGGATAAATGGAGAAATGAAGCGATGCGATAGAGTGCATAGCACGCTCTTCAGGTGGTCAATATGTAGGTGCCATCGTAACTCATTATCGATTACGAATCCCAAGAACTTTGTTGAGGATATCTTAGTTAATTCTTCGTTATTGACGGTCACATGTATTTTGGTTTTAGTCCAACTCGAGATACGGTCGCCGTTCCATACCTATGTCGTATTACCTCTTTAACCATTTATGCAGTAAAAGGGAAATTATATGCAGTAAAAGGGAAATATCTTTTGTTTTAAATACTTGAGACGATAAATTTACTTATTTTGATAAGAATTCATAATCGTTGATAATATGACCTATAAAATGACCTGACGATTTATATTATTTTTTAATATAAAAAACTACTTTGTGTGACTTAAATATAAAATTTAGACATATGCTGTCGCTGAGTTTTTTGTAGGCATTATCAAGCTCTACAACTTTTCTCTAGATCTCAATCATATATCTCTCATCGTTAAGGCAGCGTTCGTAAGAAACGTTTTCATTCGATCGTTTTTTCTCCGACTTACTTTGCAAATCCGACTACCACGATTAATATATAGCTTATGACACTCACAAAAAACGTGGCTTTCTATTGGTAAAAGAATTTTCAAAATTGGTTCAGTAGATCCAGATATTACTCCCTACAACCTCACAAACTTTACCTCAGATACTTACATAAGATTACTGAATATCTCACTATATCCAAATCTGTTTTACCAGATTGTATGCTGGTGCGAATAGTCATTGAATTGGGACATTTAAGAACGAGGTTGTTCCGTAAGAAGACATAAAGAGAGTCAACAAGTGAAAAATTGCCCATGGCCCTCGCGTAGACACGACAAAGAGAGGTTAATATATCGTTGATTCAAATACTGTCGATATTGCGTAAACTGCAGTGCTAGAGACCAAAAAGCTTTTTTGTTACTTTCCACTATGAAAAGTATTGTGAACGATACAATACAATACAATACAATACAATCAACTACTCCAGTAGATAGGCATTCCTACACTTGGATGCGTCACAAAATTAAATGCTTAAAATTTAATTATTAAAAACATAACTATCATGATAGTTGTCATGGCTGTAATATTATATTTAATATAACCTACTTACAATAATCAATTTTTTTGACAGTAATTTTTAAAAAAAATTGCTGAAAATTTGTAAAAGAGATATAGGCCGATAATTATCTCTGTTTTCAGGACAACCTTTTTTAAATATCGGTACCACTTTGGCCATCTTCATTTCGGTGGGAAAGAATCCATGTTCCATGCATCGATTAAATATAAAAGATAGAGTATGCGAAATTACGATTACAGAACTCTTTAGGATTTTGGTAGATATATACCACAGGTCTGTTGAATTTTTCATTTTAAGGGATTTAGCAACTTTTAAGGGATTTAGCACTAGATCTTGGAGCAGAAGACGTAGATGGCCCTGCTTCCCTGAGATCGGCGATGATTGAACTGCTTCGTGTATATCGTTTTCTACAAGCGCCATGAACAATAACACTTTCAACATCAGCCAGCAGGATGTGTTTCCCGTCTTTTCTAATAGCCTTGAATTCCTTTTTGTAATAATTCACAGCGGTCACTAGTCATGTCGTTATCACAAATTGTACAATTATCAGTCATGATGGAAATCAGCGAAACACGAACTAAACAGCACGTTTGCGAAGCGTTGTGAGCGTACTGGCGGGCGAGACGACACCGGACGACGCGACGCGGGCGCCGATAGGCAGCGCGTTGTGCGCTTGGAGAGGGGCGAGTCGAACAAGCGACGCCGACACGCACCGCGTCGCGCGCCGGTATGAATACGATATACCGTCAATATTAACTATAGTGAATATACATAGACATTTCAGCCTGCGTAATATTTTCCCGCTATTGACTTTATTGTAACTCGCTACTAGATGGCGCTGCAGCAGATCAACTTATATACCGTTCAACCGATTGCCATGAAAATTGGTATACATATGTATTTGAGACCAGATATAGCACAGGCAACGCCGGGTAATACCATTAGTAGCGTATACACTTTCGATGTGTATAATTCTAATACGACATGGATTAATGAGTTAACCTTTTATATTTTACTTCTTTACAGAAGCACAAATAATTGTAATATTAAGTCGCAAGTTGTTACACTCTGGGATTCATACTAAAGCGCCCATTCTCCATTGTGCCACAAGAAAACGCAATATCGATATACAAAAAAAAACACCTAAATACATCCCTATGCCGCATGGCAATAAATAGCATGACCGTGTCGAAAGTTGGCCATAATACATCTAATCTGGGTGATGAAATTAATAAATAAAGATGATGTAGTACTTCTCAGGAATATTCCACAGAAAAAATCTACAAAGGGATAGAAATTTAAATTATTTCCACAACAAACATACAGACTTAATACAAAACTGGTGCGTTGTTTTGACACACAGGAAAATATTTACAGACACATTTATTTATTTTATTTTTGTTAAACACATACAGCATTAAAAAAATAACATATAAGAATAACATATAACAGTAACAAAGCCAATGATGTTTTAAATTATTTGCTATATAAGGATTACAAAATATGCTAAACAATAAAATACAAAGAAAATCAAAAAGAATTTAAAACTAACAGTTAAAATCGCTATGTGCGAGTGTATGGGTGTTGGCAGGGGCGGATCTATATAAGGGCTTTTTGGGCTGTAGCCCAGGGCCCCGTCGTTTCAAAGGGCCCCAGCCTCCCTTGAAAATAATAGACAATATTGTGAATTAAAAAACAAAATCTCAAATTTTCAAAAATCCTATCATAAGGTTGGTAACCCTGAGGATTCCTGGGGACTCTCCGGGGGATTCAGTGTATTTTCTCGCAAACGGAGTCATTCGCAGCGAACAAGCTTCATGTATGAATTTCTCGGTGGATGGGGCGGACCGCTAGCGACAAATGCTTTTGCAATATCTTTTTTTTAAATCTTTATTCATAGAAATAACATCTATGTATAGCAGTTGAGTTCCTACCGAGGCTAGTGCCTTGTCAATAGGTAACTAGTAATAAATGTTTGTTTAAATTTTACTTATATTAACTAGCTTTACAAACTAGCTTTACAAATATTATTACTACTTGCTTAATTAAGCTACTAATTAAGATATTATTACAATTAGTATTAATGTTGTTTTGTCTAATTTAGTGAAAAGTTAAATGTTTGTGTGTGTCAGCTGTGTTTGTGTGTCTTGTCATATTAAACAAATAAAATATTGTATTGTCCTCTTTTTTTATATATTGTGTACCTAATGACCTAGACATCATTATCGAAAACAGTCTTTTGGCAAAATGGCAATTAGTTGATTAATTAGGCAGGCTTCCAAGTAATATTAGCCCAGGGCCCCACAAACGCACGGTCCGCCCCTGGGTGTTGGTGTGTGTTTGTGTGGTGGAGAGCGTGTGTGTGTGTGTTTGTATGTGTGTGTGCGTGTATGTATGTGTGTGGGTGTGTGTATCTGTAGTGCGAATATGCTTGTGAGTGCTTGTATGTGCATGCTAATTCAATCCGATCTGATAATCAGCTTTTCACGTACCTCCTTAACAAAGGATCGACTGTTTTGGTGGTTAAATATGTCAATATCGTTAAAGCATACATTGTATGCATGCACAACGCGCGGCAATAACGAAATGGAACCATAGTTAGTGTTGAACCTTGGTACGTGCGAGTCGGGAAGATGCTCGTATGCTCACCCTGCTCAGGAGGTATGGACTGTCCAACCCAATATGAACAATTTTATGTAGAAACGACATATCTGATACTACTCGCCGGTCCTGTAATGTCTGTAAACCATAGCGTTGCAGACCTTCAGCGTACGACAAGCCGTTGGAAAATAAGCCATTGGAATATAATAATAGGATTATCTTTAACAATGTTATTTATTTTATTTTTAGTTCATTTATTTATCTATACTAATATTATAAAGAGGTAAAGTTTGTGAGGTTGTAGGAAGTAATCTCTGGATCTACTGAACCGATTTCAGAAACTCTTTTACCAATCGAAAGCCACGTTATTTTTGAGTGTCATAGGCTATACATTAATCCGAAAAATGAAAAGACTTTTTCGTGGTAGTCGGATTTGCAAAGTAAGTCGGAGAATAAGCGGTTGAAGGAAAACGTTTCTAACTAACGCTGCCTTAACGATGAGAGATATATGATTAGGTTCTAGAGAAAAGTTGTAGAGCTTGATAATGCCTACAAAAAAGTCAGCGACAGCATATGTCTAACTTTTATATTTTAGTCACAAAAAGTAGTATTTTATATTTAAAAAATAATTTAAATCGTTAGGTCATGTTTATTGGTCATATTATTAACAATTATGAATTCTTAGCAAAATAAGTAAATTTATCGTCTCAAGTGTTTAAAACAAAAGACTTTTCCCTTTTACTGCATATAATTTCCCTTTTACTGCATAAATAGTTAAAGAGATAGTACGCTCACAAATAAGACACTCAGAAGAAGACACTCACAAAAAGACACTCACAAATAACGGTATTATAGTCAAATTGGCATGAAATACAAACATACATATGCAGTAAAAATATAACCCTTCTTTTGGCAGTCAGGAAATAAATCATAGCACTCAGTACTAACCGAACCACACTCATAATTTCATCACAGGTAAAAAGTTTTACCGCCCAACGAAGTGGGCACGGGTCAGCTAGTCTATATATATACACTATAGTAGGGCCAAAATCAACGTGCACCTGGAGTCATAAATCATTAGGCCGGATGGTGCGCGTAAGGATGTCCAACAAGTCGACGTTGCTTATCGATAATTTACTCAAATCAAATCAAATAATTTATTCTCTTAAAAACTTAAAATATATTTTTAATATTCTTTAAACTTTTATTTCACTTTATTGTTGCATGTATACGTTAGTTTGTATTTACGAAAAATTTTCTTAATAAATGAGTTTAAAACTAACTAAAGCAATCATTACAAATTATTACGAAAATTTTCATCATAATCTATAATATCCATCGATATCTCTTGGCATCTATATCGATCCAACCATCGATCCATCATAGTCCATCGATATTCCATCGATACATCGATAATCCATCGATACTGCTATTATTATTTTTAAAACACTCATCCCCATAGAGCGAGCGAAAGACAGCGAGTGTGAGCGAGAGGTCCGGCCTAATGATTTATGACTCCAGCTTCACGTTGATTTTGGCCCTCTATAGCTGACCCGACAGATGTTGTCCTGTCCAAATTTCAATAAATTTGTCTCAACAAAGTAGGCTTTTAGTGGTACTCGCCAACACAACAATGTAATCCGTAATTTTAATAAATGCTAATGACAAATATTGAACAATAATTCACCATTCAAATACACCATAAAAAGCAGTAAATGGCTAATTTTATCTCCATTTAACACTCGTAATGATGGAATAATTTATTTTGATAATGATTTTCTTCAACAAAAGCCGGCCCACGAAGTTGTACTCGTACATAATATGCAAATAAAAAATATCGAACAAAATCTCTTATACTATAACACCTAAAAAAACGCAGTAAGTAGCTAATTTTAACACCATTTAACACTCGTAATGATAAAATAATTTATTTTATTGTCTAACCAAACATCATAGCGCGTAGTGGTACTCGCGAATTCAAACAGAGAGCGCTAATTACTTTTCTATTTTTTTGAGGTGTAAAAGCAGTTACTGTAGCTTAAATATAAAAGTTGGATGTATGCTGTCGAGGACATTTTTATAGATCTCTTTGAGACCGACGTTTTTGTAACATATTGTTTACACGTTTATCAAACCGTTTCGTCAGCGCACGCCGATAAAGTACATCACCAGCACATTTTCCCCGACTTGATTTACAAATATCGTGATTTCGTATTGAAAACTTATATTCATCACAATACAATATAGCCTATAGTACTAATCTATAATGTAGTTTTCCATTAGCGAAAGAATTTTTGAAATCAGATAAGTAGCTTTGGAGATTACCCCCTACATACAAACTACAAACATTACCTCTTTATACTATTACACTCTTACCAATAAAATTATCTTATAACCGCGTTAAACCCTTGTTATTGTTATACCCGGTATAGCCGAGTTATAACGAAGTTGTAAAATCGTGACCAATAAATCAGTTATAACGCGGTTATAACTACTCCCTGAAACCAAAGACAAGTCATATTTCTAGCATGGCAACGCCCGCTTGGAAGCAGTGTGGCCAACTGAAGCGGCATGAAATGCACATGAAATGTCACTTTTTGTTGTCAGAAAGTCCGTGCCCATTGTTTTGTTACGCGAATGCTGATGAATTTATAGTGGTATTTTGCAGGTCAGCTCTCAGGATATCGATGATTCTTGCGGCGTATGGCTTAGTGAAACGATATTTAGTTTTAAAATTGTAATCATCCAAATCGAACGGGTCGTATCGAAATTTGAAAATTTTTGGTCGCCTATCACGACGCATTTTGATTTCTTCCAATAAATCCAAATCGATCATATCATCCAAGTCGACAAAATCCATTATTCGGCTAAAACGCAGGATTTCACAGCAGTATAAAAGGCGTCGTAACACGGCTATTACAACGAAAGCGCACGATTCGCGAACGAGGAGCTCCACGTCCGCGGCTGTCAGTTTGAAACAGCTGTTACGCCGGTCGGCCATTTTTAAGTTAATACTCCGTTAAACCGCTGTTATACCTGGCCTAGGGGGGGTATAGCGGAGTTATAGTGCGGATGGAAATCCAGTACCACTATTCCATGCTTATACCCGAGATGATCAGTGGTGTAAGCTATACCGCGTTTATTGGTCACAGATTTTCTTATACCTAGTAATAACAGAGGTATAAATTTTACAACTCGTTTATTGGTAAGGCTGTTAGTATAGATGTATATTTACGGAATCTACTCTATGTATATATATATGTCTATGCCTCCTGTGCAAAATGATTTTTTATTTTATTTTATTTATTTATTTATTTAGGTACATAGGAGTAGGTATACAGTTCATTCATAGGTCATGTAATCTTATAATAATTATATAAATTATTTAATAATTATTATAGGGAGGTTTAACACATCTTACATGACCTTTACTGCCAATAGCACATCTATGTAACTTGGCGATAATTTGGCCCGTCTCTAGATGTGCATATTTTTATGCAATTTTAAGAAATGAAGTGTTTTTTTTTTAAATAAATTATTTGGACCCACCACCTGTATATGCACATAAATATACCAATTTTATAAAAATAGCTATGTAATAAATATATACATTTATAGTTGTAATTTAATAAAATTTAATTAAGAAAAATAGATAAGTGATACTAAATAAATTGTCGTGCGTTGCAAAGAAGTTGATCAGAGTTTACATATTGAACTAGACATATCTGTGGCAATTAGGCAAAACTACATAAGTCAGAAATACCATTTTCTCAGGGGAGCATTTTGAAATTTATGACTAAAATTGGCACATGGAATAAAAGATGTGTGCTCTCTTAAACTATATGTGTAATTTTAAAATAATATGTATTAATAAAAAGATAATTAACTTATGCTACTATGACCACCTATCAATAGTTAAGAAAAAGTACATAAGTTACACATATGTAGTTTTGCTCACCTGAACAATATATAACTAGTAAGAAAGTAGGTGCTATAACTTCTTTTATATTGTGCTTCGAGTTATGTAGTTTTTCCCAATGAAAGAGTAAAAAAACGCTGTTAAATTTATTTTATTTTTATTTATTTATTTAAGAATTTATTACTATAAAACATTGATTAGCTTACAAAAATAACAGGAACCGAATGGCAAAACCTTAACCTTTTGCTTATTTGTTTCTGTCACCCAACTGGGACTAGCCCGTTCTAGGGTGGACAGGACTCCAATATTACAATCAAGTTTGCTTGATTGCTTGGTTGCCTACAAATGTACAAGTTTTAGTAAAAAACTAATGACACTACATTGCCCTAAAATGTGGTCTTCAGAATAAAATAAAAAATAATAATAATAAAAAAATATTAAAAATATATAATAAATAAAATGCAATTCCATTACTAAATCGGCAATAAATATAATATAAAATTCGTTTAAATAATATAAATAAAGTTATATGTGAAGAAAGAAAGAAACAGTCATTATTATTTAATATTATGTTTTAAGTAATAGGTATAAGATTTAATATAAAAATACCTAGTCTAAAAGTATAATTCATTGTCAAAGTCAAATATTTTTTGGTAGTTAGTTCAATGTTATAAAATACTTAACATATAAGTTTAAAAATATGTTAATAATTTGTGCACCTAAGTTTTATTATACTATTATTTCTAACATTTGATGTATGGTTAGTCTGTCATGATTCGATAACCATTTCTTTAATTTATTTTTGAATTCCCTAAATGTCAAATTCATTTTTATTTCCATATTGATCAGATTGTAAAATCTCGGCGCAATGAAAGAGTAATGTCTTTGACCAAATGATGTTTTCCTTCTGGGTATTATTAAGCTATTTTCTACAACTTGTCTCGTTGGTCGGCGGTTCTGAATTATTCCTAAATTTGAGTTATTGTCCAAAAATAGCCTTAAATGGTCATTATAATTCATTTTGGTCAAAAAACGACTTATGTAGTGCCTAATTGCCACAGATATCATAATTGCGTTTTTAATGAGTCCATATGTAAAAAAAAAGGCGATTTTTTTGGTCTAACTCACGTGTCTATTTTTTGGTCTAACTCTCTTACTAATGGAGATAGGTTGATACAACCAGCACATTTTTTGGACTTTCATTCGAATGTTTCGTGTCTAGTGATTTATCATGAGTTGTACTATGAGAAAAAACCGATTTAATTAAATTTATTGGTGTAAAAAGATTAATCAATGTTGTATCAAAAGAGCGTTTAAGATTTTCCAGACTTTTTCTTGTATTTTGTTAAAACTAGAGTTAGCCCAAATGGTACCAATACTTTCTGCATTAAATTTTGGTACAACTCGAGGTATGAAAACATATTTTTTTCCAATAATTTTCGGTATTTTTTGTTTTACAACTGTTGCTTTAGCACTATAATTTATTTATTAAGCTATTGCATAGCTTTTATTGCGGGCCTGGCCAGCGCGGCGACCGAATGAAGAAATTTCTAAACGAAAATTAATGATTTAAAACTGATAATTTCGTCTAAACGAGTACTGCTTACGATTCGAAAAAAATATATGTTAAACAAGAACATTTTCCTAATATTCTTAGCTTTGAATATTTTAGATTTTGTTTATATTACATACTGTAATTAATTTGTGAAATTAGGTCTAACCGAACACAAAAACGACTACTACGCAAACACTATCTGGCGTATTATTATGAAACCTGCACCATTTTAAAGATAATTTAATTATCTATCTTTTTATCTACGATTTTTTTTCGAATAATCCGTTTTTTTGCTTTATCGAATAAAAAAATCGTGCGCGGCGCTCTATCGGAAGATGTTTAAATTTTTCCGAATCATTTGCTTCAGCAGCCGCAAATGATTCGAAATAATTTCAACGTTTTCCGATAGAGCGCAGTTATCTGATATCAGAAAAAATAAAATAAATAAAATAAATAAATAATTATAATTGCATAAGTTGTTAAAAATGCTATGCAATAGCTTTATCGCGGCAGTCCCCGAGTGCCACACGTATTTTTTTTAATTTATTTATTTAAGTAATTCAAGAATAATTTAAAACAATTTTATCTTAGGAACTATGCATAGAAATATTTTAAACATTGAATAAATAGCAGAAAATGAATACATTGCAAAGTCCAGTGACAACGCCACCTAACTAGGCCGGGACCTGTTCTGAGGTGAACGTTTAATTTTGTGCGTGCTTGTTCAATATTGTGATTATTACAAAAACAAAGTATTTTTGTAACAAAAAAATAAAATAAAGAAATTAAATTATCGTATTAAAATAATTATTTGATCACAAAAGAATAAACATGCAATAACTACCTTAAAAACTAGTAAATACTTAAAATTAGGAGTAGAAAATAAACATGTAACTAAGATTAAGAATATATATACACATATATACATACATACATACAATAATAAAAAGTAAATTTAATATGATATAAAATATAGTATAACATAAAATTCTAAATATTAATGTGTTCGAATTAGTATATTAATATATAATGTCCAATATTTTTGTGATTTTTTGTCGTCCCTCTTTTATAAGCCAATTTGTAAGTAGCCTTTTGAAGTGGGTCTTATTTTGCGTCGATTTTATATCACCAGGAAGAGCATTGAAAAACCTTGGGGCTATGAATGAATAGGAGCGCTGACCAAAAGCGGTATTCCTTCTGGGTACTATTATATTACGGTCTTTGGAATACCTCGTTCTTATGGTACTTTAAGAAAAAATATTTATTTGGTCAAACTTAGTATAGGAGAGTGTGGCTTTTAAATATAGTTGCTTGGTATCCAACACATTATACTCCTTGAAAAGGTCTTCCGAAGGGTGTCGATACGGCTTTCGCATGAGAATCTTTAAAATCGACTTTTGTGCAATATCTAAGTGGTAAAGAATGGTATTAGAACAACCGCCCCATCCTATCACCCCGTAGCTCAAGAAATGTTACTATTAAATATAATAAAATCACCAAATATCAATTTTCACCAATAGCTTTTTTGTGTTTAATGATATGATTAACTGATATCATTAGACACGTCATAAACATATCATTTGTGTTTAATGATATCATTAGTTATTAGACACGTCATAAAAGTCAAATCAAAAACTACATTTGGCACAACTCTTCATTTTTTTTAGTTTTTCTGATATTCTATCCGATATTTTTTTTTTAAATATTTACATCATTAAATCATACATTTTCATGCAACATAATTCATTAATGCTTTTTGGCTAGCTAATACAGGTAGGTAATGAAAAATATATTTTTTAAATTTGTTTTTCCTGTCCTGAAAAGTAGTGATTTTCGAGTTAAATCGTTTTGCACAGGAGGCACAGATTTATTCATTGACATTTGGACATTTAGACAACTACTTACTTGATATATTACATTACATTACATTACATTTTCTTCGTGTCCAATTGACGGCTAAAGACCGCTCTTGGACGTGTCAAAATAATTGGGTTATGTAGTAAGTTTCGTTACTACTCTTTACTGAACATACATAGGTAGTCAAGAATTAACTACTAGATTGTCAAACTATAAATATAAATAATCAAAATAGAAGCTTTATATTTGAAGTAGTTAGTAATTCGAAAAGATACGTAGTAAAATTATTTATCGTAATATTCAAATTGTCAGTACAATGTTAAATAATCAAATTAAATCTACGTTATGCATTTTAAACTAAAATTACAGATATAAGACCATATAAAATAATCAGACAATAAGGCTCTACTTTTTTAAGTAATTTAAATGGGCACAATATTTGAAAAATCATGGCCCTCAAATTTGGCCAAATTATAGAAAGGGTGGCCTATCAGCATCTCCTTGATGTTTTTTTGAATGTTATGTCCTCCAGCTGTTTAAATTTTGTAGGGAGTAGATTATAGAATTTAATGCTAAGGTACAAGTAGCTTTTCTGTACTTTTGCCAGTCGTATTCGGGGTACGCATAAAAGGGCTCTACCGCGGGTATGATGCGAGTGAATGTCTGCATTAATTGGTGTTTCTGTTAGGTGCTGTCTAGCATATATTATTGACATTTAAGGCACGATGCTAACAATACCACACACTTTCAAATCGGTTGATGCGTTTAGAAGTTGTGGTGGAATAAAGAAACGGAAAACATACACAGATGAACCCTGAACACATTACACTCCTTTTTTGTCGGGCGGTCGTGTAAAAATGGCATAAAACTAATGCATTTTTTTCTTGAGCACGTGTTATAACATCAGAGGTCGTTAATATTGGTAAAACAAAAATTCAAGGATAACATCATTAGCATACCTAGTCCACTTTGAGGAGTCGATCATCTTTGATCTTGTAGGTACCTAAGACATCATGCTTTACATAATCATGTCTTTAACCTTCTATCACAGATTAATAATTATTTCAGTTCCTCCGCTTCTTATCTACTCGTTTACCATCTATGCAGGGGCGGACCGTGCGTTTGTGGGGCCCCGGGCTAATATTACTTGGGGGCCTGCCTAATTAATCAACTAATTGCTATTTTTCCAAAAAAACTGTTTTCGATAATGATGTCTAGGTCACTAGGTACACAATATATAAAAAAAATCGGTTGTGTCACCCCAAGACTTTCCTGACTAGTATCCGGGGAGGTGCGAAAAACCAGCGACATTTTTTACTCTAGTACCCCAAATTTGTATGGCAGGTACCCCAAACGTTGGTCGTAAGTACCCCAAAAACTAATAGGTTCTTCCGATGGTTAACAGAAGCTTCTATGCCAAATTTTAACTTAGACAGATTAAGCGTCTGGGCGCTATCGCGGAAACAATTTTTTCGCAGGGAACCCCAAATTTGTATGGGAGGTACCACAACCGTAGGGCGTAGGGACTCCAAAAACTAATGGGTTCCTCCGACGGTTAACAGAAGCTTATATACCAAATTTCAGCTCAATCCGATTAAGCGTCTGGGCGCTATCGTGGAAGAATACATACATACAGACATACAGACATACAGACATACAGACATACAGACATACATACAGACAGAGATCGGTCTGGAAATAGTCTCAATCGTCTCAGGGAGTCTCAAAATATATATTCCCATCTTCATCTCAAAATTTTTTTTAGCGCGATCACAATACTTTCCTTTCCGATAGGTCGTCAGGAAAGTAAAAAGAGGACAGTACAATATTTTATTTGTTTAATATGGCAGACACACAAACACAACTTACACACACACAAACATTTAACTTTTCACTAAAATAGACAAAACAACATCAATGCTAATTGTAATAATATATTAATTAGTAGCTTAATTAAGCAAGTAGTAATATTATTTGTCAAGTTAGTTAATATAAATAAAATTTAAACAAACATTCATTACCAGTTACCTATTGACAAGGCACTAGCCTCGGTAGGAACTCAACTGCTATACATAGATGTTATTTTTAAGAATAAAGATTTATAAAAAAAGGTATTTCAAAAGAATTTGTCGCTAACGGTCCACCCCATCCACCGAGAGATTGATACATGAAGCTTGTTCGCTGCGAATGACTGCGATTGCGAGAAAATACACTGAAAACAAGCGGCGGGGAGTCCCCCGGAATAGATGCGAGAATTTGATCTCAGGGTTGATAACCTTATGATAGGAATTTTGAAAATTTGAGAGTTTGTTTTTTAATTCACAATATTGTCCATTATTTTCAATAAAGGCTGGGGCCCTTTATATCCACGGGGCCCTGGGCTGCAGCCCAAAAAGCCCTTATATAGATCCGCCCTTATATAAAGCCACGTTATTTGTGAGTGTCATATTAATCCGAAAAATTAAAAGACTTTTTCGTGGTAGTTTATTGGTTATATTATCAACAAATATGAATTCATATAAAAATAGGTAAATTTATCGTCTCAAGTGTTTAAAACAAAAGACTTTTCCCTTTTACTGCATCTAACTTCACTTTTACTGCATAAATGGTTAAAGAGATAAGACACTCACAAATAAGACACTCACAAGAAGACACTCACAAATAACGGTAATATAGTCAAATTGGCATCCAAATACATACATACATATACAGTAAAAATATAACCCTTCTTTTAGCAGTCAGGAAATAAATCATAGCATTCAGTACTAACCGAACCACACTCATAATTTCATCACAATTAAAAAGTTTTACCGCACAACGAAGTGGGCACGGGTCAGCTAGTAAGGTAATAAATATAAGCGACAACTAGAGCTATCATAAGGAGATAGGTTTATAATTGATAGGTTCATAATTGTTGATAATATGACCAATAAACATGACCTAACGATTTAAATTATTTTTTTAATATAAAAAACTACTTTTTGTAACTTTTTTGTAGGCATTATCAAGCTCCATCAAGCACTTCTCTAAAACTTAATCATATATCTCTCATCGTTAAAGCAGCGTTAGTTAGAAACGTTTTCGTTCGACCGTTTTTTCTCCGAGTTACTTTTCAAATCTGACTACCACGAAAAAATCTTTTCATTTTTCGAATTAATATATAGCCTATGACACTCACAAATAACGTGGCTTTCTATTGGTAAAAGAATTTTCAAAATCGGTTGAGTAGATCCAGACATTACTTCCTACAACGTCACAAACTTTACCTCTTTATAATATTAGTGTATAGATTATTATCACCCTTTTAGTCTCTGCGTTCTCTCGATGGGATGGCAAATGTTATGATCGTTTAAACTCCCTGGGGTGGCGGGTTCGCTCGTAGTATTGGACAACTTGCCCAAAGACACTTTGGCTTTATAAGGCCCAAAATTTATAACAACCTAAAAGAATCCATAAAAACATGCCGAAATATTAAGTCATTCCAATTAAAATTTAAAATTACAGTTGGGAGAAATGAGGTGCAAAAGGTTTATTTTAAAATAGTCATATTTTAAAGCAAAGGTATTTGCATTATTATTATTGTCATACATTATAATACATTTTATATTTTTATATTATTTATTTATTTGTTCTATAAACTTCATATTACGACATTTTATATTATTTTTTATTTCCATGATCATGCTATTTCGATATTTTTAAATAAAATTATAAGTTTAATTTGAATTCTCTGTTTTATATTTTATCACATTTTGCACGTTTCATTAATGACTGGCGATTAGCTCGGGTTTGCCTACGGCAAAATGTATATAAATTTATATTTACATTTACATTTACATAGAGCGGGGTTTACTATATAGCTATAGCATTACTATAGAGCGGATTACTATAAAGCGGCGCACATTTACATTTATATTTACATTTATATAAATTTATATACATTTTGTATACATCTTGCCAAGGCATCCATTATTGGACGCCTCACATTTGAAGGGGACTTTCTGCATATAAATACATTCGGGCTATGCTCTAGTTAGACAGATTCTGCAATTAATATAAATGTAAATGAATATTTTTGAATGAATAATATGATTATATTATTTGATAACTCGCAATGTCTCGAGCGCGAGCTGGCCTGCAATGTCCTTATAATATTGTGGTGTTCTCTTATCTTTAAACTTTCTCATATATCAACTATATTTTGATGTCGTACTGTAATGTAATATTTATAATTGTCGTAATGTAATATTTATGACCGATAGTCCGATGCTAACATTCTTCCTTATTGCAAATTATAATATATACACGCTACTAAATGCTTTAACGACATCAGTAGTCGCATCAGTTATGGTTACGCTTACATACAAATCAATGGATTCTTTTGTCAATAAAATATTTTAATTATTCATTGTAAATTACAATTACAGATATGGTACAATGTTTACAGAAGAATACGTCTGTAATTTAAATGCAGAAACGTGGGCTCTGTGAACGAGCCGCGTATCGTATACAAATGAGGCTACAGGCGAGTTGCTGTGGCAAAATTCCGAAATGGCTGCCACTTTCCCATTGCTTGCTTCTAAATCTATCTCCAAGACTCAAGCTGTCATAATCGGCAGGAACTATTTCACCTCGAGGATCATCGTGTACCTACTCTATACTATACTATACTAATTTGACATTTAGGGAATTCAAAAATATAATAAATAAATGGTTATCGAGTCATGACCAAAGAGGTAACAGAAATAGAGAAAGGGAGTGCGAAGGCGGGCTGTGAGTGAATGCGTTCACCGAATAGAAAGAGATAGGGGCATATAAGACTCTATCCTTGTCTAGTTGCGCATGCGCGTTTATCCATAGCATTAAATAGCATAGCAGACTTATGGTGTCGAAGCATTGCCATAATGAAATAAACGCATTGCCATAGTGATATATGTACGTGTCTCCGTGAATGCACGACTAGACAAGGATGGAGGGGGTACTATAGGCTGCTGTCTCTTTCTGTTCGGCTGACGCATTCTCACGCTGGTCACGGGGTCTAGTAATTATACGGTCTATGGTCATGACAGCTAAACATACATCAAATATTAGAAATTATAGTTTATTAAAGCTTAGGTGCACAAATTATTAATATATTTTTTCGGCAAGGTATTTTTATATTAAATTATTTAATATATATTAAATAATTATGACATTTTCTTTCTTTTCTTACTTATAACTTTATATTTCTCTTTGTTTTAGTTTTAAGACTGTTCTGTTTGTCATTTTCTATTTAATCGAATGTTATTTTCCCTTTCATGCCGATTATATAATATAATTGCGTTGTATTTGTTATGTTTGTTGTGTTTTTTTTGAGGACCACATTTTAGGGCAATTTAGTTATATTAGCATTTTACTAAAACTTTTACATAATTTATTGTAATATTAGAGTCCTATCCATCCTAGAACGGGCTAGTCCCAGTTGTGGTAAATAGTTTGTCCTTGTACTTTTATATAAAACACAGTATATAAGACCACATAAGATATTATGTATATATATACAGTACATAAGTATATAAGATAATATATACAGTATATAAGACCATATATATATATATATACTTATATATATATATATATATATATATATATATATATATATATATATATATATATATATATATATATATATATATATATATATATATATATATATATATATATATATATATATATATATATATATATATATATATATATATATATATATATATATATATATATATATATATATATATATATATATATATATATATATATATATATATATATATATATATATATATATATATATATATATATATATATATATATATATATATATATATATATATATATATATATATATATATATATATATATATATATATATATATATATATATATATATATATATATATATATATATATATATATATATATATATATATATATATATATATATTATATATATATATATATATATATATATATATATATATATATATATATATATATATCTATATATATATATATATATATATATATATATATATATATATATATATATATATATATATATATATATATATATATATATATATATATATTATATATATATATATATATATATATATATATATATATATATATATATATATATATATATATATATATATATATATATATATATATATATATATATATATATATATATATATATATATATATATATATATATATATATATATATATATATATATATATATATATATAGTATATAAGATATATACAGTATATAGGACCACATAAGATATACAGTATATAAGACCACATTGGCCGAGGTTACCCATATCCACAAAAATGATTTTTGCATTTGGGCCACTCTGTTTCTGGTGGCCTCAAATGTTAGATACATTTGACGTTAGCTGCCCTTTTAAGTGATTTTAATAACAGTTTTACATTGTTACTGCAAAACATTTTTAAGCCTGGTGTAGAAGGCCAAAAACAACATGTTATTCATGATACGTTTTTTAACCGTAAGTTGAAATCTATATATGAATCTTTTATATCACTTTGATTAACATTTGAGCATAACAAACACATGTACAACCTCAAGCTCCGAGACACAAAAATGTGTAGGATCTGCAAAGGGGCAGAGGAAACTCCCCTGCAACTCATGTGCGAGTGTGACCCGCTGATGCGTAAAAGATACACCCACTTGGGTGGTCATTACCTCCAACCTGAGGAGGTAAAACAATCTGGCGCCAAAAGCCTGTTGCGGTTCTTAAATCACACGACGCTTAACGCAGAACTATAGTAGGTGGCGAACACAATATATCAGCAATGGTCGCAGTGTTACAAGGCTCATAAAGATCTTAGAAAAGCCCCACGCAACAAATATATAAAAAAAAAACATTTGAGCAATAAACATATTTTTTGTAATAGTAAGAAAACTATTTTTGAGATATTGAATTGTATATGTTTCTACCGTTGCAAAAAATACTGTATATCGCCGGTAATAGCGAGAGTAATTTTGTCTAAAAAAATCTAAGATATCTATTGTTACATTGTAGATGAACAACAAAAAAAATAACTTAAAGTTATCATTTTAATAAATATTCAAGGATTTAAAGAAATAAAAACGATTTTCGCCTAAAAAAATATATAAACAAATATATTAAAACATTTTTTCTGTTTTTATTTTTAGTTTATATAGAAGAGAATTTAATATTCTTACAAAAAAAAACGAACAACTCGATCCGTTTTTTGTTGTGTTGTATCAGTCGAGCCATGGCCTATAGCCAGTCGACTGATGGAACACATCAAACTGTTAACAACATTCAGCGAAAAAAATCGGCGATATGCGAACACATATCGGATCGCGGAAGTAACCACCGGATGCAGTTTCAAAATCCCATTGTGCTATCCAAAGAACAATTCTACTTTCCTCGCATGATCCGGGAAGCCATTGAAATAAAAGGAACCCCGAACTTCAATAGAAACGACGATTACAAACTCTCTACTACGTGGAACCCTCTCTTCTTAAAATCTGTTCAATGCCCATCGCCGAGCGCAAGTACGTGACACAGGATACAGTGAGTGTAGTGTGCAACTAGAGTTGTCAACTACAACGAGCGAACCCGTCACCACAGAAAGTTTTAACGATTAGTCGTTCTCCCTCTCCATCTCCCTGAAGTGAGCGCAGAAGACTTGGACAATACAGTCCACCGTCAAGCTCCGCCACATGCCCATAAGAGGCCAACGCCTTAACCGCAAGATAGCCAGGCGTGTTACTCAGCGGGCTTACAATCACGCCCTTACTTCCAATTGCGACTAGATTACTCCAGTCTCTCGATTGGTTACGAGTTCGAGGTCGCTTGCGCGGTCCTCTACCGTACGAAGCGGTGAAACGGTGTATACCGAATCTATCCCGGACCACGGCATCCTTTGCCCGGCTGTTCACCCAGGATCGGGTAGCCGATGGTCGTTTCAAGAGAAGTCGCCGTAAGGTCCTAAACCACCCCCGCTCTATAGGAAACAGTACTGCTTCCAGACTCCCCCGACTGTTAGTCAGAATGCACAATCGCAGACCGTCCAAGAGCGCCAGAAGATTCATTCCTAGAGGAAACTAGCCCTAAGGCCAGAGTCCTGCCCGGGCTCGCACTTCATGCGTGGAGGCCGCCGGATGGGTGTTGACCCGTGAGTGTGACCAACCCTGAACAAAATGGGTCTTCGTGGCCAGCTCAGCAAGGGCCCATTAGCTCGTTAAGGTTAGCTGTAAGATGTTGCTTAAACGCAATAAGCTCGCCGAATCGTTACAGCAAATAAAGCGTTTTATTATTATTATAATTATTATTACTTACCCTCACCCCCCCCCCAAACTTAAGGTCTCAGTTAGAATCAAAGTTGCATTCCATTGGTTAGGTCATGCAATAAGTTCAAGGTTGTCATTAAGATTTGCATACGACTTTGAGCTGGGAGAAGTCGACGTATTGTTAATGATATACCTACGATTTTTTTAGACTCTTAAATCAAGGAAGATAACGTTGAACTCATTGGCATGCTCTTTTATCAGCAGGGGTACCACCTTAAGAAATGTATAATATATGAAATGTATAATTACAAATGAGGAATAAATAACGTCACGGGTCCTTATCTATGAAGTTGCTGTTCTATTAAGAAAATTTGGGGCCGAAAACATTGTACGAAAAATATCGTACTCAGCAAGGGAGCTAACGGGCCCTTGCTGAGTTGGCCACGGAGACCCATTCTGTTCAGGTTTGGTCACACTCACGGGTCAACACCTATCCGGCGGCCTCCACGCATGAAGTGCGAGCCCGGGCAGGACTAGTTTCCCTTAGGAATCAACCTTCTGGCGCTCCTGGACGGTCTGCGCACCGTGCGGCGTAAGCCAATCGACTGTGCACTCTGACTAACAGTCGGGGGAGTCTAGAAGCAGTACTGTTTCCTATAGAGCGGGGGTGGTTGCGGACCTTACGGTGACTGCTTTTGAAACGACCACCGGCTACCCGATCCTGAGTGAACAGCCGGGTAAAGGATGCCGTGGTCCTCGATAGATTCGGTACACACCGTTTTACCGCTTCGTAAAAGAGAGATTCGCTACTATATTTGCGGAGACGTCCTCGCAAACCAACTAAAGTGCCGGGCCACACGATGCGGTGCGGCTGCGGCGCGGCGCCTCAGCGGTGCCACTGCGGCGTCCTACATACAAATATCCATGGTATGTCACACGGTGCGTTCTGGCGCCGCACCGCCCGCAAACCGGTAATATGCGCCGGAACGGCACCGCTCAGTTGTTAAGAGGCCGTGGCGTCCAAGAGCAATTTTGTGGCCTGGTTGTGAGAACACGAAAAAGAATTTTAATACAATTATGCCGGATTTTAAAAACCCGGTCCTTAAAGCTATCATTTCGCCAAAACGAAATTGGTAAATTATTTCCATATTAATTGTAAATTATCTTTATTCTGTTACTGTTTTCCAAAAAAATAAAAACGAGCGAGATTTGTCTTCAGTTTTTGAAAAACCTAGAGATGATTCCCAATATTAAAAAATACTTTTTACACCAGCGTATGGTCTTTTTGGATAGTACCAAGACAGATTTGGAACTTCCATACAAAAAATATAAGAAATAATTATTGAAATTACGTAATTTCCAGAAATGTTATGGCCAAACATTATTTTTTTTCTATTTATTAAAGATTCTTTTGAGTAATATAAAAAATAACACAGTGATGTTAAGTTATTTTATTATTGTAATCTAATTTTTACTTTATAAAAAACTATTAATTTGATAATTTATTATATTATAATTGAAAAGCCAAGTCGACCTTATTAGACGACGCGCGAAGCCGAAATCGTCATTCGTAATTGGCCACCGCCAACGGTGGGACGTATTCCCTTGTCGCCGCGGTATACCTATACATCTTTATGTATATATCGAAAGCGCGCGGGCGCGTGGCTTTGCAAAAATACTTAAATTTTTAGTCGCGTCAACTCGGAAGGGAGCCTTAAGTGTTGTTATAAAATATTGAACGTTTGTATCTATAATACGACTAATTAGCTAATGCAGTCGACAGCTTCCTACGTGTGTTATCTAAGTGCAATCTCCGCGGTGCATTCTAGCACGATTGTAATTATCATAATCGTAATGAGTGTGGCGCGCGCGATTCTTCGGATGCCAGATGCCGTTTAATTGATCCATCCATTATTAATTTGACTGTGCTATGCGCTTTATGTAACCGTGCTAGAGCGTTTGGTATAATCTTATGTTATGAGCAAGGCGGTCGCCTTGGGCGCCGACTCTATGGGGGTCAAGCTCCGGCGTCAACAATCGAGCTACTTTGTTCTCTTACGGCAATTGAAGGGTTACGGGACAGAACGATCTATGTAGACACCGTATCGCCGCTGGCTGCGTAAGGGAAAGGACCGCACAAGCGACCTCGAACCTATAACCAGTCAGGAGAGCAGAGTAATCTAGTTGCAACTGGTAGTAAGGGCGCGAGTGTCGGCCCGCTGTGTGATCAACCTGGTTATCTCGCGAAAAGGCTTGGGTTCTTACGGTACATGTGGCTTAACTAGACGGTGGACTGTTTTTGTCCAAAGTCTTCTACGTTCACCTCACGGGAGACAGAACAATCTAATACCGTTAAAACTTCCTGAGGTGACGGTTTCGTTGTAGTCGGAACCTATGGAACTACTATAGCAATCATTAAAAAAATAACTGTGCAATGATTGCATTGAAGTTTCGTATATAGAATATTGAAATCTCATTTTGTAAAATAATTACATAATTATGAATAAATATGAGAAAGTCGAAAAAGTGAAAAAAACTCGGCATTTCTTCCAACTCGGCAACTTGTACTTGTCTTACGGAAAAATACGGAACCCTATTTAGAAATTGTAATTACTATCGTGATCTTTATTAGATTCTCTATCAAAGTTAATATTTCGTTTTGCTTATTAACTTACAAAAATATTTTGATATTAGCTCATAAAAACCAATAAAAATTTTGATGATTTCTCAACAAAAAAAAAGAATAATGATGATGTTGCGCTCCGGGAGCAAGCCGCCAATATTGATCGTTACGTAGTCAACGGTGTTCTGATGTGCAACCAAATTTGGTCGTTACGTAGCCGAAGTGTCGTGTTTTTTAATTGTTCAAATTATTGTTCACTAGCTGCGCCCAGCGGTTTCACCCGCGTGGTGATGGAAAATTGTGATAATGATGATAGAAAACCATATATCTTTATAAATTATAGCATATGTGTTATTCTGATGTGTAAGCTATATTATTGTAAAGTTTCATCAAAATCAATTTAGTAGTTTTTGCGTGAAAGAGTAACAAACATCCATACATTCATACAAACTTTCGCGTTTATAATATTAGTAGGATGTTTACGAATATTTTTTGACGGGATTCGGATCAAACGATAGAGGAAATAATGGAGATTCTAAAGACATCGATATTTTGGTTGCGCAGCCTTCGTTTTGCAAACTGCGGATATCCACAGCACGCAACGCAATATAGAAAAAACCGGCAGCGAGACCGGTTGAATTTATGCGAATTGCAATCGTTTGACCGGCAGAAGTGCAAAAAAATGTTAATTCAAAAGTTCTTTGGCACTGATGTCTAAAAAATGCTGCGCAAAAACTTAATTAATCGGAATTGTACCCAACGTGCGCCTAATGAGGTTTAAAATCATCAGTTTCTGTTTCATTTGTGCGTTGTGATCATAGGATTGCCTCATTGTTCATAGGTTTGCGTTCATGGGCTTGTTCATAGCATTGGAACAACTTGCGGTGTCATCAACTACAACGGGCAAGCCCGTCACCACAGGACGTTTAAACGATTTTTCGTTCTGTCGCCCTGCAGTGAACGTAGAAGACTTGGACAGAACAATCCAACGTCCAGCTACGTCACAACCCGCAAGAAGCCAACGCCTTTACCGCGAGATAGCCAGTATGTTACCTGGCGGGCCGACCCTCGCGCCCTTGCTTCCAATTGTGACCAGATTTCTCCGGTCTCTCGATTGGTTCCGAGTTCGAGGTCGCTTGCGCGGTCCTCTCCCTTACGAAGCGGTGAAACGGTGTGCACCGAATCTATCGCGGACCAAGGCGTCCTTTGCCCGACTCTGAACCGGGATCGGATGGCCAATGGTCATTACAAGAGCAGTCGCCGTAAGGTAGGCAACCACCCCCGCTCTATAGGAAACAATACAGTTCCCAGACTCCCCCGACTGTTAGGCGGAGTGCACAATCGATTGGCTTGCGCCGCTCGGTGCGCAGACCGTCCAGGAGCGCCAGAGGTTTGATTCCCAGGGGAGACTGGTTGACCCAAGGTCCTACCCAGGTTCGCACCCCATGCGTGGAGGCCATCGGATGGGTGTTGACCCGTGAGTGTGACCGACCCTGAACACATGGGTCATCATGGCCACCTCATCATGGGCCCATTAGCTCCCATGGAACAAGAAGTCAACCGATTCTGGTAACAAATGGTGTACCTCAAGGTTCTATTCTAGGCCCATTTTTATTTTTAGTGTACACCAATGACTTGCCGGGATGTGTGTCATCATCATCATCATTTATTCATTCCATAAAAGCATTTCAAAATACTGAGGAACATGTCAAATTTTACAATCATAATTTACCGGATGATAAAACCGCTTTGATTAATTAAAAGAAAAAAATAATAATTGTAATCAGAGGTGATTACTTAAAAATAGTCAAATTTACAAAATACTCAATAATCAAACAATAAATAATAATCAATACAATGAAAAAGAGAAATTCTGGAACATGCGTAATTAAAACAATGTCAATAAAATTTAAAACTTAGTGCGAAAGTATAGTCATAATATGGTTATTTATAATCGAGCAATTGTGGACGCAATATCATAAAAGTCGTCCAGTTTGTAAAGGGCATGTTTGACTAACTGATTTTTCAAGCAGATTTTATATGCTTCCATCTCAAGTCTTTTCGTTGATGATGGCAAAGCATTCAACAATTTAAAACTAATATATAAAAATGTTTTTTTAAATATTTATTCAAGCGTACTTTAGGCAATAACACATTGTTTTTATGTCGCGTATTATGGCTATGCCGAGTGGAGTGAAGCTCGCAATTTAAAACATTCTCTTTGGCGTATAAAAGGCACTGATATGTGTACATGGACGACATGGTAAGGATACCAGCTTTAATAAAATAAAAAAAAGGGGCGCGTATGTTACAAGCAGAGAAACACATTTGTTTCTCTGCTTACACCAAAAATTGTCATCCGAGAATGATGACATTACACTGTTTGCAGATGACACATCTCTTATCTTATGTGACAAAAATAAGGAATCATTAATCAATAGAATTAGGTATACGATTGATCAACTCTTGATTTGGTTTAATTCTAATGAATTACGTCTAAATATTACAAAATCAAAAATAATTCCTTTTACACTTAAGACCTGCCAATGTTGACTATTTAAATGAATTACACGACTATTTTGATATCGACATCACAGAAGATATAAATTTTCTAGGATTAAGAATTGACAGTAAATTACAATGGAATGCGCACATCCAACAATTATCTAGTAAGCTATGTAGCTCGATATACTCTATTTAAAAAATCAGAAGTCTTTGTTGTTTTGCGGCAGCCAAATTAGTATACTTTGCGTATTTTAACTCATTAATAACTTATGGACTAGGTACTGTTTTGGGGAAATGCTGCAACCAGTAAAAGAATCTTTCTTTTGCAAAAGAGAGCACTGCGCAGCATGTATCAGGTAACGACTAGGACCTCATGCAAAGAATATTTCATCAAGGCAAGGGTAATGACTATGTATTCGGCGTTTATATACCAGTGTTTAATGTATGCTAGACAGCACCTCGCAGAAACTGCAATTAATGCAGACATTCACTCGCATCATACCCGCGGTAGCTCCCTTTTATGCGTACCCCGAATACGACTGGCAAAAGTACAGAAAAGCTACTTGTACCTTAGCATTAAATTCTATAATCTACTCCCTACAAAATTTAAACAGCTGGAGGATATAAAATTCTAAAAAAACATCAAGGAGATGCTGATAGGCCACCCTGTCTATAATCTGGCCGAATTTGAGGGCCATGATTTTTCAAATATTGTGCCTATTTAAATTACTTAAAAAAGTAGAGCCTTATTGTCTTATTATCCTATATGGTCTTATATCTGTACTTTTAGTTTAAAATGCATAACGTTGATTTAATTTTATTATTTAACATTTTACTGACAATTTGAATATTACGATGAATAATTTTACTACGTATCTTTTCGAATTACTAACTACGTCAAATATTAGGCTTCTATTTTGATTATTTATATTTATAGTTTGACAATCTAGTAGTTAATTCTTGACTACGTATGTATGTTCAGTAAAGAGTAGTGACGAAACTTACTACCTAACTCAATTATTTTGACACGTCCAAGAGCGGTCTTTAGCCGTCAATTGGACACGACGAAAATGTAATGTAATGTTCATAGGGTTTTCACTTTCTCGGCCCATGAGGGAAAGTATTGTGAACGCGTATTTTTTTTACTAGTTAAAGACGGAAATATCCATTTCGCGCACACCTGACATACGTACGGGTTGTTTTTACGGGACAGGCATTATTTTTAGTGGGTTAATAAATACAATGAAGTAAAAACCTTTAATAAAAATTTTTGGAAGAAAACAAAAAAAAGGGTTATTTTTGTGTATTTTTTTTAAAGTCGACTGTTAATTAAATACATGTTTGAGAAGCGTTTAAGCGTGCTGCGCCATCTAGCGGTAGGTAATATAGCGTAAATTAACAATATTAGCGACAACAAAGTCTAGTAGGTAAAAACCTACCGCTAGGTAGCGCATCGGGATCACAGCTTTTCATACTATTTAAAAATAAGAAGAAAAACGACGTTGCAAAAAAAAATATTTAAAAAAACAATTCATATAAAGTAATACAATAAAGTAACACTTACATGTTTGAGAAGCGTTTAAGCGTGCTGCGCCTTCTAGCGGTAGGTTATATAGCGTAAATAAACAATATTAGCGACAAAAAAGTCTAGTAGATAAAAACCTATCGCTAGATAGCGCATCGGGATCACAGCTTTTCATACTATTTAAAAATAAGAAAAAAAAACGACGTTGCAAATAAAAATAATAAAAAAAACAATTCATATAAAGTAATACAATAAAGTAAAAAACTTTTGATTAAAAATTTTGAAAAAAAAACAAAAAAAAATGTAAACATTTTTTTAAGTCAAAAATTTGAAGAAGTCGACTGTGAAATACATGTTTGAGAAGCGTTTAAGCGCGCTGCGCCATCTAGCGGTAGGTAATATAGCGTAAATAATCAATATTAGCGACAAAAAGTCTAGTAGGTAAAATCTACCGCTAGATAGCGCATCGTGATCACAGCTTTTCATACTATTTAAAAGTAAGAAAAAAACGAAGTTAGTTAACGAAGAAATAATTTAAAAAATCAATTTAATTTTTTCAAAAGTTGCTTACTTTGTTGTATTAATTCACCCAAAAAAATGCCCGTCCAGTAAAAACATCCCGTAGATCCCCTAGATGGGCCTTTCGCGCTCGAAAATGACCACTTCAAAACCACTACTGAAAGCCGCCCTGTACTAGTTTGATCGCAGTCATTTGGCAGACACCCGACCGTTTCCGGTGTGAGAGCTGCCGCGAAGCATATTGGCGCGCTATTCTCTCGCATACTGTTCAATTTATTGCTCTCCCTGTCACATGATTTACGAGCAAAGTCTATGGAGCCAACTTATTTTTATCTGAGGGCATATCTAGCTAATATATCGATGCCCTCTGAGACGATTAAGTCCATTTCCAGACTGAAGTATGTATGTGTGTCTGTCCGTGTGTATGTATCCCTCCAGTATAGCGCCCTCGTCATCATTTGGTCATGACACGAGTCGAGGACGTATTCAGAGCAGAGCACAGGGGTCTTTGTCTATCCGTAAATCACTGTTAAAGAAATGTAAGTATAAATAAGGTATAACAGCGGAGATATGTAATGTACACATAGTATTAACGGTTAATAGTGTTAACATATAATTAGTCATAGTTTTATTGTTATATGTTGTATTTGTTATATATAAACGCTGTTTGTTAACCGAATAAAATGAAAAAAAAGTAAAAAAAAGAAGATACTACCGAATTCGAAATCACCTACCTACAAGTTTTCTTGGAAAGTTTACATCCTCAGCATTTCAAAACACGATTATTTTTTTCGCCTGTATTCATATCAAGGCTTTCTCAATTTTTGTAAACAAATCTGACAGCTGTCAAAAAGCGCGCCTTTTCAAAATGGCCGCAGAAGAGTCCCGCGCGTTTTTTCAAATTTCGAATGAGCGCGGGTCGCGGCCGCGCGCTTCTTTTGTCTCCGTCTCACGGCGTACGCGCGTCTCGCTCGGATCCGGTGACAGGCCGTGCCATGCTTAGGGCTGTCGCCGCGGAGTCAGAAGGTCACAAGTCTCGTCCGCGGCCCGCGCTATTGCCGTCTCTCCGTCAACGTTCATAGAGGCGCAGCTTGCATACCGTACGTTCCTCTACTTTTTAACTTTTCCTTATTTTGTTTATATTTATTATTATAACGCGTAATTCCGATTAATTCTGCGGAATTTAGGGGCGGATTCTGCGTCATAAAATTAAACAGATACAATTTCGAGTGAATTGCGATAATATCGCATTCGTGCGATTGCAAACAAACGGGATTGACAGCGGTTGCATTATGCGATAGTTACATAGTACGATTATGAAAAGTTTTAAAACAAATGAGAGTCACCATAGTTTTTATTAGTTGTCATCCACCTAGTAAATGATTTTGTACTATCAAGGAAATTACAAAAATGAAGTCAAAATAATCAATTTAAAAATGATCAATCAATTAATCTATTAGGAATCAAACTAATCGAGGTTATTAACACTTTAACTGTTCGTATGCCAATGCTATACATAAGTGAGTCCGGGGTAGGTGGCCATAGTTTTTTCAATGTACAGTTATAATAAAACCGAATGTATGTAGATTGTTATTTTAGTTTTAAATGAATCTTTCAATATTACGTTATAATTTAATCAACAAAAATCTAAACATTTTTAATCCTATAAGCCTTAAAAATAATAACATTTAAAATCACAACTGGCCATCTCTCCCGGAGCGCCCGGGAGAGATGGCCTTAGTAGTAGGGGGGAGTTGGCCAGTACGTATTTCTACTTTTTCTCCTTTTTCACCGTACATTTTTGAGATTCAATTCCTTTTATTTTCTTTGTCCTATCTCGTCCATATTGAAGACGTGACTTGGTTTCATCATTACGCCGTCGACCATTAAGACATTTTCCACGAGCTTGAAATAAACATCTACCTCCGTCTTGTTCGTAGCAGTCGATCGCGCTCAGGGTGCCTGCTATAAAACAATTGTATGACGTCGTAGTCTGCTTTTTTAGTTTCCTTATTGAATCTGTGTTTTAAATTTAATTGTTCAGCCAGAAGATAAGCGATTTTTCTGACATCGTTAATCGATAAAGGAAAACCTTTCGCTTGCACGACTAATGTGGTTTGCGAGGTTCTTTTCATTTTCTTCGCCAAAAAAATAAGTTGGGGCCATAGGTCCTTTATTGTCATTTTTGTTTTTGAAACGCTTTTTTAAGGTGTTTCTTGGAATTTGATATGCTTTAGTAGCTGCATAAACTGATATTTCACCATTTTTCAAAGCGTTTATTGCAGCCTTTAGTGATCTTTCACTCTAATTCCTCGGTTAGATAATGCTTTTCTTTAGTATTTATTTGGCATCTGAAATGTACACAAGTATGTTTGTTTTAGTCATAAAAAATATGAAAACATAACTAGTAATACTATAGCCATCACACCCTGACCGAATATGGTCATCTTTCCTAATTTTCCGGGAGAAATGGCCACACCAGCTACGTGACAAAATTTATAAGCCCTTTTGATTATTTTGAGGTTATGTTGAAACACGACTCATAAGCCGTTCAGAAAACACTTAAAACACATTATTGTCTAAAAACTTTACAACCACAACTTGTATCATAATTTCTTTAAATAATTTTCAGACTAAGGAAATGAAAGCATGTGGATTTTACTTACTGTTGGTAAATTATTCGCAAATATTTTTGCGTGCAGAAGTTCGTACGCACTGCTTAAAGCGAACTGACTGATAGCTGGCAACACCTAACGAGTGTTTTTTTTTTTGAGTTGGCCATCTCTCCCTTACGGCCATTTCCCCCGGACTTACCCTATGTAATCAATGGTTGAACTTACGGATATTCACTATTTATATCCTCGGTAACAAAGGCCTAAATAAAAAATAAGTTGTAGATGATGTCGGACTCAATGTTTTTTTAAGCTATTGCATAGCTTTTATCGCGGGCCTAGGCCAGCGCGGCGACCGAATGAAGAAATTTCTTAACGAAAATTAATGATTTTAAACGGATAATTACGTCTAAATGAGTACTGCTTACGATTCGAAAAAAATATATGTTAAACAAGAACATTTTCCTAATATTCTTAGCTTTGAATATTTTAGATTTTGTTTATAAAACATGGTGTAATTAATTTGTGAAATTAGGTCTAACCGAACACAAAAACGACTACTACGCAAATACTATCTGGCGTATTACTATGAAACCTGCACCATTTTAAAGATAATTTAATTATCTATGTTTTTATCTACGAATTTTTTCGAATAATCCGTTTTTTTTGCTTTACCGAATAAAAAAATCGTGCGCGGCGCTCTATCGGAAGACGTTTAAATTATTCCGAATCATTTGCTACCGCAGCCGCAAATGATTCGGAATGATTTCAACGTTTTCCGATAGAGCGCAGTTATCTGATATCAGAAAAAATAAAATAAATAAAATAAATAAATAAGTATAATTGCACAAGTTTTTAAAAATGTTATGCAATAGCTTTACCGCGGCAGTCCCCGAGTGCCACACGTATTTTTTTTTATGTTGAATAACGATATATTTAACAAAACTGTCTAACATCAATGTTTTTTTTAAATACCTACTTTTTTTCAAAATTTGAAAGTTTTTTTTAATACTATAAAAAGCGCCGAGCACGATGCGTTATCTAGCGGTAGGTAAAATATCGGTAAAATCGTTTCTTAGCTATATTTTACTTACCGATAGATGGCGCAACGCGCTCAATCGCTTGTCAAATTTTTATTCAACAGTCAAGTTTTTCAAATATGTAAATTTTAAAGAAAAACAACACAAAATGTATTTTGTTTTTCATTTTCAGTTGCTCGTACTGATTCACCCCCTCGAAGGATGCCGGTTAATAAAAACTCACCTCGTATACGAAGAAAAAACTATAATAATTTCGTAAAAATATAATAAAAAACTATAAAATATAATAAAACAAAATAAAAAAATCTAAAATAACTTCTAAGGCAAAAATAACCTTATGTGTTATGGGTGAACATGAATAATGATGATGTGATGATTTTTAACTAAAAATACGTAAAAACTGTAATAGCATATCCGCAAATAACATATCCGACAATGTAGCAAAATAATGAGTATATAATAACTACTGAGGCAATACTAAAAATATAATTACTGGACGAGGATGATGATGATGATTATGATGATTAATAATAATGATTATAAAGATAAAACAATGATTTGATAATAGCATATCCGCAAATAATATATCCGACAATGTAGCAAAATAGTAGTATCCTACTAATATTATAAACGCGAAAGTTTGTATGTATGTATGGATGTTTGTTACTCTTTCACGCAAAAACTACTGAATGGATTTTGATGAAACTTTACAATAATATAGCTTACACATCAGAATAACACATAGGCTTTAATTGATAAAGATATATGGTTTTCTTCATCATTATCACAATTTTCCATCACCACGCAGGTGAAACCGCTGGGCGCAGCTAGTATAAAATATCGACACATTAAAGGTAAAACTCACTAAGTGACATTTTTGACAAAAATGACTTTTTTGCATAAGTACACTTACCATGACTCATACTATAAGAGGAAAAAATCTCCAAGCCCTATCTAAAAGGCTTTCCCGCCTTTTTTACTCTCAACATTCACCAAGTGCGTGTTTTGCAAAACCGTCCCAGAAGAAAAAATCACTATGCACTTACAGAATTTTACCTCTTTTTAGTATGTACATAATGAAACTTAGGTGCTAAGAAGTAAAATTCACTAACTACTTACGCAGTAAACGAAGAGAATCTATCACTACTGATTCAGAGGACTTTTTGACAACAACCCTGTAGCGTCTCCTACCCGTCGGAGGAAAAGAAATGTTGAGAAATGGAAAGTAAATATAACAAAAATAAGAAGGTCGATGTGTTTGCCATACAACAATAAAAACAAGCAGTTTGAAGGCAAGCGTCCTAAGCACGCAAATTGTAGTCGTTGTCGATTTAACTGTAATGATAATTTTACTGAAATTGAGCGTAACGAAATTTGCCAAACATATTGGGCATTTAATGACAACAAGCGTCAAAAAGATTTTCTAATAAAAAATGTGCAAACAGTGACACCTAAAAGACGGAAGGTGGAAGAATCAAGCAGGAGCGCTCGGTCAATGTCGAAGTCATATTTCTTGCAAAATTCCAGAGGCCGTTTTAGAGTCTGCGCAAATTTCTTTCAAAAAACATTGTGCATATCAAACGGTCCTATTAACACCGCCATTATAGGTATTAGCTTAATAGGAACGTTTGATGGAACCGATAGACGGGGTAGAATAGCTCCAGGAAACAAAACATCGGATGAGCAACTCGAATTTATACAAGTACTCAAGCAACACATAGAGAGTTTTCCATGTATGGAATCTCACTACGTTCGTCAAAGAACAAAGAAGAAGTACCTAGACTGTAAATTATCTGTACTAAAAATGTATGATTTGTATAAAGACAAGTGCACAGAAAAACACGTAGCGTATGTCAGCGAGTTCACATAGAGGAAAGTGTTCTGCACATCATACTTACAATCTATCATTCTTCAAGCCAAAGAAGGACCAATGTCCGATATGCAGTAGGTTCGAAGCAGCAGACACCGAAAAAAAGAAAAAATGGAAACAGAATACCTACTCGCAACATATTATTCGTAAAAATGAGTGCAATGCTGCAAAGGAATACGATAAGGAGTTCTGTAAAAATGACCCTTCATTCGTAACAGCAAATTTTGAACTGCAGAGTGTACTACAGTTGCCCTTCTCGGGTGTGTCTCAATTCTATTATTCTCGAAAAATATGTATTTACAATTTCACAATCTATGAAGGTGAAGGGTTGAATGCCAATTGTTATTGTTGGAATGAGTTAAATGGCAAACGAGGAAGTAACGAAGTCGGGTCCATTCTGTTGAAATACATACAAAACTTTCCATCGTCGGTATGCGAAATTTCTCTTTTCTCGGACACATGCGGAGGTCAAAATCGAAACCAACAAGTGGCTGCTGCTTTAATGTATGCTGTTAAGTCACACATTTGCTGAAATTTTTGAATCAGGTCACACCCACATGGAGTGTGACTCCAAGCACTCCGCTATAGAGGGTGCTAAGCGCAATAGAACAGCGTTTACAATGAATGATTGGATAGGTATATTTAAAAGTGCACGATCAGGTAGAAGCTCTCTACGGCTTCCAATAAAAGAACTAAAGGAGAACAAACAACCATATCATGTGACAGAAGTCAAGTTTACCGACTTCAAAGATCTCCAATCCCTGGCGTCTAAAACGATACGGAATCGAAACAAAGATGAATTTGGGGATAAAGTGTCCTGGTTAAAAATGAAATGTTTAAAATTCGAAAAAACAACACCTGACATAATGTATTATAAGTATAATCACATCTCAGAATATAAACAAATTCATGTCGCTGGCAACGTTCGTAGTGGGAGAGAGCCTGAAGGCGATCAGCAACTCGGGCCTGCCTACCATCGCTTATTACCGATATCAAAAAAAAGAAAGAAGATCTTGAGAAATTATGTAGACTGGGTCTCATTCCTGAAGAAACCTATCTGTGGTACAAGTCACTACCCGTTACTGTTGTAGATGTGGAGAGGCTTCCAGAGCCAGACGCTGATGAGAGCGATTCTGAAGATTATTAGGGAATAATAACCCTTTTATTTCGCCGATGAAACTTTTTATTTTGTTATTAAAAAAGAAAAAAAATGTATGTAAATGATTACAGTCCAAGAGGAAAAAAAAATTAAGTACATTTTTTTATTTTTTGAGCAAACTAAAAATAAATTTCAGGTTTTATGTTGTAGTCCTAAAAGAAAGCCTTTATATGTATATTCATCCGAAGAAATGTCAAGACTGAGCTAAAAATAAACGTGTTATGACAAAAAATGTCTTTTTTTTTTTTAAACAATTATTATCTAAGAACTTGCTCAAAGCACTTAGTTAGTTTTACCTTTAATGTGACGATATATACTAAGGCAATAATAAAAATATAATTAGTTACTGGATGAGTAAGATTATGATGAATAATAATAATAATGATTTTAAATATAAAATGATGATTTTGAACTAAGTTACGAAGAAAAAACTTTAATAATATTCGGCAATTATAAAAAATCTAATAACTTCCAAGGCAAAAATAAACATTTCATTTCTCGAAATCACCAGGACAGATTTTGATGCCCTTCTGCATGTTTGTATACGACATTGTATCCTTTCATTTGATATATCTTTTATCTTTGGCGACGCTTGGGCCACAATTGCTCACTATCCTTGCACTTGTTTTTATTTTTTTTATTACATTAATCTCGCCTTCTTCTATCAATCTCAATTCTTATCTAATGCCGACTGGCCGCATGCGATATTTTAAATTAGTCGTTGTACATCACTATGGATCCGTTCGTTCATGCATTTATTTTGATGTTCGCAGCTTTTGTTCGCCAGTTTCGCTCCGTGAACCGCGCGGGTTGGTTCTGTGCGAGGTTTCAGCGCGTTGTGATCTGAAAAAATCATCTCGAAAAATCTCCGAATGGAATAGTTTCAGTTGCAGTGAATTATAATATAAGTATTTGTACGTGTATTCGAAAATTAGTGACTGTTTTTGTGATTTCGGACCGAAATTGACGGTAAGTTTGCTTTTCTTCTCTTTCGTCGCGTACGTACCGGAAGAAGGATTGTTCCAAATTTGAATTTTGACGTTTCGCCATATTTTTTTAAAAAATTTAAATTTGATATTTTTTCCGAATTGTTTAATTTGTGAATATCGCGGCGATCCCGTGTTGAAAGTCGGCGAAAAATATATGAAAAATACTTTTAAAATCTGTAGAATCTAAATTTTCGTTAATTTGAGCTCGGTTAGCGATATCTTAGTTAGCCGGTTCTCGGAATAACAGTTAGGTAGTAGTACCTCCAATACTAACTAGTTGAGCACTTTCACTTACGGAGTTGCCTACAAGCTAGTAGGTAACTAGTAATTTGCCTCGCCCAGCACTGGCAACACTTAAATTTCACCAGTTATTGCGTAAAACTCGTCTCAAGAATCTTAGATGGCTGCGGGGTTTCTCCTTTGAACGCGGTGGCAAGCCAGAATTAATGCATTAGTTTAGGACATTAGGACTGCCACGCGATTTCAGTACAAATTTTCTCTATATGATTTCAGTAGGTACCTACCTACTAATCAGATTTATTTTAATTTATGAAAAAAAAAAACTACTGGATTTGATAATTTTAACGCTATATCTGATAAGAATCGTCGGACACGCAATATTTCAAAACAGATTTTTTAAAGATCATTATGTGTTGAAAAATATATTTTTAAATTAGTTTTAAATATAGTTTAGAAGAAATTAACTAAACCTACCGCCATATAGTTTATGAATTGTATGAAAAAAAAACTAAACCTACCGAAATGAAGCTGACTGACGCTTCTTTAAATGCCTATATCTCGCTTATTTATTGAGGCCGAATGAAGATTATTGCAGTTTCAGAAACAGCGTGTCGAATGAAGTCGGGGGACGTTAAACATAAAACATCAACATATAAAGTTGTCAACAACAACGGGCGAACCCGTCACCTCAGGAAGTTTTAACGATTGGTCGTTCGCTCTCCCGTGAAGTGAATGCAGAAGATTTGGATAAAACAATCCACCGTCAAAGAGACACCTAGTCAGCAAGTCTTCAAAAAAGAGTTAAAGAAGTGGCTGCTAACTTATGGTAACTCTCTTATAGACAATTCACAAGTAAGAAAATGATTCCGGAATGCCATTTTTGGCTACCTGTATATCGGGCCAGGATTTGTTTTGGGCAAAACAAAAATATACCTGCATTTAATTTTTTTCTGTATGTTTAATTAAAAAACTTCTGAGACTATGAAGGTAATATTTTTTCTCTGCCTGCCTGAATTGACATGGAATATGTCATACATATTTATATTAAAACTTGATGACCCGGTGAACTTCGTACCACCTAAAATTGATTTGATTGTGACTCTTCATAAGCGTTTACTAATCCTAATCGACCTTCCAAATCCAATTCATTGAAATCTATAATATGGCCGAATCATGTACGGGTTGACTTTCGTTTGGTGATTAAATGAAAGTCGTTTGTAATTGAAATAAATTCAATGTATTTAATTTAAATGATGGAATATAAATGACTTTTCGACTTTTTGAAATTTTACACAATCGCACGGAATGAATAACAGTTACGGATGGCGCAGCTGTCAAACAATAGGATCGCCGCGAACGCCATCTATTGAAAGTGGCCTATTTCCCAAAATGACCAATTTCGATTTTTTCTATTTTCAGTTGTTTCTTTGAGTTTTTCCTAAATATTTTTTTTTGTAAACCACCCCTGAATCAAGGCAAACAAAACAAAAAAGTAATAATTCAAATCGGTCTAGTCGTTTTCGAGATCTTGCGAGATTAACGCACGGCGATTCATTTTTATATATAAGTAGGTACATACTTGTATCAATATAATACATATGTACGTAAGTGCATAGACATCTTTGACTATTCAAATTGATTCTTTAACAATATATTAAAAGATATCAAAATATATTATTGATTTGGAGTATTTACTGGAATAATGACGTGGCCCACACTGATTGTAGCCCCACACTAAATGTTAAAGAAAAGTAATCTTCGTATATTTATTTATTGAAAAATGTGGACCTCAGAAGGTATTGCAGTTTTAAAATATAAAGAAATGTTTATTATTACTGAAATTGCGTGATGGTCCTAATATGATAGACACCCCCTGTAAGTAGTCAATAGTTCTAAAAAAAAATCTTATAAAAATAATCATGACAAAATATAAAATTCGATACAAAAAGTTTACATTAGAGGCATTAAAACGTAGAAACATGCATATTCTTTTCCTTATTTATAACATCGTCAACAATCCTACCGCTCCCTTAGGAAGTCATGGTCTTCCACTCCGTTCCAGTCAGGATAGTAAAATTGCGATTCCCACTCATAATTCTTCTTTTTTTACTTATTCCTTCACCGTTCAAGCAGCTAGTCTATGGAACCAGCTCCCGTCAAATATCAGAAACGAACCAACAGTTTCTACCTTTCAAGTGTCTCTGTAAAAGCATTTCATGCTACGTCTCATCCCATCCTCTCCTATCCTTTGCTCCTTGCGAATTATTCCAAATCCTAATTATATTAAAAAAATAGCATTTTTGTTACTTAATTAATTTATGTAATAAGTTTTTCTTCTTTTTTTTTGTTAATTTTTATCTCTTGGCACCTACATTTTTTACACTTCCACGAAGGTTGGCTGTGAGAAATTGTTTTTTAGGCAATATGTCCGCCTTTTGTATGTTTTTGTTTCTCAAAATGTGCAATACAGAATCTCTATCTATCTGTCTATCTATCTATAGGGAGCTAATGGGCCCTTACTGAGTTGGCCACGAAGACCCATTCTGTTTCAGGGTCGGTCACACTCACGGGTCAACACCCATCCGATGGCCTCCACGCATGGGGTGCGAGCCTGGGTAGGACACTGGGTCAACCAGTCTCCCCTGGGAAACAATCCTCTGGCGCTCCTGGACGGTCTGCGCACCGAGCGGCGCAAGCCAATCGATTGTGCTCTCCGACTAACAATCGGGGGAGTCTGGGAACTGTATTGTTTCCTATAGAGCGGGAGTAGTTGTCTACCTTACGCCGACTGCTCTTGAAATGACCATTGGCCATCCGATCCCGGTTCAGAGTCGGGCAAAGGACGCCTTGGTCCGCGACAGATTCGGTATACTCCGTTTCACCGCTTCGTAAGGGAGAGGACCGCGCAAGCGACCTCGAACTCGGAACCAATCGAGAGACCGGAGAAATCTGGTCACTATTGGTAGTTAGGGCGCGAGTGCCGCCCGCCAGGTAACATACCTGGCTACTCGCGGTAAGGCGTTGGTCTCTAACGGGTTGTGGCGTAGCTAGACGTCGGATTTGTTATGTCCAAAGTCTTCTACGCTCACTGCACGGTCGATAGAACGATGAATCGTTAAAACGTCCTGCGGTGACGGGCTCGCCCGTTGTGGTTGACATCTCAATATATGTCTATCTATCTATCTGTGCTAATGGGCTCTTGCTGAGTTGGCCACGAAGACCCATTCTATCTATCTATCGGGATAGAATCGGGGAAGAAGAATCTCTATCTATCTATCGGGAGCTAATGGGCCCTTGCTGAGTTGGCCACGAACACCCATTCTGTTCAGGGTTGGTCACACTCACGGGTCAACACCCATTCGGCGGCCTCCACGCATGAAGTGCGAGCCCGGACAGGACTCTGGCCTTAGGGCTAGTTTCCCCTGTTAGGTTGCAGTCGGGGGAGTCTGGAAGCAGTAGTTTCCTATAGAGAGGAGGTGGTTGCGGACCTTACGGCAACTGCTCTTGAAACGACCATCGGCTACTCGATCCTGGGTGAACAGCCGGGCAAAGGATGCCGTGGTCCGCGATAGATTCGGTATACACCGTTTCACCGCTTCGTCAGGGAGAGGACCGCGCAAGCGACCTCGAACTCGTAACCAATCGAGAGACTGGAGTAATCTAGTCGCAATTGGAAGTAAGGGCGTCAGTGTAAGCCCGCTGGGTAACACTCCTGGCTACCTGGTCTCTTACGGGCATGTGGCGGAGCTTGACGGTGGACTGTTTTGTCCAAGTCTTCTGCGCTCACTTCAGGGAGGTAGAATGACTAATCGTTAAAACTTCCTGAGGTGACGCGTTCGCCCGTTGTAGTTGACAACTCTAGTTATCTATCTATCTATCTATCTATTAACCAACTATATTAAAATGACAAAACTGCACAAATAATACTGGTCAATAATTCTGTTTAAATAGGAAGATATGCCTGTATTTCATACAATTTCAGATGGTCGGCCTTAGCCTAAATGGAAGTTGACGACTAATTAAGCGTGCTGTTATTTCACTATAACTGTATATTCATGCATTTCTGAAGACACGCCCGAACTCCGTTAGCTAAGAACTTATCCGTTCACTTGCCCATGACATTGAACAGGCAGTTTTTTCCACTATCGGTCTTTCTCTTGCCATTCTGAGCTGCTTAAAGCGGGTTACTCATGCGCTTGCCGCACGGGCAATCTAAGGGGGTGACCCTTAATTGCCACCCTAAGTGTGCCTTTTCACTGGCGGTTAGCCGCAAAGCGGCTAGCCGCGGCGGCGTACCGCAGGAAAGGTCTTGCAAAGAGAATGTATGGAAACGCGTTTCTATCCTTTTCACTATGCGGCGCGCCGCACTCGACCGCGCGGCCGTCATCATCCAACGCGGTTGAATGCGGCACGCCGCACCGCCCTGGCACTTTTCACTGGCGGCGTACCGCGCGGCGAGCCGCGCGTTCAATGTTTGTATTGGCGGCTCGCAGCGCGGCGTGCCGCGCGGCGAGCCGCGTGGCCCCTTCCCTGCTACACATTGCATCGCCTCCGCCGCCTCCCGCCATTCGTTTTTTATTTCTCTCCATTTCTCTACAATACACGTAAATAATTATAGCTGCTTCAACGGCGTCCATTTTCGTCTGCTTTCTCAATGAAACTGGCGCCTGGCTCGCTGCGAGAGAACGACGCGGCTGGCCGCGAGGCAAGGCGGCCAGCCGCGCGGCGCGGCGCCAGACGGCTAGCCGCGGGACGAACGCGAGCGAGCGGCGTGCCGCGCGGCTAGCCGCTTTGCGGCTAACCGCCAGTGAAAAGGCGCCCTAATTGTGTTTCAGCAAGGCAAGGGTAATAACTATGTATTCGGCGTTCATATACCAGTGTTTAATGTATGCTAGACAGCACCTCGCAGAAACTGCAATTAATGCAGACATTCACTCGCATCATACCCGCGGTAGCTCCCTTTTATGCGTACCCCGAATACGACTGGCAAAAGTACAGAAAAGCTACTTGTACCTTAGCATTAAATTCTATAATCTACTCCCTACAAAATTTAAACAGCTGGAGGACATAAAATAAAAAAAAAATCATCAAGGAGATGCTGATAGGCCACCCTTTCTATAATCTGGCCGAATTTGAGGGCCATGATTTGTCAAATATTGTGTCCATTTAAATTACTTAAAAAGTAGAGCCTTATTGTCTGATTATTTTATATGGTCTTATATCTGTACTTTTAGTTCAAAATGCATAACGTAGATTTAATTTGATTATTTAACATTTCACTGACAATTTGAATATTACGATGAATAATTTTACTACGTATGATTTCAAATTACTAACTACTTCAAATATTAGGCTTCTATTTTGATTATTTATATTTATAGTAGGACAATCTAGTAGTTAATTCTTGACTCCCTATGTATGTTCAGTAAAGAGTAGTTACGATTCTTACTACCTAACCAAATTATTTTGACACGTCCAAGAGCGGTCTTTAGCCGTCAATTGGACACGACGAAAATGTAATGTAAAGATGTGTATAGGCAAGCAGGGGCGATTTCCTAGATTGTCCCTGCGGCAGGGCAGCAGGGGCGCAAGACCTTCCTACATGCCTAGATCATCGATATTATATCGATGGCCTAGATCATCCCTGCCGCCCTGCTACGTTGCCTGCTGGTGAACGGGTTCGTACAGCTTGGGCCATAAGATCCACTTTGTTCTCGGATCGGCTCAACTCACGATTCAGCCCCTATTCAGAAGCCTCCTCAGGTGGATGGCTACCCCGGGTAAGACTCTCGGTCTCAGGCCTTAAAGCTGGTGGACCGGTTTCTCCTGGCGGGATTTTGCATCCCGGCGCCACTGGACTGTTTGCGCACCAGGGGGCCAGTTTAGGGAGCTAATGGGGAAGACCCATTTTGTTTAGGGTTAATAATAATAATAATAATAATAAACTCTTTATTTGCACTTAAAAAGTATACAAAAGGCGAGCTTATTGCCACATGGCAATGTCTTACAGCTAACCTAAACATAGTGGTACATGCGCGCATTGTGAAAATAAAGATTATTACATAACATACAGACAAGTGGAAGAATTTAAGACTAATAGTGCCCGAGGAGAGGAAAATTGGGAGAGGAACAGGAGAGAAAGGGAAGAACTGGTTACTTCTTAGAAAGGTAGTAATCCTTAAGGTGAGTCTTAAACGATGGTAAAGAAGGCGAGTTTCGTATATTTGCTGGGAGATCGTTCCAGAGTCTTGCACCATGGACACAGAATGAATAGGAATAGAAATCACTATTATGACTCGGAATTTTTAATAAACTGTCAGAGGCTGACCGAAGTACGAGACCGTGGGAACTTAGTGGTTCAAAAAGCTCCTGGAGATAGGATGGTGTTAGTTGGGTGAGTACACGATATAGGAGAGCCAGTATATGAACAGGGTTGGTCATACTCACGGGTCAACACCCATCCGGCGTCCTCCACGCATGAAGCGCGAGCCCGGGCAGGACTCTGGCCTTAGGTCTAGTTTCCCCTAGGAGTTAATCTTCTGGCGCTCGTGGACTTTCTGCACACCGTGCGGCGTAAGCCAATCGATTGTGCATTCTGACTAACAGTCGGGGGAGTCTGGAAACAGGCTCATTAATATAACTACCAGTACTGTGTTTGTATGTTTATGTCCAATAAAGCACTTTTCGAATAAACATACTCTCTGTTTCAATTAATTCGCACTGTACTGTACATTACATTTTCGTACTATATTATATTGGAAAAATACCATCTGAATACCATGAAAAATACTACAAATATAGTACGAAAATACTACGACAATGCTACTAAAAGACTACAAGAACTTAGAAATACATTCGCGACGTTAATCGAACACATTTATTATCGGGGGGGGGGGGGGTGCGGACAGCTGGAAAGGGGGGGGGGGGTTGTCTAATTGCCGGGAAAGTCTTGGGGTAACTTAACCGATAAGTAAATGGGCTTCAAACAAGTTTCTTGTACTCTTCGGTCTTCTGAGTAAGATCTCTCTGTGAAGAGATCCTATATTCCAGTAAATCTAGAGATACACCAGATGCGCACACACGTTATATATACAATATTTTGCTCGTTTTCCGCATAATTAATAGAGGCTCTTGTACTTCAGGCCATTGGCTACCAATAAAAACCGGAAAATACTGGTATTTTTTATAATATACGACACAACTAATGACAAGGATAGATATAGCATTGTCAATGACCTGAAAAGAGGCAAACTGGTATTGGTTTTCCACTACTGACTTTTTGCATAATATCGGAGTTAAGAATAGTTTGTAGCACCAAATATCCAGGGTCGCTGACTCCAACATAGCCCTCCCCAAAGTCCGTTTGACTATAATCCAAAAGTCATTTGTGTATTTGCCCTTAATTTTTTAGGTTTAAGAATTGACAGCAAATCAAAATGGAATACCCATATCGATGAATTAGCTAGTAAGTTAAGATACTCAATAAAAAAAAACACATGTCTTTGTGGCTTCGCGGCAGCCGCATCAGTGTATTTTGCGTATTTCGGTTTATTAATGACTTATGGACTACTATTTTGGGGAAATGCCGCAAACAGTAAAAGAATCTTCCTATTGCAAAAAAGAGCACTGCGCAGCATGTATCAGGTAACGCCCAGGACCTCATGCAGAGCATACTTCAGTAAGGTAAAGATAATGACCATGTATTCGGCGTTCATATACCAGTGCTTAATGTATGCCAGACAGCACCTAACAGAAACTGCAACTAGATCGGACATTCACTCTCACCATACACGCGGTAATTCCCTTTTATGCGTGCCCCGAACAAGACTGGCAAAAATACAAAAGAGCTACGTATACCTTGGCATCAAATTCTACAATTTACTCCCTACCACTATCAAACAATTGGAGGACAAACAATTTTTAAAAAAACATTAAGGAGATGCTGATAGGCCACCCTTTCTATAATCTGACCGAATTCGAGAGCCATGACTTTGCAAATATTGTAGGTACCAATTTGAATGATAATTATATATGTACTTTTAGTATTTAAATATAAGATTTTGCTTTAGTTAGTACGTATATATTCGATTTATCGACTATTTCAATTGTTAGGCTTCTGCTTTGATTATTCAACTTTTTAACTGACTATTTTAATTATTGTGTGTTTAATAATAATAATAATAATAATTAAACGCTTTATTTGCTTTAACAAAAAGGCGAGCTTATTGCCTAAAAGCAATATCTTACAGCTAACCTTAACCTAGTGGAATAACATGTTATGCGGTAAAAATAAACTAATAAATTAAATTTTAATCATTTAAATTCAGCAGGAAAACAAAACAATAAATTTAAGAAAAAACAAACAATAAACCTTTAATGACGCAGAGGACGCAATAGGGAAAAATAAGGAAAAGTTTATGAGCGTTGGTTCAAGTGTTCTTTGAGCCTGCGTTTAAAGCAAAACAAACTAGGTGCTATCCTTATACTCGTGGGTAAAGCATTTCAGAGACGGGCTTTACGCACGGAGGAGTGCGAGAAGAAATCAGTACTGTGACTAGGGATCGAGAGCAGTAGGTTGTCTTCAGATCTCAGAGGGCGCCCGTGAGAAGATAGAGGTTTGAACCTACTTATAAGATAGTTCGGAGCGGCCCCCTTCAGGATTCAGTAGTAGGTAGCCATTAGAATTATTGACTATTTTATTAAATAAGCTTTTAATTTGTTTTGTAATAAGATTCTACGTCGAATAACTTTTAGTAGGTTCGAAATTTTCTCAGATACTATATATTTTTTTATATAATATATGTATGTTAAGTAAAGATTAAAGTAGTAATGAGACTTACTACTTAAAACACAAATATTTTGATACGTCCAAGAGCGGTTTTTAGCCGCCAATTGGACACGACGTAAATGTAATGTAATGTAACCCTTTGAGGACTATAAAACTGTAAAGCGGTGATGTAAATAACATATATTAAAAGTTTTGTGAAGTAAATTGTAGAAAAGTTCAGTGTTGCTGTCACTCAATCCCCATATAAAAGTTCAAAGTTTATTTATTCCAAAAAAACTCGGCGAGGGTATAGAACTTACAATTAATAAATACATTTTTTATAATATTCATATTTTAAACATATCATATCTTTCAAAAATAAAATTAAATCACGTTAAAAATCTGAAAGTCAATAAACTATACAAAATCAACCATTACATTGTCTAAATATTAAAAAGAGCATTAAGAAATATCAAAAATAGAAATACCAAATCCAAAAGATAAAAATAATATAAAGGCAAATCCATTGAATGATCTCGCAAATAAATAAATCAATAATAATAATAATAATCAGGGAGTCCAATTTGGAAAGAATCAAATAATAATCAGAGTAAAAATATAAAAATACAAGCAATAATTCTTAAATCATGTTACATAATCAGTAAGTAAATTGTCTATAAAATGAAGTGTTCAGAATAGGATTAAAATGGAAGTTGAAAAAAATTATAAATAAATAAAATAAACAAGTAGTCAATTGTGAATATAAAATTTTAAAAGTCCGTGCCATAAAGACATTTTTGCAAAAAAAAATCCTTTTTAAATAGTGCATATGTTTTTATATGTTTTAATTCCTCTGGTTTAGGATATCCTAGGACAGCTATACTCTAAGTGTGTTCCGCGGAACCCTAGGGTTCCGCGATACCCCTGTAGGTGTTCCAAATAAAATCAAAACACCTCTCTCTGGTCGAACGTTTTGACTCCGCCCGCCGCGCCGCCGCCGCGCGTACTTGTGAGCGCGCAGTCCCGAGATCGAGTCTAGGACTAAGTATAAAAGCGGCGATCGCGCGTCGCGCCTCGTCAGTCAGTTGAATATTCTTCTCCCGTTCCCAACAACATATTTGTGCGAAACAGGATTCTCAACGTATGCAGCCACGAAAACAAAATATCGCAATAGACTGGACGCCGAACCTGATATGAGACTGCAACTGTCTTCTATCAAACCTGACATCAACCAATTAATGAAAAATAAAAAACAGTTTCATACCTCCCATTAGTTAGATTTTTTCTCTTTTAATATCTTGTAATAATGTACTTGCCATGTGGCATGTTAAAGTAAGTAATAATCAGTAACTGTTACATTGTACTTTTATTATGTTTATTAATAAAGAATACACTTTTAAAAACTATTGTTTTATTGTAGGGTTCCGTCAAGTATTTTGCTTTCCAAAAGGGTTCCGTCACCGAAAAAGTTTGAGAACCGCTGTCCTAGGATATCCTCCAGAATAGGATTCAGTCAAGTATGCAATCCAAGAATTGACCAATATGCCTATCTTTGTATTGTGTACTAGTGAACGGCTAGCGTCTTGCTCTCAGTAAAATCGTGCTTCGTCCGCCACACCTCATTCAGTTGTATAATAAGCCAAGCACGAGCAAGTCCTTGGCGGGGTTCTCGCACGCTCGAGTATAGTACGGTCGATGCGAATGGATATCTGTCACGTCTCATCTCGGTTGCTCAACTATAAGACACTGCGCAAAGACCAATTTATGCTAAATTGCGGCGGAATTATGAAACTACGATAATTTAAAGGCGATCTGCAATCAGCTATCGGTTAATAACTACTGCAAGATGACCGTCTGTTTGACCGCTAATAACTCTACAATCACCACCGATGTATATGCATAGCTCTGCTACTTCATCGCTTTTTTTTAATTTGTTGTGTGGTGCTTTTCTAGGGTCTTTATGAGCCTTGTAACACTGCGACCATTGCTGATCTATTGTGTTCGCCACCTACTATAGTTCTGCGCTAAGCCTCGTGTCATTTAAGAACCGCAACAGGCTTTTGGCGCCAGATTGTTTTACCTCCTCAGGTTGGTGGTAATGACCACCCAAGTGGATGTATCTTTTACGCATCAGCGGGCCACACTCGCACATGAGGTGCAAGGGAGTTTCCTCTGCCCCTTGGCAGAACCTGCACATTTTTGTGTCTCGGAGCTTGAGGTTGTACATGTGTTTGTTGAGACCACAATGCCCCGTGAGCGCCCTGGCCAGTAAGCGTAGATTGTTCCTATTTAGCGATAAGGCCTCACGGGCCGTCTTAGGGTCGTAGGCCGATTGATTGATTCAACCCTGGCGTGTTGTTCCAGTGGTTGACGGATTGTCCTAAACATATTTGTTTGAGAATTAGGTTTGCAAGGCTTTTTGGTACGCCACTGCACGGTTCAGGGCCGTATAACGTTCCCTTTGCTCCCGTATTAGCAAGTTCGTCGGCTTTTTCATTTCCCTCGATTCCTGCATGGCCGGGAACCCATCTTAGAATTACCCTGTTCTTTTCGCCCAGGGAATTCAGTAGTGATACGCAGTTTTGCACTAGCTTTGAATTAATAGTATTCGAGGCTAGTGTCATAAGAGCTGCCTTGCTATCCGAGTGGATATAGATACGATGGTTGGCGTAGTTCTTATGGAGGTTGATATCCGCACATTCAATAATGGCGTATACCTCCGCTTGGAATATGGAGGCGTATTTCCACAAGTTTACACTTCTTTCGAAGTTTTACTCCATCGATTACAGGCTATATTAAATTGAAATCGCCTCTCAACTTTCCGAGATATCCCACAAAGTATCGAAGAAAAAACGCGAAATCCGCAAGATCTCGAAATCTAAAGAGATGTCTTATAATTCTTGGTAAAAGAGAATGAGCAATTTCGTACGCAAAGTTCGTTGTAAGACTTTGCTACATATATTAAACGAAAACTTGTTACCAGGTTAACATTTCATTCTATACGAGCTTAGCTGAAATACGTGGTTAAAGTTATAGTGTTAAAATTGCAAAATATTTTATTCAGTAATATTGGCTTATTACCTATGAAGTTGCTGTTTTATAAAGGAAATTTAAGGCCAAAAACTTTGTATGAAAAATATATATTTAATTAATATAAATATTGTCCCCTATTATCGATGCAGATTTGTGATTTTTATAGGAGTTGCTTAATTCCTCTGATGAAAAATCTCGTGTATAGGAACCAATGAATGCTTTAAAGGCCTTTTTCACCAACTCTTCAAAGTTGATTTTTTTCGCAGCCGCAACTCCTGCAACGTTGCGACTGTTTGCAGTGAAATCTGTGGTTATACGTTGTCATGCAGAAGCATTGACCATGATGGTCGGTTATTTGATCACGAGGTTCTCGATCATTGTTTGCAGTTCCTAATAGTACACATTTACGGTAACTGTATAGCCAGACTGGAAGAAGCTGTAATAGAAAACACCGGCACAGGATCTCATATTTGAAAATACATAATGCAAATTTTAAACCATACCATGGTTGCACAAACAAAAATATTTGAACAAAAACAATCAACGAAAATCTTGCTAATCTTGCTATAACTCCTAGAGGCCGGTTTTGAGTTAAGAGCCGTATTACAAAATAGCGTAGGTATTCTTGGATGTAACTATAAAAGATAGGATAAATAAATAAATAAATAAATAAATAACTATTCAACCCTGGGAGAAAAACCGCGGCACTGAGCGCTCTTCTCTTGCGCAAGCAAATATATACACAATTTCTAATTGTTTTTTGCAGTGTTTTCTCCTTTCTAATGACAATAATTTATATTATGTCGTATTGCTAAAATAGTGAACTTTAATATAGTATAAGTATTATATAAGAATCTTATTTTATTTCTGAGAAAATTAGAATGATACAGGAAGATTTTTTTTTAATTTTGTGTAATTGTAAGCAATGTATACCTTGGATATGTGGTCAAAAAACGAAAAAATAAAGCCGTAGTGTACATCAAGAATACATGACGGACATAAAAAAAAATAGTATACGGTTTTCGTTGTAGTGAAGTTTGCCTTCCGAGCGTTTTACGAGTAACGACTTTCGGAAAATGGGCTGAATAAGTAAATAATATTCGTTACATCTAAAATTAAAGGCCGCTATGGTCAACATCAAGAAATGGTCCAGGTAATTCAGTAATTAAAGTTTGTAGAAATCTCTTTATTTCTTGGAATTAGAACGCCAAAAATCCACTTTTCTTGCCTTTCTGGAAAAAATATGTGAACGGGCTCTTAAAGTATACAGAAATATGTAAAAAGGCGCCGTAGTTTAAATAACTTTACTGAGAAATAACTAACATAAGTGATGACTCACTATTGATTTTGCATGGGGGCTAACGGGCCCATGATGAGTTGGCCACGATGACCCATGTGTCCAGGGTCGGTCACACTCACGGGTCAACACCCATCCGACGGCCTCCTCGCATGGGGTGCGAGTCCTGGGTAGGACACTGGGTCAACCGGTCTCCCCTGGGAATCAAACCTCTGGCGCCCCTGGACGGTCTGCGCACCGTGCGGGGTTTGCTCCAATCGGTTGTGCTCTCCGACTAACAGTCGGGGGAGTCTGGGAACTGTACTGTTTCCTATAGAGCGGGGGTGGTTGCGTACCTTATGGCGACTGCTCTGGAATTGACCATTGGCCATCCGATCCCGGGTAAGAGGCGGGCAAAGGACGCCTTGGTCCGCGAAGATTGTACGGTCTGCGCACCGTGCGGGGTTTGCTCCAATCGGTTGTGCTCTCCGTTTCACCGCTTCATAAGGGAGAGGACCGCGCAAGCGACCTCGAACTCGGTACCAATCGAGAGACCGGAGAAATCTGGTCACAATTGGAAGTGAGGGCGCGAGTATCTCGAGCCCGCCGGGTTTACTCCTGGCTAACTCGCGGTAAGGCGTTGGACTCTCACGGGTTGTTGACGTAGCTGGACGTAGAATGTACTGTCCAAAGTCTCTACGTTCACTGCAGGGCGATAGAACGACTAATCGTTAAAACGTCCTGTGGTGACGGGCTCGCCCGTTGTAGTTGACACCGCAAGATATTGATTTTGCATTGTCGCAATCAAATATTGCAACATTGAGTCTAAGTGGGCTAAAAAATAGATGTCTCAGCGCTTTATGGATCGCTCCTTTGAGGGATTCGTCTAAAGTTATCGAGGTAAAATGTTTATTTTAATCAAGGTTTATTGTAAGACACCTACATAAGTAATTTTAAGAATTTCAAAGGAAATATTTGAGTAACTCAGTATCAATGTCGGACATCTGTCATTTGCTGGAATAAGAGAAAAACAGTTTTTTTTTATTGATGTGCTCTTTTATTAGTTTAGTTGTTTTCACTCCAAAAATGATATTGCGGGGTAACCAATATAAATTACTTTTGAGAAGTGAAATTGTGTTTCAATAATCCAGATGTCCATCAAAACGAATCCAAATGTACATAGTTTGAAACCAAACTCGTGGGTAGGTGTCGGTTGTTGAAGCCAACGCCGACTTTCAATGCCGAAAAAGTCGTATTTATCCAGTTATATTCACATCGGAATGACAAATAATATGCCGGAAACTCGTTTACACCTTTATTTTGGCGTTCTAAAAGTTGTCTCAAAAGTCTCGTGTCTACGTCGTAAGTTATATCTACAACTTCTTTCAAGCTTCTAGGGTTTGTGATACGGCACGATCCAAGCACTTCAATAATATTCGGGTTATGCGCACGTTGTACAACTCGATTGTTAGAAGTCGCATGGAAACGAATGCAGCTATTTGGAATCCACATGAAGATACTAATACCCTCATGCTGGAAAAGGTACAGAAGTGTTTATTGAGATTTCTGTACTTCAAGCAGTACGGATATTATCCATTTTTGTATCCGACTGCATTTATCACAGGCATGGTTGGCTATAATTCTCTCTGTCTCAGAAGAGAAATGCTGACCATGTCCTATGTTTTCAATCTAATTCGTGGTAAAACTGATAACCCTAGCTTACTAGCAAAGGTGGATCTATTCATATTAAATAATTATCTCCGTGCTCGATCGCACCATCTTTTCGCGGAGCCGTTCTCGAGCACTAACCTTACGAGGTGGAACTTGTTGGCGCGTGCTTTGACTCGATGGCACCAGATTTCGATATTTTTACCGCCAACCCTCACTTGTTTAAATTGCAAGCTATTAATTATTTATTTTTAAATGATAGCTAGTATTATAAGTGTCATTCTATTTGTATAGTTATAGTAATATCTTTATAATTTTACTTTTCAATGCCTTGGTTTTACTGTTATGTTGATTAGTAATAAGTGAATAAACAAAAATAAATAAAAATAAAAAAATAAAAATAAAATAAAGGTCACAGAAATCGGTTTTTCGGGATTATCTAGCTTTCTATAGCTCTAACAATGTAAACATATATGATGAAAATTGTAGAGCGTACAATTTACGACAAATTTTGTTCCAGACATTTTTTTCATGCGCTCAACCGTTTTTGAGATAGAGGGCGGAGAGCGCGCAGCGCTCATACTGCAATGGAAGATCAACTGTGAATCTCGGTGAATAACACCTTTTATAGCAAGAACAGTGTTGTCAACTTAGGCGATATGTCGCTATTTAGGCTACCTCGAATGGGTTACTGGCGACCAAAAAATACCAAAAATCGCCTGTCGCCGATTTAGTCTACACCAGGTGTTCGATTTTAATTTGTACGGCGACGACGATTTTATTTATTTCTAAAATAATGGTTCCGAATATATGGTTAACTTGGAATGTTACGTTGTTAAGGTTTAGTTTAATATAATGTAATTGTTTTTGCATTGTTAATGTAAATATAAAATTGATTTTTGCAAACTGTCTGTGAAAAGTGTAAAAGATAATGTACCTAGTTATGTACGGTGGGAATTACATACCGAGTGTCTAGTGAAAAGACTAAGGAAACTGATTTATATATTTATTCAATTGCGAGATATTCTCGGCCTGCCCTATTTAAAAATTATATATTACGCTATATGCCAATCAATAATGACATACGGTATACTTGGATGGGGAGCTTGCGGAAAAACCCTCCTCCAGAGAGTGAACGTTGTCCAAAAGGCAATAATTAGAATCATGTTAAGGAAGCCTAGGCGTTACCCTTCTGACGACCTGTATGTTGAGGCACAATTGCTTGATTTGAGGCAGTTGTATTGCCTCAAAGCAATAATTCATCTTAAAAACAACAATGAAGACGAATATTGTGTTTCTCCGGAAAACAGGGAGAGATCAGGTCGTTATAGGGAAACTTTGAAGTGCCGAAACGTCTAACGTCTTTTGGACAACGTCATTACAGCTTTCTTGCTCCAAGAATGGTTAATATCATGAGTAAAGAGAACATATTGGAAATTAGCAGCAAACAACAAAAATATCACCTTACATCATGGTTAATAAACCTTGGTAGGAGAGAGACGGAGAAAACATTCATCACAATTTTAAAATAAATAAATATATTTATTTTCTATTTATTTTATATACGTATTTTTATTAATTCTTATATATTATTAGTTATTATTATACATGATTATTTATTATTGCTATTATATATGTTTATTATTATTATTTAGTATTACTTGTCTATAGTTCTAATATTTTTTTGGTGTAGTGAGAATTTCATTTTAACTTGATTTGATTCAAATTTTTTATTTTTAGTTTGGAATTTAACTTGATTTGATTAATTTTTTTTATTTTTAGTATGTGTTTTTTAATCATTAGTATTGGTGTTCTCCTTAGAACAGGCTCTGCCTAGTTAGGAGCAACACAACGGTGTATTTTTTTTGTGGACCAATAAATAAATAAAATAAATGATAGGTCATATTACATTGTATATTTATGTATGGTTCGTGGTATCATGTCCACGAATATAGTAGCTTTATACAAAATGGCAATCTTGGTATCTAGGTAATTTTATTATATTTTCTCATATTCCATCGAAAGTTTGTTTTTTTTATGTACTAACTCATATATGCCCAGTGATTCGAAAACGAAACAGGAAGTAATACTTTTGTAAAAGCATCGGAAATCCTCTGTAAGTTCAGTAAAATCAAAAAAACTCATCTATCGCAAGAGTGTGGAACTATCCCCTATTAGCAACGCAGTTTTAGCATTGACAGTTCTGAGTGAAATAGTAAGCGGTGCAAGTAGTGTTCGCGTCGTGCAAAAATCATGTCGTCTCCCTTAAAAAATGAAGTAATTATAGTTGAGTGAAGCTTTATACAATTATCATAGTATTTTAGTAAATTTTGGTAAATTATGGACTTATTCGTGTTTTTAGAATTAGTTAATAGTAATTTATAAATACCTATAATGTCCTTATAACTTCCGTGTTTCAAAAACGATACGTCAGACAAATATACAGCGAAGACTTGTACTAAATCTCTTTTTTGTGTTTTAGGGGGATTAGGCACTTAACTTAAATACCTAGATAGCAAAAAAAATATATACTAAAAGTAGTCAATACTGTTATAGGGACCTATCAACATAAACATATATGAAAATAACCAAAATCGAAATCCCAAATAGTTCTGGGCATATATGGGTTAAGCTTGCTATATTTTTAAATATCTGTAACTGTCTAGAATGACTTCAATTATTTTATTTGAACCTATAGCCTGCAATCCTTTTCATTGGCAAAAAAACTTTTTTTTGCAAAACGGCTACTTTAGGTTATTTTTTCTGCTGAGATCGGCGACTCTTTGAGTCAACCCGTTGGCAACAATGAGCATAAAGCCCGTATTGAAATACGAAACCCTCAGAGCGCGAATCACGCTTCTATTCAAGCCGGAGACAGTCTCATTGGAGAAACATTTTAGAAACAACTACTTATTACAGTTTTTCCAGCCGTGAGTGATTTTTTTACGCAATCCGAGCTTAATCCGATCGATTTGTGGCTCATTTCGTAACGAAAATGTCGCCGCCCGCGCCGATAACTTTCCACGCGGGGCGTATAATCAGACCCAATAAAAAGGAGCCCAATAAAAACGAGTTTGTCGGCGTTCGTCGGCGCCGCCGCGCACCATTAGAAAGCAATTTTAGACCTCCGGTAATGCAGACTGCGGATGACGGGTACACGGATGCTGCGAGACAGAACCAGACTAGATTCAGCGACGCATAGTTACGTGACCGCTGCATCCAGTGACTCCAACGCTGAATTATGAGCGTAACAGAATCTACGAAAAAATGCAGCGTTTTTATCCTATACAACACAAATGAGGCTTCTGCACTATTTAAAAGGGATCTTGTAGTGCATAGGCGTTTTTTTTTGTTTTTTTATTATTATTATTATTATACATTTAACAGGCAGCAGCTTAAGCTGATGCGCCTGAGTCCGTGCTTGCATTACAATTTCTGTGGAATAAGTCCAGTTTATTTTTAAAATCATTGACAGTTTTGGCATTGATCACTTCACTTGGGAGAGCATTCCATTCGTTTACCGCTCTACTGCTGAGGAAATGTTTCTTGGGATTTGAACGGAATGATTCACGCTGGAGTTTCAGATCATGCCCACGCAGATGTGTGTTAGTGCTCATGGGGTAGATAGTCTCTAACCCAGGAACGTCATACGATGCAGTTAGGATCTTATACGTCTCGATTAAATCACCCCGTGCCCTGCGTTGTTCCAGAGTGGTCAAACCGAGAGCCGACAATCTTTTCTCGTATGTTAGATGCTTCAAGTTAAAGGGCAATTTAGTCGCTCTTCGCTGGACCTTCTCTACAAGATCGATATCTTTCCTAAAGTATGGATTCCAGATCATCTTTCCTAAAGTATGGATTCCAGATCTGATAGGCGTGTTCCAAAATGGGTCTTACAAATGACTTATAGATTTTCAGCATCAGTTCCTCTGTGATATGGTGAAAACTTTTTGAATTAGAAACAATAGAGAGTTTGCTTTCTTTACCAATGCGTCACGTTTATTGTTTTCTTCCCATTTTAGGTCTTCGGTGACTATTACGCCAAGATGATCATAAGAGAGATGCTTATATATTTTCAAAATTCTCAATGGCATTTTTAACCGCCCTACATATACGAACGTACGTGATACGTGCGCTATAATATCATATTAAAAGTTTAAACTGCTATATATTTTGTCTGGTTTATTTTAAACAAGTATTGTTATTTAAAAATCTAATGAAAAAAACCCAAGGATTTACCTACTTTTTCAATAATAACCAAAGGTATGAGGGTAGGTTAATTGTAGCGATCTAGTAGGAGAAATTAATATGAATGCTCCATCAACAACTACAAGAACAAGAAATTATGACTTATTCCGGGTCCTCGTTTCAATCAACTGCATCCAAGAATAACTTATAACTCGCTGCTATGGTATTTAAAATAAACAACTAGGAAATCTTAATATATTCAATATATCAATTACCCGCCCTACCTTTGAGTTATTATTCAAAAAGTAGGTAAATCTTTGTTTTTTTTTCATTAGATTTGTCAATATCAATACTTTAAAATATACCACACAAAATATATAGCCGTTTATACAGGTGTCCCAACAAAAGCGCCGGATTTAATTTTAAAGAAAAACACATTTATTTTTTATTCAAGCAAACATTTTTATTTCAACAATATGAATAAATTGATAGTTTATAACAAAACATGATTTTATAAATGCACGTGAAAACCACATCATCAGACCTTGAAACCTAATCGTGGTCAAAGTTCATTCCAAGACTTTTCTAACAAGTCCAAATACAGCTATGATACGATGTTCCATCATGAAGTTCCAGTTCATATCTTCCGACTCCATCATCAGATCAGTTCGACAGTACCATATTATTGTATTGTCATCAGAACTACATACAGCTGCCAATTTTCATGACGCTACGATCCTTGGAAGATGGTTAAATTAGTTACCTTAGATTGGTTACATAGTTACATAGTTCAATGCTGCGTTTCATCGCGATCTTTCGCGTGTTTCGGCGCCGCTTTTGATCGCGTTGCATTGTAATCTTTCGCGAATTTAAACGCCGCGTCTAGTCGCGATCTTAAGCGCGTTTCGATTCTGCGTTTCATCGCGATCTTTCGTGTGTTTCAGCGCCGCTTTGGATCGCGTTGTTCTGCAATCTTTCGCGTATTTCGACGCCGCGTCGAGTCGCGATTTTAAGCGCGCTTCATCGCGATCTATCGCTTGTTTCGGCGCCGCTTTGAATCACGTTGCATTGCAATCTTTCGCGTATTTCGACGCCGCGTCGAGTCGCGGTCTTTGGCGCGTTTCGATGCTGCGTTTCATCGCGATCTATCGCGTGTGTCGGCGCCGCTTTGTATTTCGGTGCCGCATCGAGGTGCGACCTTCCATGTTTCGGTGGCGCGTCGCGTCGCGATCTTTCGCGCATTTTGGCGCCCCGTTGCTTTGCGATGTTTAGGGTATTTCGGTGCCGCATCGCAACGCGATGCGGCACCGTGCATCGGCACGTGCATCGTTACCGCGTCGGGGCGTGATCTTTAACACTGCTAAGATGGTTCTGATGCAATGTATCCATCATTAGGTAGCGACAAAGATTCATCACTACTGAAAAGAACTCTACTTATTATTTAGTAGAGTTTATATTGCTTTTACTTACTCCTCCCGGAATATTTATTTATTTATTTTATTTTCGGGAAACATACAGCGCTTCATTCATTATTACTAATTATTCTAATACAGTGTTTCGCTGACCGATTAATTGTTTCCTACATTATTTTCTTATACGGTAAATCAAAAGTTGCATTGCACTAAATTAAATTAAATTACAATTGAACTATTGCAAGAATTGGAAAGGAGAGAGCTGGGATATTTGTAGGATATGATATAGGTATTCAAATTATACTCTTTGCTATTATCATTTTCGCTCTGAGTGTTATGAAACAATTTGTATACTTACTATATAATCACTTCCTAGACGCCTATTAAGCTAAGGACAGCCTCGCTGAATTTAGGTTGATTCAAGTAAAAAATGTCGATATCTTTGAATCGACTATTATATGTAAATCAGTCTCAATATTTTTTTTTTTAATCAGTCTCCTTCCCGAAGGGATATCACGATCAAAATCCTTCCATAAGGCTACTTGCGGGGAAATTTCTGTGGTGACACAACCGAGTTTTTAAATTATTGTTATATTTTCGTTATTTAATGTTGTTGTTGTTATTGTTTCAGTGTGGACATGTCGACGCTACTGTTCTGGCAGGGCAAAAACGGGCGGAGCGGAGCCAGTAATGGCTCCGGTTCCTCGCCAAACGGGGCCGGAGCCAGCAACGGGGGAGCCAACGGCGCGCAGCGCAATTGGATCCACGCTCCGGACGCCCTGCTCAAAGGACACGTCGCATATCTCGTCAAGGTACGTCTAAACTAAAATAAAACGTTGACTTAACTCTTTCAAATCGTCGATATCAGTCCAAGGATCGCTAAGATATATATACTCAAATGATTAAATCCCCTACATCAAGAAATTTCCAAAATGACGATTTCGTAATTTAACTTCGATATTGTCGGATCTTTGGAATTGCATAGAATCGATTTTTTGGTTATTGTGGAGTTGGCGTAGAGCAGTGTTTTAGAGCTAGTTTTAGAGCTAGCCCAAAATTGTGTTTGGACCTGAAGAGAATCGAGGGGTCAGTCAGTTTGGCTAGGAACATGATTTTAAACTAGCTGTCACCAGCGCATCTACTTTCGAGGAGTCATCTACAACGGGCGAACCCGTCACCCCAGGAGGTTATAACGATATTAGGTCGTTCTTTCAACCTGGAGTGAGCATATAGAGTTAGGGACACTTTGGAGCTGTGAGCGCAGACCGTCCAGGAGCGCCAGAAGATTGATTCCTTGGGGAAACTAGCCCTAAGGCCAGAGTCCTACCCAGGCTCGCACTTCAAGCGTGGAGGCCGTCGGATGGATGTTGACCCGTGAAAGTGACCAACCTTGAACAGAATGGGTCTTTGTGGCCAACTCAGCAAGGGCCCATTAGCTCCTATCCAGACGAGACAACTTGGGTTGTCGACTACAACGGGAGAGCCCGTCACCACAGGGAGTTTTAACGATTAGTTGTTCTATCTCCCTGGAGTGAGCGTAGAAGACTTTGGACAAAAACAATCCGCCGTCTAGCTACGCCACAACCCGTAAAGACCAACGCCTTACCGCGAGATAGCCAATAATGATTACCTGGCGGGCCCGACACTCGCGCCCTTACTTCCAATTGTGACCAGATTTCTCCGGTCTCTCGATTGGTTCCGAGTTCGAGGTCGCTTGCGCGGTCCTCTCCCTTACGAAGCGGTGAAACGGTGTATACCGAATCTATCGCGGACCATGGCGTCCTTTGCCCGCCTCTTACCCAGGATCGGATGGCTAATGGTTATTTCAACAGCAGTCGCCGTAAGGTACGCAACCACCCCCGCTCTATAGGAAACAATACAGCTTCCAGACTCTCCCGACTGTTAGTCAGAGTGCACAATCGATTGGCTTGCGCCGCACAGTGCGCAGACCGTCCAGGAGCGCCAGAGGTTTGATTCCCAGGGGAAACTGACCAAGGCCAGAGTCCTACCCAGGTTCGCACCTCATGCGTGGAGGCCGTCGGATGGGTGTTGACCCGTGAGTGTGACCGACCCTGAACACATGGGTCTTCGTGGCCAACCCATCATGGGCCCATTAGCTCCCATCCAGACGAGACAGTAAAGCTTTGGTGAAATCGTAAATAAAAAAGGGCTATGTCAAATGAGAAGTTAGGTAGTTGTCATAGATGCAAGTCTGTCGAGGGCCAGAAATTAGCAAAGCAACTATTTTCTGCTGGGCTCTGCTCCGAAATGCTCTACTAAATGACCGGCTGAGAGGTCTTTACCCTGATGGGTGATTTTCCTGCCGAGGAATTCAAAATTACGATTTGAGTCAATAAGGGAGATATTAGAGCCTTTATAGACCTTGCTAATTATTCGCCGCAACCCTTCAATTGGTTGATATGTATGAAAACGCGTACAGTACCGTGCGAATTAATTGGTACAAAGGTATTTTTCTTCGGAAAGTGCTTTATTGGACATAAATGTACTGGTAGTTGTATTGTTAGTTTTGATATAGAATGTATCCTCCTTTTGCGTTGATAACACCTTTCACTCTTGTAGGCATATAATTTACCAGGTTTGACAGCTTCCTTTCAGTTCATCATCATGATACCAGACTTGAATTACTGCACTCATCATCTCGGTTTTCGTTGTACAATCCATCTTGGAGAGCCGTTTTTTCCAAATGGCCCAGAGGTTTTCGATCGGGTTGAGATCGGGGAGTTTCCGGGCTATTGAAGTACAGTAAAATTCACTTCTGTGTAAAAAACTGTTTCACTTTTTTCGAAGAATGGCATAGGGCGAGATCTTGTTAAAAACTCCCTCATTGGAAGGATAGACCTTGTGGAGCTCCCGTATCATATCGTTTGGTAAGATATCAGCGGGCTCGATTGCGTTTCTTCGTGAACTAAAATCGGAAATTAGTCCATGTGAACGAGACAGGGCAATACGCTAGAGCGGAAGTGTGAGATGACCGGTTGTCACTTTTCGCATTAAAACTACCCGCCGAGGTCAAATCTTACACCGCACGAAATACGCTCGAATTTATTCGGACGAGTATAAGTTCGGCAGGTAGTATTTATCGACGATCGTTCGTTTCATATTCCGCTCTAACGTATTGCTCTGTCTTGTTCGCTTGGACTAATTTTAGTTTTAGTTCACAAACAAACGCAATCGGGCCCAGAGTATGTCAATAAAACGATTTTAGCGATACTTTACCTACCACTATATGGCGAATCTTGCTCAGCGCTTTTTAAAAAAAAAAACGAGTGACACTCGGGGACTGTCGCGGTAAAGCTATTGCATAGCATTTTAACAACTTAAGCAATTATAATTATATATTTATTTTATATATTTTATTTTTTCTGACATCAGATAACTGCGCTCTATCGGAAAATGTTGAAATTATTCCGAATCATTTGCGGCTGCGGTAGCAAATGATTCGGAACAATTTAAACGTCTTCCGATAGAGCGCCGCGCACGAATTTTTTATTCGATAAAGCAAAAAAAACGGATTATTCGAAAAAAATCGTAGATAAAAAAAAGATAATTAAATTATCTTTAAAATGGTGCAGGTTTCATAATAATACGCCAGATAGTATTTGCGTAGTAGTCGTTTTTGTGTTCGGTTAGACCTAATTTCACAAATTAATTACACTATGTAATATAAACAAAATCTAAAATATTCAAAGCTAAGAATATTAGGAAAATTTTCTTGTTTAACATATATTTTTTTCGAATCGTAAGCAGTACTCGTTTAGACGTAATTATCAGTTTAAAATCATTAATATTCGTTAAGAAATTTCTTCATTCGGTCGCCGCGCTGGCCCGCAATAAAAGCTATGCAATAGCTTAAAAACAAAAAAAGAAAAGACTGCAATAGAACGATGTTATGGTACCTACTATAAAAACATTACCTAATAAATAATACACTGGTTTTATAAAAAAAGACAATTTATGCACAAATGGCGGACAAAATTGGTCAACCAATTTAGATTTTTTTATTTTTCCACATTTGTTTATCAAAAGTTGTTTACTTGCTCGTACTGACTCACCTCCTCTAAGGATGACGGTTAATTAAAACTTTTTTTTTAAGCTATTGCATAGCTTTTATCGCGGGCCTAGCCCAGCGCGGTGACCGAATGAAGAAATTTCTTAACGAAAATTAATGATTTTAAACTGATAATTACGTCTAAACGAGTACTGCTTACGATTTGAAAAAAATGCATTTTACTAATATTCTTAGCCTTGAATATTTTATATTTTGTTTATATTACATAGTGTAATTAATTTGTGAAATTAGGTCTAACCGAACACAAAAACGACTACTACGCAAATACTATCTGGCGTATTATTATGAAACCTGCACCATTTTAAAGATAATTTAATTATCTATCTTTTTATCTACGATTTTTTTCGAATAGTCAAAGAATAAAAGAATAATATCCGGTTTTGTTGCTTTATTGAATAACATTCGTGCGCGGCGCTCTATCGGAATTATTCCGAATCATTTGATTCCCCAGCCCCATATGACTCGGAATAATTTCAACGTTTACCGATAGAGCGCAGTTATCTGATATCAGAAATAAATTGAATTAATACAGTATGACCGCGGCGATCAGTGACCGCGGCCACTGTTACGGTAGGATTCTGACATTGTGTTCCGAAAGAAGACGAAATAAATTACGTTATTAAAAAAACAAAATGGCCAGGAAATCAAAATTTTTACAACATAAACGCCGTATACTGGAGAAAAATAGATTATTAAGGTAAGTAACGTGTATTATTACGTGTATATTATTACCATTTCTCTGCTCTGACGTTCCTTGCCTGACGTCGCATTGGGGTGACTAGACGAATAGGCTTCGTGCAACAAGTTAACTAATTAACAGTTATAAAATAAAATACGTCATTTATTTCATAAACTGACGTGATTACTGTTAGATCAAACTTGAATATTGATTTTGAAAATCGATTTAGGTCGATTTCAATATGAAACCTGCGGGTAAAAGTACCTACACATAAGTATAAGTTGAACCGTCGATTTGCTAAATTCATTCATAAAGCGACAAAATTTCATTCGTGATTTTCGTAGTATGACGTAAATTATACTTTGGTTGGAGGGGGTTGTATTTGTGGCAATAAGATCATTTTGTGGTTTTTAGCCAAAAATCTAGTAGTAATCATAATAATTCTACTTATAACATAGTTAGGCGCATATCTGACTCACTGACTGACTCTAACGCTGTAGGTAGACAGTCTTTTTTTTAAATTTATCAGTTTTTAAACCTTCTTTTCTTTTCTAATTTCTACTACTTCTAATTTCGAACTTGGAATGGTATTTCGAACTTGAAATTGTACTTCGAATTTCAAACTTGAAATTGTGCTTCGAATTTTGAACTTGACATTCTACTTCGAATTTCGAACTTGATATTCTACTTCGAATTTCGAACTTGAAATTCTACGTCGAATTTTGAACTTGACATTTTACTTCGAATTTCGAACTTGATATTTTACTTCGAATTTCGAACTTGAAATTCTACGTCGAATTTCGAACTTGACATTTTACTTCGAATTTCGAACTTGATATTTTACTTCGAATTTTGAACTTGAAATTCTACGTCGAATTTCGAACTTGACATTTTACTTCGAATTTCGAACTTGACATTCTACTTCAAATTTCGAACTTAATATTCATTCTACTTCAAATTTCGAACTTGACATTTTGACATTTGAAATTCGGAATTTCGATTAAATTTCGATAATATCGGAATTCGAATTAAAATTTCGAAATTTTGTATTGTGCTTTGAATTTCGAACTTGACATTCTAGTTCTTTTTCACAGGAAAAGACAAAAATTGGACAGTAATGAAGAGAATGTCGTGCAATGTAGAGCTGTTGAAAATATAGAAAATGTAACGCTACAAGAAAATCAATTTCACAGCCAACAACTTCAAATTTATGAACAGCGTAATGACTGCATTACTCCCGAAGTTATTCTATACAGGAACACAGGAATTCCTGGCGATGGTAATTGTCTATTCCACTCGCTCATAAGTGTTTTGCAACTTCAAATTGAGACTTGTGAATTGAGAAAGCAGTTACGCGATTCACCCTATTTAAACTGATGCCACAATCCGCAAGAAGCATATAACATTCTATCAAGCACGAATGATTACGGAGATTTGGATTGTTTGTACTTATTTTCAAAATGTACAATCAAAATGTTTGTGTACATTATTGTTTTTACAACATAACTACAACGCATCAAGACACTATCTTTTGTCATTTTAAAGCGAATGATACACAAAACTGGATTCATCTTCATCTTCATGACCAACATTTCACACCTTTTTATGAAGTATCAGATTTATTGGAGACAATACAAGACGCTACCCAAAATAAAGCCCATGTTGATGCTAATATTCAACTATTGCGTGACAATTATAATGAAGATCCTACCGAAGATAACCATAATAATCATGAAAATGAAATTGAGATTGATAGAGAAAATCGAATTGGTGAAAAAATTATGGATTTTATTGTTGATGGTACTAGTCCAGTTTACACAAATTATCATAAACACAGTACAAGTCATATTGATTTTTATAAAGACTTTACGAGTAATTTATTTGGTCATTCTTGTATTATTTGCGACAGACTGTGGTGGAAAAGAGACTTGAAAATGTCGACCAGTAAACATGAAAGTATTTTGAAAACAATACTGCAGGTAATCTTAATTATATAGTTTTTTAAGCTATTGCATAGCTTTTATCGCGGGCCTAGGCCAGCGCGGCGACCGAATGAAGAAATTTCTTAACGAAAATTAATGATTTTAAACTGATAATTACGTATAAACGAGTACTGCTTACGATTCGAAAAAAATATATGTTAAACAAGAACATTTTCCTAATATTCTTAGCTTTGAATATTTTAGATTTTGTTTATATTACATAGTGTAATTAATTTGTGAAATTAGGTCTAACCGAACACAAAAACGACTACTACGCAAATACTATCTGGCGTATTATTATGAAACCTGCACCATTTTAAAGATAATTTAATTATCTATCATTTTATCTGCGAATTTGTTCGAATAATTCGTTTTTTTTGCTTTATTGAATAAAAAATTCGTGCGCGGCGCTCTATCGAAAGACGTTTAAATTATTCCGAATCATTTGCTTCCGCAGCCGCAAATGATTCGGAATAATTTCAACGTTTTCCGATAAAGCGCAGTTATCTGATATCAGAAAAAATAAAATAAATAAATAATTATAATTGCATAAGTTGTTAAAAATGCTATGCAATAGCTTTACCGTGGCAGTCCCCGAGTGCCACACGTATTTTTTTTTATTAAATTTATTCAAAGAAAAAGATACATTTTTTTAAATATTACAATCTCGCCAAACTGGTATACAGTTTGTTGGCGAGACAAACTCTTACACTCCACTAGTCTTACACTTAATAATATAAAAAACAATGCACAGCAGTATTACTACTGGTCTTACTACAGGCTTAAATTAGGCCAGTATTGCTACAAGCTTAAATGATAGAAACGTACCTATAACAAATTTAATTATGACCACTAATGTCACTATAAACGTCCAATGCTCACGCTTACAGTCTTCCTCAGATACAATAGTATTAAAGATTCTTGGAATGAGGTACTTTAACGTCCTTTCACCATAGTAGTTGTTCGCTCTTGGTTCTTCAAATCTTTTACGGACCTTTTCTCTAACATTCCTATTGTACTGTATTGGTATTTTAAATTCTGAATTTCTAAAATGCTCCATTGCTAGTAAAAATGTAACTTTTTCATGTATAGGTAATATATCGCATCGCTTAAACAACAAGTTATAGTTCTTTTTACATTGTGTTAACACGTTTTTATTTACTAAAAGTTTTATAATTCTACGTTGCAAATTAAATATTTTATCTATATATGTGCGAAAAGTACGACCAAATGAAGTGAGAGCATAGCTCAGTACTGCATCAGCGAGGGCATGATATACTAAGCGTAATGTTGGTTTATCTACAAGATACTGAAGGTGATTGAACTTATATAGCATCCATCTCAATTTATTACATATATTATTCACGTGCAAGCCCCAATTCATGTTACATTCTATCGTTATACCCAGATATTTATACTCTTTTACAAATTCAATTTTTTTACAGTCAGTACAATTTATTTTAAGATTATACTCACCCTGTATAGTCAATGGCTTCACCCATAGCAGGCTGACTGTTTTCTGAACTCTTGCAATTGCTCCCAATTTATTCGTTTATTATGTTTGCATTTATTTAACACAAAGTGCTTTATCTGGGTTTTGTCCTGAAACAACAAACTAATTAAGTTTTTACGCCATTGGCTTAGTCACGTTCGCCTGCTTAAACAAATGGGTTCACGCATTAAGATTAGGAAAACAAAGGATGCAATCGCTTTTGTGGCTGTACTTTGCGATAAAATAGGAGTGTATCGCGTGGCCAGGTGATTGGGATCGATGTCCGCATGCAAGCAAAGGGTTTCGCGAATGAGTGACGAGTAGTGAGAATGAAAAAATCAATTATTTGTTTCTCAAAATATTCCCCGTGTGCGTTAACCCCTCAAGCGGCGGGTGTAAATCTTGGCAGTCACCTGTCATTTCTGAGAGTTGAAGGTCAAAAATATAGCACTTTAGAAAAACGATCATAAGATAGAAACTACTTGATGGATCACGAAAAGAAGAATTGCAGAATGATCGCATTTAAATTTGAAATATAAAATATTAAAACCTCATTTTGTAAAACAATTACATACTTATGAATAATTATTAGAAAGTTGGAGAACTGAAAAAACTCACTTATTCAGCGATATCGACGTTTTATCTCAAAATACGAAACCCTATCTAGAAATTGTAAACACATTTGTTTACGTTATTACATGCTTTACCAAATCTATTAGTTCGTTTTATTTATTTTCATACATATATATATATCCGAAGAGAAGCTACATAATATCCGAAGAGAAGCACAGATCCGAGCAATGGCAGCACTCGACTAAGTGCCCCCAGAATACAAACAATTATATTAGGGATTCTAGACTGCGAAAAGCACGACTGAATAATCGTACAATACAGAATTTATCCGTATTTCTCACACATTTCTAACAGGGGGTGGTTGCACTGTGATTTTGGTGTAAATTCAGTTCGTTGAAAGCGCGGTTCGTCGCGCCGCGCTCGTACCCGTTTTGGGGCGTTACTGAGTTATATTGACTACATGTAATACATCGTACCCGATTTGGGACGTTACTGTCTTGAGGGGCAAATCGATTCGAAACTTTACGCGAAGCGAAACCGCGGGCAACAGCTAGTTCTATATAAAACCGTAATAACTAAATGGCAATGTAAGAATCAATTCAATATACAGGCTGTTGTTATTACTGCACGGGCATTTTTTCTGTGGGTGAATCAGTACAACTTAGTAAGCAACTTTTGATTTAAAAAAATGTTTTTTGTTTATTTTTTTTTATTACTTTTTATTTGAAAATTTGAAGAAGTTGACTGTTAAATAAAGGTTTGAGAAGCGTTTGAGCGCGCTGCGCCATCTAGGGGTAGGTAATAAGTCGTAAATAAACAATATCAGCGACATTTTACCAACTGCTAGATAGCGCATCGTGATCATAGCTTTTCGTACTATTTAAAAATATAAATAAAAAACAAACTTTGCAAAAAAAAAAAATTTTTTTTTTTATTTTTCAGTTTATTATTTTAATTTGTTGTATGAGTCACCCACAAAAAATAATGTCCGTGCAGTAATAACACCCCGTATTTCTCACTGTACTTTGATGAACATTACATCCTACTACTATATAAACGCGAAAGTTTGTAAGAATGTATGTATGGATGTTTGTTATTCTTTCACGCAAAAACTACTGAATGGATTTTGATGAAACTTTACAATAATATAGCTTACACATCAGAATAACACATAGGCTATAATTTATAAAGATATATAGTTTTCTATCATCATTATCACAATTTTCCATCACCACGCGGGTGAAACCGCGGGGCGCAGCTAGTATTTTATAATTGTTTTAATTTATCCTGGAATTCCTGGAAACTTTCAGCATGTATGACTTATGTGCAATAATAATTTATAATAATTATAATATTGTCGATTATTAATGATGGATGTCGTAGTTTACCACCCACATGTAATGCGAGATCTTTTGTGTATAAATACTTTGGCGCCTGGGGGGCAGTGAGTGACTGCAATAAATATTTGATAACCCGATAGGTCGCCATTTTGTCGCGTTTGACAGATAAGCCATCATGGCGGCGACGTCCCCGTAACGTCAATGACACAAGAATCTTCTTCTTCTTCTTGTTGCTTTATGGCAATCACCGATAGTCGGTGCTTTTCTGCCAAGTCGTTTTCGGAGGGCATCTACGTTAGTTTGTTACATGCACAGTTACATGTATAAGACGGCACAATACTGAAACAAGGGATACTTATTTATAGAAATGTAGGTACATATAGCATAAAACATGGTTATTGGGGATGATTTAATTTTAAGCTATTGCATAGCTTTTATCGCGGGCCTAGGCCAGCGCCGCGACCGAATGAAGAAATTTCTTAACGAAAATTAATGATTTTAAACTGATAATTACGTCTAAACGAGTACTGTTTACGATTCGAAAAAAATATATGTTAAACAAGAACATTTTCCTTATATTCTTAGCTTTGAATATTTTAGATTTTGTGTATATTACATAGTGTAATTAATTTGTAAAATTAGGTCTAACCGAACACAAAAACGACTACTACGCAAATACTATCTGGCGTATTATTATGAAACTTGCACCATTTTAAAGATAATTTAATTATCTATCTTTTTATCTACGATTTTTTTCGAATAATCCGTTTTTTTTTGCTTTATCGAATAAATTCGTGCGCGGCGCTCTATCGGAAGAAGTTTAAATTATTCCGAATCATTTGCTTCCGCAGCCGCAAATGATTCGGAATAATTTCAACGTTTTCCGATAGAGCGCAGTTATCTGATATCAGAAAAAATAAAATAAATAAATAATTATATTTGCATAAGTTGTTAAAAATGCTATGCAATAGCTTTACCGCGGCAGTCCCCGAGTGCCACACCTATTTTTTTTTAATTTTTATTTTATTCAGGAAACAGACAGTACAAAAAACATATTTACTTAATCAAAATATAACAAACATAAACCATTTATATGTTTCCACCAATTAAACGGTCATATAGTGCGTTATTCTATAGGAAAGAAAAGTTTAAAATATACAAGCATTTTTAAAGTGATGAAATTATTATGGTTTTTTAAATAAACAGAAAATATTCTGAAAAGTAATTGCTAAGTTACTAAACAGTCCAAAGTATTAAAAGAGTAAATATAAAGTAAATAGAGCAGAAAAAACAGTAAATAGATTCATAAACATGTATATTAAACATGATACAAACAAGAAAAGGGTGTGAAATATGCTATTACACTATACAGAAATATTATTAAGGGAAATAAATTTACATATTACTTTATATATTTTGGGAGAGTTGAGGGATAACAAGTGGAGAACACATAGAGGGAGTTGGATGTTATACTTTACAAGGTCTGGGATAAAACTCGGATAATTATTGAGGATGGGACAGTTAAAGAATAGATGGTCCAGCGTGCAATCTTCGTGTCCACAATCGCATTGCGGAGATGCGAGAACATTAATACGGTGGAGGTGCGATGGGGTGGAGCAATGTTTGATCCTCATGCGGCATTATCGAAATCTCTTTCCGACTAAATGGCTGGTGGTGGTACCGTGGCTTCGAAGGGATTACGGCCTGGATAAGTGAGAATGACACAAGAATAAAAAATTAAAGCGGTCGAATGGGAGCTCGTTTTATTATTTTCCTGTAACAAGCGGCTCTCCGGCGTGACGATCGCACAGGGAGGCGTGCTGCCCAATATCCAGGCCGTGCTCCTGTCCAAGAAGACCGAGAAGAAGGCGTAGATGCATACGAACGCTCTGCAAATCTACAAATCTTCTCTAAAAACTATTGTGGGCGCACTTCTGTGTGTCTGGCTGTGTCTGTGTGTATTCTCGATTGAGCTAAAATTTGGTATGCAGGCATCATTTGGTCATGGCATGAGCTGAAAAGGTTGTGGTTGAAATCCGTCCACCCAGTGTTGGCTCCCGACGAGGGAACTCCTTAACGGTCAACAGCAGAGACCCAAAATTTTGAATACGCATTCATATATGATAGCAACTTCCAAGTTTCACCATGACTCGGCTCACGTACCCTGGGTTTGCTCTCGATAAGAGAACTCCTCAACTGTCAACAACAGAGACTCAAAATTTTGTATACGCATTCAATTATGATAGCTTCTTCCAAGTTTCACTATGACATGGCTGATGTACCCTGGGTTGGCTCCCGATGAGGGGACTCCTCAACGGTCCACAGCAGACACAAAATTCGAAAAGTCGTAAAGTCAGAAAGTCGAAAAGTGGAAAAGTCAAGTCGAATCGTTGAAAAGACTTTTTCCAATTTATGGACTTTTTCGATGATGATTTCGATATGGATTTCGATTTCATCATCATCATCGGGGAGGGGGGAGGGATTAAAGAGTGGCGCTAGGTTGGGGGGGGGGGGGGTGGTAGGATTTATGAAATTAATATTCAGATAAATTAAGTTCCTGGCTACTTGACAGGAAAGTCTTGGGGTGACACAACCGATTTTATTCCTGTACTCCATACAGTGCTATCTGTGAGGTTCTTACTGTTCAACCCCATGTTGGTCACAGGTGACCACGCGGCAGACCTATTTTTAAAGTGAATTTGTGTGTCAGAGGCGCGTTATTCATAGGTTTCGAGCGGCTCCCGAAGAATTTAGGAATTCTTGAATTTATGGACATAACTTAGCCATAATCACGAATCTCGATTAGCTACATCGCCGCCCAGGAACAAAAGTATTTTTTTACGTTTCTTCTATGGCGTTTAACGTGTTACCAGTTCCGTGCAGCTTGAGCCTGATGGCCTGTCTGCGTTTTCATAGGGGAAGCTAATGGGCCCTTGCTGAGTTGGCCACGAAGACCCATTCTGTTCAGGGTTGGTCACACTCACGGGTCAACACCCATCCGGTGGCCTCCACGCATGAAGTGCGAGCCCGGGCAGGACTCTGGCCTTAGGGCTAGTTTCCCCTAGGAATCAACCTTCTGGCGCTCCTGGACGGTCTGCGCACCGTGCGGCGTAAGCCAATCGACTGTGCACTCTGACTAACAGTCGGGGTAGTCTGGAAGCAGTACTGTTTCCTATAGAGCGGGCGTGGTTGCCGACCTTACGGCGACTGCTCTTGAAACGACCATCGGCTACCCGATCCTGGGTGAACAGCCGGGCAAAGGATGCCGTCGATAGATTCGGTATACACCGTTTCACCGCTTCGTAAGAGAGAGGACCTCGAACTCGTAATCGAAAGACCGGAGTAATCTGGTCGCAATTGGAAGCAAGTGCGTGTGTGTAAACCCGTGGGTAACAGTCCTAGCTAACTCGCGGTTAAGGCGTTGGCCTCTAGCGGCCTCTAGCAGGCATGTGGCGGAGTTTGACGGTGGATTGTTTTGTCCAATCTTCTGCGTTCACTTTCTAGGGAGAGAGAACGGCTAATCGTTCTCTCTCCCTAGAAAGTGAGAAAACTTCCTGAGGTGACGGGTTCGCCCGTTGTAGTTGGCAACTCTATATGCGTTTTCATAGGTTGGCTCGACTCACGATTTACCTCTCATCCGGTAGCCTATAAAGAGGGACTAATCTGGAAAGGCCTCTGTGAAATTTGCCCGCCGCTGTAAGTCCAGTCGTGGTCAATTTAGTACGCAGGATCGATCCGGGCGAACATTTCGGGTGGTACTGGGCGGCTTGCGCACCGTGCGGCGCCAGCCAATCGGTTGTACACTCCGGCGAATAAACGGGGAGCCTGGGAACGTACGTTTCCTAAGCAGTGGGAGTAGTTGCAGACCTAACATCATCTATCCCTCGAACGATCCGTCAGCCATATAAAATGTAGAGAAATCGGTGTAGAGATATAAAAAAGGTATAAGTCACTTTTACTGAGACTTTTACTGAACAACTAATGAGTTTTGACAGATTTTTCACCCCTTTAGAGGATTTATCGACTTAATCTATCCTAATGTTATAAAGAGGTAATGTTTGTAAGTTTGTATGTAAGGGGTAATCTCCAAAACTACTCATTCGTTTTCAAAAATTCTTTTACTAATGGAAAGCTACATTATTAAGTAGTGTCATAGGCTATATTTTATTTTGATAAATATTAGTTTTCAATACGAAATCACGATATTTGTAAATCAAGTCGGAGAAACGGTGCTGGTGATGTGTATGCTATGTAGAACAGAAACGTCGGCCTCAAAGAGATCTATAAAAAAGTCCTCGACAGCATACATCCAACTTTTATATTTAAGCTACAGTAACTGCTTTTATACCTCAAAAAAATTAGATTGCTTAATGCCGTACTACGTTAAGGCAGCTAGGATTTTACTACGAAACAACAGGTATTTTTCCATATCCAGATCATAGTTCCAAGCATTGATTAATTTTCTCTTATTTTCGAAGCCCAATAAATGTTATTTTATTTTGTTTTTTAAAGTTTTATTTGTAGTAAAATTGAGGTTTTTATTAAAAACTAGATGACCCGGTGAACTTCGTACCACCTAAAATTGATTTGATTGTAACTCTTCATAAGTGTTTATTGATCCTAATCAACCTTCCAAATCCAATTCATTGAAATCTATAATATGGACGAATTATGTACAGTTTGAGTTTTTCGACTTTTTCGTCTTTTTCAACTTTTCCGACTTTTTTGCATTTTTTGAATTTTCGGACTTTTTTACTTTTTTGACTTTTTTGACTTTTCGACTTTTTGAAATTTTACACAATCGCACGGAATGAATAACAGTTATGGATGGCGCAGCTGTCAAACAATAGGATCGCCGCGAACGCCATCTATTGAAAGTGGCCCGTTTCCCAAAATGACCAATTTCGATTTTTTCGTTTTTCAGTTGTTTCTTTTAATTTTTCCTAAATATTTTTTTTTTGTAAACCACCCCTGAATCAAGGCAAACAAAACAAAAAAATAATAATTCAAATCGGTCGACTCATTTTCGAGATCGGCGATTCATTTTTATATATAAGATTTCATGATGAGGTATAAAAAAATGCCCTATTTACCTTCTCTTTAGATAGCTAGGTACTAATTTTAGGAATGCTTAAAAATACAGTGCTTAGCACTGTATTTTTAAGCATTCCTAAAAATATTATTTTGGCGCTCATTTTAAATTTCCTGGATGTCAGCCACTGAATCATCCTCAAATGCTGATTTACATCGAGTCAGTTACTGACTTCAAATTTAAGACCAGTCAGTACTGACCAGGTACTGCCATCGTGTAAATTGATTTTAAGTTAGTACAGCACTGTCGCATCAGTGCTGACTTTAATATTCCCGTTAGGACTTCCGATCCCGCGTGCCCCTTGCCAAGTTTTTTATCTGCTTCCGGAGAGCGGAGCAGGAAGACACGAAGACGGAGGGTAGAAAGCCGGGCGTACGATGCGAAGCGGTCGTTGACTATCGCCCGGGGCGGACGCAGCAGCTGGGCTGGGGCGGGCGTCAGGACGCTCAACTCCTGTGTGAGCCCCCGGCGAAGGAGGATGGCCGCAGTCACGCGTAGCCGGAGGCGAGGAAAATCTCGCTCATCTCTATATCTCGCCCGAGGATCCGATGAAACGGGCGGCGTGCTGGGCGCTGGGGCGCTGGTTCCGGAAGGGACGGGCGACGTACGTCCTCGCGGGGACCGCGCCTCAGCCTGTCAGGTCTATAGCGCCGGTGAGCACGTGCTCATCGGGAAGGAGTCGCTGGAAGTCGTATCCCCGTAGGATCCCGAATAAGGTTGGGGGTCCAAAACGTGCCAAGAGCTCGACTGGCTCGTCGGCGTAACGCCCAAAAAGTAAAAAAGGCGACTTCTATATTGGCCTCTTTTATCTTGAATCAAAAGGGTCAACCCACAGAGCTGATTTTTGTCGAATAAATAATTAACCCGTTGAGTATGAGTCAACCAAATCTGGTCGCGAAACAATTATCCGTTGAGTTCGAGTCGACCAAATCTGGTCACGCGTTTTTTTCACTTCTTTGACGTTCTCATATTTATTCATAATTATCTAATTGTTTTACAAAATGATATTTCAATATTCTATATTCGAAATTTCAATGCAATCATTGTGCAGTTGTTCTTTTTATGATTGGTGTAGTAGTTTCGTAGTTATAGTACTTTAAGTCGATGTCGCCGAAAATCCTGCAAAAGAGACAGATGCATCCATGAAAATACCCATTTACTCCAAGGGTTAATTTAGTAAAATGTGTGGAATAATTCCTAGATTTATTGAGCTTTACTAGCGTAGTGTATTATAATTTTCTATCTTACTAATATTTTCATTTGTTTTATTCCCTTTATAATTAAACGTAATTATCCAAGACAATGGTGGGTTTATTTTCACACTATCGTTATTTTGGCGGAAACTCTTATTCTCGTGGCTTTAAACGAAAAAAACAGAAGAAAGGAACTGTCAGGTGTCAGATGTTTGACATTTCGATATAACCTAATTTCGTATCGATTTATATAGAGTTAAAAAGTATCAAAGTTTTCAATCGTGGAAATGTGATTTCCAGCATTTCCACACCGTGACACCCTGCGGGATCTCGGAATAGGCGAGATCAAAAATTTCAATGATACGGGATCCCGGTGTAACGGTGTAAATTTTTCAATAAAAGTGATTACCAGTGAGTAGTTAAAACATAGCATGCTTAAACTTAAAAATATTTATTAGGAAAAAACAAGTACGAAAATAAATTTACTTTGCATTTGGGAAGTGTTTTCGCAGGAAAAACAACATTCTACCAGGCCAAACTACTTCGTATCTTATTGGCATGATCTACACTTGTATGCACTACAGACTTTAGGGCGTTGTGTGCTAGCGTTAAGTATCTACCGATTGATCCACCCGATTCATAAAGAGTCATCTCTTTATTTATGATAGTTTCGATACGAGTAATTCGAGCGCTATGGACAAATACTTGTTACAGCGGAGTTTAAAGTTTCCTATAGCTCTTCTTTCAATGTTAGAGCTGTAGTAGCCGTGTTCTCTTCCGTGTTGGCAGCATCAACAGCTTAACTCTGAACATTATTTTCAGCCACAAGAAATACTTTATACGTTATCTATCAGCTTCGATGGAGGATGTCGAATTAAACTTCATTTTCTGAATTAACTGTTTAATTTCCCTTCGAATCACACTTTTGGTGGAATAATTTTCAATCCCGCGGTATCCCGCACTCCACTCCCGCAGTGAGCGGACTGATGAAATCATGCGGGATCTCGGTATTTTAAGATCTCGGTATACCGAGATTGGAAGCGCTAATTCCCGCTATATATTTTGAAGTCCGCTCCTCCCGCCACCCGCGCCAGCGCTACTGAGTCTGACCTTGTGTAAATGCCAAAGTCAGTAGTAGGTCATTTGCTGGCACTGAGTTGTAGGGTGATGTCGCGTCAAATTGATAATTTGAAATACAGAAAATGACATTTCTTTTCGATACCTCTTCTTCTAACATTTCTGTCAACTTTTCTAACAACAGATATAAAAATTATCTAAAACATAATTCACTCGTATCAAATTCTGGCATTTTCGAGAACTAATTTTCCCCACTAGCTATAATTCGGATATTTGAGCTATAAGCTCTTTAACCAGCTACCACTCTCCACAAGAAAGATAGAAACAAAGGCGTTTAAAAGATTTATGAAACAAAAGCTGCAATCCACACATGCTTTCTATAAGCTGGGTGATTTTTTTGAGCATGCCAATTCTTTCAAATGGGAATAACATTAATATGTAACTTTCAGGTACCTCATTTTAGTTTTTATTATTTAATTATAATATTATGAATTTAATATTTAATATTTAGATTACAATGTGTAATGTAACATACCTGATCATATACATACGTTGTTTTTTTCCAATTTTCTTTTGATACTTCCTATTGTGTGATTATTTTTTGTATAAAGTGCTTAATGACTATTAATTTTCTTATAATAATTATCTATTTTATATGTATACTCATATTCAGCTCTCTTTTTTATTTTTTATTTTATTTGTCTGCCGTGTAAAGCCGACTTTAGTCAACGTTATTGTCGAATTAATATTTATGCTTTAATAGTTTTATATCTTCATATACACTGACGAATTCTAATATGCGATAATTAGCTTTAATTCATAATTCATGCTTTTATTGTATATTCTGAATAAATAAATTGAATACTGAAATACTGAATACTAACCAACCACAGCTGCCTGACTATGTAAACAGTGTGAATCAGTTCTTGGTGCCAGAACTGACGCCTGTAACGGCCTTATTGTAAATGAGCCTCCTTAAAAGCCTGTAAGTAAATTAATTCCTATAAAACATCAAACAAATCGTTATTAAATTGAGCTAGTAAAAAACGTAAACAATGAATCATTAACATATTTCAATTATTCAAGACAGCAAAAAAGAAATACAAAAAATTAAGATAAACCTCTTTTGTGATAAAAATTCAGTGACTCATTTTAAATGATTTGGAATAACACTTTATCATAAATTAATTGTAAAATTTTATCTGTTTGCCAACTTGAACTGTTTAGGTCGCTGCTCAGTGAATTCCATGGCAGCTCCATTTGTATTTATTATACCCTACCAGCTTATTTTCTTCTGTAAATTCCGTCAAAAAGCTTCCACTTATTTTATTTTACCGACCTACTAACCGACCATTGTGATTTTATTTTCAAGGTGAAGACGGATGTATACATTTTGACACCTCCCGAGGCGATTAAGACTGAAGTCTGTCTGTGTGTGAGTGTGTGCGTATATTCCACCACGATAGCGCCCAAACGCTTCATCCGATTGAGTTGAAATTCGGCATGCAGGCATCATTTGGTCATGAAAAGATTGTACCTTAAAACGGTCCACCAGAGGGCGCGCTAATCATACTTCAATCTCGAAATATTGGGACTTAAGACTTGAAATTCGGTATGCAGATGCGTCGTTGGGCTGAAAGCACTTTATGAAATTTGGTTGGAATATCTCTTAATCTTAGTATTTTCTTAAATTCTGCCGTATTTAAGAAAATACTACATCATATTGGAAAATAGCCATATTGGAAAATAGATTGTTATCATAATCACTTGACACAATACTATCGAATCGGGGGCAGAAGGAGGGTTGGTTGGGGGGGGGGAGGGGGGGTTTGGTGGGAGGAAGAAGGAAGTTGGCGGGGGCATAGTAAAATAACATCAGTAGGACATCTCGAGCCCGTTTTTGAAATAAGTACCTACGCTTCGCCGAATCACCAGTGTTGCAACAAGAAATACACAATTGACAAGTTGTGATCCCATTAAAGCAGAAATGCAAGTGTTTATAATTATTATATACATTTATGTATTTTTGGTTTATAAATCAAGAGTCGGTTCCCAAAATTGTACGGTAACAGAATATATGAGTTAGTGCTGACTTTGTGTGACAGCATTCATCACTTGTTGCATGTGTTCAAAATGCCTACATTTTAGTAAGTTAAAGTAGGTAATTAACAAAAACGCATCAACCTACCTACCTACGCACTTACATACCTATGCACCTACTTACCTAGACACATACTTACCTACGCAAATGAACAATAAACGTTACATCGTAAATGTAATTGTAAATACTCGTAAACGGAAATGTAAATACTCGTAAATGTAATTTCTGATAGGTTGCATTACAGCCTGTACAGAAAACGCTCCACTTTTGTATACTTAGCTGTCGCGCGACAGCCCTGACTGGCTAGCTCCGAGGCGCCCGAGAATCTATGTAGTGGTAGCGTACGGACAACGAGCGCTTGTATGAGCGCGAAATCAGTGCGTACTATGGAGATGTTATACTGTTCTTATTTTACTATGGCGGGGGTCTTGACGGTGCTTAAATTCATGGTACCTACTAATAGTACAATGGTATCCTCAGAAGGGCTTTTGTCCTCAAATCCTATTTTAAGTTTTTCAAATGATTCTTTCGGTTTTAACGACATTTGTAATCATAAAAATCATCAAGCCAAAATGTTCTTGACGCAGAGACATATTTTAGTGAGACCCAATATTTCTATTTAGCTCGTAAAACAAATGTTTGTTTGTTCGTTTCTACTCTTTGATGTAAAATTTCCCAAAAGGCGGGTTTATTATCATACTACAATCTCTTACAACCAACCCTACTATGATTTTTTTATGTACTTAACCGTTAGAGTGCTAAGCAGCGCAAAAGTGATGCGATAGTTTGAATCGAAAATTGCGCAGCAGCGCAAAACTGCCGCGCACATCAGTGTGTTTTTGGTGCTTCGTGGTAGTGGACGTATTCTAATCTCGCGCATAATTTGTTTTGAGAGTGCATAGTTATACATTTAAAAACAACTTTTTACAGTTTTTATATTTTATTGAGCAAAAATAGCCATGTCACTTGCTATTACTTCGGACGATGATTCGGTCTCTAATGATTGTACGGACGGTGAAACAACGGATACAAGCAGTAATAATAGCAGTATTATAATGCATCGAAAAAAAATATTGAGAATTACAAGTGAGTCTTCTATTTCATCATCATCTTCAGAAATAGACGAAACACCAACTTTTGCCAATATTCCCCCGACAAAAGTGTTTTCTAAAGCAACAAATATTTTTTTTGAGACTCCTGGACCTAGACGGGCGCGTTCTCCCGATGCCACACCTGAATTAGAGTGTTTTATTTGACACCATTATTTTTCCTTTAAAATAATCAAAAAATGTATAGCAGTTTTCATATATATTCACAAAAATTGCTTAGTACTAAAACGGTTAAGTGACTTTAAACGGACTTCGCGTCCGCGACGTGTCCGAGTCTTACTACTGTCGTGTGTCGCTTGCGCCTTACAATGTAAGATAAGATCAGACGACCTAACGACTATGTCACCGAAAAAAGGTTTGTCTTTTTGTTCCTAAACAGTCGTTTTTTAAAACATAGAAATAACCTCATAGACAAACTTTTGATGACAGGTCAGTATCTCATAGACAAACTTTTTACCTGACTGCCCAAAAAAGGAGTGTAATGTTTTCAAGTTTAATGTATGTATCTATGTTTTCCGTTTCTTTATTCCACCGCAACTTCTAAATTCGTGAACTGATTTAGAAGTGTGTGGTTTTGTTAAAATTGTTTAGTAATCCCCGGTTTCATAGGGTACCTAAACTGTCCAAATGTCAATAAATTAAGATAAATGTATCAAATGAAAGGTCTAATAGAGTAGATTCTGAAAATGTATAGATATCTAAATGGATAAATACTTAAATCACAAATATTTAATAAAGTAAGGTTATATTGCCTGAGCACTGAGGGTAACCGACTGCGCGCGGCGGTAGCTGTCGGCGCGAGAATACAGGCTCTTTTTACTGGCCGGGCATGAAATTTGTCTCCGACAATGCCTCCGTACTACAAGCGCTACCAAAAAATACTATAACCTCTGTCCTTGTACTGGAATGCCACAATGCGCTTCAATCCATTGCAAGGTCAAATAGAGTGACCCTGCAATGGATTAAGGGGCACAGCCACTCACTGGGCAACGACGCAGCAGACGAACTGGCCAAAAGGGGATCAAAGGAAATAGTATATGGACCGAAACTCTTGATGCCCAAATAAAAACATGGCTTTGCAGGAACACCGACGAAACACACCAGAATGGAAAAAAAACGCAGGATGCAGGCAAACAAAGAACGCGGTTCCGGAAGCGCCTAAAAAACTTGCCCACAACCTCACCAGATTAAAAAGGGACAAAATCCGTAAAGTCAAAGGTACTATGACAGGCCACTGTCCCCTAAACAAACACCTGTTTACCATAGGTGTGACGGACAGCCCTCTATGCAGAGGATGCATGGAGGAATTGCCAAAGCATGTGCTCATGGAATGCAGGAGCGTGGCAGAGCAACGGGCAAAAATACTACAATCTCCAGCATCTGTCCCGGAGGCCTGTAGCAACCCAAACAGGCTGCTAACCTTCTAGGACAGCCTGGGTTGGCTGGAGTAACGTAAATAGAGACATGAGCCACGCACAACGGCCCAATCAAGAGGCCAAGTGCGGGAAATAGCCCAGGAAAACTAACTAACTACTGGCCGGGCATTTTTTTAGTGGGTCAGTACAATCAAGCAAACTTTCAATTAAAAAAAAAACAAAAAAGTTTTTTTTAATTTGAAAATTTGAAGGTTGACTGTTAAATAAAGGTTTGAGAAGCGTTTGAGCGCGCTGCGCCATCTAGCGGTAGGTAATATAGCGTAAATAATCAATATTAGCGACATTTTACTTACCGCTAGATAGCGCACCGTGATCACAGCTTTTCAAACTATTAACAAAAAAAACCCAATTTTCAACAAAAAAAAAAGTCTTTTTTTATCAAAACTTCGTTGTACTGATTAACCCACTAAAAACAATGCCCGTCCAGTAAAAACACTTGTATATAAAGCATCACGAGTGGCGCGAGATCGTCACGGCATATCTGCCACATGCGATGCCATGTCGGGTCGATGGGCCCGACTACGTGAAACCCACTAAAGGGCCCAGCGGAATATGTCACTGGTCTTGGACAAGGCCAGTCCACTAACTCACATAATGCACAATCGTCCATAAGCACTGGATATTCTTAAGATTATCTCTAGATAACACCCATCTCTGGGGTCGTAACGGAGCTTCCGTAAACTGAATTATGCTTTAACGATTATTGTTTCAATGAAGAACTTTATTTTCTACAAAATGTGCTCTTCAGCTCGAACAAATTGCTTCCAATAATAATTAAATACAGTAGTTTACTTTTTGTGACAGCATTATTAGTTTTTTGGAAAACTTTCATAGCGGCCTGATATATACTATGTTTTATTTATTCCAGTTCCTGGGCACAACGACAGTGGAACAGCCAAAGGGTATAGAAGTAGTCAAAGATGCTATAAGAAGAATACAATTCAATCAGCAGTTAAAAAAATCAGAAACGGGAGCCAAAACGAAAAAGGTCGAAATCACAATATCAGTCGATGGAGTCGCCGTACAGGTAACATAAATAATTATTCTTATTTTTTTTTATTTTATTGGTATCAGTACGGAGTTGGAAAAGTTCTTCGCCTGATAGTGACAGATGATGTTTTTATTCGAAATGTTTATATTTTTATTTTTTAACATACAGTTCTAGACCTCAGTTAACTCTCTAGTTGAAGCTATTCAGAGCTTAGTTCATGTCTTCTTTGTAGCCTCATGCGAGGGGACTATGACAACAATAGTATGGCTCATGCTGTTAACCTTCAATTTCAGAATGACAGGACAACACTTAGAGACTTTCGCATTCCTCCCCCAATACACTGAAGATAATGTTTATTTATTTATTTATTAGTTTCAAATAGTATTCAAGGGCATTACAGATGAATCCAATTCGCCCTTGAATATTAAAGCTAGAGTGTAAGTCTAAAAATAAATGACTACATAACTAAATTAATGCTAACATTGAACATGAAAAAAACATAAAAATATAAAACTAAATAAAAGACAGATTATGATAAACATGAGATAGCAGGGAGATGCCTTTTTATCTGCCAAAGAGATATACAAAAGATATCTATTTTTGTGGGTAAGGAATTAAGAAGAGCTATAACCCACCGTACAAAAATATTTGTACGGTGGTACGGCACATTAAACAAATATTGAAAAACTGGATGCCAGAGATGCTGAAATTTTATTAAAATGCCTTCCAACATGCACTCCAGACCCCAGTTACCTCGCTCGATGGAGCTTTCAGGGGATAGTTCATGGTCCCCTTTGTAGCAATACCCCTTGCATAGCTAGACATATCCTAGCTGGCCACAAAGCGGCCTTAGATCAAGGATGGTATACTTACCGCCATTACAAAGTCGTTGCTGTTATTCGCGAGGTAATTAGCCTCTCAGTGGCTTGTGCCACAAACGTCTGACAGTATCCTCCAAACCCCCAGTGTTAAAGGCGGAAAACATTCCACTACTGCAAATCCTTTCTTAATAATTGCTAGCAATCTCGAAAGCTGCAGATTGGATTCTGGAGGTCGATTCTGTCTCCAAGCAGTATCAATTCCCTGAAAGTCTCGGATGCACAGCCCTCCGTCCAGATATAACTCTCGGAAGTTGGCCTTTATCGTAGAATTAACTGTTCCATAGGAATCAAATATCCCAAAAGACCATTAGTACAAATTGAATAAATATCATGATCTCGCAAATGCCGTCACCCGGAACGGCTTCACGCCATGGAAGTTGGTGCTCGTGGCCTGCCAGCTAAATCTCTGTTTCACCTCTTTAAAGATCTTGGTCTTTCCAGAAAAATAAACAACTCTTTCCTAAAAAAAATATCTAAAAAAGCGATTTGCGCATCTCAAATTCTATGGGCTTCAAAAGGGAAGTGAATGGGTGGTAAGGTGAACGCTCACATGTGGCAAGACAGCTGTCCTAAACTTACCACAGCCGGTCGTTAGTCCGGAATCCACCGTTCACCTCCCACATACAGTTATGTTATGGAACAGTTAATTCTACGATAAGGACCATCTTCCGAGATAGAGAGTAAAGAGTTATATATGGACGCAGGGCTGTGCATCCGAGACTTTCAGGGAATTTATACTGGTTAGAGATCGAATTGACCTCCATAATCCACTCTAAAGCTTTCTCGATTATTGAGAAAGGTTTTGCACTGAACTGTTTTTTGCCTTTAGAGCCAACCGCACAAACTGTATTGGGGGTTTGGAGGATACTACGGATTGTTGGCTCGAGCCACTAAGAGGCTAATTACCTCGCGGATAACAGCAAGGACTTTGTCGTGGCGGTAAGTGTACCGTCTTTGATCCAAGGCCACCTTGCAGCCAGCTAGAATATGTCTAGCTGTGCAAGGGGTGTTACTACAAAGGGGACATGAACTATCCTCAGCATAGCTCCAACGGTTACTGAGGTCTGGGAGTGTATGCTGAAAGGCATTTAAATAAAATAAAGCAAAACATAACATTGCGAGCAAGCAGTCGCGGGCGGGTAAAGACGTGGTAGGGGTAGGGGTATCAACGGTTTTCAAGTGAGCCACGGCGACGAGTATGTACCTATGTTCTTTAAAGATGCGAGCGCCCGAAATAGACATTGTTGCTTTATAGGTACCCGCGAATATTTGTGGTTTCGGATAATAATAGAGGATCGACTCACGGCGCCCCTCTTTACTTTCTACGGCGCACCAGGGCGCCGCAGCGCACATTTTGGAAACCCCTGGCTTAAATCCATCTCATCTCACTAATTTTTCTTGGAACTAAAATGATGTTTTTTTTTATGTTTCAGGAACCACGCACAAACAATATTTTACATCAATTTCCGCTGCATAGGATTTCCTATTGTGCCGACGACAAAGGCGCTAAGAAATTCTTCTCTTTCATAGCCAAAGGAGTGCCGAGCAGTCAAAATGGATTAGATAGGTGAGTTGGGGTAGAGTAGGTACCACAGAGTAAATAAAACTAGCAGTGTGCCAACTAGAGCTGTCAACTACAACGGGCGAACCCGTCACCTCAGGAAGTTTTAACGACATTGGATCATTCTGTCTCCCGTGAGGTAAACGCAGAAGATTTGGGACTAAAAACAATCCACTGTCTAGTTACGCCACTCGCCCATCAGAGGCCAACGCCTTATGGTGAGGCACCGGGAAAGGTACCAAGCGGGCAGCCTTGCCCCCTGACTACCAGTTTGGAAGGATATCTATCTAGAATTAACCTTCAGGATACCTCCTGCCTCCTGACTGGTTACAGGATCGAGGATCCTCTCCCTTACGAAGCGGTGATTCGGTATCTACTGACTATCGCGGAACGAATGGTCGTTTCAAGAGCAGTCACCGTAAGGTTAACAACTACACCCGCTCTATAGGAAACATACTGTTTCCAGACTCCCCCGGCTGTTAGTCGGAATGCATAATCGATCGGCTGACGCTGCACGGTGCGCAAACCATCCAGGAGCGCCCGAAGGTTGACTCCTAGGGGAGACTGGCCCGCAGGCCAGTGTCCTACCCTGGCTCGCACTTCTGCGTGGAGGCCAACTAATAGTGAGCCGATGAACATGACCACTTAGGGAAATCTAGAGGTGGGGGAGAGGGACATACTAGGGGTGTCAATCACAAAGGGTGAATCCGTCACCCCAGGGAGTTATAACGCCATTGGATCGTTCTGTCTCCTATGAAGTAAATGTGAAATATTTAGTAGACAAGAACAATTCACTGTCTAACTACACTGTCATCCCAAGTCTTCTGCGTTCACCTCACGAGAGACAGAATGATAAATTTAGTTAAAACTTCCTCAGGTGACGGGTTCGCCTTTTTATGAGTTTTTTTTATGAGTTCCGAAATTAATTTACAAATACGCCGAAAATTTCATATATTTCAGCGAATAACAAAATAATATGTATTTTGTCAACGAATTAGGCAGACATATTTTTAGAGTTATTTATTGCAAAAAAACTCAATAATTAATAATGACGCCATAGCGATAAACCGCACCCAATTTTTCAACTAAAAAAAACAGGTAAAATTGGAATAAAATGTACATAAAATCACTGAATTCGGTTGATAAAGTGTTTCAGAGACATTTACTATTCATATTCCAACTGAAAACACTAAGAAAACACAAAAAAAAATCACAACCCAATGTCTGGCAACGACGACCAACCAGCGATGTTTGACAATGGAATTTTACCATAAATATACATTCAATGATGCGCGAAATTATTCTATCGGCCGTCTATGTATCTATGGTAATAATAAGATATTCGGTATGGATTTTAGGATGCCTTCGAATTAAAAAATAATATTACTGTGCGCTCCGGGAGCAAGCTGCCAATATTGTTCTTTACTTAGTCAACGGTGTTCTGATGTGCAACCAAATTTGGTTGTTACCTAGCCGAAGGGTTAACATTTATTATTTTTTTTCAGCAAAACGGACAAAAATCTCTCAAATGGCAGCTCTAATAAGGAAGAACACGAATGCTTTGTTTTCATATCAAATAAACTGGCATCAGAGATTACACTAACGATAGGACAAGCATTTGATTTGGCGTACAGGTAAGGAAGATTCTCAAATATTTGCACTAAAATCTATCCGATGATTGCATAAGTTTGTTTGTGTCCTATTCAAGGGTAAACTTCAACTCGTTGAATTTTAAAGACAGGAGTTTTATTAATCAGGTAAACAGTCTCCATTCTTCTCACTGTTTTCCAACGATCAATAGGCTTGTTTATTGCATTTTTAAAGAAACTGCTTGGTTTAAAAAAATAATGGGGTTGTTTTCTACGGCTTGCGGACCTAAAATTTTCGCCATTCAAATCGACTTTAAAGACTGGAATTGTAGAGTTAGGCCCCAGGGATCTTTTGTTCTTTAATCTGTCGGAAGCCAGCCTTCTTACACAGAAAACGGCACTGCAACATTTTGGTTGATTTAGTATATAAATACTAACAATATCGTTTTTCATGAATTTCCTCATGTTTACTTAATAATTAATCTTGTAGGTATATTATACAGGTTGAGTTTTAAATAAGTGACATCCTTGCAGTGGGTAAATCAATAAAACAAAAAAAAACGATCTTCAAGCCAACCCAAAATATAGCTCGATTTTTGAGGCCTGTAAAGGATGTAATACCACTGCAAACCCCGGGTGTATTTCTATACTCTATTTCTATATTCTACTGGCATCAGAGATTTCTATACTGTATTTTATATACTATCATATTATATGTATGAATTTAAATATAATATTGATATATATTTGTTATATAAAATTATATTTATATTTATAATAATTTTTATATATGTAATGTATGTAATATATAAAAAAAAAATATTATTTTATATAACTTTGTAGATTGTCATACATTTTAATTCAGTTTGTATAATTTTATTGATGTTTTTTTTTATTTTAGCTTTAATTTTAAAATTGTATTCACGTATTAGATAAGACTTGCCCTCTCGTCTCAAAATAAGTTACCTATGTTAGTACCACCTCAACACAGGTTCATACCTAGTGAGGTGGTAAACCGATATGTCAACGATGAATTTCCTTTCTAAGCTAGGTACAATATGTACACTTATTATAAAATGTTTTTGTATTAGGATAAGGATTTTCTTTTTGTAAATTGTAACTTCAATTATTATGGAAATAAATAATTATATAAAGTCGAATGCAGTTGCGGTCTAGCCTACGTTGGACAAACGAAACGGCCCCATAGCCATGCGACTGACAACACATCAAAGCTGTTAAAAACGTTCAGCGAGAAAAATCGGCAATCTGCGAACATATATTGGATAGCGGAAGTAACCACTGGATGCAGTTTCAAAATCCCATTGTGCTATCCAAGGAACAATTCTACTTTCCTCGCATGATCCGGGAAGCCATTGAAATAAGAAGAACCCCGAACTTCAATAAAGACGACGGTTATAATCTCTCGTCTACGAGGAATCCTCTTCTGAAAATGTTCCCGCCGCCGAACGCAAGGACATAAGACAGGATACAGTGAGTGTTGTGTGCAAGATGGATTTTCGAAATTCGCGCGCTCCGAGTCCGGCCCCCCGCCACCGTTATAACCTACGCAGTGGGGGCAGCGGTATGCGACCTACCCGCAAAACAACGGATTGACAGCTCTTTCAGTCTACCCTGGACAACGGTGGCTGCAACGTCACCGAAACGTCAGGTGCTACAAATTTCACGATTTCACGCGGAAAATTCGTTTATATCCTATTTATAAAAACATTTTTTATTTTTTTTTTTTGTTTTTGATAGTGTAAAAAGAGATGAGCATGATGCACTATATCTAGTGGTAGGTAAAATATTGTGAATATTAGCAATATTTTTACCTATTGCTAGATGGCGCAGCACGCTTAACGCTTCTCAAACTTTTCTTCAATAGATAAGATTTTTAAAAAAATGATTTAAAAAAATTACAAGAGTTTTTAATTAGTGACACTACAAGTGTCACTAATTAAAAACTCATTCTGTATAAATACTAACAATTCCCTCTTGTTACCTAATAATTAATCTTGTTAGTCATGTATATTATATATTTATATAATTTATATAGGGGCCAGTCAAAGCGGCTACGTGCGGATCTGTCAAACGATGCAAAATGCCTATAGGCATTTTTGGCAAACCATTGGTTAATCCAAGGGATTTATTTATTTATTTATTTATTTATAACGTACAAGAACAAAAAAATACAAGGACATGCATACTGTTGTACATGAGGAATAATTAAGAACAAACATTATTATAGCGAAAAACATAGCTCTATGCATATAAATATGCTAGCATATCCGAATGAGGCGAAATCGCACAACCAACTAGACCTAGAAGGTCTGTCTCTGGCTGTGCTGTGTTATACCAACTGTATTTTTGTAACTCGCGAACTGACGAAGGTGATCAATTTTAAATATTTCTAAATCTAACAAATGTGTTGTTTACACAAATTAAAGTAAAATTTGAAGTAGAAAAAATAAATATATATGTATGCAATTAAGGGCTAAAAATAAAGTAAACTTTACATTATATACAATAAATTTAAGTGGAAAATAAGTAATAATATATACAAATATATGAATAAACACTACATTCTAGTATATATGTTTAAGAAAAAGATATGTAATATTGCACAATTTTACAAATACATATTTTTTAAATATTCACCCTACAGTATTAATAAGGTCTTTAGTTTTTGAACGCCCAATATCTAGAAGCCAGTTTTTTACTTTACCTTTAAAAGTTACATAATTTTTCACGTTTTTCGTGGTTTCACATAGTGAGTTATAAACTTTCGGGGCGATAAAAAAACACTGTCTTCGGGCAATTGTGCTTTTAACCTTTGGAATTGTGAAAAATTCCTTACCAGCATTTCTCGTTAAGTACAATTGTTGACTTCTTGCTCTGTACTCTTTAGTTTTGTGAAAGCTTACAAGGCACTGCTTAATAAATAGCTGGCAGATATCCAAAACCTTAAACTCCGCAAAGAGCTGGTTTGAACTGTACCGAGGAGGCTTTTTGTTTATGACTCTTATTAGTAACTTTTGTGCTTTTAATAGTCGGTCCATTGTTGTTTTTGTACATGAGCCCCACGCTATAATTCCATGCACCCATATACTTTGACCAAGAGCCATATACACCATTCGCAGTGTTTCTTTACTCAGTACATTCCTAAGTTCGCGGAACACGTACAGTAATTTCCTCGTTCGCGCCGTAAGCGATTACGAGTAGACTTCCGCATCAGTCCCTTCGTTTGTCTTTAAACCATCGGTGTTATTTTATCGGTTCTCAATCTACGGTATTTGTGTAAAATGTTATAATTTTGCAGACGTTTCCTCAACGATAATGGAAAGTACATGGAGATGCAGAAGATGAATCTCCAGGTGCGTAAGTTGGAGTCGCAAGTGTCGGCGTACAAGATGAGGCTACAGGAAGCGAGCGAGATGTTATCTAAGAGTGACCTTCGGACAATGCTTAGCAAGCATTCTGTGCAGGTAAGGGTCGGGCAAGAGTCGTTGCAACTTTCTTTTTATTCTTCTTATCTATACTAATATTATAAACAGGTAAAGTTTGTGAGGTTGTAGGAAGTAATCTTTGGATCTACAGAACGTATTTTGAAAATTCTTTTACCAATAGAAAGCCACGTTATTTGTGAGTCTCATAGGCTATATATTAATCCGAAAAATAAAAAGACGTTTTCGTGGTAGTAGGATTTGCAAAGTAAGTCGGGGAATAAGCGGTCGAACAAAAACGTTTCTAACTAACGCTGCCTTAACGATGAGAGATATATGATTAAGTTCTAGAGAAAAGTTGTAGAGCTTGATAATGCCTACAAAAATGTCAGCGACAGCATATGTCTAAATTTTATATTTGTCAGAAAAAGAAGTTTTTTATATTAAAAAAATAATTAAAAATAGTTAGGTCATGTTTATTGGTCATACTATCAACAATTATGAATTCATATCAAAATAAGTATATTCATCGTCTCGTGTTTAAAACAAAAAACTTTTATCTTTTACTGCATATAATTTCCCTTTTACTGCATAAATGGTTTAACCCCTCCTCTCGCGAAGTAAAAATTCACCTATCACTTTTGCGCGCGACATATTCGGGCGTAAAATCGACGCGAGTCAACGGCCTTGAGAAAAACGATCATAACTTATAAACCACTAAACGGATTAAAAAAAGATAAAGAGAAAAATGATCGCATTGAAATTTGACATATAAAACATTATAACCTTATCTCGTAAAACAATTAAGATAATAATGAATAAATATTACAAAATTGGCAAACTGAAAAAACTCGCGTATAAAATCATTTCGATTTTTTTGTCACAAAATACGTAAAATATGCAAAAATTGTAAATACAGTTATGTTCTTTATTAAATGCTTTACCAAAACGGTATTTTTTTTTACTTATTTGCATACAAAAATATTTATTTATTCAGCCAAGAAAAATTTTATGTATTCTCGTAAAAAAAAAAAAAAAATTATTTTTAATTTGTGACTACTTATGGTATTTTTTTATATGAAATTCTTTCAAAATAACTTTATTACTACATCACACTTCTTAGAAATCACACCAGAACTTTGAGCTTTGTCTGATATTATAGAAAAATCTAAAGTTTTGAGAGTTTCCGCGTCCGAACTTAATAATAAACTTTGAATGCTCATAATATAAAATTCGTTAGATTTTTCAATTATATTGTCTTATCATTTCATCGAAAAACTATGGAAAATCGCACTTTATTCTCTCATAGTAATTATCAAAACAAGTTTCTTTGCGCGATTCATATTACAAAACAAGATATAATGTTCAAAATACGCCTAATTATGTGATAACTTAGGATGTAAATGAAGCAATACTTATTTTGTTAGTAAATTAAAGCTACATTACTCATATTTCGCAATATATCGGGATATTTCATAAACATTACAAAATAATGACAACCATTTTTTCGCGAGCCGTTTGTTGTCGCCGAAGTGTTTTCTTTAAAAATTCGAGAAAAACAGCAAATGGACTATCTCAAATGACTAATACTCATTCAGAAACTACTTAAAATGCAAATTACTTACTGTTCTCCAGTAACAAACACTCAAACACTGCACACACACACTTTTTATCACCAATTTCGCGGAGCCGTACACGGCCGTGCGATTTGCCGACGGAAACTGGGCGTTTGACGTCTATGCTCACTTTTTAAATCGTTGTTCGATATTGCCACACGGAAATCTTGAATTAAAGATATTTTGGCCATATCGTTGCGCCCTCAGAAAGCATATAGTACGATGTTTCGAATCGTAAATTGCATTTTTCGCAGCGGCGAGCGCTTGGTCCGGTAGCGGACGTTACGGAGTTTAGGCGGCCGACATAAATGTCCCGAATGGGATGTTACGTAGCGAGCGGGTTAAGAGATAAGACACTCACAAGACACACTTTAAGTAGTTTCTGAATGAGTATTAGTCATTTGAGATAGTCCATTTGCTGTTTTTCGCGAATTTTTAAAGAAAACACTTCGGCGACAACAAACGGCTCGCGAAAAAATGGTTGTTATTATTTTGTAATGTTTATGAAATATCCCGATATATTGCGAAATATGACGTAATGTCGCTTTAATTTACTAACAAAATAAGTATTGTTTCATTTACATATATATAAATACAAACGGAGCTGCCATGGAATTCACCGACTGGAGTCGGGCCCATCATAATACTATTTTTTTACACTTCTGGGGGGTGAGCAGTGGATTCCGGACTTACGAACCGGCTGTGGTAGGTTTAGGACAGCTGTCTTGCCACATGTGAGCGTTCACCTTACCACCCATTCACTCCCCCTTCGAAGCCATAGAATTTGAGATGCGCAAATCGCAGTTTTAGATAATTTTTCTAAGAAAGAGTTGATTATTTTTCTGGAAAGGCCAAGATCTTTAAAGAGGTGAAATAGAGATTTAGCTGGCAGGCCACGAGCGCCAACTTCCACCGCGTGAAGGTGAACAGTGAAGCCGTTCCGGGTTACGGCATTCGCAAGATCATGGTATATATTTAATTTGTACTCGTGGTCTTTTGGGATATTTGATTCCCATGGAACAGTTAATTCTACGATAAGAGACACCTTCCGAGATAGAGAGTAAAGAGTTATATCTGGACGGAGGGCTGTGCATCCGAGACTTTCAGGGAATTTATACTGCTTAGAGACCGAATCAACCTCCAGAATCCAATCTGTAGCTTTCTCGATTATTGAGAAAGGTTTTGTAGTTAAATGTTTTTTGCCTTTAGAGCCATCCCACACAAACTGTATTGGGGGTTTGGAGGATACTGTCAAACCCTTGTTGGCACGAGCCACTGAGAGACAAATTACCTCGCGAATAACAGCGAGAACTTTGTCATGGCGGTAAGTGTACCTTCCTTGATCTAAGGCCACCTTGCAGCCAGCTAGAATGTGTCTAGCTGTGCAAGGGGTATTGCTACAGAGGGGACAAGAACTATCCTCGGCAAAGCTCCAACGAGCGAGGTTACTGGGGTCTGTTAAGTTAAGTTAAGTTATCACATAATTAGGCGTATTTTGAAAATTATATCTTGTTTTGTAAAATGAATCGCGCAAAGAAACTTGTTTTGATAATTACTATGAGAGAATAAAGTGCGATTTTCCATAGTTTTTCGATGAAATGTGACTCTTTGGAGTATTGTAATTAGTTATTAGACATATAATAAGTCTATGATAAGACAATATAATTGAAAAAATCTAACGAATTTTATATTATGAGCATTCAAAGTTTATTATTAAGTTCGGACGCGGAAACTCTCAAAACTTTAGATTTTTCTATAATATCAGACAAAGCTCAAAGTTCTGGTGTGATTTCTAAGAAGTGTGATGTAGTAATAAAGTTATTTTGAAAGAATTTCATATAAAAAAACACCATAAGTAGTCACAAATAAAAAATAATTTTTTTTTTTTACGAGAATACATAAAAATTTTCTTGGCTGAATAAATAAATATTTTTGTATGCAAATAAGTAAAAAAAAAATATCGTTTTGGTAAAGCATTTAATAAAGAACATAACTGTATTTACAATTTTTGCATATTTTACGTATTTTGTGACAAAAAAATCGAAATGATTTTATAGGTGAGTTTTTTCAGTTTGCCAATTTTGAAATATTTATTCATTATTATCTTAATTGTTTTACGAGATAAGGTTATAATGTTTTATATGACAAATTTCAATGCGATCATTTTTCTCTTTATCTTTTTTTAATCCGTTTAGTGGTTTATAAGTTATGATCGTTTTTCTCAAGGCCATTGACTCGCGTCGATTTTTTGCCCGAATATGTCGCGCGCAAAAGTGATAGGTGAGTTTTTACCTCGCAACAGGAGGGGTTAAAGGAAGTTTTTTATTTAGAACATTTTATTTAGGAAGTTATTAGGGTTTGTCTTTAACCCGTTGAGTATGATACGACCAAATCTGGTTCTGAAACAATTATCCGTTGAGTATGATACGACCAGATCTGGTTCCGCGTTTTTTTCACTTCTTTGACGTTCTCATATTTATTCATAATTATCTAATTGTTTTACAAAATGATATTTCAATATTCTATATTCGAAATTTCAATGCAATCATTGTGCAGTTGTTCTTTTTATGATTGGTGTAGTAGTTTCGTAGTTATAGTACTTTAAGTCGAGCGCCGTCGATGTCGCCGAAAATCCTGCAAAAGAGACAGATGCATCCATGAAAATACCCATTTACTCCAAAGGTTAAAACTTTAAAATATTATAATCAGCGCAAATAATGTTATTACAGTAAAAGCTTCATTAATCGGCACTATTATTTTTCACCCATTAACCCCTCGAGACAGTGACGTCCCGAATCGGGTACGATGCAATAAATAAATACAAAGGGGGGTGAGCAGTGGATTCCGGACTTACGAACCGGCTGTGGTAGGTTTAGGACAGCTGTCTTGCCACATATGAGCGTTCACTTTACCACCCATTCACTCGCCCTTCGAAGCCATAGAATTGTAGTCAATGCTCAGTAACGTACCAAAACGGGTACGAGTGCGGCGCGACAAACCGCACTCTCAACGAACTGAATTTACACCAATATCGCAGTGCAACCATCCCCTGTTAGATATATGTGAGAAGACGGATAAATTCTTTATTGTACGATTATTCAGTCGTGCTTCTCGCAGTCTAGAATCCCTAATATAATTGTTTGTATTCTGGGGGCACTTAGTCGAGTGCTGCCATTGCTTGGATCTGAGCTTCTCTTCGGATATATGTATGAAAATAAATGAAACGAACTAATAGATTTGGTACAGCATGTAATAACATACACAATTGTGTTTACAATTTCTAGATAGGGTTTCGTATTTTGAGATAAAACATCGATATCGCTGAATAAGTGAGTTTTTTTCACTTCTCCAACTTTCTAATAATTATTCATAATTATCTAATTGTTTTACAAAATGAGGTTTTAATGTTTTATATTTCAAATTTCAATGCGATCTTCTACAATTCTTCTTTTCCTGATCCATCAAGTAGTTTCTCTCTTATGATGTTTTTCTAAAGTGCTATATTTTTGGCCTTCAACTCTCAGAAATGACAGGTGACTGCCAAGATTTACACCCGCCGCTTGGGGGGTTAACTAATGTTTAGAAAAAAGGAATGTTGCCAATGTTAGGACAAAAAATGTTGCCGCCAATGATAAATTTAAAAAATCAAACATAATTTTTCATATATCTTGTAAATTTGTGATTAAAAATATATATTTTTTTAACTTTGTAAAAACCCGTTTCTTAGGTTTTCTTCTCTGGCGGTCGTAATTGAATACCCACACATGCAATTATATAAAAATTAAATGATAGTCCGAGCGTCAAAAGAGATAAACTTGGTGGCATGAGAGGAGTAGACACCTGAAGCAGGCGTGGAAAGAGTGAGGCATCGAGTGAGGCGTTGGAAGAGTGAGGCAAGAATCTCCGCTCGGTCGGATTTTGTTTGCGAACTGTTTGTTTCATTTCCTCAAATTCACATTATATTTATCAACAAGCTATCATCGTGTTGCTCATTACGTCACAGGCGCACACCTTTCGTTCTGGCGACAGGTGGGGGCTAAACAGGCGTTACTGCATAACCTGTCCGGATAGCATTAAACCTATAGTGCCAAGAGCGGGAGTGACGATGGTGATAAAATAAGTTAGCCAATATGATAGAATAAGATACCGATTTTTGTCAATATGTCTTATTTAGAGTATGCAAAGTTTTGACCAGGAAATCATCACAAACAATACATTTACAACTCTTCCCGTGGGCAGCCGGTGAGGGCAGCTTCTGTGGTCACGCTGCAAATATTCTCAAATGTTTTATTTTGAATGTTTTAGGATTTGGCGGAGTTCAAATGTCCACCCGAGATTGAGGCATCTCTCGTAGCTCTTATGAACGGAGAAAACAAGCAAATGAACGGATCCAAAACTCCTGAGCTAGGTATGTAGCTTAATTTTTTAGGCTTTTTTATGTATAAGGGTGCTTTTTCAAGTTAACAAAATTTAAGTAATTTTTCTATGTATAACTTGCTTCAAGTTCAAATCTCTCAATTGACATCCTTAAAGTGGGTGAATCAGTACCGAGTAAATAAGCAATTTTATTTTTAAATTACTTTTTCTTCCAAATTTAGAGAAATTGAGAATAAATCAGCTGTTTTATTTGACATTGCTAATGGATCGAGGTTGTTGAACTCGGCGGCATTGAATGGCATTCAATAACATAATAGTCGCGAAGCAAGGCCACAGATGGCGCTGCACTGTTATTTCTGAACAGAATATTTGATACATTTACCACCACATATCGAACCTTTTTTAAAACAGTATAGATATTACATTACATATGAAACAGTGCCTATAATATACCTAATAGTCAAAAAAAAGTGTTTTTTGTTATATTTTACTTTTACACGTACTTTCACCTGGCGGGAGACAGAACAATCAATATCGTTAAAACTTCCCGGTGTGACGGTTCACGCATTGTAGTCGACACCTCCAACTGGTGAACCCAGCATTCATCCTCCTTATTTACGATTTGACCCAATATTCCATTATGATCTTTGTTACAGAGGTCCGAAAACGACACATTATTTTTGGGGCATCATGATCATTCTCAGCATCCACCTTGCGCTGACCTTAGTCATACCGAGATGATCATGGTTTTTTTTAAATGGTTGTGTAAGACACTCCAACCATTTCTGCTACCTATTTTCTTTTTGGATGGGCATCTTACTATATTAATTTTTCGACTTTCTGAATGATTTTGAGTGTCTTCCCCTCGACGGGTCGTCCAAACTGCGAATCTTCTTCAAGTGATTCCCTTCTTTGCCTGTATATATACCACCTAAAATACATTCTCAAATACAATCAGCTGAGATGTCTGTATTTTGCCCTGGTCGAATCTACTATAGCTTATCGAATTACAACCAACGGCAACACATTTATAACTTATATATCGCGCATCACATCTCTACAACACCGTATTTTAAAAATTACAAACAGGATTCGAAATAAATTCAGAAACGACCAGATAGGACTTTTCAAGTATTGTGACATATTACCAGCTGATGTATTATTTATTTATAGATTGACAGTTCAATATTTCGAGACTGACGAGTTCCGAATTTATGTCCAACATAAACACAGCACTAGACAGATACAAAATGAACGGCTACTCGTCCCTCCTTTTCGCAACCTTTATGGCAAAAAAAGATTGAATTGGCTAATCCCTCATTTATTCAACAAAATTCATCTAAATTTAAAAACTTATAAAAAATGTACAAAAAACAAAAAAAAGAATTAAAAATTGTTAGCTTTAAAATAAGTGAATGTGAAACACACGTGTAAATGATAGGAATAAGAATAATATTTTATTTTATTAGCATTAAGTACGTTCATCTTTTTATGTAAATATTATCAAGGGGGTGGCTTTCTGTGCCGACTAATCCTTAGACTAATCCTTATTAACCCCTCAAATGAATGGCGATTAGCTCGGGTTGCCTACGGCAAAATGTATATAAATTTATATTTACATTTACATTTACATAGAGCGGGGTTTACTATAGAGGTATAGCATTACTATAGAGCGGATTACTATAAAGCGGCGCACATTTACATTTATATTTACATTTATATAAATTTATATACATTTTGTATACATTTTGCCAAGGCATCCCTTAAGGGGCGCCTCACATTTGAGGGGTTAATGTAGCAGATAATGCAGCAGATATATCATAATATGGTCAAATGGCCACTAAAGTTGCACTGAAAGTCACCCTATCATAATCTCCAGCAGGTAAGCCATAGGCTTGGCTGGATTTTATACAAAGCTGTATTTTAAAAAATGATTATTAAATAAATAAATAAATAGACTATGCCACTTGTAAACCATAGTTTTCCCAGGTGAGAGTCTCCGTAAACTGACGACATCTCTTTAAAAATGTTTTGAACATACTTTCCTTGCTTAGCCCTTCAGGCCTCGGTCCCTCAGCCGATTAACAAGTTGGTGTACCAAAAATTTTTTGTAAAAATTAGTAAAAAAAAATGAATTATGACACTATCACACCAAAACATTAATTACTGCCAAACCACTGTACCCATAATTAAAATAAAACATATTAACATTATAAAACATAATAAAATAAAACAAATTAAATTAAAATAAAATTAAAACGGGGCCGTCACACTAAATCGTGTTGTGGCCGATATCGGCCAATTGGGGTTCTAAGGGTTAATGAGGAACTTTATGACGGCACAGTACTTGATTTTCTGTATATTGAATCCTCTTTTCCCGATTGAGTTGCTTGATTGACGGTACTTAGAAAACAAATGAGCTAATTATGGTGTAACTCGATATTTATCTTCTTTTTCTTTTTCTTCATCAGCGTGCATTCGCCCACTGTTGAGCATACGCCTCTCCAATCACTCTCCATCCGGATCGGTTGATGTGCTAGTTCTATCTGTATCTCCTCTAGTCTTGCTTCATCTTTCAGAGTTCTTACATTATACCTTGCCAGTGTCAGTTTGGTTTGGCAGCTTGATCGTACCCAAAAATTCTTAGCACCCCCTGCCCCGCCGTTACCGTAACCGCTGCCGTGGCTCGGGCTAGTGGGGCTGCTGGGGACTGGGGGCCGTGGTAAGGTTGTACTGTTCATCATCATGATTGGAGGTATTTAGCCCGATACCCGCCACTTCGGCCACACGTCTTGGCGAGCTCCACACTTTCAGGAAAATATTTACATTTCCTAGGCTTGTGGCAACCTGGTCGGGTTACTAACCGCCGAATTACACTATATTCAATAAATTTATTATTTAATTATTAGTTATTGTTGAGAAAATTTCAAAATATATGTTGACGCTTAGAATTTAAATTTCGAATTTATACTAATTTCGGTATTTATACTAATAGTGAATCACTTAAGGGGTTGTTCTGGTCTAGGAATTTGAAAAAATATTTTTTTCTTTGCATATTTTCAAAGTTTAGACCTTTAATATTATGTCCTCAAAAGGATTTTTCGCGACTTATAGCGACTTTTGTGACGTGGCAAATAAACCGATCGTGCTGGAACGAATCGATCAATAGACCCCCATACTATAATATAATCCCCGACTTCATGATTATGAAGCTAGAACAGCTCGTTTAGCTGTAAGATCTTCAGAAAATGTTGAATTTGAAGAAGAACCATATGTCGAACTTCAGTTAGTTTTTTCGAACTAGTTGACATGATATGTCAAGTTCTACTCAAACGATTTATTTGAAATTTGGTGAAAATTATCTTTGCTTATCCCTCTGTGAACCAAGACCACAAATTAAAAAAAAAATGGAAAAATAAAAAAACAGTGGCATAAAGTTTTTTTTTAAATCCTCGCTATTTTGCGGAAAAAAAGAATATCTTTCTTTCCAAGGTCTGGGCCATAGCGACGTCCTTACTAATCAAGATTTCAAGTAACACTACAGGTGCCGCAGCGACAGCTGGCACGTTCACAGTACTCACACTAATGCAATGTCGTGACGCGCGACGTGACTTTCACTTGATGCGCATCATAAAAATTCTTTCCGTCTCTCGCTCGCGGTCCTGTATAGTGACATTGCATTAGTGTGAGTACTGTGAACGTGCCAGCTCTTATCGCGTGACCTGTACAAGGGTTGGAAACATGTCGACCAGGACGCAACTTTTTTTTTTTAGCTCCCACTTTTAGCCTTTAATTCTTTGAACATTTTGTCAATGAACATTTTGTAAAAAAATGGATTATAAAAATGTTATTTTTTTTGTCCTTCTCCGAAAAATGCCTAAAATTAAGGTTGAGGTACCAATGTTGAGCCTAAGTTGAGGTACCAATGAGACCCTCACCCCCCCCCCCCCCCTCTCACTTTACCCTTAGAAAGCTAGCCATGGGAATGAAACTTACTACGGCATGTTTTCAACCCTCGAAAATTTCTTTGTAGGTGTTGTTTATTTTCTTTGGTAAAATTTTTTGTAGGGGTATACTACTAATACAGGCATACTAATGTATGATGCTGGTATATTCAATGAAGTTGACTTTTTTCGCATATATTTACATAATTGCATAAATACGGAGATAGGCTGCCTGCAAGTTATCGCAACGGAAAAACCACCGATTGGTGGTATTAGCATTCCAGCGGTCAAAAATGTATCCTTATATATAATGTTAGATCACAATATGAAGAGACCAATAGATGCACTCCCATAGGTGGATTTATTGTAGGGGCACACCTTCTATCAAGGGCTCTCTAGACGATCAAGCATGCTTGTCGAGCATCGCATCCCGGGCTGGGAGGGGAACGTAAACCGCAGGAAATATGTAAATTTTTTTTAATATTTACGAAAAATGCCTAATTATGTAGTTTTATACCGGGGAATCAATCATTCATCAATCAATTACGTCTAATTAACGTGACTCCCTGGTATAAACTACAAAATTAGGCATTTTTGGTAAATATTAGAAAAAAATATTTGCATATTTCCTGGGATATACGATCCCCTCCCTACCCGCGACGCGAAGCTTGTCAAGCATGCTTGATCGTCTAGAGAGCCCCTTAGAAGTGGTTTTAGAGAATATTGGTATTTTATATGTATTTTAATTTATTATACAGGTATAGATCTCTCTTCGAGTATGTCATCGGAGAACAGCTTCACATCACCTATGAACAATCTACTCTTGGACACGTCACATCCCGAGAAACCCTACACAAACGGCACCAGTAAATTCAACAATAGGTATGATTTACCATTGTATATAAATAAATACAAACGGACTTTGGAATAATTTTTTTATTTGTTGTGTGGGGCTTTTCTAAGGTCTTTATGAGCGTTATAACACTGCGACCATTGCTGATCTATTATGTTCGCCACCTACTATAGTTCTGCGCTAAGCCTCGTGTCATTAAGGAACCGCAGCAGGCTTTTGGCGCCAGATTGTTTTACCTCCTCAGGTTGGAGGTAATGACCACCCAAGTGGGTGTATATTTTACGCATCAGCGGGCCACACTCGCTCATGAGGCGCTGGGAGTTTCCTCTGCTCCTTGGCAGAACTTGCACATTTTTGTGTCTCTGAGCTTGAGGTTGAACATATGTTTGTTCAGGCCACAATGCCCCGTGAGCGCCCTCACCAGTATGCGTAGATTGTTCCTATTTAGCGATAAGGCCTCACGGGCCGTCTTACGGTCGTAAGCCTTAATTAGCGGTTTGGAATGATTCAACCCTGGCGTGTTGTTCCAGTGGTTGACGCATTATTCTAAACATATTTGTTTGAGCATTAGGTTTGCGTGGCTTTTTGGTACGCCACAGCAAGGTTCAGGGCCGTATAACGTTCCCTTTGCTCCCTACCTTGGAATAACTACCACGAATAACTTTAGGACAGCTGTCTTGCCACATGCGGGTGTACATCTTATTACCCATTCACTCCCTTTTCGAAGCCATAATATTTGAGATGATTAAATCACAGTTTAAGATTAAGGAGTTGATTATTTTCCTAAAGAGACCAATATTGATTCCTTGTCTCCCTTCCTCTTGTTGGCTTTCATTGGGCTTCTGACAAAAAGGGAAATCTGTATGAGAAATCCAACACAAATGTGTAGGTCGGTCGATACATATAGGCTCTTAGTATGAGACCCCAGACACCAGTTAGAGCTATGCCGAGTATAGTCCATGTCCCCTTTGTAGCAATACATATTCTAGCTGGCTGCAAGGTGGCCTTAGATCAAGGACGGTACACTTACCGCCACGACAAAGTCTTTGCTGTTATTCGCGAGGTAATTAGCTTCTCAGTGGCTCATGCCAACAAGAGTTTGACATTACCCTCGAAACCCTCAAAACAGCTTGAGCGGGATGGCTCTAAAGGCAAAAACATTTCACTACAAAACCTTTCTCAATAATCGAGAAAGCTTCCCAAGTATTCCAAAAGACCACGAGTACAAATTAACCCCTCACGTTGCGAGGTAAAAACTCACCTATCACTTTTGCGCGCGACATATTCGCGCAAAAAATCGACGCGAGTCAACGGCCTTGAGAAAAACGATCATAACTTATAAACCACTAAACGGATTTTAAAAAGATAAAGAGAAAAATGATCGCATTGAAATTTGACATATAAAACATTATAACCTTATCTCATAAAACAATTAGTTAGTTAGTTAGTTATTTTGTCTGGGCTTTTTCCCGCACTTGACCTCTTGATTGGGCCGTTGTGCGTGGCTCATGTTTCTATTTATGTTACTCCAGCCAACCCAGGCTGTCCCAGAAGGTTAGCAGCCTGTTTGGGTTGCTACAGGCCTCCGGGACAGATGGAGATTGTAGTATTTTTGGCCGTTGCTCTGCCACGCTCCTGCATTCCATGAGCACATGCTGTGGCGTTTCTTCTTCCTCCATGCATCCTCTGCATAGAGGGCTGTCTGTCACACCTATGGTAAACAGGTGTTTGTTTAGGGGACAGTGGCCTGTCATAGTACCTATGACTTTACGGATTTTGTCCCTTTTTAATCTGGTGAGGTTGCGGGCAAGTTTTTTGGATGCTTCCGGAACCGCGTTCTTTGTTTGCCTGCATCCTGCGTTCTTTTTCCATTCTGTAAGGTGGGTTTCTTCGGTGTTCCTGCGTAGCCATGTTTTTATTTGGGCCTGGGGAATGGGCATCAAGGGTTCCGGTCCATATAATATTTCCTTTGATCCCCTTTTGGCCAGTTCGTCTGCCGCGTCGTTTCCCAGTGAGTCGCTGTGCCCTTTAATCCATTGCAGGGTCACTCTATTTGACCCTGCAATGGATTGGAGCGCATTGTGGCATTCCAGTACAAGGACAGAGGTTATAGTATTTTTTGCTAGCGCTTGTAGCACGGAGGCACTGTCGGAGACAAAGGTTAAGATAATACTCCAAGGGTTAAGATAATAATGAATAAATATTACAAAATTGGCAAACTGAAAAAACTCGCCTATAAAATCATTTCGATTTTTTTGTCACAAAATACGTATAATATGCAAAAATTGTAAATACAGTTATGTTCTTTATTAAATGCTTTACCAAAACGATATTTTTTTTTACTTATTTGCATACAAAAATATTTATTTATTCAGCCAAGAAAAATTTTATGTATTCTCGTAAAAAAAAAATTTTTTAATTTTTAATTTGTGACTACTTATGGTATTTTTTTATGTGAAATTCTTTCAAAATAACTTTATTACTACATCACACTTCTTAGAAATCACACCAGAACTTTGAGCTTTGTCTGATATTATAGAAAAATCTAAAGTTTTGAGAGTTTCCTCGTCCGAACTTAATAATAAACTTTGAATGCCCATAATATAAAATTCGTTAGATTTTTTCAATCCTTTCCAGAAAAATAATCAACTCTTTCTTAGAAAAATTATCTAAAACTGCGATTTGCGCATCTCAAATTCTATGGCTTCGAAGGGGGAGTGAATGGGTGGCAAGGTGAATGCTCACATGTGGCAAGACAGCTGTCCTAAACCTACCACAGCCGGTTCGTAAGTCCGGAATCCACTGCTCACCCCCCAGAAGTGTAAAAAATAGTATTATGATGGGCCCGACTCCGGTCGGTGAATTCCATGGCAGCTCCGTTTGTATTTATTTATTATCATTTATTATCATAGACTTATTATATGTCTAATAACTAATTACTATACTCCAAAGAGTCACATTTCATCGAAAAACTATGGAAAATCGCACTTTATTCTCTCATAGTAATTATCAAAACAAGTTTCTTTGCGCGATTCATTTTACAAAACAAGATATAATTTTCAAAATACGCCTAATTATGTGATAACTTAGGATGTAAATGAAACAATACTTATTTTGTTAGTAAATTAAAGCGACATTACGTCATATTTCGCAATATATCAGGATATTTCATAAACATTACAAAATAATAACAACCATTTTTTCGCGAGCCGTTTGTTGTTGCCGAAGTGTTTTCTTTGAAAATTCGTGAAAAACAGCAAATGGACTATCTCAATTGAGTAATCCATATGCCTAAACTACTTAAAAATGGAAATTACTCACTTTTATCCAGTAAACACTGCACTTTTATCCACAAAACACTGCACAAAACCGCCATTCCGCGGAGCCGTTCGCGGCCGTGCGAATGCCGACGGGAGACTAGGCGTTTGACGTCTATGCTAACTTTTTAATCGCCGTTCGATTTATTCGCCGGTGGCCGCCGAATTAAAGACTATTTGGCCACATCGTTCAGCCGTCAGAAAGCATAAAGTACGACGTTTCGAATCGTAAATTGCATTTTTCGCAGCGGCGAGCGCGATGTCCCGTAGCGGATGTTACGGATTTTAGGCGGCCGCCATACATGTCCCCAAATGGATGTTACGTGCTGAGCGGGTTAAATAAATACCATGATCTCGCAAATGCCGTCACCCGAAACGGCTTCACTGTTCACCTTCACGCGGTGGAAGTTGGCGCTCGTGGCCTACCAGCTAAATCTCTGTTTCACCTCTTCATAGATCTTGGTCTCTCCAGGAAAATAATCAAGACCTTCCTAGTAAAATTATCCAAAACCGCGATTTGCGCATCTCAAATTCTATGGCTTCGAAGTGGGAGTGAATGGGTTGTAGGGTGAACGTTCACATGTGGCAAGACAGCTGTCCTAAACCTACCCCCAGAAGTGTAATAATAGTATTTTGATGGGCCCGACTCTAATCGGTGAATTCCATGGCAGCTCCGTTTGTATTTTATTTATTATGCTAAGCATATCGTTTCAAATTGCCGCAAGCACAACCTATTGCCATTGTGCGCTAATGTCGATTGCGTATCAGTGTCGCTAGCGCACCTGTGTCACTTGTGTGCCAGTGTCACTAGCATGGCAGCTGATTCGTAGTTGAACTTTTTGCTCGTTGGTGATGTAAAGGCATAGCGAAAGTGCACACTAGCGTGAAAAATCCCTGCACTTACACTTCGCCTGAAACTTCGACAAAAAAATATGGTCATTTTTATAAAATTATTTCTAACTCTTAATTTTTTAATTATTCCATAGTGCATCAAATCAGTCCACCATTTGGTGATATACTTTGATGATTATTAAAAATAAAACATCCAAACTCTGCACTAGCCTATTGGAAAATAGATATGGACTGTTTTTAGCAGTTTTTAATATATTATTATTATACATTTAACAGGCAGGCAGCTTAAGCTGATGCGCCTGAGTCCGTGCTTGCATTACAATTTCTGTGGAATAATTCCAGTTTATTTTTAAAGTCATTAACACTTTTGGCATTTGATGCCTTCACTTGGGAGAGCATTCCATTCGTTTACCACTCTACTGCTGAGGAAATGTTTCTTGGGATTTGAATAGAATGATTCACGCTGGAGTTTCAGATGATGCCCACGCAGATGTGTGTTAGTGCTCATGGTGTAGATAGTCTGCAACCCAGGAACGTCATACGATGCAGTTAGGATCTTATATGTCTCGATTAAGTCACCCCGTGCCCTGCGTTGTTCCAGAGTGGTCAAACCGAGAGCCGACAATCTTTTCTCGTATTTTAGATGCTTCAAGTTAAAGGGAAATTTAGTCACTCTTCACTGGACCTTCTCTAGAAGATCGATATCCTTCCTAAAGTATGGATTCCAGATCTGATAGACGTGTTCCAAAATGGGTCTTACAAATGACTTATAGATTTTCAGCATCAGTTCCTCTGTGATATGGTGAAAAGCTTTTTGAATTAGAAACAATAGAGAGTTTGCTTTCTTTACCAATGCAGTCACGTTTTCTTCCCATTTTAGGTCTTCGGTGACTATTACGCCAAGATCCCTTTCTGATTTCACAGCACTAAGACAGGTGTTTTCCAGAAAGTACGGCTTCTTAGGGTTCTTTTTACCGAGATGAAGAACAACACATTTTTCATCATTAAGAGTTAGGAGCCATTCCGATGTCCAAACGCTGAGTTTTTTGAGGTCATTCTGTAAGCTGCAGCTACGGAGTAGTGGATTTGCATATATCTTCGTATCGTCTGCGTATATACTCATGCTTGATGATATACTAGCTCGTAGGTCTGTCAGGTATAGGATGAATAACACTGGCCCCCAACCGATCCCTGTGGTACACCACTGAGGACATCATATGAGTCCGATTAAGCCGCTCTCTTAAATTTACATCTATTTTCTTGCAGTCATGTGGATTTAATAACCGACTTCAGCTCTCAACCCAAAAACCCATCAGTCGGCACGAAGCTCGAAGGACTTCTTCTCAACTCGGACTCTGATTCAGGTAAACTATTAAAAAGATAAGGTTTGAAAAAAATAATTTTATCCTTTTGCCAGTGGTCACCCTAACCGCAGCACATAACTGGATAGCGCCATTGATTATATATATATATATATATATATATATATATATATATATATATATATATATATATATATATATATATATATATATATATATATATATATAGTGGCACTTAGAATCCGATTAAAATGGCCTCACACAGCGGCAACACAACAATGCGAGACGAGAATGAATGCTGGAAAATAATAGGCGATTAGTGTTTCTTAAATATTAATGATTGTTATAAAATGTATATCAATATTTCGGCTCAGCCGTCGTCAAGATATGTGACATTTCTGAAATCGAACAATTCGTTGAAAATTTAAATTCAAGGAATCGAACAAAAAGAAATGGATTAATAATATTTTACACGATTTAGTTAAGGTACCATAACCAACCGTGCAAAACGTTATTTTAAAATGAATGATTATAAATTAAAAGAAAAAGCATTTGATGATTATGATAATATGATAAACCTTATTAATTTTGCCTATTGAGACCGGAACCTTTGCAAGCGCCTAAAATATAAATATAAGCCAATTCCCAAGATTTGACGTCCCTTTCTTTTGCATTATCCCCAAGGCATTTTATTATTTTAACTTTAAAACATTGATCAAAAGATAAATTATGCGCCCTGGCATGCAAAGATATTGGGAGTTGGCTTTCATTTCCTACACTAGCCCTATGATTATTTAGTCTAATATTAAGTGGTGTTGTTGTTTCACCGATATAAAAGGCATCACAAGTCCTGCACAGAAGTTGATATACTATATTTTTTGAAATACAACTGCAATGAAAGGGAACCCTGTAACTATTAGTAGTATTTGGACTGGTAAAAAAAGGACTTAGATCTAACAGAGGACAAGTTTTACAACGTGGACGACCACAAGGTTGAAGCCCAAAAGTATTATTACCAATAGAGAAATTTTGATTATTTATATATATATATATATATATATATATATATATATATATATATATATATATATATATATATATATATATATATATATATATATATATATATATATATATAGTTATCCCTTCACGTACTTTGTTGATCATGCGCGACTCTACACCAGGTTTTTGTTGATCCGTTTGCATTTGTTGATCCGGACATGATTTGTTGATCCAATACTTCAACCCCAATACATACGTTGATCCGATCGGATCAACAAGTGAAATCGGTAAGCCCCGCCCAATTTTAGCATCATTTATACAGATCACTCTTTGTATTTTGTTGATCCAATTCAAATGGACCAATCACAGCGTACTGTCACATATCGCGAATATGGACTTGTAATAATATGATGAAAGCTCTTCATGACGAGAGAAATAAACCGCTTTTGACATTTATATATGGAACTAAAATATAATATGTAATTTTATACCCGTCTTCGTTTCATATTCTCCGACGATAGCGACGAAACGCTTCATCCGATTGAGCTGCAATTTGGCATAAATACATCATTTGGTCATGGCATGAGCTGAAAAGATTATGGTTGAAATCCGTCCACCCAGGGTTGGCTCCCGACGAAGTAACTCCTGAACGATCAACAGCAGAGACCCAAAATTTTGTATACGAATTCATTTATGATAGCAACTTCCAAGTTTCACCGTGACATGGCTGATCTACCCTGGGCTGGCTCCCGACGAGAGAACTCCTCAACGGTCAACAGCAGAGACCCAAAATTTTGTGTACGTTCTCAATTATGACAGCAACTTCCATGTTTCACCATGACATGGCTGATGTACCCTGGGTTGGCTTTCGAAGAGGAAACTCCTCAACGGTCAACAGCAGAGGCCCAAAATTTTGTGCAAGCATTCAATTATGATAGCAGCTTTCATGTTTTACCGTGACATTGCTGATGTACCCTGGGTTGGCTCCCGACGAGGGAACTCCTCGACGGATAACAGCAGAGACCCAAAATTTTGTGTACGTTCTCAATTATGATAGCAACTTCCATGTTTCACCATGACATGGCGATGTACCCTGGGTTGGCTCCCGACGAGAGAACTCCTCAACGATCAACAACAGAGACCCAAAATTTTGTGTACGTTCTCAATTATGACAGCAACTTCCATGTTTCACCATGACATGGCTGATGTACCCTGGGTTGGCTTTCGAAGAGGAAACTCCTCAACGGTCAACAGCATAGGCCCAAAATTTTGTGCAAGCATTCATTTATGATAGCAGTTTTCATGTTTCACCGTGATATGGCTGATGTACCCTGGGTTGTCTCCCGACGAGGGAACTCCTCGACGGTCAACAGCAGAAACCCAAAATTTTGTGTACGCATTCAATTATGATAGCAATTTCCAAGTTTCACCATGACATGGCTGATGTACCCTGGGTTAGCTTTCGAAGAGGAAATTCCTCAACGGTCAACAGCAGAGGCCAAAAATTTTGTGCAAGCATTCAATTATGATAGCAGCTTTCATATTTCACCGTGACATGGCTGATGTACCCTGGGTTGGCTCCCGACGAGGGAACTCCTCGACGGTTAACAGCAGAGACCCAAAAATTTTTGTACGCATTCAATTATGATAGCAACTTCCATGTTTCATCATGACATGGCTGATGTACCCTGGGTTAGCTTTCGAAGAGGAAACTCCTCAACGGTCAACAGCAGAGGCCCAAAATTTTGTGCAAGCATTCAATTATGATAGCAGCTTTCATATTTCACCGTGACATGGCTGATGTACCCTGGGTTGGCTTCCGACGAGGGAACTCCTCGACGGTCAACAGCAGAGACACAATTTTTTTTGTACGCATAAAATTATGATAGCAACTTCCAAGTTTCAACATGATATGGCTGATGTACCCTGGGTTGGCTCCCGACGAGAAAACTTCTCAACGGTCAACAGCAGAGAAACCAAAATTTTGTGTACGTTCTCAATTATGATAGCAACTTCCATGTTTCACCGTGACATGGCTGATGTACCCTGGGTTGTCTCCCGACGAGGGAACTCCTCGACGGTCGACAGCAGAGACCCAAAATTTTGTGTATGCATTCAATTATGATAGCAACTTCGAAGTTTCACCATGAAATGGCTAATGTACCTTGGGTTGGCTTGCGACGAGAAAACTCCTCAACGGTCAACAGCAGAGACCGAAATTTTGTGTACGTTCTCAATTATGATAGCATCTTGCATGTTTCACCGTGACATGGGTGATGTACCCTGGGTTGACTCTCGACGATGGAGCTCCTCAACGGTCAACAGCAGAAACCCAAAATTTTGTGTACGCATTCAATTATGATAGCAACTTCCAAGTTTCACCATGATATGGCTGATGTACCTTGGGTTGGCTTTCGAAGAGCAAACTCCTCAACGGTCAACAGCAGAGCAACTTCCAAATTTCTCCATGACATGGCCGATGTACCCTGGGTTGGCTCCCGACGAAGGAACTCCTCAACGGTCAACAACAGAGACCAAAATTTTTGTGTACGCATTCAATTATGATAGCAACTTCCAAATTTCTCCATGACATAGCCGATGAACTCTGGGTTGTCTTCCGACGAGGGAACTCCTCAAGGGTCAACATCAGAGACCTAAAATTTTGTATGCGCATTCATTTATGACAGCAACTTCCAAGTTCCACCGTGACATGACTGAAGTACCCTGGGTTGGCCTCCGATGTAGGAACTCCTTAACGGTCAATAGCAGAGACCCAAAATTTTGTGTAAGCATTCAATTGTGATAGCAACTTCCAAGTTTCACCATGACATGGCTGATGTACTCTGGGTTGGCTTCCGACGAGGGAACTCCTCAAGGGTCAAGAGCAGAGCCTCATTTTTTTTGTACGCATTCAATTATGATAGCAACTTTTAAGTTTCACCATGATATGGCTGATGTACCCTGGGTTGGCTCCCGATGAGGGTACTCCTCAGCGGTCAACACCAGACACAAAATTCGAAAACCTACGATTTATAGATTTTTTTAAAGTACGATATTTTATAAAAATACAATATCTTTTAAATAACGAACTACATTATTTTTCATTGTACGATAATTTTAAAGAGTACGATAATTATTTAGGTACAATATTAGCGAAAGTACGATATTTTATGAAAGTTTGATAATTTCTCATTCTACTGCCCGGACGTACCCTACTCATTCGCACCTCTGCCCGACTTGCCTTGATCGTACGACTATAACTGTGATTTCAAGGAGGTCCGTTTATAGAACAGCTTCCATTTCCATCACATGTGCGAAACTCTAAATCTACTCATCTCTTCCCAATAACGAATAAAGTCTAATTCTTAAAGAAAGAATTTTTGAAATCGACTATCGCGTTTTTGAGTTATCTTGCACACTCACATCGAATTTTTAGCTTCCATCTGGGTTATAAGCTACGCTAAACTGAAGATCACTTTTTAAACTGAAGATCGCCCAAAAAACGGTAGGTGTTTTTGTCATTCAACTTTGATTTTAGATACACTCTGTTTACATTATCAAGCAATGTTTAGCAAAATAAAATTGATACGCGAAACATCTACTATTTTCTATAACAGTTATTTAAATAACATATAATTTGATAATAATAGTGATACAATATATTTAGGTAAATGTACACCGAGCTTCGTCTCCCCTAACAAGCTTCGCAGTAGCTCTCGAGTCCGCGTGCTGCGTCGTTGCCTGCTGTGCTGACCAGCTCAATCAGGAAACCGGAGCATAAAATGCAAAAAGAAGCAAAAATATCTTTATGCGAAAGTCGCCAGAAATATGTTTTGTCGGCCGACATCTTTAGAAAAGTACGATTTAAGATATTTTTTGAAAGTAGGTACGATATATCATCAAAGTACAATATTGTTTTTAAAATGTGTTTTACTATTAACTTATTTTATTTATATATGGAACTAAATAATAATATGTACTTTTATACCCGCCTACACTATCTGCTCAATCGGTATTTTAAAAACCGATTTTTGGAGCCTTGGAAAAATGCATATACTGTGCTCTATTCTATATGGCACCAACGTTAGCAGCATTGAAATAAGTAGAAGAATCATGGCATTCAATAAATGCTACTTTTGGCACCGGAGGTACTTAATACAAAATAGGCGGCCAACTTTTAAACACGTGACAGTACTTAGGCGGTCACCAATCCAAGTACCGACATCGATGATCTGACGGGAACTAGTTTTCCAACGCGACTACGGACATTACAAGCGAGTTAGAGGTGCTTGTGAATTTACACACTGAGATAATAGGTTTATTCAAAGAAATGAGGATAATAGGAAATGAGGATAATAGATAGGAAATAAGGATAATAGGTTTATTCAAAGAAACAACTTTTAATGTAAAACACACACTTTTAATGAAATATAATTATAAACTAAGTTTTAGTGGTACAGAAAGAATTCGAAATGAAAATTAACAAATGAAAACGACAATAGAAAGGAATTAAAAGAGTAAGTTTAAAAAATTACGAATAAAACTTAGAATTAAAAGAAATACGAAATAAAAGTAAAAATATGTTATGTATAAAGGGAATTATTTCCTTTTATAAATGTTGTTAACACACGTATTGAGTTGTTCCCATGTTCGTCGGTATAGTAAAGGTTCGGTTTTTAAAGCGTAAGTGCATTTCGCTTTTCCTGGGTTCGTTTTCTTTGTAATGTCCTCTTTGAAATGTTTTTTGACCACTTTCATCTCTTCATCTGTCCATCGCACATAGCTCTTTTTACGTCTTGTTACTTTTTTCTCTTTTTGATAGTCCTTTTCCATGCTTTCAGAAGAATTTTTACTTTCCATACTAACTTCGTCCTCTGATTTTTCTGTGATAACGTTCCACTTTTTTGTTTGTTTACGTCTTGTAGTTATTTGTGAAACATTTCGATTTTTAATATCGTTATTTTCTGTATCTTTAACGTTTTCTTTCTCTATATCTTCAGGTAAAGCTGATTTTGATATTCTGTCTTCGACGCTAAGACAATCCCTTTTTTTAAGGTGTTTTTTTTTAGTTTTGCGGCATACATCGCTTAGTTCGTGTATCTGTTTTTTGTTGTCATCGTAATTCTTTCTGAAAATATTTTCTTTTTGATGGTTATTAGTATTCATATCTTCTAGGTTTGAATCTTCATGTCCTTCAATTTCCATTAATCTACTTCCGACTACTCCTTTCTGCAAAACTTGTAAAGGTAATCTATAATTTTTAGAGTGCACAGACAGATCATGTCCCAGAAATCCTGCCAGATGCTCAGTATATTGGTCGTTTTGTTTAGTATGTACTTGGGACATCGTTGCAATATGGTGCCTCATTCCTGTGGCCGTCAACATCCTTGCATTCTTTAATTGACACATGTCTTTTATTCTATTTAAGCATTTACCGCCGTCGAAGGTCCCATCAGTAAGCGGCCTTGCAAATAAGTATTGATTTGTAAATGGTATATTTAACGGTTCTCTACAAGATATTAGAATATCTATGTTTTCTCGCATCGTTTTTGTTAGCAATACTGGCACAGAACAAACTCTTTTCCCCGGTATTTGAAAAACATCTAACTCATTAATAGCCTTTTGTTCTTTAGGAGTCAAAAAATTTAAAACCTGTTGCGGTATTTCATCCGTTTTTCTATTAATGTAATATTTTAACTCTGCCTCGACTGCATCGCCAGATCTCTTACGGTCCAACAATATGATGTGTGCAATAGTGACCTCGCATAAGTTTTCATAATTAAGAATGGTTAAATCTTTTTTTAATTCTATGGGGTACTTTGCTTCAAGCTCGTGAATTTTGGTCATAACCTTTTCTATATCTTCATCTAAAGGAAGCACTTGAGCCTTCGTCATTAAGTTTCGTTTTCGTGTCTTTTCGGCATTCGAGGATATTTCCCACTGCCAGTTTGCTTCTAACAATAATTTAAACTCGTCCAAAATATTCTTTACATGTTGTTTATGAGTAGTTGTTACATTCGGATTCATAATTGTTTCTGTATATAGTATTTCTATACAACCAAGTAGAGATGGACGAATTCTTGCAGGAATACTAGTGACTTTTACATCTCCTGTCTCTTCATTGAAGCCACACATTTTCTTTACGGCAATTATGAATGTTTCATATTTTTTGGGATTAATCGCGTCCCTGAGTTGACATATTTCCGAGTCTTCGTTTCTCAATATAATTAGTAAATTCGCTAAGTCCCTCAATTTTGAGCAAATCGCCTTCCTGCTTCTTCTTTCTTTCTTTTTCTTTAGAAGTCGTGAACCGAATGCAAGTATTAATGGGTCTTGTCTTACGACAATTGAAATGTCATCATTACGCAGTCTCGGCAAAATTTTTTTTTCCAAATCTACCGAGGCACCAGATAAATTAGTCATTATAGATAAAGACTGAGTGGCGAGAACACGTAAGTTGTAAGAATCTAGAAGATTTTTATTTAAAGTGTGTTCCCCACATTTTTTAAAATGTCTGTAAAATGTGGCACGTTTGAATATTCCAAGACAAGTTTTGCATGTTACAAAATTGGAAGGGCTATCAGGATTATCGTTTACTATTTTCCTTCTATTGGGCAATAGTATGCCTTTCTTTTCAAAACAAACCTTACTATTGTACAGGAAATTACCGCGGTTTCTTAATGAATCCGTTATAGTCTGGCGATTCTTTTTCCTTGTCTTCAGATCTGCATCATTAATTGAATAATATTTTATTACCTCCTGCTCATTGGAGTGGTGTCTTTGCAGATGCCGAGTAAAATTTGTAACTAATTTTTCACAAAAAACACATGCGTTTTTTCTGTTCCAAATCCTTTTTCGTTTTTGTTCTTTGTTGTGATCTTTTTCTTCAACCACCGATGTTGTACCCACGTCTTCAAAATTCTGAAAATAGCAACCAACCTTTAAAGATATCCCTTAAAGAAATTAAAAATAGCAACTATTAACATGGACGACCGTACCTCAGCAACATCTTCACTATTGATTGTATCATCTTTTTGTAACCTAGGTTCCAACGTTGGTCGTATTAGAGATAAGACTGTGTTTCGTTTTAGTTTTCTTTTTACCATTTTTCCTGTTGACGACGATGTCTCATCACTGCTATAAATATAATCTGTACAATCCGTCGCCGGAGAAAAGTCGTTACTACATTCAGAGTGTGTTAAATCCCCGAGTAGCAATTTATTTTTGGGCGAATCGATAGCTTGTGGTGTTACAGTAATATTGTTAGCCTCCTTAAAATTTTGAATATCAGAAGATTTATCTAGGGCCCGTACTTCTTCAAAACACTGAAATATTGTAAGTTATGGTTATATATGGTTATTATCATCATGTATATTTTGCCGAAAATAAGTTCACTAAATTACCTTTATATTATTGTTAATTCGGATAAATCCATCAGTCTTATTTGTGATTTCTATGTCTGCTTCAGGCTCTTCTGGACTTTCGGGAATAATTATATTTCGTTCATTTCTTTTCCGCCTTGGTTCTCCTGCTGATGACGATGAATATTCATCATCAGATATATAGTCATCATCAAAAGTTGGATCCAACATGGCACCGTCAAATCGTGACAATTCTTCCCTATTTATTCTGATGCGTGGAACTATAGGGAGCGTAGAAGAATTATTCGAAGAGTCAGTATAATTTTCCAAACCCGGAAATCTGGGATAAAACTTCAGGTCATCTTCGTCCGAACTAGAAGTCTCCTGAAATAAACTTTCATATGTATATCGGCATATTGCATATCTATAAAAAAGTATACAGAAATGTAAGTTTCATGGTGGTCTTTGAAAGGCAGGAATAAAAAATATACAAGAATCGGAGCACACATTCGTAGATTACAATTGCTGTTTAAGTACGCCTCCCGTTGGACTATTTGTCTACCTAGGAAGGCTTGATCTCTCTCTTTCCCATGCATATCGTTGTCTCACTCATACCTGTCCCACTTATACCTGTCCCCCGCCATACATGGCACCTCATACCTAATCGTTCTTGGAAAGGCTCACTGATTAATAAACAGACTATAGCTAAATGTACGTTAGACCGTCTCGCGTAACAGGCCTCGCGATAGCTCGTGAAAGTTAGCCCAGTTTGTCCCTGCCTCCTATGCCGCGCAGCTCGCTCACCAAACGGCAGCGGTATTGGAAGAAATGCGTTGACTTATTTTTTTCCTGCTTTGAGATGGTCTACCTACAACTGCGAGATATTTTTAAAAAGTGCGTTTTTTTTTTTGCAAAATTATGGTATTTTTTAAAAGTACGATAAGTATTTTTAAAAAAGTACGATATATCTGTAGGTACGATATTGTTAAAAGTACGATATTCTATGAAAGTTTGATATTTCCTCATACTTCTGCTCGGATTTACCCTACTGATTCGCACCTCCTCCCGACTTGCCTTGATCGTGCGGCTAAACTGGGATTTCAAAGAGGGCCATTTATAGGGCAACTTTTATTTCTATCACGGGTACGGAACCCTACATCAAATTACCTCTTCACAATAACGAATAAAACCTATTGGCGAAAGAAATCGGACAAGTTATTGAGTTATCTTGCACACTCACAACGAATTTTCGCCTCCCACCTAGGTTATAAGCTACGCAAATCTTCACTTTGCCTAATCTGAAGAACGCTTAAAAAAACGGTAGGCGTTTGTGCCATTCAACACTGATTTCAGTTACACTCTGTTTACATTATCAAGCATGTTGAGCAAACTAAATTTGATACGTGAAAAATCTACGATTCTCTATAACAGTTATTTAAATAATATATAATTTGATAATAATACTGATACAATATAACAAGGTAATTGTACGCCAAATTTCTTCTTGCGTAGCAAGCTTTGTAATAGTACTCGAGTCAGCGTAGTGCATCGCTGCCTGCTCTGTTGCCCAGCTCAATGGGGCGCGGGAGGGGGGGGGGGGAGGGGGTCATACCAAAAATGCAAAAAAAAAACAAAAAAATATGTTTTCCCGAAAGTTGCAACAATATGTTTTCTTGACTGACGTATTTATAAAAGTACGATTTAAGATATTCTTGTATGTAAACTACGATATGTCATAATAATACTACGATGATAGGCAGTTCCCATTTCTGGCATATATACGGAACCCTAATTATAACCAGTTCTTCTCAATAATAAAACCCATTGGGGAAAGAATTATTGAAATTAGATTACGCATTCTCGAGTTATCGTGTGCACACATAAACACACACTCACACTAACACGACATACTAACACACACACAAAGAAATTGTGTACCCCGTCTGGGGTTATAGGCTTTGCAAAGCTTTACTTTGCGCTATTTTAGCAAACACTATTTTAAAAGACGCTGCATGATATTCCTGTCTCGCAAACGAGCTGACCTACTGTAGGTATTATTTATAATGTGACATAAAGCCAATAAAATAACTATGTATATAAGTAACTTACCTGTCTCCTCATTTTGGTGGTTTATTTTACGAATATTAACTGAAAACACCAAAAACCAAATCTCTTATTTTTTGCGAGTAATCAAACGCAAACTTTTACAACAAACCGCCCAAGCAAGAGCTTCCGAACGACTGCGACTGCGCGATAGCTTACAGGTGACCGCAAGGCAAAGCGAAGACGTTCGGAGTGGGGACACTCCGTGACAAGCGGTCACATGGGCTTGATCAACAAAAGTTCATTAATTCGGCGAAATGATATAACTCGGATCAACAAAAGTTCATAAATACGATAAAAAATTCATATATGTCGGATCAACATAATGTTGACGAATATAAAATTTTAAACGGTTAGGTGATATAAAAATTTTGAAACATCATGACGAATACAATGCGTTTTGGAAAGAGTGACTTGGCAACAGGGCCGAGTATATGAACGATATAGCTATACGGTGCAGTTGAAATCGAACATCGCGTTTTCGAGTTATCTTGCACACTGACAAGGAATTGTTGTCTTCCATCTAAGTTATAAGCTGCGCGAATATTCACTTCTTAATCTGGAGAGGACTCAAAAAATGGTAGTTGTTTTTGTCATTCAACGTTGATCAAGCAATGATCAGCAAAATAAAATTGATACGCGAAACATCTACTATCTTCTATAACAGTTATTTAAATAATATATAATTTGATAATAATAGTGATACAATATAATTAGGTAAATGTACGCCAAGCTTCGTCTCCCGTAACAAGCTTCGCAATAGCTCTCGAGTCCGCGTGTTGCGTCATTGCCTGCTCTGCTGACCAGCTCAATGAGGAAACCGGAGCATAAAATGCTAAAAGGAGCAAAAACATATTTTCCCGAAAGTCGCCAAAAATATGTTTTCTCGGCCGACATTTAAAAAAAAGTACAATTTAAGATATTTTTGAAAAGTACGATATTTCATGATAGTACACTATTTTCTGATAGTGTAGGTACGGAACTCTAAATCTGCTCTGATCTTTAATCTGCGAATAAAATCCATTGGCGGAAGAATTTTTGAAATCGGACAAGGCACGTTAAATGTCAAAGTGGTCCGTTTGTATTGCAGCACCTGTTTCTATCATAAATAAGGAACTCTAAATCTAATCATTACCCACCAAAAAAACCTATTCGCGATTTTAATTCCAGAGCCATCGAGCAAAAGGCTTGTTGGTATGGCAACCCCCATTTCCTTCATAGATACGGAACCATAAATCTAATCATCTCCTCCCATTGATGAATAAAAACTATTAAAACGAAGGATTTTTTAAAGGCACGGCTATATTATGATTTAAAAGTGGTCTGTTTGTGTGACAGGTCCTATTTCCATTGTAGCTATGTCTAAATCTAGTCAGTTCTTCCCATTGACTGAGAGAACCTATTGGCATAAGAAATTTTTCAAATCGGACAATGCGTCCTTGAATTACCGTGCTCACAAAAATTTCTAAAGGTCCGTTCGTATAACAGCTCCGATTTTGGCGTAGATATGGAACCCAAAATCTAGAAATTCTTTTCAATAATAAATGAAACCAATTGGCGAAAGAATGATTGAAATTAGACTACGCATTCTTGAGTTATCATGCGCACACATAAGCACACACTTTTGCTAACACAATATACTAACAGACGCACAGTAAATTTTGCAACCAACCGAAAGATGCCCGGAGTGGGGATACTCCGCGACGCGCGATCACGTGGTAGCGACAGGTGGGCTTGATCAACAAAAGTTCATTAATTCGGCGAAATGATATAACTCGGATCAACAAAGGTTCATAAATACGATAAAAAAAACATATATCTCGGATCAACATAATGTTGACGAATATAAAATTTTAAACGGTTAGGTGATCATAAAAATGTTGAATAATCATGACGAATACATTGAGTTTTGAATAGAGCGACTTGGCAACAGGGTCGAGTATATGAATGATATGAATATACGGTGTAGTTGAGATGGCGCAAAACTGAGAAAAAGGCCCGTAAAGGTGGATCAACATAGTCTGTGAAATCTCGCATGATCAACAAATTACGAGAAAGGATAAATATATATATATATATATATATATATATATATATATATATATATATATATAGTTATCCTTTCTATCATTTAGTTGATCAGGCGTGCCTAAAAATCAGTTTTTATTTGATCCGTTTTCGTTAGTTGATCCGAACCGCTTAAGTTGATCCAATGTGATTTTCTGATACCTTATTTGATCCATCCGGAGCCAATAATGACCCATAGGTCACGTGACCACTTCGACGTCATCTCATGATAAAGATATACAATTCCATCCCATCCTTAGTTGATCCGTATTCAAACTGACCAATCAGGGAGCAGAAGAGTCAAACTGCAACCTGATTGGTTGGCGGAATATATGCATTGGAATTCCTATAGACAGTATGTTGATCCCGTCTGGTATTGATAAATGCAGCGACAAAAGATTATTTTGCATGTGAATTCAAAATAATCTCCTCAAGGAAAGTATTGTGGACGCACTTCTGTGTGTCAGCTGTGTGAATTCTTCGAAGATAGGGCTGAAACGCTTTATACGATTGAGCTATAATTCGGCATGCATGCATCATTTGGTCATGGCATGAGCTGAAAAGATTGTGGTTGAAATCGGTCCACCCTGGGTTGGCTCCCAAAGAGGGAACTCCTCAACGGTCACCAGCAGAGACCCAAAATTTTGAATACGCATTTAGTTATGATAGCCCCTTCCATGTTTTACCATGACTTTGCTGATGAACCCTGGATTGGCTCCCGATGAGGGAACTCCTCAACGGTCAACAGCAGAGACCTAAAATGTTGTATACGAATTCAATTATGATAGGCCCTTCCATGTTCCACCATAACATGGCTGATGAATCCTGGCTTAGCTCCGGATGAGGGAACTCCTCGACGGTCAATAGCAGAGACCCTAAATTTTGAATACCCATTCAATTATGATAGCCCCTTCCATGTTCCACCATGACAGGGCTTATGAACCCTGGATTGGCTCCCGATGAGGGACCTACTCAACGGTCAACAGCAGAGACCCAAAATTTTGTATACGAGTTTCGATTTCGTTTTTGATACTTTTCGATTTCGATTTCGGTTTCGGTTTCGTTTTAGATTTAGTTTTTTTTTTCGATTTCGATTTAATTTCCGATTTTGATTTTGATTTCCATTTCATCATCATGATCATCGGGGGGGGGGGGGGGGTTAATGGGTGGGGCTAGGTTGGAAAGGGGGGTGGGTGGTATTAATATTCAGATTAATTAAATTCCTGGCTACTTGACAGGAAAGTCTTGAGGTGACACAGGCGTTCGCGTTTGCCGACCGTTGAGGAGTTTCCTCATCGGGAGCCAATCCAAGGTTCATCAGCCATGTCATAGTCAAACTTGCAAGGGGCTATAATAATTGAATGCGTACACAAAATTATGGGTGTCTGCTGTGAACCGTTGAGGAGTCTTCTCATCGGAAGCCAACCCAGGGTACATCAGCCATGTCATAGTGAAACTTAGAAGGGGCTATCATAATTTAATGCGTATACAAAATTTTGGGTCTCTGCAGTTGACCGTTAAGGAATTCCCTTATCGGGAGCCAACTCAGGGTACATCAGCCATGTCATCGTGGTTCATGGAAGCGCTATCATAATTGAATGCGTATACAAAACTTTGGGTCTCTGCTGTTGAATGTTGAGGAGTACCCTCATCTGGAGCGAACCCAGGGTACATCAGCCATGTCATCATGGAACATGGAAAGAGCTATCATAATTGAATGCGTGTACAAAATTTTGGGTCTCTGCTGTTGACCGTTGAGGAGTTCCCTCATCGGGAGTCAACCCACGGTTCATCAGCCATGTCATAGGGGAACATGGAAGGGGCTATCATAATTAAATGCGTATACAAAATTTTGGGTCTCTGCTGTTGACCGTTAAGGAATTCCCTTATCGGGAGCCAACCCAGAGTTCATCAGTAATGTCATGGTGGAACATGGAAGCGGCTATCATAATTGAATGCGTATACAAAATGTTGGGTGTCTGCTGATTGCCTGGAAAGTCAATCAGCAGCAAATGAAGGGTTGCCTGATTGCCGGGAAAGTCTTTGAGTGACGACCGATTTTACTTTCCAGTATGGAAAGTATTGTGGACGCACTTCCGTGTGTCTGTCTGTGTGTGTTTGTCGGTATGTCTGTGTGTCTGTCCGTATTCTCCAACGATAGCGCCGACACGCTTCATCCGATTGAGCTGAAATTTGGCATCAGCAGGCATCATTTGGTCATGACATAAGCTGAAAAGATTGTGGTTGATATCCGTTCACCCTGGGTCGGCTCCCGACGAGGGAACTCAACGGTCAACAGCAGAGACCCAACATTTTATTAAACGCAAAAAAATACAACACTCCCCCCTTCCCCACTTATTCAAACACCAATGAATCACCAATTCAAACACCAATGAATCGCCTTATTTATTTTTTATTTATTTATTTAATAAAATTATCCTTTTCGACCATCACAACGCTGACATGCCAACGGAACGGACGTTCGCCTCCGAATGCCGATATACTCGTATATCCAAAAATTGGAAACAATGCTAAGCATTTTGTTGATCCGGATCAACCATTGTACGTAGGATGCGAAAACTATATATACCTAAGTCATAACTGTGACCATTTAAATTTATGTCAGTCAGAATTATTGCTTTATATTATAAATAGGATAGAAAACGAATTTACCGCGTGAAATTTGTAGGACCCGACGTTTCGGTGACGTTGCAGCCGCCGTTGTCTAGGGTAGACTAAAGAGCTGTCAGTCCGTTGTTTTGCGGGTAGGCCGCAAACCGCTGCCGCCACTGCGTAGGTTATAACGGTGGTGGGGGGCCGGGCTCGGAGCGCGGGAATTTTTAAAATCCGTCTTGCACACAACACTCACTGTATCCTGTTTTACGTCTTTGCGTTCGGCGTTCGGCGGCGGGAACATTTTAAGAAGAGGGTTCCACGTAGAAGAGAGTTTGTAGCCGTCATCTCTATTGAAGTTCGGAGTTCTTCTTATTTCAATGGCTTCCCGGATCATGCGAGGAAAGTAGAATTGTTCCTTGGATAGAACAATGGGATTTTGAAACTGCATCCAGTGGTTACTTCCGCTATCCAATATATGTTCGCAGATCGCCGATTTTTCACGCTGAACGTTTTTAACAGCTTTGATGTGTTCTGTCAGTCGCGTGGCTATGGGCCGTTTCGTTTGTCCAACGTAGGCTAGACCGCAGCTGCATTCGACTTTATACACACCCGGGGTTTGCAGTGGTATTACATCCTTTACAGGCCTCAAAAATCGAGCTATATTTTGGGTCGGTTTGAAGATCGTTTTTATATCGAATCTGTTTAGCATCTTACTTATTCGATCAGTCACGCCCTTGACGTATGGTAAGAATGCTCTTGATCTGCTCGGTTTTTGAGTTTCGTCCGTATTAGATTGTGTGCGTGTCTCGTGATATTTTCCGTATCCATTTTTCCTAAGGACATCATTGACATGTTCCATCTCCTTCGGAAAATGCTCAGTGTCGCATAGATCGCGTGCTCGATTCACGAGCGATGTTTGCACTGAACGTAGATGGTAGGGATGATGGTGTGAGCTTGCATGCAAATATCTGTCCGTATGTGTGGGCTTCCGATATACCGTATGTCCGAGAGTATTGTCACTTCTCCTCGTCACTTTGACATCCAAAAATGGTAAGGAGCCGTCCTTCTCTACTTCATAGGTGAAACTGATTTTTGGGTGTATGGAGTTTAGATGACCCAGGAATTCTTTCACCGTTTGAATGTTGCCTTTCAGGATGCAGAAGGTATCATCCACGTAGCGAAGCCAGAGAATGGGTTTAATTTTGGAGGTTTTATGGCTAATTCCTCAAAATATTCCATATATAGGTCACTAACTATCGGCGATACGGGGCATCCCATTGCTACTCCGTCGATTTGTTTGTAATAATCGCCGTTCCATAGAAAGTAGCAGGATGTCAGGCAATGTTGAAGCATGTCGGCGTAGCTAATAAGGAGGTCCTCAGACCTTAGTTTATCTCTCACCACCGTAAGACACTCCGAAATGGGCAAATTCGTAAATAAAGATTCGACGTCAAAGCTCACCATTATTTGGTCTTCGGCCAGTTTTAAGCTTCTAATAATGATTACGAAATGTCGCGAGTCTTTCACGTAAGACGTCGTTTTGCCCGTAAGCGGTTGGAGGACACCAGCCAAGTGTTTTGACAGAGGATATGTGGGGCTGTCGATTTGGCTCACAATCGGTCTCAATGGTGCATTATCCTTATGGATTTTAGGTAAGCCATATAATTTCGGTGGCTGTACGTTACGTGGTTTAGTGAGATAAGCTATTTCTGGGAGTGACAGATTTATCGATTAAAACTCTCGTTTGCCTGGTAATTCTGCTCGTGGGATTGTAATTCACCTTCTCGTAAGTGTTGGCGTCTTCTAAGAGCGTCCCAATTTTCCGCTCGTAGTCCACAGTATCGAGTATCACGGTTGCGTTGCCTTTATCGGCCCGCAACACAACTACGTCCTTATTATCCCGCAGAGATTTTAAGCTTTTTCTCTGGGCGGCTGTGGTGTTCGACTGTGGGAGCTTGGCCTTGCGTACAAAGACAGCCACATCCTGTCGCAGTAAGTCGGCCTCTGGCGCAGGGATCTTGTTACGAGAGATGACTTCTTCAATGCCACCGATAAAACTTTCCACAGGCAAACGGTTCGGTGTCGGTACATAATTTAATCCCCTGCTAAGAATTTCTGTCGTCGGCTGGTCAATGTCAATTTTCGAAAGATTAATGACAGTACTTACAGCGTATTTCGGTACCTTCTTGCGGGAATGCCCTGCGTTTGCCAGGCGCAGAAACTTGGCATTATGCGACTCCTCACATAGCACCGTGGTACGTTCCAATTGGCTGAAGGAAACTCTGTCGCACTTGTGAAAATCCTCGCCACTTAACCCTTCAGGCCTCGGCCCCTCAGCCGATTGACAAGTTGATGTCCCAAAAAATTTTAGTAAAAATTAGTAAAAAAATTGAATTATGACACTGTCTCACCAAATAATTAATTAATGCCAAACCACTGTATCCATAATTAAAATAAAACATATTAACATAATAAAACATAATAAAATAAAATAAATTAAATTAAAATAAAACTAAAACGGGGTCGTCACGCTGCATCGTGTTTTGGCCGATATCGGCCAATCGGGGCTTGAGGGGTTAATACGCTGCTTAATTCTAGATGAACCCTAGACAACGGCGGCTGCAACGTCACCGAAACGTCGGGTCCTACAAATTTCACGCGGTAAATTCGTTTTCTATCCTATTTATAATGTCAAACAACCGCGATAGTCTTTGATTTTATATTGCTTTATATGTTTAGCACTTGGTTGATCTGGATCAATTAATGCACGGTGTCCATAAGGAAATAATTATATACGAATGAAAAATTTCGTAGCTCTTATATTAGTTGAACCGTATGAGTCGGAAAATCAAGACTTGATTTAAACGGCTTTATTATTATTGGAATTTTATGACTGATTTTACCTTACCGGCCCACCAACCGACGATGAGGTAAAGTATTGTGAAATGGTTAAATATTTATTTCGAGAAGAAGACGGATACACATTTTTAATCTCCCCCTCTGCCCATCCCTCCCCCCACCGATTAACAAAATGACTAAGACAACTTCTGTGTATGTGTGTGTGTGTGTGTAGTCTGTGTGTGTGTGTGTGTGTATTCCTCCACGATAGCGTCCAACGCTTCATCCCGTTTTGATAAAATTCGGCACGCAGGCATTATTTGGTCGTACTATAGTCGGGAAAAATTGGACTTACAGACTTAAAATTCGGTATACAGTTGCCTCGTTGGATTGAAACTACATTGTGAAGTTTTGTTTGGAATATCTCATATACAAGAGACATAAATAATATTTAATTTCTACCATACATTAGATTAAGATTAGGTAAGGCCCTTCAAAGCGGCGACTCTTGCGATGTGTGAACTGAGTCGCTTGCGCTGAAATAAGTCCCTGGCTACTTGTTGGGAAACTCTTGCAGTGGCACAATCGTTTTTTTTTACTTTTCTGACTCACCAACCAAACAGGAGGGAAATTATTGTTTTAATCATTTGGACCTATTTCCCATTCCAATAAGCCTCCAATAAAAAAAAATAACTAACTATTTTTTTGTATCTTTTTTGGGGTGGATACGTATTTATTTAGAATTAGTTGTGTGTAAAATATTTCAAATACCTGGAAGCTTGGAAGGAAGCCTGGAAATAAGCATGGCTGTAGAAACTGATCCAATATCCGTTTTTAAATCCACACATTTGTAAAACCACATTCACAATATTTCATACTTTATAGGATTAATTATATCATCAAAATATTTTACATCGTTTTCCTTACTCCTCATACAGCAAGATCGCGCATTCTCAAGCAATTGAATTTTCTTGATAGATGTTCTATTCATTTTTGAAAAAGTCATGACCCAAATGAAAAATTCAGTGGGAGGCGATGAATCACCAATTAAACATTATTCTTTCTGAGGTAAGGTAATATATTTTTCCAACTGACGTCCGACCGGCAAAACGCTTACACGCCTTCTGACGCTCGCTGCCCACTTCTGATATACTCGTATATACAAAAATCGGAAACAATGCCAAGCATATTGTTGAGCCGGATCAACCACTGAAAGTAGGATGCGAGAACTATATATCCCTAAGTAATAATTGTGACCATTTACATTTATTGCAGTCTAAATTATTGCTTTATATGCGTAGCACTTGGTTGATCGGAATAAAATAATGAATGGAGTCTATAAGGAAATAAATATATCGAAATGAAAAATTTCTTAGCACATAGTTGATACGTGTAAGTCGGTAAAACATGACTTATATTTTGGCAACCCGCGTTAGTAATTTTATTTTTAAATTAAATGAGATGACGCGCGTTCAAATTCAAATTTTTATTGCGTTGCGTCGCACATTAACAGAAATTTTCGCCAACTGCTCATCGACTTTATTTATGAAACGACTATTCAGATGAAATAAGTCCCTGGCTACTTGCCGGGAAACTCTTGTACTGACACAACCAAGTTTTTACTTTTCCGTCTCACCAACCAACCAAAAGGGAAAGTACTGTGAAAAAAAAATCGATATGAAAATATTTATTTAGAGCCCCCGAGATAATTATGACGATTTCCAGATAAATAAAGGTGTCTCTGTATCTCCCTATGTCTAGCTGTATGTATTTTTCCACGATAGCCACCAATCACTTGATCCGATTAAGTTGAAATTTGATATGCAGGCATCATTTCGTCATGGCATGAGTTAAAAAATTGTGGTTAAAATCGGTTTATCAGGGGGCAAAAAATTCATTTATATTCCTTGAATTATTGGACTTGGGTGCCTTGTTCGGCGGAAAGATTATTGTGAAATTTGGTTTGAATATCTCATGTACAATCTGCACTAATGTTATTTAAATTCAGACATATATTTTAACCAAATGATAACGCCGAGCCTCACAAAGCTAGCCAAGAAACGAGCCGCGCCATCTGCGCCGCTGAGGATGTGTAACGGAACACTACCGGGATCGTCCGCCGGCCGAGAGAAAGCGCTTATCGATTTTATTTATAAAATTAATATTCCGATGAAATCAGTCCTTGGCTACTTGTCGTGAAAGACTTGGCGTGTGACGCAACCTTTTTCTTAACTGCTCCTACCGAACTGATCTCATGAAATGCGTATTCAGTCTCCATGATATTACAACATTTTCATAATTTCTGTCGTTGGGCCCCAAATCCTGATGCTGCAGCGATACTACCACACTGAACCGCAAAAGGAAGAAGGATTTGCTGGGTTTTGAATCAGTATTGTGGTTTTCAAGCAAAGACTTTTTCATTGAGCTCCGGGTTTCTCAGTACTGATGCTGCAATGTTATGGCCTGAGTGGGGATATGGTCTAATGTGATTGCTAAATACGCCCCACAGCTGCCTGTGGTATGGCAGTTATCTTTTAGTGAATTTGATCCCACTAAGACAAATTTTCGCAAGTGGTTTTTTAAAATTGGCTCGATCATCGACTCTGGACTAAAGATGGGACGTACCGTGTAATTCACTGTTGCTTTAGTAAATTCCTAAATGTGTACATAAATTCAATATTAAAATAACTCTTTCGTTACCCAGGAAGTACAGACTTATTTAAGGTTATTAACAAGATTGACTTGTAATTGGTCTTGTCCTGTTTTAAAGAAATAAGAACAATATCTAAAATATGACGAGATTATATATGTAATGAGAGACGATAGTATAAGAATATATCGTTTGATAGCACTTGCTTGATCTGGATCAACAATGAATGAATGTGATAAATTTGACCGTTAGGGATCAACTTACGCTCGAGCATTAGGTAAAAAATAATAGCGAGTATAAGTATCTAGCTTCGAATACATGAAAGCGAAAAAGCATATCTTACACTTATATTCGACAAAGACAACTATATCTCTCTCAGTTCATCGCTGACAAACAAAAGAAGGTGGATCAACAAAGGTTCTGCAATATCACTGGATGCAGTTTTTACGGTAAAGTATGATTATATATATATATATATATATATATATATATATATATATATATATATATATATATATATATATATATATATATATATATATATATATATATATATATATATATATATATATATATATATATATATATATATGTATATATATATATAGTTATCCTTTCTATCATTTAGTTGATCAGGCGTGCCTAAAAATCAGTTTTTATTTGATCCGTTTTCGTTAGTTGATCCGAACCGCTTAAGTTGATCCAATGTGATTTTCTGATACCTTATTTGATCCATCCGGAGCCAATAATGACCCATAGGTCACGTGACCACTTCGACGTCATCTCATGATAAAGATATACAATTCCATCCCATCCTTAGTTGATCCGTATTCAAACTGACCAATCAGGGAGCAGAAGAGTCAAACTGCAACCTGATTGGTTGGCGGAATATATGCATTGGAATTCCTATAGACAGTATGTTGATCCCGTCTGGTATTGATAAATGCAGCGACAAATGATTATTTTGCATGTGAATTCAAAATAATCTCCTCAAGGAAAGTATTGTGGACGCACTTCTGTGTGTCAGCTGTGTGAATTCTTCGAAGATAGGGCTGAAACGCTTTATACGATTGAGCTATAATTCGGCATGCATGCATCATTTGGTCATGGCATGAGCTGAAAAGATTGTGGTTGAAATCGGTCCACCCTGGGTTGGCTCCCAAAGAGGGAACTCCTCAACGGTCACCAGCAGAGACCCAAAATTTTGAATACGCATTTAGTTATGATAGCCCCGCCCCTTCCATGTTTTACTATGACATTGCTGATGAACCCTGGATTGGCTCCCGATGAGGGAACTCCTCAACGGTCAACAGCAGAGACCTAAATTGTTGTATATGAATTCAATTATGATAGGCCCTTCCATGTTCCACCATAACATGGCTGATGAATCCTGGCTTAGCTCCGGATGAGGGAACTCCTCGACGGTCAACAGCAGAGACCCAAAATTTTGAATACCCATTCAATTATGATAGCCCCTTCCATGTTCCACATTGACAGGGCTTATGAACCCTGGATTGGCTCCCGATGAGGGACCTACTCAACGGTCAACAGCAGAGACCTAAAATATTGTATACGAATTCAATTATGATAGGCCCTTCCATGTTCCACCATAACATGGCTGATGAATCCTGGCTTAGCTCCGGATGAGGGAACTCCTCGACGTTCAACAGCAGAGACCCTAAATTTTGAATACCCATTCAATTATGATAGCCCCTTCCATGTTCCACCATGACAGGGCTTATGAACCCTGGATTGGCTCCCGATGAGGGACCTACTCAACGGTCAACAGCAGAGACCCAAAATTTTGTATACGAGTTTCGATTTCGTTTTCGATACTTTACGATTTCGATTTCGGTTTCGGTTTCGTTTTAGATTTAGATTTTTTTTTCGATTTCGATTTCATTTTCGATTTTGATTTTGATTTCCATTTCATCATCATGATCATCGGGGGGGGGGGGGGGTTAATGGGTGGGGCTAGGTTGGAAAGGGGGGGTGGGTGGTATTAATATTCAGATTAATTAAATTCCTGGCTACTTGACAAGAAAGTCTTGAGGTGACACAGGCGTTCGCGTTTGCCGACCGTTGAGGAGTTTCCTCATCGGGAGCCAATCCAAGGTTCATCAGCCATGTCATAGTGAAACTTGCAAGGGGCTATAATAATTGAATGCGTACACAAAATTATGGGTGTCTGCTGTGCACCGTTGAGGAGTCTTCTCATCGGAAGCCAACCCAGGGTACATCAGCCATGTCATAGTGAAACTTAGAAGGGGATATCATAATTTAATGCGTATACAAAATTTTGGGTCTCTGCTGTTGACCGTTAAGGAATTCCCTTATCGGGAGCCAACTCAGGGTACATCAGCCATGTCATCGTGGTTCATGGAAGCGCTATCATAATTGAATGCGTATACAAAACTTTGGGTCTCTGCTGTTGAATGTTGAGGAGTACCCTCATCGGGAGCGAACCCATGGTACATCAGCCATGTTATCATGGAACATGGAAAGAGCTATCATAATTGAATGCGTGTACAAAATTTTGGGTCTCTGATGTTGACCGTTGAGGAGTTCCCTCATCGGGAGTCAACCCACGGTTCATCAGCCATGTCATAGGGGAACATGGAAGGTGCTATCATAATTAAATGCGTATACAAAATTTTGGGTCTCTGCTGTTGACCGTTAAGGAATTCCCTTATCGGGAGCCAACCCAGAGTTCATCAGTAATGTCATGGTGGAACATGGAAGCGGCTATCATAATTGAATGCGTATACAAAATGTTGGGTGTCTGCTGATTGCCTGGAAAGTCAATCAGCAGCAAATGAAGGGTTGCCTGATTGCCGGGAAAGTCTTTGAGTGACGACCGATTTTACTTTCCAGTATGGAAAGTATTGTGGACGCACTTCCGTGTGTCTGTCTGTGTGTGTTTGTCGGTATGTCTGTGTGTCTGTCCGTATTCTCCAACGATAGCGCCGACACGCTTCATCCGATTGAGCTGAAATTTGGCATCAGCAGGCATCATTTGGTCATGACATAAGCTGAAAAGATTGTGGTTGATATCCGTTCACCCTGAGTTGGCTCCCGACGAGGGAACTCAACGGTCAACAGCAGAGACCCAACATTTTATTAGCTTTCCCGGCAATCAGGCAACCCTCCCCGCTTCCCTCCGCAAAAAAATACAACACTCCCCCCATCCCCACTTATTCAAACACCAATGAATCACCAATTCAAACACCAATGAATCGCCTTATTTATTTTTTATTTATTTATTTAATAAAATTATCCTTTTCGACCATCACAACGCTGACACGCCAACGGAACGGACGTTCGCTTCCGAATGCCGATATACTCGTATATCCAAAAATTGGAAACAATGCTAAGCATTTTGTTGATCCGGATCAACCATTGTACGTAGGATGCGAAAACTATATATACCTAAGTCATAACTGTGACCATTTAAATTTATGTCAGTCAGAATTATTGCTTTATATGTTTAGCACTTGGTTGATCTGGATCAATTAATGCACGGTGTCCATAAGGAAATAATTATATACGAATGAAAAATTTCGTAGCTCTTATATTAGTTGAACCGTATAAGTCGGAAAATCAAGACTTGATTTAAACGGCTTTATTATTATTGGAATTTTATGACTGATTTTACCTTACCGGCCCACCAACCGACGATGAGGTAAAGTATTGTGAAATGGTTTAATATTTATTTCGAGAAGAAGACGGATACACATTTTTAATCTCCCCCTCTGCCCATCCCTCCCCCCACCGATTCCCAAAATGACTAAGGCAACTTCTGTGTGTGTGTGTGTGTGTAGTCTGTGTGTGTGTGTGTGTGTGTATTCCTCCACGATAGCGTCCAACCTTCATCCCGTTTTGATAAATTTCGGCACGCAGGCATTATTTGGTCATGGCAAGAGTTGAAAAGATTGTAGTTGAAATCGGTCATCACTCAAAGACTCATCCAACCCCTCAAATGACGCCTGATAATTTAAACTCATCCTGTATACAACCGACACAAATAATATTTAAAATCTACCATAAATTAAACTAAGAGTCAGGCCATTTAAAGCGGCGTCGCTTGCGATTTGTGAATCGTGAAAAAATTGTAATTGATGACTCACGGCGACCCGTGTTGGTAATTTTATTTTTAAATTGAATGAGATGACGAGCGTTCAAATTCAAATTTTTACTGCGTTGCGTCGCACATTAACAGAAATTTTCGCCAACTGCTCATCGACTTTATTTATGAAACGACTATTCAGATGAAATAAGTCCCTGGCTTCTTGCTGGGAAACACATTTTTTTTTCAAAATGTTTGTAATACTCCAAATAACGTCGTAACGGCAAGGATAATTGAAAAATTTGCCTGGAAAATAGGAAAATTCAGGAAAAACTGGAAGTGCTTTTTCTACACACAATTCAAACGATGGATATCCGTAATTCTTTTTTGAATAGGAACGGCATATTATGTTGTTTTTTTTTTTGTTTTGATCAATATGCTCTCGGGATCTAAATATTAAAACGAATTTATTCAATGTGGTGGGGGGGAGTATATGGGGAAGGGGATGGGGATTTTTGGGGGGAGTGGAATGGGGATGGGGCTTGGGTGTAGAGTTTGGTCGGGGTCTTAGGGGGGGAGGTCGTTAGAGAGAGTGGAGTTTGAAAGGCGGGTGGAGTTAGGGGAGGTGATTGTGAGGGCGGGGGAAGGGGGGGGGGTTGTATTTTTTTTGCGGGGTGCCTGATTGCCAGGAGAGTCAATAAAATTTTGGGTCTCTGCTGTTGACCGTTCAGGAGTTCCCTCATCGGGAGCCAACCCAGGGTACATCAGCCATGTCATCGTGGAACATGGAAGCGCTATCATAATTGAATGCGTATACAAAACTTTGGGTCTCTGCTGTTGAATGTTGACGAGTACCCTCATCGGGAGCGATCCCAGGGTACATCAGCCATGTCATCATGGAACATGGAAAGGGCTATCATTATTGAATGCGTATACAAAATTTTGGGTCTCTGCTGTTGACCGTTGAGGAGTTCCCTCATCGGGAGCCAACCCACGGTTCATCTTCCATGTCATGGGGGAACATGGAAGGGGCTATCATAATTGAATGCGTATACAAAACTTTGGGTCTCTGCTGTCGACCATAGAGGAGTTCCCTCATCGGGAGCCAACCATGGGTTCATCAGCCATGGCATTGTGGAACATGGATGCCCCTACCATAATTGAATGCGTATACAAAATTTTGGGTCTCTGCTGTTGACCGTTAAGAAATTCCCTTATCGGGAGCCAACCCAGAGTTCATCAGTAATGTCATGGTGGAACATAGAAGCGGCTATCATAATTGAATGCGTATACAAAATGTTGGGTGTCTGCTGATTGCCTGGAAAGTCAAACACCAATGAATTGCCTTATTTATTTTTATTTATTTATTTAATAAAATTATCCTTTCCGACCAGCAAAACGCTGACACGCCAACGGAACGGACTCTCGCTTCCGAATGCCTTATATTCGTATATCCAAAAATTGGAAACAATGCTAAGCATATTGTTGATCCGGATCAACCATTGTACGTAGGATGCGAAAACTATATATACCTAAGTCATAACTGTGACCATTTAAATTTACGTCAGTTAGAATTATTGCTTTATATGTTTAGCACTTTGTTGATCTGGATCAATTAATGCACGGTGTTTATAAGGAAATAATTATATACGAATGAAAAATTTCGTAGCTCTTATATTAATTGAACCGTATAAGTCAGAAAATCAAGACTTGATTTAAACGGCTGTATTATTACTTGAATTTTTTGACTGATTTTACCTTACCGGCCCACCAACCGACGATGAGGTAAAGTATTGTGAACGGGTTAAATATTTATTTCGAGAAGAAGACGGATACACATTTTTAACCTCCCCCTCTGCCATCCCTCCCCCCACCCATTCCCAAAATGACAAAGGCAACTTCTGTGTTTATGTCGATCTCTGTGTGTGTGTGTGTGTGTGTATTCCTCCGCGATAGCGTCCAACGCTTCATCCCGTTTTGATAAAATTCGGCACGCAGGCATCATTTAGTCATGGCAAGAGTTCAAAAGATTGTAGTTGAAATCGGTCGTACTACAGTCGGGAAAAATTGGACTTACAGATTTAAAATTCGGTATACAGTTGCCTCGTTGGACTGAAACCACATTGTGAAGTTTTGTTTGGAATATCTCATATACAAGAGACATAAATAATATTTAATTTCTACCATACATTACATTTCGAGTAAGGCCCTTCAAAGCGGCGACTCTTGCGATGTGTGAACTGAGTCGCTTGCTCTGAAATAAGTCCCTGGCTACTTGTTGGGAAACTCTTGCAGTGGCACAATCGTTTTTTTTTACTTTTCTGACTCACCAACCAAACAGGAGGGAAATTATTGTTTTAATCATTTGGACCTATTTCCCATTCCAATAAGCCTCCAATAAAAAAAAATAACTAACTATTTTTTTTGTATCTCCTTTGGGGTGGATACGTATTTATTTAGAATTAGTTGTGTGTAAAATATTTCAAATGCCTGGAAGCTTGTAAGGAAGCCTGGAAATAAGCATGGCTGTAGAAACTGATCCAATATCCGTTTTTAAATCCACACATTTGTTTAACCACATTCACAATATTTCATACTTTATAGGTTTAATTATATCATCAAAATATTTTACATCGTTTTCCTTACTCCTCATACAGCAAGATTGCGCATTCTCAAGCAATTGAATTTTCTTGATAGATGTTCTATTCATTTTTGAAAAAGTCATGACCCAAATGCAAAATTCAGTGGGAGGCGATGAATCACCAATTAAACATTATTCTTTCTGAGGTAAGGTAATATATTTTTCCAACTGACGTCCGACCGGCAAAACGCTTACACGCCTTCTGACGCTCGCTGCCCACTTCTGATATACTCGTATATACAAAAATCGGAAACAATGCCAAGCATATTGTTGAGCCGGATCAACCACTGAACGTAGGATGCGAGAACTATATATCCCTAAGTAATAATTGTGACCATTTACATTTATTGCAGTCTAAATTATTGCTTTATATGCGTAGCACTTGGTTGATCGGAATAAAATAATGAATGGAGTCTATAAGGAAATAAATATATCGAAATGAAAAACTTCTTAGCACATAGTTGATACGTGTAAGTCGGTAAAACATGACTTATATTTTGGCAACCCGCGTTAGTAATTTAAATTGAATGAGATGACGCGCGTTCAAATTCAAATTTTTATTGCGTTGCGTCGCACATTAACAGAAATTTTCGCCAACTGCTCATCGATTTTATTTATGAAACGACTATTCAGATGAAATAAGTCCCTGGCTACTTGCCGGGAAACTCTTGTACTGACACAACCAAGTTTTTACTTTTCCGTCTCACCAACCAACCAAAAGGGAAAGTACTGTGAAAAAAAAATCGACATCAAAATATTTATTTAGAGCCCCCCGAGATAATTATGACGATTTCCAGATAAATAAAGGTGTCTCTGTATCTCCCTATGTCTAGCTGTATGTATTTTTCCACGATAGCCACCAATCGCTTGATCCGATAAAGTTGAAATTTGATATGCAGGCATCATTTCGTCATGGCATGAGTTAAAAAGTTGTGGTTAAAATCGGTTTATCAGGGGGCAAAAAATTCACTTATATTCCTTGAATTATTGGACTTGGATGCCTTGTTCGGCGGAAAGATTATTGTGAAATTTGGTTTGAATATCTCATGTACAATCTGCACTAATGTTATTTAAATTCAGACATATATTTTAACCAAATGATAACGCCGAGCCTCACAAAGCTAGCCAAGAAACGAGCCGCGCCATCTGCGCCGCTGAGGATGTGTAACGGAACACTACCGGGATCGTCCGCCGGCCGAGAGAAAGCGCTTATCGATTTTATTTATAAAATTAATATTCCGATGAAATCAGTCCTTGGCTACTTGTCGTGAAAGAGTTGGCGTGTGACGCAACCGATTTCTTAACTGCTCCTACCGAACTGATCTCATGAAATAGGTATTCAGTCTCCATGATATTACAACATTTTCATAATTTCTATCGTTGGGCCCCAAATCCTGATGCTGCAGCGATACTACCACACTGAACCGCAAAAGGAAGAAGGATTTGCTGGGTTTTGAATCAGTATTGTAGTTTTCAAGCAAAGACTTTTTCATTGAGCTCCGGGTTTCTCAGTACTGATGCTGCAATGTTATGGCCTGAGTGGGGATATGGTCTAATGTGATTGCTAAATACGCCCCACAGCTGCCCGTGGTATGGCAGTTATCTTTTAGTGAATTTGATCCCACTAAGACAAATTTTCGCAAGTGGTTTTTTAAAATTGGCTCGATCATCGACTCTGGACTAAAGATGGGACGTACCGTGTAATTCACTGTTGCTTTAGTAAATTCCTAAATGTGTACATAAATTCAATATTAAAATAACTCTTTCGTTACCCAGGAAGTACAGACTTATTTAAGGTTATTAACAAGATTGACTTGTAATTGGCCTTGTCCTGTTTTAAAGAAATAAGAACAATATCTAAAATATGACGAGATTATATATGTAATGAGAGACGATAGTATAAGAATATATCGTTTGATAGCACTTGCTTGATCTGGATCAACAATGAACGAATGTGATAAATTTGACCGTTAGGGATCAACTTACGCTCGAGCATTAGGTAAAAAATAATAGCGAGTATAAGTATCTAGCTTCGAATACATGAAAGCGAAAAAGCATATCTTACACTTATATTCGACAAAGACAACTATATCTCTCTCAGTTCATCGCTGACAAACAAAAGAAGGTGGATCAACAAAGGTTCTGCAATATCACTGGATGCAGTTTTTACGGTAAAGTATGATTATATATATATATATATATATATATATATATATATATATATATATATATATATATATATATATATATATATATATATATAGACGAGTATTAGTTTCCCATGAAAAGGCACTAGCCTTACTGGGAAACTGTGATGTGCAATTCACATTTTTTTATGAATAAAGAAAATATTTTTAAAAATCTGTTTTATAACCCGAAAACTTTCCCGTCAAGTAGCCAAGGATATCATCTCATTCAATTTAAAAATCGAATTGCAAACGCGCTTCGCCGTAAAATTCGCCATTAAACATTTCAATTTCAAACTATTGACACAACACAACGACAATTTCAATTCCGAACTTGAGTCGCTGCTTATTTAAAAATTCCAATCGCAAACGCGCGACGCCGCAAATTTAAATCTTTGTGTAGTATTATTATTATTATTATATTATACTATACACTAGCAGCTTAAGGCACTTCACTGATCACAAGCCACTAACCTTCGCGTTGAAGCAGAAGCCCGACAAATGCACACCACGTCAATTCAGACATCTGGACTTCATAAGTCAATTTACTACAGATATTCAACATATTGCAGGAAGCTTGAACATTGTTGCAGATTCATTGTCTAGAGTTGAAGCAATTACTCCACACATTGACTTCGACGCACTTGGACAAGCTCAGCAGACTGATGAAGCAGACTCAAGACAGCAGACTCAAGAAACTACTTGAATCATCAGACTCTCACAGTCTCATTTTAAAAAAGATTCAAATTCCCACTTGTTCCTGTACAATTTACTGCGTTGTCAGTACATCTTCTGTTCGTCCATTTGTTCCCAAGTCTTTCAGAAAGAATGTGTTTGAATCTATTCATTCTCTCTCACCCAGGTACTAAAGCTTCTTCACATCTTATCTCCGAAAAGTTTGTTTGGCCAAGAATGCCTAAAGACGTCAAGCAATGGGTTCGAGAATGTCCAGCTTGTCAAAGTTGCAAAATCAATCGACACACGCATTCTCCTATAGGAACATTTGCACCACCTAGTGCTCGATTCGACAACATCCATATGGACATTGTGGGACCGTTGCCTCATTCTCGAGGATATAGGTATTGTCTCACTATTGTGGACCGATTCTCTAGATTTCCTGAAGCGTTCCCACTACGAGACATCTCCGCTACAACAGTTGCATGCAAGTTATTTGAAGGTTGGATTGCTCGCTACGGAACTCCACTGAGAATAACAACAGACCAGGGACGCCAATTCGAGGCAAATCTATTTCAAGCTCTATTTAAGATAACCGGCATCGATCATCTTAGAACGACAGCGTATCATCCTCAGGCAAATGGGATGGTAGAGCGTTTTAACCGCCAGCTAAAAGCCGCGATTACTTGCCATGATACTAATAGATGGTCGGATATGCTCTCTGTAGTATTGATGGGATGTCTTGCAGCATGCAAAGAGGATTTATATGCATCGCTTGCGGAAATGGTTTTTGGCCAAACCATACGCCTTCCGGGAGAATTTTTATCACCTCGACAAGAAACTTTAACCGAACCTGAAGATTTCGTGACGCAGCTTCGAAGATCTTTTAACAATCTGGGACCGCGTCATTTGAAACACCACTGCAAAACAACTGCTTTCGTTCACTCTGATCTACTAACAGCAAGTCATGTGTTCATCAAACGAGAAAGCGGCAAGAGAGCACTCAAGCCCCGTATAAAGGTCCATATCCGGTCAGAAAAAGAACAGATTAATATTTTGAAATCGTCATTGATGGAATTCTAAAGACAGTATCCATTGATAGGCTTAAGCCTGCTTACGTGCTCGCTTCTGAAGACAATACAGAGATAATTGCACAGAAACCTAATCAGCAAACAACAGAAAATGGACATCGAACTCGATATGGAAGAATGACCAGGGTTCGCTTCAAAGCGACCATGTGCAAGCTCTTAGGACTCGTGAAGCTCGCTTTGATTTCAATTTTGTTATGAGAGAAGCTACTATCTGTATACTGTGGTATGGTGCTATAGAAAACATAAATCCTGCTTAGTCAGATAGTTGAACCTTTGTATGTTGTATTTCGTAGCGTTGTTTAACTTAGTTTTTTTTTTTAAACAGATTTCGATCCCCGCGCCTGTGAGAGCGATCCGCCCGCGGCCATCTTGTTCCCGCCATCACCCGCTTCTTTCCCAGTATCAAATAACACTTCAGAACAAACTCTAAACAATAGCTCGCCCAGTAAGACTATGGGCCAGCAGCTGTTCTCCGGACACAACGGCAATACTCCTTTATGTAAGTGTTTGTTTGATTGTTTCTACTATTTATTGTTAAATTTCACATGACTTCACTTTCACTTTTATATCATATGACAGTCTCTTACAACCAACTCTACAATGAAGTATTTATATTTATTTATTTATTTATTAGTTTCAAATATTATTCAAGAGCATTACAGACGAATCCAATTCGCCCTTGAATATTAAAGCTAGAGTGTAAGTCTAAAAATTAATGACTTACATAACTAAATTAATGCTAACATTGAACAAGAAAAAAACATAAAAATATAAAACTAAATAAAAGACAGATTATGATAAACATGAGATAGCAGGGAGTTGCCTGTTTAGCTGCTAAAGGGATATACAAAAAATGTCTATTTCTGTGGGTAAGGAATTAAGAAGAGCTATAACCCTTCCCACTGGCCTGTCTACAAAAATATTTGTACGATGGTACGGCACATTAAACAATACTAGATGCAATCTCCTCGCTGTGTAATTTACCGGTAAGTACAATTCAAACTTACATAGTATCTCTGGCAAATAAATAGTTCCTTGAATTAATGTATATGCAAATATAATTAGGGGAATATATCGACGCGTTTAAAGAGTATTGTATCCTACCATTCCTAGCACAAAATCGGAAGGAAATAAGTATGGATAAATATTGTATTTTCTGTAATAAATATATCTTAAAAATTTTCTTTGAATACGCTCTACCATCTGAATGTATTTGTTTTCACTTGTACACCAGATGACCGAGTTATATTCAAGTATGCTACGGACTAAACAATTATATAGTAGAAACATTACATGAATATTATTAAACTGTTTGCATATGCGAATAACAAAACCGACCATTTTGCTAGCACGATTGCAAATATTTGTAATGTGTGCACGGAAATTCAACTGCGTATCAAATGTAATTCCCAGGTACATATCAAATGTAATATATATGTGTCGAGTAACATGTGTATAAGTGTGTGTCTTGTTATTGCATTCGGTCGAGAAAATGTTGTCCCCCAGCGGGTAATCAAACCCCCGGAACCTTACAATGTAAGACCAGGCGACCTAACCACTATGATTCCAAGTTACATAGTAACTTAAATTAATAAATTTAAATATCGGTGATATTTAGAATTCTTACATTAAACAATATATTTATAAGTAGGCAAAGACTCAAGATAGAATGTAAACAATCATTTATACCACTATATTTTGTTTGTTTGTTTCTAAACCTTATTGTGAAATTTCACAATGGGCGGGCTTATTAGCATACAACAATCTCTTACAACCAACCCTATGGAGTGTTTATATGTATGTGTGTGTGTAAGTGTTTTGACTCGTGCAGCTATGAATCAGCACCATGAAACAGCACCATCGATTGGCTTATGCCGCACAGTGCGCAGACCGTCCAGGAGCGCCAGAGGTTTGATTCCCAGGGGAAACTGACCGAGGCCAGAGTCCTACCCAGGTTCGCACCTCATGCGTGGAGGCCGTCGGATGGGTGTTGACCCGTGAGTGTGACCGACCCTGAACAGAATGGGTCTTCGTGGCCAACCCAGCATGGGCCCATTAACAAAGAAAGTCATCAAGCTATTCATATTCGTCTTCACTGTCACTATCGTCATGTAGATTAATAACATGACAATGGGTGTCAATTATATGTGCTTTGGCCAGGTCTTCGTTCTGAAGATTTTCTTAGAGTTCATTCGCTCGTTCCACAAACTAATGCTGCCAACTTTCTTGGTTGCTGAAAATCAATTTTCCTTATCAGGGTCTTCTTTCAACTTACGCAACCACTTATAAATCACTTCACATCACTTCTTAACTTGGTCAAATTAGTTTTGCAAAAATCTTCCATCATGATGTAGATTCACAAATAGAGTTCGTATAACGAAGGAGTTAATATGCTCTTTGACATTAAGCCTTTTATAGCAGAATATGTTGTTATCAATAATGCCTAATGACCTACACAATACGTACAATAATTATAGTAGACCAAAACTAATTTGGCAAAAGTGTCGTTAAAATGTCATAAAATGTCGAAATCGAACTGTTATGGTTACCACAATTAATAGTCCTAATCGGTTAGCTACTTACCACCTATTACGGTATTTACTCACCGCTTTTGGCTAAATCTAGGAATTTCATCTATCTATCTAATTTTAGCAGGTAAAAGTCTTTTCATTTTTCGGATTAATATATAGCCTATGACACTCACAAATAATGTGGCTTTCTATTGATAAAAGAATTTTCAAAATCGGTTCAGTAGATCCAGAGATTACTTCCTTCAACGTCACAAACTTTACCTCTTTATAATATTAGTATAGAAGTATAGATTACGATACGGTCGCGGTTCCATACCTATGTCGTATTATCTCTAACTATTTATGCAGTAAAAGGGAAAAGTCTTTTGTTTTAAACATTTGAGACGATAAATTTACTTATTTTCCTAAGAATTCATAATTAATAAAATATAAAAGTTAGATATATGCTGTCGCTGAATTTTTTGTAGGCATTATCAAGCTCTACAACTTTTCTCTATAACTTAATCATATATCTCTTATCGTTAAGGCAGCGTTAGTTAGAAACGTTTGTGTTCGACCGCTTATTCTCCGACTTACTTTGCAAATCCGACTACCACGAAAAAGTCTTTTCATTTTTCGGATTAATATATAACTTATGACACTCATAAATAATGTCGCTTTCTATTGGTAAAAGAATTTTCAAAATCGGTTCATTAGATCCAGGGATTACTTCCTACAACATCACAAACTTTACCTCTTTATAATATTAGTATAGATAAATATTTTATCGACATGGTACCATTCCTATGTTAACTGTCTCTAATTGCTCCAGTCGCCAGTTTGTACTGCGGATACTATAGTTAAGTCAGAGCTATGTTTTTTTTTTGGAGTGTAAAATCAGAGATGGCAATATTTTTATAAAGAAACACCATAATTGTATTTTTTTAAGTTATTACTCTATTTGATCGGATGTGCGATAGGTATGTAGCAAGATAGGAGAAAACACATTTTTGTATGACAGGTATACCCGAAGTGTAGCATCTAGGGACTTATAACAATCAATTATTCTTGTGTAAAGAAGTAATAATATCAAAGCTGAACTCATTATTCCATGTCGTATTGGAATTATACACATCTGAAGTTTTGTATATGTTGATGATTTTGTGGAATAAACTATTTAATAAATCTTCTTATATAGGTTTTATTATGTAAATAGTGTTTATATTATCCACCAAAGTTGAGCGTCTCCAAAATGTTTGCATTCAGTATATGCATGGCCTCAGAAAATTTGACCACATCACGGAGTACAGAGAGAAGCTTCACTAGCTGTCGACCCGCGAGAAAAGAGACGTGCGAGTTCTTTGTATGCATTTCAAGATCTTGGATGGCGTCGCTCCCAATTATCTTACCGGCAGATTTACTGCACTATCGGCTCATGGACGCCCTCTGACATCAAAAGACAACCTGCTACTCCCTATCCCTAGTCACAGCAGTGACTTCTTCTCATTCTGTTTGACCGTGCATGGAGCCCGTCTTTGGAATGCTTTGCCGAAAAATGTAAGAACCGCGCCAAGCATAACAACTTTTAAAAACAGACTCAGAGAGCATTTGAAATCCTCCAGATAAATTCCCTTTCCCTTCCCATTCCCCTCCTTTTAAAACTTTAGCGTCCTTATAGGTGTTAGATTATTTTGATGTGGCAAATCTGTGAATTATACACATCTGAAGTTTTGTATATCTGGATGATTTTGTGGAATAAACTATTTAATAAATCTTCTTATTTAGGTTTTATTATGTAAATAGTGTTTATATTAAGTCGTTATTTAAATCAACAGTTCAACAAAAATCCAATCGTAAAGCAAAACTCAATCAAATCCAAAAGTAAAAACGAAAACTTCACCCGAAGGGACATCATGCTTAAAACCCCTTGGCTACTTGCCGGGAAAGTTTTGTATTTTGTGAAAACCAATTTTTTTTATTTACAGTGGCGCCCCCACCAAAAGCCGCCTCAAAGAGACAAACGCCGCAGCAGACGTCTTCGCCCACCTCTAAGATGAGCGACGACCTGTTTGGCTCGGAACCGTTTGCCGCCCGCCCGCCCGTTCCAATCCCGACCCCGTCGGCCGCCATCAACATCGTTCCCGGAACGACCGCCCAACTCAACGGCAGTCAGCTGTCCACAACGCCCAACTACAACATCACCGATCTGAACATCAATAATTCAGGTACTGATCTAAACCCCTTATTTTGTCATATAATTGCTGATGATATTGATTCCTACTGGTTACCTGCAGCTTGGGCCTGATGGCCTGTCTGTGTTTACTTGGGTCGGCCCAACTCAAGGTTCAGCTGCCATCCGGTAGCCTCTCCAAAGAGGGACTTCACTCGGAAGGGCCACTGTGAACTCTGCAGCCGCAAACAGTTAAGATCGGAAGTGCGGATCCGGGGGAACACCTTGGGCGAAACTGAGCAGTTTGCGTCGGCCAATCGCTTGCGCAATGCGGTAGGGGGGCAATATGGAGACGAACCTTTCCTTATGCTTCTCCTAAATGGGCTATACTGGGAATCTTTCCACCGGGGATCCGGGGAAACACCTCGATCAGAACTGGACAGTTTGCGCACCGTGTTGTGTTAACCAATTGCTTGCGCAATATGGCGAATAATCGGTAGAGTCTGGAGACGGTCATTTCCTAAGAAGTGGAGTTATCTGTTGACCTTGTCGCTTATCCTTAGAAACGATCCGTCGGTCACCCGATCCCGAGCGAGCTTGACAGGCAGAGGGCGCCGCCGATCCGCAACAAAATCGATCTATAAATTACCGTTAACGTCAGGTAAAGCCCGCGCAAGCGACCTCCAATGTGTGACTAGACTGGAGAATGGAGAAAACTATCCAAATCCGGTAGGTAAGGGCACGAGAAAGCTGGCCATCAGGCGCAATGGTTCTGTTGTAAAGTTTATATTATTATTATTATTTATTCTGCACAGGCAGCTTGGCTGATACGTCCAGATCAGATCTTGTAAAGCTAAACAATATTAACAAGTTTTTAGGCACAAATCGAGTCTGTTTTTAACACGCTTTTATTAGGTCGACCTGTATGTAACTATGTAATGGAATCTAAGGTATCTAATTCAACCATTTTCCAAGGATCGTAGCGTCATGAAAATTGGCAGCTGTATGTAGTTCTGATGACAATACAATAATATGGTACTGTCCAACTGATCTGATGATGGAGTCGGAAGATATGAGCTGAAACTTCATGATGGAACATTGTATCATAGCTGTGTTTGGACTTGTTAGAATGGTCTTGTAATGAACTTTGACCACGATTAGGTTTCAAGGTCTGATGATGAAGCCGGAAGATAGGCACTGGCATTCCATGATGGAATATCGTATCATAGTCGTGGAAGACCATTAAAAGCGTGTTTTTAGTGTTTTTTTTAAACTATGAATTTATTAAATTGATTGCCAGAGCAGGCACTAATTACTTAACTTTGGCTGATTAACTTCGGTAACAACGAGGAGAACCGGTGTCAACGCAGTTACGAACGCTACAATAGTAATTTATATATAGACTTCAAATAGTAGTTTATTCCACATGTCCACCACTCTTATATTTCGCAGAACGTTCTTAAGAGGATTAGATTTAAATTTTGTACGGTTGAGTTTTTTGTTGTGACCTCAAAGATTTGTGTTGACGTTGAATTTGTAAATATTCTTCAGTCCAGGTACATCGTAATAATGTGTTAGAATGATGTGTCTCAATGAGGTCCCCTCTTTGTCTTTTTCGTTTGAATGTAGTCTGTTCAAGTAATTTCAAGCGGTCTTCGTAATTCGTATTCTTCAGGTCGTTCTGTTCTGGTTGCCTTTCGCTGCACCTTTTCCAGAACATCTACATCTTTGCTCGAGAGCCGATAGCCATATATACTTCCCTTTTTCTGGAATGGCAACTTCATAGGTGACGTCTAATTGTATCCTAATGGTTTTGCAGTATTTTCTCCGTCGCCCACTATGAACGGAACAAACGGAGCAAACAACAACACGATGGTCGGCTTTGATCCGTTCGACATGGGCAAGTTCAACGGTAACATCTTTGCGTCGCCCAACGGATTCAACGGCTTTGGGTCCCCCTTTGGCTCAGAAAAGCAGGCAAATGCTGCCATGCTGGACAGTAACTTCAGCGGCTTCTTGGACAAGAGGATAAACGAAATGAAGGTTTGTGCCGTCTTCTTCCGTACTTGCACCCGTAGTCTGTCTACCTGTGAGGATGTTCGGAAACCGCATGCATCGGTCATAAATATATAGATACATGTTCGCAGTGGCGTGCCCAGGGTTGGTGAATGGGGCAAGCCCGACATACCTTTTGTGTTTTTTACGTTTTTATAGTAAAAAAGAGAGGTACCTCTTTACTCTTCAATCTTCAGTTTGCAATTTACTGCTTGTGCCGTAGATTTAATAAAGCACACTGAAGGCATGCTACTGCTAGACAGAATTTAACATATACTTATCAGCAGTCACATACCAGTGGTGGCTTTAAGGAATCCTGTTTTATTTGCTTGAGCGAGTGAAATCAGATTAAGACAGAACTCACCACCAGGGACAATTGCCTCCATTGTTTATCAGGCAATTAAAACCAGAAATCAATTGATATTATACAATAAAAAATCTGCGTCACTTGTTCAAAAGAAGCGGAACTAAATACGGAACACGCTCGCTTTCTACTTCCATAACGCAAGCCTGGCTTAAACGTCAATACAAAAGTCGTATAGATACATATATCGTTTTGCGTAATTTGCCACAGGTTAGAATGAGAGGACCAATGATTTTGAAAGCCTCGTTGCAAGCCCATGTGTGCGAGCGAGATGACTGAACTCGTTTTGTCGCGTGGAGTGATCTGTGCTCGCTAGCCGCTGACAATTTCATATATTAGTTTAGCGACCTTTTAAAGAAGTTTTTAACCCGCTCCCTCCGTAACATCCATTTCGGGACATTTATGTCGGCCGCCTAAACTCCGTAACGTCCGCTACCGGACCAAGCGCTCGCCGCTGTGAAAAATGCAATTTACGATTCGAAACTTCGTACTATATGCTTTCTGAGGGCGCAACGATATGGCCAAAATATCTTTAATTCAAGATTTCCGTGTGGCAATATCGAACAAAGATTTAAAAAGTGAGCATAGACGTCAAACGCCTAGTCTCCCGTCGGCAAATCGAACGGCCGCGTACGGCTCCGCCAAATTGGTGATAAAAAGTGTGTGTGTGCAGTTTTTTAGTGTTATTTACTGGAGAACAGTGAGTAATATACATTTTAAGTAGTTTCGGAATGAGGATTAGTCATTTGAGATAGTCCATTTGCTGTTTTTCACGAATTTTTAAAGAAAACACTTCGGCGACAACAAACGGCTCGCGAAAAAATGGTTGTTTATTTTATTATTATTGTAATGTTTAATGATTATTTTGTAATGTTTATGAAGTATCCCGATATATTGCGAAATATGACGTAATGTCGCTTTAATTTACTAACAAAATAAGTATTGCTTCATTTACATCCTAAGTTATCACATAATTAGGCGTATTTTGAACATTATATCTTGTTTTGTAATATGAATCGCGCAAAGAAACTTGTTTTGATAATTACTATGAGAGAATAAAGTGCGATTTTCCATAGTTTTTCGATGAAATGTGACTCTTTGGAGTATAGTAATTAGTTATTAGACATATAATAAGTCTATGATAAGACAATATAATTGAAAAAATCTAACGAATTTTATATTATGAGCATTCAAAGTTTATTATTAAGTTCGGACGCGGAAACTCTCAAAACTTTAGATTTTTCTATAATATCAGACAAAGCTCAAAGTTCTGGTGTGATTTCTAAGAAGTGTGATGTAGTTATAAAGTTATTTTGAAAGAATTTCATATAAAAAAATACCATAAGTAGTCACAAATTAAAAATTAAATTTTTTTTTTTTACGAGAATACATAAATTTTTTCTTGGCTGAATAAATAAATATTTTTGTATGCAAATAAGTAAAAAAAAAAATCGTTTTGGTAAATCATTTAATAAAGAACATAACTGTATTTACAATTTTTGCATATTTTACGTATTTTGTGACAAAAAAATCGAAATGATTTTATAGGCGAGTTTTTTCAGTTTGCCAATTTTGTAATATTTATTCATTATTATCTTAATTGTTTTACGAGATAAGGTTATAATGTTTTATATGTCAAATTTCAATGCGATCATTTTTCTCTTTATCTTTTTTTAATCCGTTTAGTGGTTTATAAGTTATGATCGTTTTTCTCAAGGCCGTTGACTCGCGTCGATTTTTTGCCCGAATATGTCGCGCGCAAAAGTGATAGGTGAGTTTTTACTTCGCGAGAGGAGGGGTTAAAGAGAAGGCAAGCCGGGCTTTTCGGCTTGTATGAAAGAACCGCCACTGCATGTTCGCATTATATGTATTACTAGCTGACCCGTGCCCACTTCGTTGGGCGGTAAAACTTTTTACCTGTGATGAAATTATGAGTGTGGTTTGGTTAGTACTGAGTGCTATGATTTATGTCCTGACTGCCAAAAGAAGGGTTATATTTTTACTGCATATGTATGTATGTATTTGCATGACAATTTGACTATATTACCGTTATTTGTGAGTGTCTTCTTGTGATTCTCTTTAACTATTATCTCTTTAACTATTTATGCAGTAAAACTGAAATTATATGCAGTAAAAGGGAAAAGTCTTGTTTTAAACACTGGAGACAATAAATTTACTTATTTTGATAAGAATTCATAATTGTTGATAATATGACCAATAAACATTACCTAACGATTTAAATTATTTTTTTAATATAAAATACAACTTTTTGTTACTTAAATATAAAAGTTAGACATATGCTGTCGTTGACTTTTTTGTAGGCATCATCAAGCTCTACAACTTTCTCTAGAACTTAATCATATATCTCTCTTCCTTAAGGCAGCTTTCATTAGAAACGTTTTCATTCGACCGTTTTTTCCGACTTACTTTGGAAATCCCACTACCACGAAAAAGTCTTTCCATTTTTCGGATTAATAACACTCACAAATAACGTGGCTTTCTATCGGTAAAAGAATTTTCAAAATCGGTTCAGTAGATCCAGAGATTACTTCCTACAACGTCACAAACTTTACCTCTTTATAATATTAGTATAGATGTACATAGATGTGGCGGTTAATCATTCCAATTTTTTACTGGTGTGGTTTTGGGGGTTTCTGAGTTTAGGATTGTTGGTGGGTTTGGGGGTTGGGGAGGGGGAAGGCCTTGTCTGCTTGCTGGGAAAGTCTTGGGGTGACAAAACCAATTTTTTGTTTGTTTTAGGTTTGTTATTATTTGAGCAATGCTCATAAACACCTGCACTGTTAGCTATTCTATTTTCTAAACAATCTGTCTTGATACTTCATTTAATTATTAGTGGGCCTATTCAGACAGGGAATTAAATCTGGGACATAAATGGTAAACAAACAGATATTTTATTATGATGACTATTGAGTACTCTTTTAGTACATTATTAATAGTCTTTAGTACATTATTAATAATACTAATTGACTATTGAGACTATTTTATTGTGATGACTATTGATACTAGGGTCATTCAGAAAGTAAGGTGACAACGTTAAAGTAGGATCGAAAATTGCTTTAATTTAATTGAAATTCACAGGAGGCTTCACAAATATATCAAACAATTTTTCAACATAATCGCCATCGAGATTGGACGTTTTTGTAGTTGTGGCATTGGCTTTTGTATGACAGTGTCATCGACCTCCGCCGCCAGCTCTTTCAGCCGCTTCTTCACAGCTTGCTCGTCCTCCTGATCGTTGTAAAAACGTTTCCGACCCAAAAGCTCCGTTTGTTTAGTGAAAAGGTTATAGTCCGAAGGCAACAAGTCAGGCGAACAACGGGAATGGGTGACAATAACTTATCCAAACGATGTCAGCAGCTCCTTTAAAACTCCCGCAGTGAGGGCCCCAGCGTTGTCATGCAAAAGGATGACTCCATAGTTAGTTAGTTAGTTTCCCTGGACTATTTCCCGCACTTGGCCTCTTGATTGGGCCGTTGTGCAGGGCTCATGTTTCTATTTATGTTACTCCAGCCAACCCAGGCTGTCCCAGGAGGTTAGCAGCCTGTTCGGGTTTGCTACAGGCCTCCGGGACAGATGCTGGAGATTGTAGTATCCTTGCCCGTTGCTCTGCCACGCTCCTGCATTCCATGAGCACATGCTGTGGCGTTTCTTCTTCCTCCATGCATCCTCTGCATAGAGGGCTGTCTGCCACACCTATGGTAAACAGGTGTTTGTTTAGGGGACAGTGGCCTGTCATAGTACCTATGACTTTACGGATTTTGTCCCTTTTTAATCTGGTGAGGTTGCGGGCAAGTTTTTTAGGCGCTTCCTGAACCGCGTTCTTTGTTTGCCTGCATCCTGCATTTTTTCCATTCTTTAAGGTGGGTTTCGTCGGTGTTTCTGCGTAGCCATGTTTTTATTTGGGCCTGGGGTATGGGCATCAAGGGTTCCGGTCCATATACTATTTCCTTTGATCCCCATTTGGCCAGGATGACTCCATATACCAGCATTCCCCTTCTACGGTTCTGAATTGCTCTTCTTAGGGTTTTGCTGTAAGCCTCTGTATTAATGGTAGTCTCTTTAGGTATAAAATGCACCTGCAGGATTTGTCATGGTATCTGTTTTATGGGTTCGTAAGGGGATTACGGACCCATAAAACAGATGCCATAACTTTTCCGTCTTGAACGTTTTGGTGGCTGGTGAAGATGAATGACGCTACTGAACTGATTTGTCTTCTGGATTGTGGGGTGTAGTCGCTCGATTCACAGTCATACGGTGGATATGAGCGGCGGCATAGTTCTAGTCTCTAAGTCAACAAATGCATGACCGCGCGCAGGTACATCGGAATAATTTACTGTGATTGAACAAAATGGCCGACAAATACGCGGGACGTAACAAACTGACCGTTAGGACCCCTACTATACGCCAGGTGCACCAACTTCAAAAGAAAAAAAATAAATCGGCCTCAGGAGCCCTTGTAACCTCACTTTCTGGGTGACCCTCGTACAAATTATGTACAGTAGAACACCGATTATTCAAACCATTACTTTTTGTATGAATTTTTTTAAAGGTCTTTCCTAAACACACTTGTGACAAAATGTTAGCATTTTATAATGCTAACATTTTGTTTATTCAATTCAAATGCAACAGGACATTCTCACAACAGATATATCCAACAAGGCGATCCGTTGCTAAAAAAATAGATATTCCCCGAATGATGACCTCTTTTGGTCAAAGGCATTTTACTGTTTTGGGCCCCAGGACATATAACCTTTTAGAAGATGGAATTAAAACAATTCAGTCTAAAGATTGCTTTAAGAAACAGAGCCATATGTGGCTAATAAATGAAGGCCGTGAAAAGAGCCATAAATTATTTGACTATCTAGGTATGATTTTTATTTTTATTCTTATTTTATTTTTATTTGTTTATTTTACTGAGTAGGTATCTATCTATCTATTTACTATTATTATGATTTCGATTTTTATTTATTTACTCGATAATTTTATGATTATAATTTCAAATACTTCTTGATGATATTTTAATTTATTTTTTTAACATGTTTAATTTTTAAGTTTAGTTGTTAATTTTTTACTTTTTTTGTGTGCACCGGTAAAATATTTCCTGGTACACCTGCCTTAGTACAGGCCTAGGCCTAGTTAGGCGGTGTTGACGCAGTAACCAAGATACTGCAGTGTGCTCTATTTTTCGCTACTGGTCCAAACACATTTTTTTTGTAATGCTGCAGTAAATTATATTTTGTGCTTTACCTTTAACCCTTCAAGCCCCACGACTTCGATATCGAAGTCAACTGAACGCGTCCAGGAAAAGTGATTTGATTGGGTTTTTTGTGTCATTCCGTATGCAGTTGTATTTTATTTAAATGCACGATGATACAAATATCATCGTGCATTTAAATAAAATACAACTGCATACGGAATGACACGAAAAACCCAATCAAATCACTTTTCCTGGACGCGTTCAGTTGACTTCAATATCGAAGTCGCGGGGCTTGAAGGGTTAATAAATAAGAAATAAAAAAATAAATAAATAAATAAATACATCAGTGTTGCAGTGTTGTTAGAAAATGTCGACATAATTAAATGAAAGTATACCAGTTAAGGAGTCTGCCCACTAACCGTATCATACCATGACCGTTATAGGATTTTTTGTATTGAAAAGTACGAGGTAATGCCCACTAGACCGTTCAGTCACCGACCAACACCGTCGCGTACCATGCACGGAGCGGCAACAAAATGTCGACGAGAATATTTTGCCCAAGCTGATACGCTCCGTGCATGAAACGCGATGAAACTTTTCTTTATCATCAACTAAGTGTCTAAATAATGTCCAATATTCTCCTTCGGTTTTTCGTTCTTTTAAGGTATCTAGAACCCAATAGCGTCGATTTCTTTTTTTTCTTTTTCCTCATCTAAAATTACGTCAATCATTGCCAGTTGTATTACCGTTAGTTTTCTGATAGCCATAACTATTTTATTATTTTAAAAAATTACAGCACTTCAAGACGTCCACGCAACGCTGTTAGGTGTAAGATACTACACATTTAGGGATTCCTACCGGTTGGACTTTGTATAGGGCATCATATGCGTTGCTTAGGGTCATCATACGGGTAGCACACGGGACAGGCCACTTTCGATGGGCATAGTAGAGAGTATCGTACTTCTTTACGTGCCTGACACGTTCCTATCACGAGCTATGCCGAGGATAGTTCATGTCCCCTTTGTAGCAACACCCCTTGCACAGCTAGACATATTCTAGCTGGCTGCAAGGTGGCCTTGGATCAAGGACGGTACACTTACCGCCACGACACAGTCCTTGCTGTTATTCGCGAGGTACTTAGCCTCTCAGTGGCTCGTGCCAACAAGGGTTTGACAGTATCCTCCAAACCCCCAATACAGTTTGTGCGGGTTGGCTCTAAAGGCAAAAAACATCTCACTGCAAAACCTTTCTCAATAATCGAGAAAGCTTCAGATTGGATTATGTAGGTCGATTCAGTCTCTAAGCAGTATAAATTCCCTGAAAGTCTCGGATGCACAGTCCTGCGTCCAGATATAACTCTTTACTCTCTATCTCGGAAGATGGCCCTTATCGTAGAATTAACTGTTCCATGGGAATCAAATATCTCAAAAGACCACGAGTACAAATTAAATAAATTCCATAACCTCGCAAATGCCGTCACCCGGAACGGCTTCACTGTTCACCTTGCGGTGGAAGTAGGCGCTCGCGGCCTGCCAGCTAAATCTTTGTTTCACCTTTTTAAAGATCTTGGTCTCTCCAGGAAAATAATCAACTCCTTTCTAGAAAAATTATCTAAAACCGCGATCTCTGCATCTCAAATTCTATCGAAAGGGCTACATGCTACTCATCGAAAGGGCTACATGCAGATCTGTCAAACGATGCAAAATGCCTCAGACATTGTTGACGCTCGACCGATTAAAAGTTGCTTATTTGCTCATACTGATTCACTCACTTCAAGGTGTCACTATTTAAAAACTCACCCTTTGGCATACCGCCTCCCCCGTATATGGCTTTCCGCCTCCTCCCCCATATATGGCCTACCGCCCTATGAAAAAAATAAGGTTTGTGGTTGTGGTTTTGTAAATGTTGCTAGAATAGCAAGTAACATATTTTCTCCTTTTTTTCTAGGATGGATTCAGCAGAGGCATAACGTTCGGAAACGTTGATTTTTCATCAGCCGAAGGCATCAAAAATTAACACTAAATAGATCAATTGATTCCATTATAACATTCCTAAATTTCTGTAACTATTTTTAGAGCTTTTTTTCTCATAATTTTTGTTTGTAAATACTATCATAAGAAGTGTATATTATTTCTTTTAAAAAAAACTTTTATTTTTGTCAAAAATTAATTCATAAAGTGTCATGGACCAATATTTTTAAGAAAATATTAATTTAAGGAAAATATATTTTGTAATGTAATGTTTAAAAAGAATATTAAATATGCAGTGAGTATTATATTTCCTACCAAATAAAAATGTGTATCGTTGCTGGTGTGAAACGATCATTATAGTTTTCGATTTCAAATTTGGGACCATAGACATAATAAGCAATATTCTGTTTTGCTCGCCTACCTTTTTATTATAGGCATTTTAATTATTCTATTATTATAACTAAACGTTTTTTAATCTATTGTCTATGGTAATCGAATATAATAGCGGAAATTGTCTATGTTTACAAAATAAAGAATTATTTACTTTTTTTCGTTATTTTTTAATGATTCAATATAGTTTTCAATATACTGCTGGAAAGCCTAACCCAGTTCGACAAGAAGTCGGGTTACCGTTTTAAAACAGACGGCCAATACACATCGTCGAGGCTCGCTTTTGCCGACGACCTAACTTTTATCACCAGGAGCCCCAAGCAGCTTTTCCTGCTATTACATAAAGTGGAGCTGTTCTGCGACTGGTCAGGCTGTATAAAAGTAAAGCCCTCCAAACGTTTTTTCCACAGTATGCTCCAAACCCCCAATACAGTTTGTGCGGGTTGGCTCTAAAGGCAAAAAACATCTCACTGCGAAACCTTTCTCAATAATCGAGAAAGCTTTAGATTGGATTATGGAGGTCAATTCGGTCTCTAAGCAGTATAAATTCCCTGAAAGTCTCGGATGCACAGCCCTGCGTCCAGATATAACTATTTACTCTCTATCTCGGAAGATGGTCCTTATCGTAGAATTAACTGTTCCATGGGAATCAAATATCCCAAAAGACCACGAGTACAAATTAAATAAATACCATGACCTCGCAAATGCCGTCACCCGGAACAGCTTCACTGTTCACCTTCACGCGGTGGAAGTTGGTGCTCGTGGCCTGCCAGCTAAATCTTTGTTTCACCTTTTTAAAGATCTTGGTCTCTCCAGGAAAATAATCAACTCCTTCTTAGAAAAAATATCTAAAACTGCGTTTTCCGCATCTCAAATTCTATGGCTTCGAAGGGGGAGTGAATGGGTGGTAAGGTGAATGCTCACATGTGGCAAGACAGCTGTCCTAAACCTACCACAGCTGGTCGTTAGTCCGGAATCCACTGCTCACCCCCCAGAAGTGTAATAACACTATATGATGGGCCCGACTTCGGTCGGTGAATTCCATGGCATCTCCGTATGTATTTTATTTATCAGATGTGTTTAGAGCAGTGGTTCCCAAGCAGTAGTTTTTCTTGCGTACCACTTTTAGAAAGACCTCGAATTCGCGTACCCCTTATTGCAGGAATGACGATCAAAATCAGTTTGATGTGACATGTTTTTCTTTACACAACTCTGTAACAACCTAGTCAAGAGATTGCCACGCTTACCCCTTCATGCAACTTCGCTTACCACTAATCTGGAAACACTGGTTTAGAGTATCGATTTTGGAGCTCGGTAGGTAACACACTATAAAATCAATGGTAACACTGAGCTATAGCTGAGGATACTTGTGAGAGAAAGACATAAAATATAATACAATATTTAAATACAAGACCTCGGATACTTGTGAGATAAAGAATAGTGGAGATTAAAAAAATATATATCTTTAAAAAAAAGAACATAGTCGTTATAGAAACAGTCTTGTTTAAAAATAGCCGTGATTAAAAATAGTCGAGATCGCCGATAATAAATTTTAGTTAAAATAATGTCAAGAATATCAGAAAATTATTGAAAGAAACCGTTCATTGGTTTTGGATCTGTATATAAACTGAAGAAAGTGTCGAATCACTAATTTTACATTTATAAATGAACTAATTTATGAGAAACCATTTATTTCATTAAAAATTGGCCCAATAATTGGTTCATTGGTTCTATAATGGGTTTTTATAATCAATCAGTTCTTTTTTTAAAAAAACCATCAAAGGTCTTTTGCTGGACAATGCTATCAGCGCCATCTGTATTTTACCGGCGCAGGAGGTGTCAAAAACGTAGTATGGCATTGAGCAACCTGATACCTTATATAATCAATGCTATAACCTACAATGGTGGGCAGGCACTCATGTACAACATGCTTATTTATTTATTTATTTCTTACATCATGGTAGAGAGTTGCCAGTGTGATCGTACAGATATAAATTGTAACAGTATTTTTCTTCGAAAAGTGCTTTATTGGACGTAAACACACAAAACCAGCACTGTTAGTTAGTTTTAATACGAGGGGGGACCCAAAAGAAACGGGAAAAGTCGTCATAAAGTCTTTATTTCTTAATATTTTTACACCAAATTTTGATCACCTTCAAAGTAATCTCCATTGACCACAACGCACTTCTTCAAACGATCATTCCATTGTTCAAAACAGTTTTTGAATTCATTTATCGCGATGTTCTTTATGCCTTTCGGCATTTTTGTTTTACCTCCTCCACAGTGGCAAAACGCTTTCCTTTCATGTCCCTTTTAAGTCTGGGGAACAAAAAGAAATCACAGGGGGCTAGATCCGGTGAGTAGGGGGGTTGAAAATCGGTGTCATGCCGTTTTTGGTCAAAAACTGCTTTACAGAGAGGGCGGTGTGGGCCGGCGCATTATCATGATGGAAGAACCAGTCGCCTGGGCGCCAAAGATCTCCCCTTTTTTTCCGAATACACTCCCCCAATCTTTTCAAAACCTCCAAGTAGAACTCCTGGTTAACAGTTTGACCGGGGGGAATTAACTCCTCTGGCACAACACCTCTGCACTCGAAGAAACAAATGAGCATTGTCTTGATCTTTGACCACTTGGCGAGCTTTTTTGGGACGAGGAGAGCCACTTGTCTTCCACTGGCTTGATTGCATCTTTGTTTCAGGGTCGTATCCATAGCACCACGATTCATCACCAGTAATCACCTTGGAAAAAAATCTGGGTCCTCTTTGAGCTGATTTTAAAGCTCAAAACATGCCTGAAGTCGACGCTCCTTTTGCTCGTCTGTGAGAAGGCGAGGGACAAATTTGGCTGCAACCCTTCTCATGTGCAAATCGTCGGATAAAATCCTCTGAATTAAACTCCATGATCTTATAGACATCTCACAGAGTTGATCAATGGTTCGGCGATAATCATCGCGAACGACGGCATTGACTTTGTCGATGTTTTCGTCACTTCTTGCCGTTGAGGGGCGTCCTGGACGGGGTTGGTCTTTAATTAACATTTCTCCATTTTTAAAATGTGAAAACCACTCATAGACTCTGGTTTTACTTAAGGCAGCATCCCAATAAGCAGTCTTAAGCATTACAATAGTTTCCGTGGCCGATTTCCCCAACATCTCGACAATCTCGACAATTAAAAAAAATAAATAAAATAAAATAAAATCTGCCATCACTTTTTCGACGAAATTGAAAAAGTTGTCACTCACAGCGACACAACTTTGCACACTGACTTAGGTGGAGTGACGGTAACGGACACCTGGTCGACAATGGGTTCCCCCACTCTTCCTCCCCACCGCAGCCCAACTCCCATTACTTTTGGGTCCCCCCTCGTATAGAATGTGTCCTCCTTTTGCGTTGATAACACCTTTCACTCTTGTAGGCCAAGAATTTACCAGGTTTTGACAGCTTGCTTTCAGTTCATCATCGTGAAACCAGACTTGAATTACTGCACTCATCGTCTTGGATCATCTTGATAAGATGTCAATATATAGATAGTCCGAATACAAATTCGGACCAATCATGATCAGTAGGACCAATATTGGCATTTTATCAAACCATATGATACGGGAGCTCCACAAGGTCTATCTTTCCAACGAGGGAATTTTTCAATAGGATCTCACCCCAAGACATTCTGCAAAAAAAGGGAAACACAGAAAAGTTTTTCACACAGATCCAAATTACTGTACTTAATTGGCCCGAAAACTCCCCCGATCTCAACTCAATCGAAAACCTCTGGGCTATTTGCGAAAAACGGCTCTCCAGTATGGATTGTACAACGAAAAATCCAATATGGTTTGTACATCGAAAAATCCAATATGGATTGTACAACCAAAAAATCCAATATGGATTGTACAGCGAAAAATTCAATATGGATTGTACAATGAAAAATCCAATATCGATTGTACAACGAATAATCCAATATGGTTTGTGCAACCAAAAATCCAATATTGATTGTACACCGTAAAATCTAATATGGATTGAACAACGAAAAATCCAATATTGTTTGTACAGCCAAAAATCCAATATGTATTGTACAACGAAAAAGCCAATATGGATTGTACAGCGAAAAATTCAATATGGATTGTACAATGAAAAATCCAATATGGATTGGACAACGAAAAATCAAATATGGATTGGACAACGAAAAATCCAATATGGATTGTTTAACGTAAAATCTAATATGGATTGAACAACGAAAAATCCAATATTGTTCGTAGAATGAAAAATCCAATATGTATTGTACAACAAAAAATCCAATATGGTTTGTACAACGAAAAATCCAATATGGATTGTACAACGAAAAATCTAATATGGATTGTACAACAAAAAATCCAATATCGATTGTACAGCGAGAAATCCAATATCGATTGTACAGCGAAAAATTCAATATGGATTGTACAATGAAAAATCCAATATGGATTGAACAACGAAAAATCTAATATTGATTGTACAACGAAAAATCCAATATGGATTGTACAACGAAACATCCAATATGGATTTTACACCTTTTTTTATTTATTAACTAATAAACTGCTTTCAATAATAATAATAATAAAATAATGGCATAAAATGTAACACATATCAGTACAAATATACAATATATAAAAGGGCTAGACTAGACTTATCAGCCTATGCGACAGTTAATGTTATCTTTGGCTAACAAGCACTTGAATTCGGATTAACATACTATATACTTGATGCATTTCCTGCGATGACAACAATAAAATTGAATTTTATCATGTTTTATTATCAGTGCAATTTGAACTTACAAGCGGTCTATTGTTGCTTCGTTTTCGCGCATTTAAATTCAAATTTTAGTTTTAAAAATTGAGATGCGTCTTTTGAAATGCATGCAAGGCGTGGACGAAGCTGCTGCTCAGTCGAAACAAATCGACAGAGAAATTAAAATGTGGATCAAGAATTACAACGACGTGAGTACATATCAATTTCTTATTACTTTCATGGCCCACCAACCCACAAGGAGGGAAAAAACTGTGAACGTGCAAAAAATTTCGGCATCTTGTCACAGTGTCCTTTGGCCCGGTGATAGAAGGATTGGCCGGTGAGTTTAGACTCACCGTTTCCAGGGGCGCCCGATTGTTTATGGTCGCAGATTAAACAGTCGAAGATGTGCACAATCTTCGGGGAGGCTCCTTCTGTGTCCCATGGAGGTTGATGATAATTGTCCTTCTATCAAATCCTTCTTCTTCTTTTTCCTCCTGTGTGATTTTCTGGTGAGACCTCATTACATTATAATTTATTCCAGGCTATCAAGTTGTTGCTTTTGGGACCGGGTGAATCTGGAAAAACGACCATTATTAAACAAATGAAGATACTGCATATTGAAGGATTTTCTATGAGGTGAATAGTTTTATACTTGTTTAATCAAATCACGTGATCAGAATGGGATTTCCAACATGTTTATGTTTTTTTTTTGGGGATCTGTGGGATCCTATCCTATAGGTATATTATTCATAGACAAAATTTTAACAAAAAGAAAAACCAAGTCCAATTTTTTTTATAAGTGCAGCAGCCATGTCAGCCATGTCAGCCATTTTTAGAACGGGCTATCACAATTGAATGCGTATACAAAATTTTATGTATGTGCTGTTGACCGTTGAGGAGTTCCCTCATTGGAACTCTGGGTGCCGCAGTCCATGGTGAGACTTAGAATGGTATTGTCGAATTGATAACCTCCTCCTTTTTTGAAGTCGGTTAAAAAGTGTGGGTTTTCTTTCGTAGAGCAGAAATTCCCAATATAGGGCACGGTTAAAGTGACTGTCGGTACGCCAAAGGAGTAGTGTTCAAAACTTGCTCTCCTCTATCGAGAGTACTCTCCCAATCAACACCACCTTATCTCCAAGATCTTTTCGAATCAAAGTTCCCACATTCTCGTGCTTCGGTCAGCCTCTGATAATTTACTTAAAATTTCTCTTCAAATACTGATTTCTACTTCTACTCTTTCTGTTTCCATTGTGCAAGACTCTGGAACGATTTCCCAGCAAACATTCTTGTAATATTAGAGTCCTGTCCACCCTAAAACGGGCTAGTCCCAGTTGGGTGACAGAAACAAATAAGCGAAAGGTTAAGGTTTTACCATTCGGTTCCTGTTATTTTTGTAAGCTGATCAATGTTTTATAGTAATTAATTCTTAAATAAATAAATAAACTCTTACGGGTTGTCGGCATAGTTTAACCGTGGAGTCTTTGCCTTTCTTTACATGGGAGGCAAGAGTCGTTATAATTCCCTGGGGTGGCGGGTTCGCCCATAGCAATTGACACTCTATACTGTGCGATCTTTGTTTGATGGCTTTCACATATTACTTCGGATTTCTGACTGCGGCATTTATCATTTAGGGAGTTAATGGGCCCTTGCTGAGTTGGCCAAGAAGACCCATTCTGTTTAGGGTTGGTCACTCTCACGGGTCAACACCTATCCGACGGCCTCCACGCATGAAGTGCGAGCCTGGGTAGGACTCTAACCTTATGGTCAGTTTCCCCTGGGAATCAAACTTCTGGCGCTCCTGGACGGTCTGCGCACCGTGGCGTAAGCCATTTAACTGTGCACTCTGACTAACATCTTGGGTTGTCGACTACAACGGGCGAGCCCGTCACCACAGGGAGTTTTAACGATTAGTCGTTCTATCTCCCTGGAGTGAGTGTAGAAGACTTTGGACAAAAGACAATCCGCCGTCTAGCTCCGCCTCAGAACCAATCGGGAGACCGGAGCAATCTGGTCACAATTGGAAGTAAGGGCGTGAGTGTCGGCCCGCCGGGTAACATTCCTGGCTATCTCGCGGTTAATGCGTTGGCCTCTTACGGGCTTGTGGCGTAGCTAGACGGTGGACTGTTTCGTCCTCAAGTCTTCTACGCTCACTCCAGGGAGATAGAACGACTAATCGTTAAAACTTCCTGAGGTGACGGGCTCGCCCGCTGTAGTCGACAACCCAAGTTGCGGCACCTATCTGTTATCTGTGAAAATGTGTAGGTGTCTCCCATTTTGGGTTCTTTTAGGCTTGGGAAATCGTGGCGTAAGGACCAAGCGATTCACTCAATTTAGACTTAGATCTTTCGAGTATACCTTCAGTATCTGCTACATCGTCACCCTGTTTTGTTTTTAGAGAAAGAAAGGACAAAATACCGTTTGTTCTCCAAAACATCCACGAATCCATCCACGACATCGTGTCACATTTAGATGACTTACGCATATCTATAGGTGGAGCAAATTGCGATAGTCGGGATTATATCTTACAGTTGGGGGAAAAAGGACCACCGCATTATGACGAGGTAAGTAAGTTTTAATTTGTGAACAGAAGTTACTGATATTTCGACAGAGTTACACGGTGCCAGCGAGGGCACAATATTGAAATGTAAAGAGTGGATCAATTGGGCCCGTAGAAGAAATAAAGGCCCGTTGTTGCGACGATTAATGTGTAATTAATTTGTGCTACATCAAAAAAGCTGTGTGTCTGCTTTGTATGTATGTCTGTGTGTATGTGTGTGTGTATTCCTCTACGATAGCGCCTAAAGGTGTTTGGGGGGTTTTTTAAACACCATTTTTGTCGCAATTTAACCCAATATGCTATATAGCATTGCTATATTTTTTTTTTCAATTTCAATTTATTTCCAAAAAAATCTTAACAGATTGTAGAAACTTAATATTTAGGTACATTTAAATTACAGTATATTAGTTCGTTTTTACAATATTTAAATTTATCACCACGTACATACAGTTACTTCATTATTGCTTTTAGGGCATCCAAATCATTTTTAAGATTTATTTACTAAAACCACAAATTAAAATAATTGATAAAAATAATCAAGAAATTAAAATCAGAAAAAGTCAGAATAATTAAAAAATGCTACTTAAAATTGTCAAAAAAATGACCAAAAAATTTGAAAAATTATTTAAAATTAACAAACTCATCGATCGAGTAAAAAGCTTTGTCTAATAAGAATTCTTTAAGTAACTTTTTGAATAAGCTTTCCACTTGAATAGTTTTTAAACTTTCTGGTAGCCTGTTAAAATAATATGGCCCTGAGTATTTTGTGTCTTGCCTTGCTGTGTTTAGTTTAATACATGGTATAAAAATGTTTAATTTATTTCTCGTATTTTTAGTATGTGTATCTGAAAACTTTTTATAATGTGTTTCTTTATTCTTAAAAAACTCAGTTAGTAACTTAAAGAGATAGAGTGAGGTTAAGGTGAGGATTCTTAGCCTTTTAAAAATGGGTCGACACGACTCTTCCCTTTTCACCTTTGCAATTATTCGCACTGCTCTCTTTTGGAGTATAAATATGGGTTCCCTATGACAAGCATAACAATTTCCCCAGATCGTAATGGCATAACTTAGGATAGCTTCAATATAGCTGAAATAAACATTTCTTGTTTGCAATTCATCCAACGACCTTCTTACAATACTTAAAGCATAACATGCCCGACTTAACCTACTTTCGAGGTTTTCACAGTGAAAGTTCCATTTTAAAAGTTCGTCGACATGAACACCTAAAAATCTAGTACAATGAGTTTGAGGAATGGCAGTGTTATTTATTGAAAGTATTATTGGCGAACCTTTATTCCGATTTCGATGATTTGTAAAATGTATGAAGTTACTTTTAGACGCATTTAGTGTGAGGTTGTTGCTCTCAAACCAACTATTTAGTTTGAATAGATTAATTTTAACGTTAATCAATAATTCTTCCATATCTTTACCGGCAACAATTAAACTAGTGTCGTCAGCAAACATCGTTACATTTATATCGTTGAAATACATTGGTAAATCATTTACATATACTAAAAATAGAATAGGGCCCAAAATGGAACCCTGCGGGACTCCAAGTTTATTAGTTAAAGGGATCGAACAGTGTTTTGTAATGTTTTGATTTTGACATTGTGTAATTTCCACGATTTGCGTCCTATTTATATAGAAGACACACGTGATACAAAATTTAAAAATATTACGAAAAAAACATTATATTCTATAACAAACAAGATGGTGAGCAGCAGGGCAGCCACAGACGTCTCATTCGCGGGGCATGCAGGACGCGACAAAGATAATACGCGACTGACGTGTGTGACGGGAAGAGGAGTTTGCTGCTGTCGTTTTATAGTTTAGTTGTAATCACAGAGGTAACAGAAATAGAGAACGGAAGTGCAAAGGCGGGCTGTGAGTGAATGCGTTCACCGAATAGAAAGAGATATGGGCGTATGAGACTCTCTCTATCCTTGTCTAGTTGCGCATGCGCGTTTATCCATAACATAGCAGACTTACGGCGTCGAAGCGTTGCCATAGTGATATAAACCCGTTGCCATAGTGATATATGTACGTTTCTCCGTGAATGTTCGATAGACAAGGCTGGAGGGGGTACTATAGGCTGCTGTCTCTTTCTATTCGGCTGACGCATGTTCAGGCTGGTCACGGGGTCTAGTAGTTATATGCAATGGTTGTAATTGATACTGCGCACACTGAGAAACGCGCACAGTTACCCCGTCCGACTCTAAAGGCCGATTTACAATGAATCAGTTACCTACTGACTTCAAACTCAGAACGTTAGCGCTGACCCGGTACTACTATCGTGTATAAATTGATCCCCCCCCCCCTCCCCACCACCACCACGTGTAAACGCCGAAGTCAGTAGTTGTCAGTCGCTGGCACGGCGTTGTAGGGTGATTTACCGGCGTCATCAAGATTATTTTAACAAGTGAAAATGACGTATTTTTCCCCGATTGACTTACGACATTTGACAATAACGTGCCTACACCCTAAAGAAATACCTATACATATACAATGCATGACTACAATGCCATACAATGACATTAAGAGTAGAAATCAATTCGACATAGGGGAAAATATTTTGATGTGGCAACACTAACCTTTATGATTTTTCCCTCTTAGTTCAGTTCGTGAAATTGCATTAATTTTGCCATTCATTCTCGCTATTCATATTATTTTGCGTTATACATGAACAAAACTATTCGAAGCGGAGCTAGAGAAGTCGTTTTCAGCGTCTCCAAAAGTACTGAAGGATAAATTTTGAGGTTATGTTTTGTCTGACATTTCGTATAGTTTAACCACAAATTGTTGGTACCGAACTGTCTCAATCACAGTCAAAAATTAATGATTATTTAACGGAGGCACGATTAACGTTTTTTTCCATTTTCTTTCAAGCTCACAATCATTCAAACGTCGATGTTACATGATATAATCAGCAGTAAAGGAGCAGACACACTAGCCTGAGTACGATACGCCTTTTGGGAGACGGTACTGAGACATGCCCCTATTTGATTTAGTCTTAGTATTTCACATTACTGTATTGCAATATTAATATTTTTCTCCAAAACGTAGGGTCCACTGTTTCTGGCCCATTAACATATCACTACTATAGACCTCGTGACCAGCCTGAGAATGCGTCAGCCGAATAGAAAGAGATAGCAGCATATAGTACCCCCCTCCATCCTTTTCTAGTCGCATGCACGGAGATACGTACATATATCACTATGGCAACGCTTATATATAACCATGGCAACGCTTCGACGCCATAAGTCTGCTATGCTATGGATAAACGCGCATGCATAACTAGACAAGGATAGAGGAGGGCCCCGCAACTATCTCTTTCTATTCGGTGAACGCATTCACTCACAGCCCGCTCTCACACTCCCGTTCTCTATTCTGTTACCACTATGTTTTAGCCAGACTGTAAACAATGTCAGTTCTCGGCGCCAGTACTGAGGCCTATAAATCAATGAAAATCTACACAAATTGTAAATGGTTAAATGTTTCAGATATATTTCGACCACGTACGCGCACTTTGGAAAGACCCCGGAGTTAAGCAATGCTTTGAAAGATCTAACGAATATCAGCTGATCGACAGCGCTGAATAGTAAGTATATTCTTCTTACGCGTTTTGTTTGATCTATGACTGCAATCTACTCTTAGGAAAAATCATAATTAGCACTCATTTTGAGCCATGGCTTCTTTCGGTGTCGAGCGAGTGAGACAGTTTCGGGTGCGTTAAAAATTTGAGAAGAGGCGACGTGTGCGGCGCAGCGTAGAAAAAATATAAAATGGACCTTATTAACATTCTATAAAATAACACTATTGATATTTAATTATTAATGACATCTATCGCATTTTTATATAGGCTGATTACATCACAAAAATAATACGGAGATAAAATTAAATCTATTTTTGCCTTGCCTGACACAACATTTACATCCTATGACCCCAAATTGGTCTATAAGGGCTTATCTCCCTTATAGATCCAAATAATCATTTCAAATTCCTCGGCAGAAAAATCACTCATCAGGGAAAAGACGTCTCTGGCGAGCATGTTATAGAGCAGCGGTTCTTGACCTTTTCGGCTGGCGACCCAAAGTACGAATATATTTGAAGTACGCGACCCTAATCTATTTTTTTATTTTATGTTCCAGTGACAGGTTCTAAAATGATATATTATGTAATTTTATAGGATGTATTTGTAAAATTAGAAATAACAGCTTTATTTAAATGTTCTGTATTAAAATCAGACAATTCAGCATTAAAACAGTTAAAAAATTAAAAGCAAAATAATTAGTGACTACCCTGGTGTTGTATCTTTGAGTAAAGATCATGTCTACGTGGAGTTATGTTTATAGAAAGTGCACACCGCATGTCATGCTGAGGATCCAACCTATTCCTGTACTTATTCTTCATAACAGCAAGGCATGAAAATCCTGCTTCACATAAATTAGTAGTTGGGAATGGTAGCAGGGCTTTTTCAGCTTCATTGCTCAGAACAGGCTTCCCAGATAATTGTGCCCAAAATTTTGTGAGACTCGTTCTGGCACCTTGCATTTCGAGCCATTCTTCTTGTAATCCAGCTGAATCGTTTTCAACGCCCATTACATCTACTTCAAATGGATTTCTTACCCAACTGTATTTCACGATATGGACATTTTGTGGAATATGTCTTTCCATTTCATTTTCAAGTTTTCTCAAGGGTTCTAAAAAAATAGGCATGGTCTCCACGAAAATACGGTTGCCATTAAGATTTATATCTTCCAAAAACAAGTTTAATGTTGGAAACGCTGCCGATTGACATTGAGCAATTTTATTTTGCCAAAGTTTTATTTTGTTTTTAAAAACAGTATATTTTTTATAAATGGTTACCACAGTGCGATTTTGACCTTGCATTTCTGTGTTCAACTGATTCAAGTGGTGGAAAATAACACCCAAATATGCCAATTTAGCCATCCATTTGTTGTCACTGAAGCGATCAGCACATTCGTGTCTTTTATCTGTCAAAAATATTTCTATTTCTGTTTTAAGAGAAAGAACTCTAGCTAGAATCTTTCCGTTGGATAGCTAGCGGATATCCGAATGGTATAATACATTCTGGTATTCTGAACCCATTTCTTCACACATCAGTCGAAATATCCGAGAGTTCATAGCGCGCGCCTTTATGAAATTTATAATTTGTATTACGTCCTTTAATAAACGGGTCAATTTTAAAAAGGTCAACCGAGGTGAGGGACCTGGGAATTACATTTGATACACAGTTGAACTTCCGTGCACACATTACAAATATTTGCAATCGTGCTAGCAAAATGGTCGGTTTTGTTATTCGCATATGCAAACAGTTTAATAATATTCATGTAATGTTTCTACTATATAATTGTTTACTCCGTAGCATACTTGAATATAAATCGGTCATCTGGTGTACAAGTGAAAACAAATACATTCAGATGGTAGAGCGTATTCAAAGAAAATTTTTAAGATATATTTATTACAGAAAATACAATATTTATCCATACTTATTTCCGTCAGATTTTGTGCTAGGAATGGTAGGATACAACAGTCTTGAAACTCGTCGATATATTTCACTAATTATATTTGCATATAAACTTATTCAAGGAACGATTTATTTGCCAGAGATACTATGTAAGTTTGAATTGTACGTACCGGTAAATTACACAGCGAGGAGATCGCATCTATTGTTTAATGTGCCGTACCACCGTACAAATATTTTTGCAGACAGGCCAGTGGGAAGGGTTATAGCTCTTCTTAATTCCTTACCCACTGAAATAGATATCTTTTGTACATCCCTTTGGCAGCTAAAAAGGCAACTCCCTGCTATCTCATGTTTATCATAATCTGTCTTTTATTTAGTTTTATATTTTTATGTTTTTTTCTTGTTCAATGTTAGCATTAATTTAGTTATGTAGTCATTTATTTTTAGACTTACACTCCAGCTTTAATATTCAAGGGCGAATTGGATTCATCTGTAATGCCCTTGAATACTATTTGAAACTAATAAATAAAAAAAACACCTGATGTAGATGTGGCTGCATATCACGTGAAGCCAAGTTTTCTCGATGTAAAAAGCAGTATATTAAAACAACCTCTGGATTTCGTTCCTTGACTTTCGCACAAAACCCGTTGCGACTCCCTACCATTGCCGGTGCTCCATCTGTACAGACTGCGAGACAATTGTCCCACAGTGATTGGTGTTCCACAAAGAACTTGTCTATTACCTAAAAGAAATATATCAGCCCCAGTTGTAGTTTCAGAAAGCTTTTCACAAAGCAAGAAGTCTTCATTGAAATTTTGTGGAGTTCTGTATCTTACGTACACCAACAGCTGTGGGAAATCTTCAATATCAACTGATTCGTCGATTTGAATTAAAAATTTGATGGCTTTTTTGAGATCCGTTATTAATTGTTCTAAAATATCTAATGACATTGAATCTATTCTCTTTTTCACAGTATCGTTTGAAATTGGCACCATTTCCAGCTTTTTCGAAATTTCATCTCCACAGACAGTTCTTGCCATGGCTATTGCAGCTGGTTTAATCAACTGCTCAGCAATACTATAATGGGGTTTTTTACATTGAGCTACTTTTAAAGCTACTTCTAAAGAAGCGTAGGTAGTTTTTTCTAACGAAGAATTGTCAAAATAAACTTGATTCTTATCAAAATAAACTTTTTCTAACGAAAAACTTCATAATTGTTGATTATATGACCAATAAACATGACCTAACGATTAAAATTATTTTTTTAATATAAAAACTACTTTTAGTGACTTAAATATAAAAGTTAGACATATGCTGTCGCTGACTTTATTGTAGCCATTATCAATCTCTACAACTTTTCTCTAGAACTCAATCATATATCTCTCATCGTTAAGGCAGCGTTCGTAAGAAACATTTTCATTCGACCGTTTTTTCTCCGACTTACTTGCAAATCAGACTACCACGAAAAAGTCTTTTCATTTTTCGGATTAATATATGACACTCACAACTAAGGTGGCTTTCTGTTGGTAAAATAATTTTCAAAATCGGTTCAGTAGATCCAGAGATTACTCCCTACAACCTCACAAACTTTACCTCTTTATAATATTAGTATAGATTTGCCCTATTAAATGGTTTGAAGACGTCATTTCTGGTTGAGAAATTTGATACTGTCCAACTTCTCGTGTTGATGTCTCTTTCATATTATTTATTACCAGCTGTTGCCCGCGGCTTCGCTTTGCGTTAGGTTTCGAATCTATAGGGTAGCTTTTATTTGCCTTTTTAGAATCTACCTTTAGATAATCAACGAGTTGGAAAGACGAGAGCAACAAGAACTGGTGATATGATGGTGCCAAGATCTTACACAACATTTGGCCAGCGCCATTTCACGTTCATTGGCCTTAGAATGTATAACAATCTTCCCGACGCAATTAAAAGTAGTGAGAACACATCCACTTTTAAAAAATCTCTAACGGATTGGTTGTTGGAGGTGGGTAGGGACGGTTTAGGGAATATGTTGACTGTTGTATTTTGAATGATAGTATTTAGTACTTAGTATTTAGTTTTTCCATGATAATTTTAAATGACTGTTATAGGTATGTGAGCGTCATATCAATATGTAATTGATTTATATATGTATATTATTTTAGTTTTTATTTTATTTATTTTGGTTTTATTATTATTTTCGTATAAATATATGTATGTGTATGTGTGCATATATGGATATATATTTTATCTATAGATGTATATAAGTATCTATCCATATTTGTATATGCGTAAATATTTATAGTTTTATATTTGTCGATTTAAAAATAAGTACTAACTATAGATTAAGTTGACAGTGCACACTTAATATCATCATTAAAAGTCTGCCTTAGAACAGGCCTAGGCCTAGTTAGGCGACTGTGTCAATCATAAAAATAATGTCGCATCAATTTCTTGCTAACATCCTAATCAAATATGACATTAACTTTTTACTAGATGTGTTACTACAAATAAATAAAAATAAATAAATAAATAAAATATACCTATAGTGCAAGGCGTCCCTCAGATGCACGCTACCATCTCGTAGATACGCGTCTTGTTCCTCGCCACTCGCGCCGCCTTCCGCTGAACGCTGACCATGCTGGGCCAGCAGCAGTCGTCGCCGCCTGCTAGGTATTTCGAGGTGCCTGTACGCGTTACTAATTTCATGAAATCTCTTTAACTATTACACCTAAAAACTTACAGTAAATAAATAATGTTATCTCTATTTAACACCCGTGATATTGAATAAATTTATTTTTATTAGGGTTCTTATTTTATTGCTGCCTTTAAAAAACACTGCCTACTTATTTTTCTTATTTTTTTGAGATATAAAAGCAGTTATTGTAGCTTAAATATAAAAGTTGGATATATTATGCTGATTCTGAGTTTTTTATAGATCTCTTTGAGGCCGATGTTTTTGTTGCATATTGTTTACACGTACTCGTAGGTATATCAAACCGTTTCTTCAGCCGCCGATAAGGCAACTCACCGACATGATTAACAAATATTATGACTTCGTATTGAAACAAATATGATTTCGTATTGAAAACCAATATTCATCGCAATAAAATATAGCCTATAGCACTCGTCGATAAAGGAGCTTTCTATTGGTGAAAGCATTGTATAAATTGGACAAGTAGTTTCGGAGGTTATCCCCTACATACAAACTTACAAACATTACTTTTTCGTAATATTTCGAATTACATTACATTACATTACATTTTCGTCATGTCCAATTGACGGCTAAAGACCGCTCTTGGACGTGTCAAAATAATTGGGTTATGTAGTAAGTTTCGTTACTACTCTTTACTGAACATACATAGTTAGTCAAGAATTAACTACTAGATTGTCAAACTATAAATATAAATAATCAAAATAGAAGCTTAATATTTGAAGCAGTTAGTGATTCGAAAAGATACGTAGTAAAATTATTTATCGTAATATTCAAATTGTCAGTAAAATGTTAAATAATCAAATTAAATCTACGTTATGCATTTTAAACTAAAAGTACAGATATAAGACCATATAAAATAATCAGACAATAAGGCTCTACTTTTTAAAGTAATTTAAATGGGCACAATATTTGAAAAATCATGGCCCTCAAATTCGGCCAAATTATAGAAAGGGTGACCTATCAGCATCTCCTTGATGTTTATTTTAAATTTTATGACCTCCAGCTGTTTAAATTTTGTAGGGAGTAGATTATAGAATTTAATGCTAAGGTACAAGTAGCTTTTCTGTACTTTTGCCAGTCGTATTCGGGGTACGCATAAAAGGGAGCTACCGCGGGTATGATGCGAGTGAATGTCTGCATTAATTGGTGTTTCTGTTAGGTGCTGTCTAGCATACATTAAACATTGGTATATTTATATGAACGCCGAATACATAGTCATTACCCTTGCCTTGATGAAATATTCTTTGCATGAGGTCCTAGTCGTTACCTGATACATGCTGCGCAGTGCTCTCTTTTGCAAAAGAAAGATTCTTTTACTGGTTGCAGCATTTCCCCAAAATAGTAGCCCATAAGTCATTAATGAGTTAAAATACGCAAAGTATACTGATTTGGCTGCCCCAAAACCACAAAGACTTCTGATTTTTTTAATAGAGTATATCGAGCTACATAGCTTACTAGCTAATTGTTGGATGTGCGCATTCCATTGTAATTTACTGTCAATTCTTAATCCTAGAAAATTTATATCTTTTGTGATGTCGATTTCAAAATAGTCGTGTAAATGATTATTATTTATTATTTCTTCCCAGTTTTCTGGACCGTTTAGACCTGATATCTACACCGGACTATAGTCCTACGGACAGGGATATACTTCAGTGCAGACAAAAAACAACTGGAATACAGAAAATTGAGTTTAAAGTAAAGGTAAGACTCATTTCCTCAATATGAAATCGAACACTATCGAGGTTGTTTGACATTATATTATAAATATGATAAAAACGAATTTAACGCGTAAAGTTTGAAGCACCGCCTTTGTCCAGGGTAGACTGAAGTGCTGTCATTCGTCATCCATTGTTCTGCGGGTAGCCGGCAAACTGCTGCTTTTACTGTTCAGATTATAACGGTGATAAGGCGGCGTAAGGACGTAACACAATGTCAGTGTTGTATACACGGCGTATCTTCAAAATTCGCGCGCTGCCCCACCACCATTACAATCTGCGCAGAAACAGCAGCAGTTTGCCGCCAACTTCAAATCAACGGATGTCGATTGACAGCACTTCAATCTACACCGGACAACGGGGTTTGCAACATCGCCGAAATATCGGGTGCTTGTTATCATTTCCTCAAAGTCGTCTACCTAGTAATTCTCTAATTTTCAGTACCAAAACAAAACGTCTCATTTTTATCACAAACTTTACCAAAAAAGGGGACGGTTTTATTAGTCTTACAAAAAGGACTGCAAAAATTTACATGTTTTACACATCTGTAAAATACTGCTGCTGACCACTACATTACAAGTTTGTTTGTTTATATTTTGGGAGCCAGCGACGAAAAAATGCAAGAGGCTTGCAAGAGCTGATACTTTCAGATCAGACAGTATTTTGACACACTTTCATGGTTTACACTTTACAAAAATATTCCAATTTCAATCATTTTAAATCGTTGAGCCTTTCTCTAGCGTATGATTATTGTAAATAATAGAAGAACTCCTATTTATCTAAAAATAGCATCATTGTAGTCCAAAATTGAGGGCCGTTTTCTCTACATGATATATCAGCAAAAATATTTTTTTCCAGAACAATAAAACGTTTCTTCAGAATTACATTTAAATGAAACAAATAATTTCTCATAGGCCAAGAGCCAGCGACAAAAAAAGTGCAAGAGTTTTGGAAAAGCTGATACTTCCAGATCAGACAGTATTTTGGCCATAAAATGCTGGGGTAGAGACAGCAGACCAGACTCTGGGACACGTGGCCCTGGCGTACTAGGAAAGGTGTAATTTTAATTAGTACCCCAAAGTGTTTTGAAAAAGCTGAAAATTTATCAGTAGACAGTCGATGCAATACAGAACTCGAAACAAATGGTCAGAAGGCGAGGCATCAGCATTACTTCATACTGTCACAAAAAAGAAGTCCCTGCAAATACGCCTGTACGTATTTGGCGGTAACTAATGCGCATTGGCCTACCTTGCGGGGGCTAACGGGCCCATGATGAGTTGGCCACGACGACCCATGTGTTCAGGGTCGGTCACACTCACGGGTCAACACCCATCCGATGGCCTCCACGCATGGGGTGCGAACCTGGGTAGGACACTGGGTCAACCAGTCTCCCCTGGGAATCAAACCTCTGGCGCTCCTGGACGGTCTGCGCACCGAGCGGCGCAAGCCAATCGACTGTGCTCTCCGATTAACAGTTTAGAGTTTCAAGGCGATAGGTGAGGGCAGCAAACCCCGCCCACCGCCCGGGCAGTTATAACGACGAGGGTCGTCTTGTCTGCCCGGGATGTCGTGCTACGACAACCCTGCGCGTACCAGAAGGGTAGAACGCGCAGGGGGTGAAATAGGGTAAACCACCCCCCCCCCCCCCGTACCGCCCCGAGAACCCATTTATTTATAATAATAAAAGAATTTACAAAGTAAACATTTACAAAAATAATACTAAATTTACCATATTCACAAAATAAAAAAAAATAAAACAACAAATAACAAATTTAGGGCCGGTAAGTGGGGTAGAGGACGCTCCAGAAACGATGATGGTGGAGGCGCACGGTCCGTGGGCAGGTCTCGGAGCAGCCACGGGGGGGGGAGGAATCCCTGGATCCTGCAAAGAACGAAACGCCCTTCGGGGCGGTAAAGAGACGGACACAAAGACGGGCACTTCGGGCTGGAAGTAGCCGCCGAATCACGCCACCAAGGAAGAGGGTACCCCCTGGGGGGTATCCCGAGGCCTCATGCTTTCCCAAGAAGCCACCCAGTGCTCCACAAGCTCGCCAAACGACTGGAAGCAGCTCCTACAACTGACCAGATCCGGGTACCAAATCGGAGAGCGCCCAACGCACGCGCCCACTGCATCCATCAATTTCTCCCGTGCAGCCGCTAGAATTGGGCAAGACCAAATTACGTGTTCCGCAGTTTGGCGACCATACCCACAGGCGCATCGGGGGTCATCGGCAAGTCCAAAGTCAAATAGTTTGGCTCTGAACTCTCCGTGGCCCCCAACCAGCTGCGTGGTATGGTGGTCGAACCGCAGAAACGAATTTGCCATCCGCACTGCGACGGACGGGAAAAAGCAATGGGTGAGGCGGCCCGTACCCCCGGCGTCCCATCTAGCCTGCCAGACACGCAAGGACTCCACCCGAATCAGGCGGGCAAACTCCCCAGCTCGGTGCGCCACCGGGTCGATCGACAGGCCATGAAGGACTACCGGCTCGCCCCGGCGGTACCGCGACAACGCCGCACGCTCCAGAATCTCCAGGTCAATCGGCAGAACGCCAGCGATGACGGGTAACGCAAGAGTGGACGTCGTTCTGTACGCCCCGGTCAGGGCCACGAGAGGGATGCGCTGTCCGCGCAGCAGCGCGACACGCGTCGCCTCAGGAACAGCAGACTCCGTCCAAGCGCGTGCGGCATAAGTCGCACGCGGGACGAAGACGCCCTTATAGATAGTCATGACCGCCGGGAAACGAATTCCCCAGTCGGCCCGACTCGCTCCGCGGAGCGCAAAGAATAGATCCCGGGATTTTTCGGCTGTAATCTTTGCGTGCGAAAGAAAGGAAAGGGAAGCCGTAAGCGTCACCCCCAGGTATCGAACGGTGGCCGGGAAGGATACCGGGCGACCGTTCATCCTGATGACAGGGTTCCGCTTAAGATGTCCCTTCAGGAGAAGCGCCTGAGTTTTCGTCGGAGAGAAGGTGAGTCTGTTTCGCTGACCCCAGCTCTCCGATTAACAGTCGGGGGAGTCTGGGAACTGTATTGTTTCCTATAGAGCGGGGGTGGTTGCGTACCTTATGGCGACTGCTCTTGAATTGACCATTGGCCATCCGATCCCGTGTAAGAGGCGGGCAAAGGACGCCTTGGTCCGCGATAGATTCGGTGCACTCCGTTTCACCGCTTCATAAGGGAGAGGACCGCGCAAGCGACCTCGAACTCGGGACCAATCGAGAGACCGGAGAAATCTGGTCACAATTGGAAGTGAGGGCGCGAGTATCTCGAGCCCGCCGGGTTTATTCCTGGCTAACTCGCGGTAAGGCGTTGGACTCTCACGGGTTGTGACGTAGCTGGACGTAGGATTGTACTGTCCAAAGTCTTCTACGTTCACTGCAGGTCGACAGAACGACTAATCGTTAAAACGTCCTGTGGTGACGGGCTCGCCCGTTGTAGTCGACACCGCAAGATGGCCTACCTTGCTGAGTTGGCCACGAAGACCCATTCTGTTCAGGGTTGGTCACACTCACGGGTCAACACCCATCCGACGGCCTCCACGCATGAAGTGCGAGCCTGGGTAGGACTCTGGCCCTATGGTTAATTTCTTCTGGGAATCAACCTTCTGGCGCTCCTGGACGGTCTGCGCACCGTGCGGCATAAGCCAATCGATTGCGCACTCTGACTAACAGTCGGGGGGTCTGGAAGCAGTACTGTTAGAAATTCATTACACAGATAACCTTTCGGTCGCGTCCATAAGTCGCGGCTGACGGACGCGTCCGATAATATGTTTGCCCCTTCAGTCTTCTGCGCTCACCTCACTGGAGACAAAACGATCAGTATCGTTAAAAATTCTTGAGGCGACGGGTTCGACCGTTATAGTCGACAGCTCTAGTTGCTGAAAGTCGTCTCATTTTATACAGTATTATGCTTTTATGATGTATACATTATGATGTATACATCATAATGTATACATCTCATAGAATGCTGTATACATCAATGAGAATGATGTATACAGCATTCTCACATGCTGCGATTTTGGGGGAGAATATAAAAAAAAACACAATATTTTAACAAAAAAAAACCGACTCCATTTTTTTGTAAGTGCATGATGATACTTGAATGGGCTATCATAATTGAATGCATATACAAAATTTCGTATCTGTGCTATTGACCGCTGAGGAGTCCCCTCGTCGGGAGCCAACCCTTGGTGCAGCAGCCAGGTCACGGTGAAACTTAGAACGGGGTATCATAACTGAATAAATATGAAAAATTTCGTGTCTGTGCTGTTGTCTGTTGAGAAGTCCCCTCGTCGGGATCCAACCCAGGGTGTAGAATCAGGTGTAGAATCAGGCCCGCCTGATTCGTGCGGAATCCCTTCGTATTTGGCAGGAGAGGTGGGATGCTGGCGGCACGGGCCGCCTCACCCACTGCTTCTTTCCGTCGGTAGAGGCGAGAATGAAAAATGCGTGTTTTCTGCGGTTCGATCACCATACCACCCAGCTGGTCGGGGGCCATGGGGAGTTCAAAGCCAAGCTGTCTGACTTTGGACTCTCCCGTGACCCCTGGTGCGTGTGTGGGCATGGACTTCAAACGGCAGAACACGTCATTTGGATATGCCCAAAGCTCTCGACCGCACGGGATGAATTGGTGCGTGAGGTCGGCGCGTGCGCCAAGCGCCTACCGATATGGTATGCGGATCTGGTCGAGTGTGGGCGTTGTTTCGGCGCGTTCCGATGCTTCGTGGAGAAGTGGGTTTCCCTTTGGGAGGAGTTGAGGCTTCCGGGAACCCCAGTTTTGGGGTCCCCCCCCCCCGACACCAGTGGCGTGATGCGAAGGCCACTTCCAGCCCGAAGTGCCCGTCTATGTGCCGTCCCCCAAACCGCCCCCGCGGGCGCGTCCCCTGCCTGAGGACCTTGGTTAGGCCGTCCCCCACGAGACCGCCCCATGACCCATACGTCTACATACCCCCTCACTAACCACTTAGTCCCCCCGACATCCTGTCTGTGTTTGGTAGCCTGTCTTTGTTTAACTTTAATCTCTGCTTTGTGTTAATTTTATTATTATTTTTACGACTATTTCTTATCTTCTTTTGTTGTTACCTTCTTCTGTTTTTTATACTGAATAAATGGGTTTTCGGGGTGGTACGGGGGGGGGTGGCTACCTTTCTTTACCCCCCGCGCGTATACCCTTCTGGTACGCGCGGGGTGTCGTTGCATGATATCCCGGGCAGATAAGACGACCACCGTCGTTATAACTGCCCGGGCGGTGGGTGGGTTTCTCCACCCTCACCTGCCGCCTTGAAACCACTAAACTGTAGAATCAGGTCATGCTTACCATAGAAAAAAAAACATTATCTTCGGAATTGAATCAACTTGTACATTTTTAACTTCATATGATAATATTTAAGGAGTTTGTAACGATCCCTAAGTATCGTACATGGCAGTCAACAAATGCACTGAATTCCAGTGAAATGCACTGACGTCTATACAGCTATTGTTCCACCTCGTGCAGCGCTGAATTAGCCCGAATTTTAACTACTTTGTCAACTGAGTTACATTGAACAACATTTTTACTCGTAATATTTTGGATTGCGTCATTTTTCGGCCTTTATAAGGCGGCGAAAATAGCACCATGGTATCATTTCTCGAATGACCACTCCAAGACAGCGGCGGAATCACCCGGCACTATATATACTCTCACGAGTTAGGTCAACGGGTCCTATTATTTTGGGCACCTCTTCCTTCCTTCCTCATATCGAGACGAGCAAGCATCAGTCTGAACTCCTTCAGACTCGAGCCGTGTCGAGTACGAGATACTCTGAGCACAAACTATAATCCTTATCCATGCATCCTCGTAACTTCAGGCAGATAGCTACCGCATTCGCGTCAACCCCTGGCATATTCGGGAAGCGTTAATCAACTGGCAATATAAATCACTATAAATACCTTCTGATATACTTTCAATCGACTTTCAATACGGAGATAACCCGCAAGTTGACACCACCTCCTCACAACAAACAACTTGGAGTCTAGTGAGGGGTGGCCCGTCACAAGTTCCCTCAATTCCTCATGGATCCCATCATCAGAAAAGGATTTTGATAAAAATGGGACCAATCTACAAGTTCAATATAATCATTTAATCATTCAAGTTCAAGTTCAATCATTCAAATAAATTTCAATTTAAAAAAGATTTTTTGAAATCGGTTCATAAATGGAAGAGTTCTGGGTAACAAAGATTTAAAAAAAAGATACAACCGAATTGATAACCTCCTCCTTCCTTTTTAAATCAGGTCAAAAATAAATACACAATCTTTTCCTGGTCCGGTTGTAATTTCTGAATGCGCCCTCGTGTAGGTATGTCACAAAAGGTATTATTTTTTAGGTGCCGAAATCCATGCATGGAGGAGTTCAGGACTTTTGGATGTTTGATGTCGGCGGCCAGCGCGGGGAAAGAAAGAAATGGATTCAGGTGGGTATGTTTGTGGCGTCGATATATTATTGGCTAGATATGCCCTCAGCTGGAGGTCATAAAATTTAAAATAAACATCAAGGAGATGCTGATAGGTCACCCTTTCTATAATTTGGCCGAATTTGAGGGCCATGATTTTTCAAATATTGTGCCCATTTAAATTACTTAAAAAAGTAGAGCCTTATTGTCTGATTATTTTATATGGTCTTATATCTGTACTTTTAGTTTAAAATGCATAACGTAGATTTAATTTGATTATTTAACATTTTACTGACAATTTGAATATTACGATAAATAATTTTACTACGTATCTTTTCGAATCACTAACTGCTTCAAATATTAAGCTTCTATTTTGATTATTTATATTTATAGTTTGACAATCTAGTAGTTAATTCTTGACTAACTATGTATGTTCAGTAAAGAGTAGTAACGAAACTTACTACATAACCCAATTATTTTGACACGTCCAAGAGCGGTCTTCGTAATGTAATGATACAACTAAGTTGGCTCCACATACCCTTTGCTCGTAAATCATGTGACAGAGAAAGCAATAAATGAACAGTATGCGAGAGAATAGCGCGCCAATATTGTTCGCGGCACGGAAACGAATACTTTTCTCGGAAATGTCTGTTGCTGCAGCATCGATAAGTGATCCCCTAGATGAGCCTTTCGCGCTCGAAAATGACCCCTGCGCTATTCTCTCGCATGCTGTTCAATTTATTGCTCTCTCTATGTCACATAATTTACGAGCAAAGAATATGTGGAGCCAACTTATTTGTATCTGAGGGCATATCTAGCTAAGATATCGATGAATGTATCACAAAAAAGTGGTAAAAAAACTTTTGATAACCGTGGCGGTTGAGTGCGAACAAATGTATTATTTATTTATTTAAAAATTAATTACTATAAAACATTGATTTTACTAACAAAAATAAATTAATAGTTTAAAAAAAACACTAAAAACACGCTTTTATAAATGATCTTAAATCGTGGTCAAAGTTCATTAACCTTTCTAACAAGTTTAAACACGGCTATGATACGATATTCCATCATGGAATGCCAGTGCCTATCTTCCGGCTTCATCATCAGACCTTGTAACCTAATCGTGGTCAAAGTTCATTCCAAGACTTTTCTAACAAGTCCAAACACAGCTATGATACGATGTTCATCAGATCAGTTCGACAGTACCATATTATTGTATTGTCATCAGAACTACATACAGCTGCCAATTTTCATGACGCTATGATCCTTGGAAGATGGTTAAATTAGATTACCAGATTAGATTAGATTGCCAAATTAGAAACCTTAGATTCCATTACATAGTTAGTTACATACATGGACTCCACTTTATAATATGGATGATGTAAATCAAGCCTCTATTATGTTTACAAATACCTTAAGTAAACTTGTTGAGAAAAATTCTAACAAGGTAATTCTAAAAATCACACACAAAAAACTAAAATTAAAACCGTGGATCACTCCTGGACTTGTAAAAAGCATTCACGAACGAAATAGACTCCACTCGGCATGTAAAAGAGATCCTACAGACATAACTTTAAAAAATAAATTTATCAAATATAGGAACTGGTGTATTAGGATTATAAAAACAACAAAAGAAAAATTCTACAAATCCGAAATCGAAGCATCACATGGGGACATTAAGAAAATATGGAGCTCTATTAAAAGTGCGACGGACATATGTTCACCAAAGTATGATATCAGCGAACTGTGTACTGAAAAAGGTGTAATGACTTTTCAACAAGAGCCGTATGCTATGGCAAACTATGTAAATGAGTTTATGTCGAACGTAGGATGCAAATTGATATCTGAAAATTTTAACATCACGACAAATGGCCCCCCAACTATCCAAACGTGGACAAACAACTTCCCCGCTTCTTTTTATCTACGTCCTACTACCGCCGAGGAAATTAACAAAATTATATGTACTCTAAAGCCCAACTCAGCTCCCGGGATTGACGGTCTAAGTTCGGAATTATTTAGATCTGCTCACAAGCAATTAGCGGCACCTATAAGCTGGCTAATAAATCAAAGCTTTCGTACGGGTATCTTTCCAAGCAACCTAAAAACGTCTTTAGTCGTACCTATCTTCAAAAACGGAGATAAAAAAGTGTCAACAATTACAGACCTAATTCCAAATTAACAGAAAAAGCGGCAAAAAAAAAATTAATAGAGTATCTAAACATACATAATATTTTATCACCAAACCAATATGGATTTCGGGAAGGACAAGGAACTAACAAAGCTATAGCCGAGGTTACACAATTTGTCGTGGAAGCAGTAGACAAAGGAAACAAATGTCTGGGAGTATTCCTTGACATAACAAAAGCATTTGACACGGTTAGTCACGACAAACTTTTGGAGAAGCTAAACGACATAGGTGTTACCTCGATCACACTAAAATGGTTTGAGAGTTACTTGTCAGGTCGAAAGCAAATAACAAAACTTGGTAGTATCCATAGTGATCCCGCGCCTCTCAAATATGGTGTTCCGCAAGGTAGTGTCCTTGGTCCGATATTGTTTTTAATATATATTAATGAGCTTTGTAATCATACTATTGGTGGACAAGTTGTTACTTTTGCCGATGACACCGCTCTACTTTTCAAGGCAAAAACTTGGAAAGAAACCTTTGAAAAGGCTTCTATGGGACTTCAGAAGGTAGTATTGTGGTTAGATGGTGCACTACTATCACTCAATGCGCAAAAAACCATGTACATAACATTTAGTGCCACCAGTGTAGCTCAACCAAAACAAGAGCATATTCTGAAACTCCACAGAGATTGTCTTAACCCCGAAAACTGTAAATGTATTATTCTCAATAAAGTTGACAACATTAAATATCTTGGTATATTAATTGATTACCGGCTACAATGGAGCACCCACATAATGGAGCTGTCGGCAAAAGTTAGGAAACTCACGTATATTTTCAAAGACCTTAGAGGCATTCTGGACCAAAGGACACTTAAGATAGTATACCAGGCCCTGTGCCAATCTATCCTAACCTATGGGATCATAGGGTGGGGAGGTGCAGCGAAAATTCGTATGGAGCCCTTGATTAGAGCTCAAAGCTAATACTTAAAATTATAAAGAGAAAGCCTTGGAGATACTCTTCAGATGATCTCTACAGAGAATATAGCGTGCTAGATGTACCACAACTATACGTGAAAACGGCGCTCTGTGACTATCAAACTAATTTAGAGACCGCAATAAGAACCCAGCAAACAATCTGCACGCGGCAATCCCGAACTATACATTTTGACGTCCCTCGAATGCAGACCACTTTTGGGCAGAGGCATTTTGTGTACATAGCCCCCAGGATCTTTAATATGCTAGATGAAGATTTAAAAATGTATGTGCCGAAGTCTTCTTCTTCTTTTAAAGCCAAAATTGATTCCTGGCTAAAATATGACGCCCGGCAAAATATCCACAAATTAATATACCGAGACAATTATCCCTGACATTTCTTATTATTATTATTATTTTCTTTGACTTTTTTTATTTTTATTTATTACTATTACTTTATACATAAATTTTGCTGACTATTGTTTGATAGCATTTGACATTTTATTTTATTTTTATTTTATTAACACGATTATTTATTTTTGTGTTTTATTTCCTATTGTGATCATTAGTTAGTGATTATTAGTTATAATTTGTAATGGTGACGGGAATATATATATATATATTTCTTGCCGAATATATGTGATATAAAAACTAGAGCTAGCTGCCCTGGAACAAGTCCTGGCACTTAGTTGGGCAGCAGCAGTACTTAAATGCTAATGCTCATATCGGCCGTGTTTAATTTTAATTTTAATTTTAATTATATATATTTTTTTTATTGATATGATTATTAGTGATATTTGTGCACTTGTAAATGAATTGTTAAATGAAATAAATAAATACAGGTCGACCTAATAAAAGCGTGTCCTAATAAGACCTAATAACAGGAACTGAATATTTATGCTTTTTATGCTTTTTATTGATTTTTAAATGTTGGTATGGTCTCATAATTTTCCTAATGTTCTCATGTCATTGCCTGTGCCAGAAAAAACTAAGCCATGTGGATCGGGGTCATGTTGGTTGTTCTGATTGGGTTCGATGAGATTATTTATGTCTGTGCGCGATAAACGCATAAACGGTTTAAAATCATCTTTAAACAGGCACTATATCGTCGTCAGAATGTTTGACAGCATAAATGGGCCCCGAAAAGTGCAAAAGAGGCCCCGAAACTTCAACGCCCTAAGGGCCTGTACATCGGTTAAAATCCGGCACTGTTTCTATTGTAGCAACTCAATGTAATATTCAGTTTGCCCCGCCAGTTAACAATTCAAACTTGCCGCCGCAGTAGGTTGCCACTGCGTTTAAATGCCGAGTCAGATTAATAGATTTTCATCGTTGTAAACACTGAACGTTTGAGCGCTTCGCCCCCTCAACAGTCGTCATTATCGTCATATCGCCATTAGTCGTCATATCGTCACATAAGATACTGTCATAGTAAAATAACATCAGTAGAACATCTCGAGCCCGTTTCCGACATAAGTACCTACGCTTCGCCGAACCGCCGAACAAATACACAATTGACAAGTTGTGATCCCATTAAAGCAGAAATGCAATTCTTTATAATTTATATGTACGTTTATGTATTTTTGGTTTATATATCGAGAGTCGGTTCCCAAAATTGTACTGTAACAGAATATATGAGTTAGTGCTGACTTTGTGTGACAGCATTTATAACTTGTTACCTGTGTTCAAAATACCTGCATTTTAGTAAGTTAAAGTAAATACTTAACAAAAACGCATCTACCTACCTACCTACGCACTTACATACCTATGCACCTACTTATCTAGACACATACTTACCTACGCAAATCTATACTAATATTATAAAGAGGTAAACTTTGTGACGTTTTAGGAAGTAATCTCTGGATCTACTGAACCGATTTTGAAAATTCTTTTACCAATAGAAAGCCACGTTATTTGTGAGTGTTATAGGCTATATATTATTCCGAAAAATGAAAACACTTCTTCGTGGTAGTCGGATTTCCAAAGTAAGTCGGAAAAAACGGTCGAACGAAAATCATATCAAAATCAAAATATTATTATTATTTTACTTATTTTGATATGAATAAAGTAAATTTACTTATTTTGATATGAATAATAAATATTCATATCAAAATAAGTAAATTTATTGTCTCAAGTGTTTAAAACAAAAGACTTTTCCCTTTTAGTTCATATAATTTCACTTTTGCTGCATAAATCGTTAAAGAGATAAGACACTCACAAATAAGACACTCACAAGAAGACACTCACAAATAACGGTAATATAGTCAAATTGGCATGCAAAAACATACATACATATGCAGTAAAAATGTAACCCTTTTTTGGCAGTCGGGAAATAAATCGTAGCACTCAGTACTAGCCAAACCACACTCATAATTTCATCACAAGTAAAAAGTTTTACCGCCCAACGAAGTGGGCACGGGTCAGCTAGTGAACAATAAACGTAACGTAAATGTAAATACTCGTAAATGTAATTTCTGCAGTGTTGGGTCAATCGATCGAATATTTCAATCGACTAATCAATCACGATTGATTTAGTCGCGACTAACGTTAATCACGATTAAAGTAATCGCGATTGAGGTAATTATTCGTTAATCGTCAATCGTGATTAACTTGCTCTTCAGACGTCACCCGACAATTCATTCTCGTCGTTCGCTCGGTCCGTTCGGTCCGATCGGGTCGGTCGGTCCGGTCGGTCCGATCGGTCCGGTCGGTCCGGTTCGGTCGATCCGGTCGGTAGGTCCGAACAGATCAGACGGACCGGACGGACCGAACGGACCGAACAAACTGGACGGACCGACGAAATACGAAAAACGCATTCGTTAATCGTCAATCGCGATTAACGTATTCAATCGTCAATCGTTAGTCGACTAAATTTTGCCCAACAGTGAATTTCTGATACTCATATTCATATTCATTTTATTAGTATACTGGTATACAAGTCAGATACAGATTAGCAAACATTCATACATATTAGCAAACAAACATTTTTTTATCGTAAAGAAAAGATAAAATAAACAAAACAAAACGAAGATAAAAACGCAAGAGCAAAGAGATCCTTAAATACTTTTCAAAAGACAAAATGCAAAGAGATCATTAAATACTTTAGCCACCAAAGCATATTAGACTTCACTCGAGTAATATTCCTCCAGTGAGTAAAACGCCTTATCTGTAAGGTATCTCTTAAGACGTCTCTTAAACACGTCAAGAGATTGCGCCTGCCTAATGTGCTCGCTGAGTTTGTTGTAAACCGCTGGGCCGGCGATATAGGCTAGCCTCTCCAACTTGGACAATGCATGACTTACCGAACGTAGCATGCTACGGGATCTTGTTGGATACTGATGATGCACACCATTCACTTCAAAATCGGCTAGATTTCTGCGAACGAACAGCGCTACTTCCATTATATAAATGGACGGCAGCGTCATGATGCAGAGATCTTTTCACTTATCCAGGCCGTAATCCCTTCGAAGCCATGGAACCACCACCAGCCATTTAGTCGGAAAGAGATTTCGATAATCGCCGCATGAGGATCGGACATTGCTCCACCCCATCGCACCTCCACCGTATTAATGTTCTCGCATCTCCGCAATGCGATTGTGGACACGAAGATTGCACGCTGGACCATCTATTCTTTAACTGTCCCATCCTCAATAATTATCCGAGTTTTATCCCACACCTTGTAAAGTATAACATCCAACTCCCTCTATGTGTTCTCCACTTGTTATCCCTCAACTCTCCCAAAATATATAAAGTAATATGTAAATTTATTTCCCTTAATAATATTTCTGTATAGTGTAATAGCATATTTCACACCCTTTTCTTGTTTGTATCATCCCCAATAACCATGTTTTATGCTATATGTACCTACATTTCTATAAATAAGTATCCCTTGTTTCAGTATTGTGCCGTCTTATACATGTAACTGTGCATGTAACAAACTAACGTAGATGCCCTCCGAAAACGACTTGGCAGAAAAGCACCGACTATCGGTGATTGCCATAAAGCAACAAAAAGGAGAAGAAGAAGATGCAGAGATCTCTAAACAGAGGCCTAGCTGGCGTATCAAGCGCCGCATAGGTTGCATTACAGCTTGTACAGAAAACATGTCACTTTTATATACTTAGCTGTCGCGCGACAGCCCTGTCTGGCTAGCACCGAGGCGCCCGAGAATCTATGTAGTGGTAGCGTACGGACAACGCGCGCTTGCATGAGTGCAATATCGTGCTTGTATGAGTGCAATACTTGTATAATTATTTTACTATGATAATGTCTTTCACTTTACCGACACCGCGCCGCGCCCTAGCGCGAGCCGTGCTTAATTCTTCCTCTGTACAACTCTCGTGGCCAGGAACCAATGCATTACATGTTTTGAAGGCGGTTTTCACCGACTTCAAAGTTGTTTTTTTGCCTTGTAAAAAGTAATCTAAAGTCTGCAAAAAAATTAAACTCTATTGGAGCAAGGTCTGGCAAGTACGATGGGTGCCCAAGAGTCTCCAGCCGCAACTTCTGCAACTTTGCGACTGTTTGTAGTGAAATCTGTGATTATAAGTTGTCATGCAAAAGCAGTGGCGATGAGCGATTGACTAATCTCAATTATTACACCACGAACTTCTCCATCATTGTTTACAGTTTTTAACAGTACACATTTTTGGTAGCTGCATAGCCAGACTGCAAGAAGCTGTAATAGAAAACACCGGCACAGGATCTCATATTTGAAAATAATGCAAATTTTCGACTTTACCATGGTTGCATAAACAATAATATTAAGCAAAAACAAACGACGGAAAAACAAATATATAGCTGAAAAACAAATATATAGTCGTCTAATATGGTCGATTTGGCTTTTCAATTATAATATAATAAATTATCAAATGAATAGTTTTTTATAAAGTAAAAATTAGATTACAATAACAAAATAACTTAAAATCACTGTGTTATTTTTTATATCACTCAAAAGTATCTTTAATAAATAGAAAAAAAATAATGTTTGGCCATAACATTTCTGGAAATTACGTAATTTCAAAGATTTTTTTCTTATATTTTTTGTATGGAAATTCCATAAACTGTCTAGATACTATGCAAATAGACTATACGCTGGTGTAAATAGTATTTTTTTAATATTGAGAATCATCTCTAGGTTTTTCAAAAACTGACGACAAATCTCGCTCGTTTTTATTTTTTTGTAAAACAGTAACAGAATAAAGATAATTTACAATTAATATGGAAATAATTTACCAATTTCGTTTTGGCGAAATGATAGGTTAAAGACCGTGTTTTTAAAATCCGGCATAATTGTATTAAAATTCTTTTTCGTGTTCTCACAACCAAGCCACAAAGTTATGCTACATATAGCTTTTGGCCGCCACGGCCTCTTAAAAAAGAATAATATGCACTTGAATTAGAATATATTTGAATTTGAAATTCCAACCCAAACCTAAGGTATCTAAGTTCAAAGTGGCCAGTGTGAAAAACAGCAATTACATAGATATATAGGATCTAATAGTAAATGCTTTATGAAAAGTATTAGTGTTCTAACAGGTGTTCGAGGGTATACATGCAGTATGGTTTCTGGTCGCTTCCAGCGACTTTGATCAGACTCTGAGAGAAGATGAAACACAGAACCGTCTCCAGGAATCAATATCACTGTTCGAGGACGTTTGGTTCAGCCGGTAAGCTACAGTTACGTATGGGATTGAACTCTGGGGTCGCGCAGCGGATCAATGATTTTTTTATTTTATTATTGTTAAGGAAACATACAGCTATTACAAAATATTGGGTACAAAATTATTAAGTTTCAAAGATAATGCTAATAACATGTTTCCACTTGAATATTAATAATTTAAACACTTAACAGTTTTCTATGAAGAATACACTCACATGAAAGGAGGTGGGAATTGGGAAGAAGGGAGTCATATAAGTAAATACAATTTTATGTGATTACACGTTCCATAATGTATACATATTATTGTCATACATATTATTTAAATATATTCTTGAATACATATTATTAATATTATATCATATAGTGCGATTACAATGATACGTCAACACCGTCATTAATTATTGCATTTTTAAGAGCGATAGATGACGAATTGAATACGTCAATATCGCCGAGCTGCGTATTATAAATTTTGCATACTCTATAAATAAAACAGTTTTGTACATAATTAGAGCCAACCTGCAGTAGGTGGAACAACTCCGTTTGGCGAGTGAGTCAAATAAACAATCAATGTAGTCTGTCAACAATTTATGGAAAAACATCACATCTGCACATTTTCTTCTTGATTGCAGTGATTGAAAACCATGATCATTTCATGATATTAAAATTTTAAACCCTTCGGCTACGTAACGACCAAATTTGGTTGCACATCAGAACACTGTTGACTACGTAACGACCAATATTGGCGGCTTGCTCCCGGAGCGCATAGTTATATTATTTTCTAATTCGAACGCATCCTAAAATCCATACCAAATATCGCATTATTACGCGTTATAGCGGCCGTCTATAGATACATAGACGGTCGCTAGAATAATTTCGCGCGCCATTTCGCGGATATTTCTGGTAAAATTCCATTTTCAAACATAATTTTTTTTTCAAGAAATCATCAAAAATTTTATTGGTTTTTATGACCAAATATCTAAATATTTTTGTATGTAAATAAGCAAAACAAAATATTACTTTTGATAGAAAATCTAATAAAGATCACGATAATAATTACAATTTCTAAATAGGGTTTCGTATTTTTCCGTAAGACAAGTACAAGTTAGAAATGCCGATTTTTTTACCTTTTTGACTTTCTTCATATTTATTCATAATTATCTAATTGTCTTACAAAATGAGATTTCAATATTTTATTGCCATCATGGCACGGTTAATCTTTTTATGATTGATATAGTAGTTTCATAGTTATAGTACTTTTTGTCGAGCGCGGCGATATTACAAGAAATTGCCGCGGTCTGCAATGAAATTACGCCCCGTACTCGAAAGGTCAAATTCCTTTCAGCATACTTTGTTTATTTTATTTATTTATTTATTTTCATAGTCAATGCTATGGAGCAGGGCAAGCCGGGGTATCAGCCCCGGGCGGCAATTAAAGGGGGCGCTAAATTCATGTGTTTGAAACAAACTAGTATGAACAAATCGCCTAGCACTCAGGGCGTACAATCGATTGTTCATTTGATTTTGGAACCTTGTTGATTCTTGAAGTACGTGTGTGTCACGTGTGTGTGATGTCTCTGCCAGGGGAATTCCCGTCGCGCCTAAAAAAATCCTCCCACAGACACAAGGGAACGTAGCTACATGTTATAAACTCGAACAGCCGAACGTCAACGGCGGTCAGTATTATATGGATGTATTGGAAGAGTGCCTGGTCGCTTTTTCTGATGGTGTGCGGAAACCAGGCTTCCAATCTTACGTCGATTTTTCCTCAGTGGACAAGAGATAAATACAAAATCAAAATCAAAATGTTTTTATTCACAATAGAATTTGTAAAAAATTGCTTTGTGACGTCAAAATATGAAATACAATTTATGCTTTAAATTATAGATAATTTGTCATTCAGCTTACATTTCAAATACTTTATGGATATTGGATATAATCCCGATATAATGTAATATTTAACAACAGAAATATTTTGAAACAAATTAAAATATAGGTACAGTTAGAATTTAAAATAGTCATAAAATAATGAGATATATTTTTTCGTGCATGCATAATGTTTTCAAATATGTATTGACTAGGTACAGTAATAATGTTAATTTCTTTGAATAATTCTCTTAGGGAATCAGGTCTGCGCAAGTTGTATGTGGCTCTAACCGCCCGTTTTTGTAGAATAAAGATTGAGGGCATACTTGCAGCTTGTCCCCACAGTAAGATGCCGTAAGACATGTATGGGCAACCACCGGCCCGCTGTAAGATATGATCCGGCCCGTGAGACATTTTGAATACTTACCCAATAAAAAAAATATTACATTAGGTACTTACAGTGAGGCGGCAAACATCAAATCCTTTGATGTTTGATTAGATATGAGAGTAAGGGGTCCGACACACTGGGCCTACGTACGCAACGCTTGATGACATCAGCGCCCTTGAATTTGGATGGAAGCAGACACACTTATCCCATGCGATGTCGCATAGGAGAAGCGACGTTGCGTACGTCGGACCAGTGTGCCGGACCCCTAAGGGGTCTGACACACTGGGCCTACCGCCTACGTATGGATGGATTTCATAATCGGATTTCGGCACAACTGTTTCGAGATTGAAGTATGACCAGACCAGCACATTCTTTGGTGGACCGATTTCAACTTTTCAACTCTTACCGTGACCAAATGATGCCTGCGTGCCAAATTTCAGCTCAATCGGACGAAGCGTTCGGGCGCTATCGTGAAGGAATACACACAGGCATACAGACACTCAGACAAACAAACAGAAGTGCATCGACAATACTCTCATTGCCAGGAAAGTGACAAAGTCTTTTATTTCGCAGTTTTTTGCTGGACGCCGGAATGATAGTATTTCTCAACAAACAAGACTTGCTGCAGAAGAAAATCGACGACGGAAAAACCATACAGAAGTACTTCCCAGAATATAGAGACTTCAAATTAGCGAATGAACCAACGAATATAGACGAATACACCAGAACCAAATTATTCATCAAGAATTTGTTCGTGGTTAGTATCCATGCTTCTTCTTAATTGTTATAATAATAAACTCTTTATTTACACTTAAATCATAAAATACCAAAATGCGAATTTGTTGCTTCATTACAATATCTTTCAACTAACATAATCACAGTACTGTGGTACACAATGCGCGCTTTGTGATAGTTGACACAGTGTGCGGCATCGGAATCGACATCGGTCTGGAGACTATGGAAATACACTGTTTCCTAAGCAGGGAATACACTGGAAATACACTGTTTGGGAGTTAATGAGCCCTTGCTGAGTTGGCCACGAAGACCCATTCTGTTCAGGGTTGGTCACACTCACGGGTCAACGCCTATCCGACGGCCTCCACGCATGAAGGACTCTGGCCTTACGGTTAGTTTCCCCTGCGAATCAACCTTCTGGCGTTCCTGGACGGTCTGCGCACCGTGCGGTGTAAGCCAATCGACTGTGCACTCTGAATAACAGTCGGGGGAGTCTGGAAGCGGTACTGTTTCCTATAGAGCGGGGGTGGTTGCGGCCCTTACGGCGACTGCTCTTGAAACGACCATCGGTTACCCGATCCTGGGTGAACAGCCGGGCAAAGGACGCTGTGGTCCGCGATAGATTCGGTATACACCGTTTCGCCGCTTCGTAAGGGAGAGGACCGCGCAAGCGACCTCGAACTCGTAACCAATCGAGAGACTGGAGTAATCTGGTCACAATTGGAAGTATGGGCGTGAGTGTAAGCGCGCCGGGTAACACTCCTGGCTATCTCGCGGTTAAGGCGTTGGCCTCTTACGGGCTTGTGGCGGAGCTAGATGGTGGACTGTTTTGTCCAAGTCTTCTGCGCTCACTCCAGGGAGATAGAACGACTAATCGTTTAAACTTCCTGAGGTGACGGGCTCGCCCGCTGTAGTCGACAACCTTAGTTGTTTCCTAAGCAGCGGGGGGTGAATGTTCACCTGTTGTCATGCCACTCTTGAAATTACCTTGGGCCACTCGATCCCATGTGGCACTACAGGCAAAGAACGTCCATATCCGCGATAAATTCGAACTGAATTATTATTATTATTATTTATTTATATACACTAGCAGCTTTTGCAGCTGGTGCGTGTACTTCACGTGTTGAGTGTACTGTTTGTCTTTGTTTTATTTTATTCCTTACACTTTTTAATTGCCATTTTTACTAAATGTTTGTCTAGTAGATTTTTAAAACCATTCACTGAGATAGCACTTATCACTTCTTGTGGTAGTTTGTTCCAAGAGTCCACCACTTGGTTAGTCAAAAAGTACTTTCTTGGGTTGGAACTAAAACTGTTTCGGTTTAGTTTTAAGGAATGTCCACGGAGTTTCTCGTTGGTGTTCATTGTGTACATTGCATTAAGGTTGGCTACATCATAATGACCATTTAGAATCTTAAACGTCTCGATGAGGTCCCCTCTTTGTCTTCTTTGCTCAAGTGTAGTAAGACCCAGTGCATCCAAGCGGTTTTCATAAGGCTTGTTCCTTAGGGATGGAACCATCTTGGTTGCCCGCCTTTGCACTTTCTCCAGCAGTTCAATGTCTTTTATGAAGTAGGGGTTCCACACCTGGTAAGAGTATTCGAGGAGAGGGCGGACGAACGTTTTGTAGAGTTTGAGGAACAAATCAGAGTTTATGTAGGAGAAAGCTTTCCTAATCATGTAAAGAAGTGAGTTTGCTCTTTTTACAACTTCTACTATATGCGGTTCCCATTTGAGGTCCTGGGACACAATTACTCCAAGATCTTTCTGTGTGGTAACTGGGTGTACAGGTGTTCCCTCGATCGTGTATTTGTGATGCGGATTCTTGGGACCTATATGCAGTACGGTGCATTTCTCTGCGTTTAGTGTGAGAAGCCAGTCCTTAGTCCATTGCACGATGTGGTCGAGGTTGTCTTGAATCAGTTGACGGCTTATTAGTTGAATTATAGCTGTAATACAACAGGTAGAGGTCGCGTAAGCGACTTCGGTCTCGTAACCAGTCGGGAGGATGGATGTATCCTGAAGGTTAATTCCAGACGAAGATATCCTGCCAAAACTGATTGTCAGCGGGCGAGGCTGCCCGCTGTGTACTTTTCCCAGTGCCTCGCCGTGAGGCGTTGGCCTCTGACGGGGAGATGGCGGAGCTTGACGGTGGATTGTTTTGTCCTAAGTCTTCTGCGCTCGCTTCACGGGAGATAGAACGATTATTTCGTTCAAACTTCCTGAGGTGACGGGTTCGCCCGTTGTAGGTGACAACTCTACTACTACCCTCTTATGATAATTATCTTGTCGAATCTCTCATCAACACATGTGTAGGGGAGACCGGGGACAGTTGGATCACTTTTTACTTTTAGGTGATTATTGCCTAAAGTATTAAACTCTAGATAGATGTATCAATATGATTGAATAGACAATTTATTCAGCTATCTAATTCAATAATCAATTTTAATTAAAGTCAAATACTTCAACGACTGTAGACCAGAAAAGAGACCATGGTAGATTGTATCAATTGTCCCATACCCGGGGACAAATGATACATAATTTCAGCCGATGAAAAAACGTACATTTTGTTCCATGAAAAACTATTTTTTAACGGTAATAGATAGATAATTTTATGCTTTTTAACTCAGATATGAAAAGAAATAGAATATTTAGGTGCGAATATCTGAAAAATTAATTATATAAATCATCCTCTAAAATTTTATATATAAGTCCTATAACATTATAATGAAAACAAAGTGACGAATCTTAAAGAAACAAGTATAATTCAAGTTTTCTTTTTGTAAATTAAGCAAGCAAATCCAAAATAGTTAATGAAAACTAAAAGTAAGAAATTGTATGAAAATAAGTTTGTATCAACCGTCCCCATGTTTCAACTGTCCCCATCAGTTTTTAACTACTATTTTCCTAATAATAAACATTAAAAGTCACTTTGGTATTTACGAATAAAACTAGTAAAACTGTTCGGGATCATTTTTATTAGATATAATGTACATATACATTTAACATTTCTATTTTAATCGAGATCATAACAAACATTCTTTTTTAGTTCAGTCAACATTATACACCTACATGTATGTATTCTAACAAGAATAAAAAACTAATTCATCAAATATTTTGGTTTAAAACACTCCTCATTTCGGGGCTACCAATAAACTTAATAATTACTTTATAAATCATAGCCATAAAGCCACGTACTGACGATGCGAAGCAAACGCTGTGAAAGGCGCATGGCAAGATACATCTAAAATGTCAACAAATTGTTAAACAAGATTAAACGAAAACTTAAAACTTAGGCGTTAGTAATTTCCTTTTTTTATCGAGATCAAAATTAACATTCTTAATCTTGGTCAGTCAACGTTACAAACCTCGAGCTAAAAGTTTTCTATGAAATCCACATTCAAATGACGATAGTTTTTCCTCTTCTTTATAAAATGATTTTGAAATTATTATAGAAATTAAATGTAATAAATAAATTAAAAATATTTTTAAAATACCATTAAAAATTAATAAATTTATTATTATTATTTTTTTTTAACTTTTTAATTGGAAATTAAATGGAAATTAAGGGAATTAAAAGGCTTAAATGGCTTAGAATGGTCCTTGGTGGCCCAGCTTCGCAATCCACTAGCGATGCTCAGACCCTGGGGAGAGCTCGGTCACGTAAGCCTAATGAACTAGAAGTTCCTACCTTGGATGCTGTTGCACTTCCTGGATACAGTCCCGCTGCTGCCGTCTCCTCGTACTAAGGCTCGTAACGAGGGTTTGTAGGACCCTTACGCCTGTATCTGTACTCACTTAATACGTGTAGATAAAACACACAAATGGACACCCGTTCACTTTGAATTTTCACACAAGTCTACCATAGTGACTTCGAAACTTTTTACTCATTTAACCGCAGGTGCCTGGTCTTTCCCGTTTGCTAATGACTTGTCAAATTAGCATCATACCTTTTCCTACGTTCCTTATTAAATCGTCCGTTTTTAAGATATTTCGCGTTTGGTACCTGCTTTTACAAATTTGGTTGATCCTTTTTATTTAAGTGCCCTTTTATTTGTTCAGGTGTATATTATCTTTTGTTTGAAATTCCCAATTTACAATAATAAATTTATGAGTCCGTTGGTCATTTCTTCACCGGACATTAGGCGATTTTATTTTTGGTTCTTGCCGAAATACGTATTATTGAGATATTAATTATGATATGTGAAAAAGGAGATGGCTATCATATTAACGATAACAACATATCATAGAGGGGCGCTGTACCATATAAATCAAAATTATGTCGTCATGAAGACTAATTAGTCATGACAATCATAAAACTGACAATACTGGATAATGAATCGTCAACGGGGACAGTTGATACACGGGGTCAATTGATACGTATCAATTGTCCCCTTCAATATTGTATCAATCGTCCCCGGCGACACTTTTTACCAAAAAAACAATTTATTCTGAACTACATAGCACATATCCAGACAAAATAATACACAAAAGAATCTCAAGACCCAAAGGTACATGATAGGTAAGGCAAAAGTGAACATCATTACATCCATCATGAAAAATAAGTTGATTGAAATGTTACGTAAAATTTACATTTGGGGTCGTGAAATTTTGTCGGCTCCCTGTAGGCGTTTGCACAATCCGACGTCGGCGACTAACTAGAGGTTATACGGGGCCCTATAGAGGTATAATCTGTTGGCACTCACACATTGATAGCTATCATAGGAACTGAGAAAACGGCTTTGTTTTAACTGTCCCCTGTATCATTTGTCCCCGGTCTACCCTACTACAAATATTTATTTTGTTCAATAAAACGTTTTTCTTACATTTCAGAGCGTGACTAAGAAGCAACAGGAACCGAAAAAGCTCTCCACTTCTGGAGGTAGTTTCATCAACTTAGATAGGACTACGTCTAGAGAGTGCTACTACCACTTTACTGTGGCGACGGATACGACAAACGTTAAAAGAGTGTTCAATGACGTGCACCAGATCATTTTAAACAAAATATTGAGTGATATTGGAGTGTATTAATTTTTTTTTAAAAGTAATCTTTGATATGTTCCCTAACACAGCCATCAAGCATTATTTATTATACAGGTACAATAAATAATGCTTGACATTACATTTATTATAAAAGTAAATATGTATTAAATTATTCTATAATAAAAAAAAAAGAATCAAGTTCTTGTTTTAGCCCCTCCTCTCGCGAAGTAAAAATTCAGCTATCACTTTTGCGCGCGACATTTTCGCGCGTAAAATCGGCGCGAGTCGACGACCTTGATACAAACGACCATAACTTGTAAACCACTATACGGATCATAAAAAAAATACTGTAAAATGATCGCATTGAAATTTGACATATAAAAAATTATAACCTGGAAATTGGGGGAGTCGGCCGTTGGTCCCGCAAGGGACGTTACGGAGTCACCGGGTTTCCAACTACCTAGTTGATATCTCCTTTCGATCTCCTTTGCACTCAGGAGCAAGCCCGACATACCTTTTGTGTTTTTTACGCTATTTATAGTAAAAAAAAGTGTTACCTCTTTACTCTTCAATCTTCAGTTTGAAATTTACTGCTTGTATCGTAGATTCAATAAAGCACACTGAAGCTTTTTACTGCTAGATAGAATTTAACATATACTTATCAGCAGTCGCATACCTCCAGCGGCTTTAAGAAACGTCGTTTTATTTGCTTGAGCGAGTGAAATCAAGTTAAGACAGAACTCACCACAAGTGGCAATTTCCTCCATTGTTTATCAGGCAATAAAAACCACAAATCAATGAAATTATACAATAAAAAATCTGCTGTCTCACTTGCTCAAAACAAACGAAACTAAATGCGGAACACCCTCGCATTCTACTTCATGCTAACGCAAGCCTGGCTTATTCGTTAGTGCAAAAGTCGTATAGATATATATATATATTGTTTTGCGTAATTTGCCACAGGTTAGAATAAAAGGACAACTGATTTGAAAAGCCCCATTGCAAGCCCACGTGTGCGAACGAGATGACTAGCTGAACTCAACTCGGTAAAAGATTGCAGCAAATTGTTGCACTGTCGATAACCTGTCTTGTCGCGTGGAGCGATCTGTGCCCGCTAAATAGCAATAGGCGCTCGCAAATTCATTTATTTTAGCATCTTTAGTTTAGCGATCTTTTGAAGAAAAGGGCAAGCCAATAATGGCAATATATGGTGTTAGATTGTCTATCTTCAAAATTCAGGTGGCGCTGATAGTATTGTCCAGCGAAACTAATAGCAATCTATTTGACCATCAATCAAGGCCGTGCCCAGAATTTTTTTCGGGGGGGGGGGGTCCAAAAAAAAAAAAGACCGGCTAATTCAAATTCAATTTTATTACCCTTACATTAGACGGAAGAAGCCCGCCACTGAAAATACTGTAGGTACTAACTACTAACTAACATTTTCGTTTTTAAACCTAAAACCTAAACAATTTTTTTGGTATAGTCCTATTTTTATTTATACACACCATCCACCACTTCCTATTAGGCTTTTAACTTTATTTTGGAGTAATTTGCAGCAAAACAACATGACTGACTGACTACTGTCGCGGCAACAGGAACAACATCGTCCTCATTATCCGTTTTTTAAATTATTTTTGGTAACTGTTCAAACATCAAACGTATCACGTACGTCAAACGTTCGTTACACCGTGTAATAGCAGGTCGCTGGCCATGCCAATCGTCCAATAATTGACTCAAGCGGAGACAAACATTTGTGTCTTGAGTCTTTTGACAGCTCTACCATTACACTATAAAATCAATGGCTCTACGCTCTGTTCGATATGAGTAAAACGGATAGATATAAAACTAACACCTAAAAACATACACGTGAACGCCTTAGAATTGCTCGGAAACGTTCTGAGCGCCCTCCGCTAACAGAGCTTTTGATGATATGACTAAACACGACGCTGAGATGAATGCGAGTGTCCAACTCTACTAGTTGACACTAGACTGCGGGGGATATGTCGGTCCGACAGTCCGACATCAAGGGTCTGTTATCGTACCTATAGATTTCTACTGTCACTGAAATATCGTACTGCTGTTATTTCTTCCTCTATTTCAACCCGATAACATAGCTTAGCGGAATACCCCTAATGTATTTTTTGCACCCAAAAGTCGATTTTATCTAGTGTAAATCTATTTCATTTTGGAAAGTCGATTCTATCTAGTGTAAATCCATTTCATTTCGTGGGGGTCCGGACCCCTTGGACCCCTCCCTTGGGCACGGCCATGCCATCAATAACAACATTGATCGTGAATGTTGTATTGTAAAAGACTGATTGATTATAAAAATCCAACAATTTAACCAATGATAATAATCATTTTTCGGAGTACATGTGTATTTCTAGGGGGTGCGGGGGAGTGGTCCCCCACCCCCCGCACCACATTCTCAATACTCGACTTTAAAATCAAAACTGCTATTCAAGTATTACTCGAGTACTGCTCGGTACTCGAGTAATGATCAACACTCGACTATAGATTCGGATGTACGTACATAAGTTACATTACCTCTCAGAATAGCAGAGTATACAATGGTAAATGATATTGATTTTTGGATATTGATACTGATACTGCATATTCGGCACTGCATTTTAAACGAATTCACACAAGAAAAAAATGCTTCTAAAGCAAGGGAATCAATTTGCAGTGTTCTTGGTGCCGACGTTATATCCTATGCAACGTGTAATAATTGGTTCAAAAGTTTTAGAAGTGGTGAATTGATCTTAGTAACCAGCCGCGCCCCAGACAGCCTCGAAACGAAAATTTGATGATGCGGAATTGCAAGCTCTACTGGATGAATACTCGACGCAAACGCAACAAGGGCTTGCAGCTCAGTTAGGAGTCACCCAAACAGCTATTTCCAAGTGTTTGCACCTAATTAAAAGAAAATAAAAGCTTGTTAACGTTGGATTCCACCTGTGTTGACCGAAAACAACCTAGTTTAACGTATGAACAATGCCTTTCACTGTTTGCCCGGCAACAAAAAAAGACTTCTTGTGGCAATGTGGGACGGGTGATGAAACCTATCTTTCTTAGGAGTATAGCAAACTTAAAAATTCTGGGATAGATTCCGTGCAACCCAGTACATCGGAACCAAAAGAGGACATCCATTTGAAAAAGGTTCACCTGTGTATCTGGTGAGAAGTGAACGGTGCACCTTATTAAGGACTCCTGAAAACTGGTCAGACAGTGACTCCGGAACGCTACAGCTCACAATTGAGCACACTGAGAGAATAACCTTATCAGAAAAGGTCATTTACTGGGCAATAAAGCAGGCAAGTCACACTGCTGCACGGTGGCGGGGCAAGACTTTAATTTGACGTGGGCAAGGTACATTTCGCGAGGCCCTCTGGCGGCCGTGCATAATTTTGTGGCCTGGTTGTGAGAACACGAAAATGAATTTTATTACAATTATGCCGGATTTTAAAAACTCGGTCCTTAAGCTATCATTTCGCCAAAATGAAATTGGTAAATTATTTCCATATTAATTGTAAATTATCTTTAATCTGTTACTGTTTTCCAAAAAATTAAAAACGAGCGAGATTTGTCTTCAGTTTTTGGAAAACCTTGAGATGATTCCCAATATTAAAAAATACCATTTACGCCAGCGTATGGTCTATTTGCATAGTATCAAGACTTGGAACTTCCATACAAAAAATATAAGAAAAAAATGTTTGATATTACGTAATTTCCAGAAATGTTATGGCCAAACATTATTTTTTTTCTATTTATTAAAGATACTTTTGAGTGATATAAAAAATAACACAGTGATCCTAAGTTATTTTATTATTGTAATCTAATTTTTACTTCATAAAAAACTATTCATTTAATAATTTATTATATTATAATTGAAAAGCCAAATCGACTATATTAGACGACGCGCGAAGCCGAAATTGTCATTCGTAATTGGCCACTGCCAACGGTGGGACGTATTACCTGGTCGCCGCGGTATACCTATACATCTTTATGTATATATCGAAAGCGCGCGGGCGCGTGGCATTGCAAAAATACCTAAATGTTTAGTCGCGTCAACTCGGAAGGGAGGCTTAAGACTTGTGAGGGACCACCCCTCACTAGACTCCAATTGCTCGTGACTGAGGAGTGGAGCTCATCGGGGGTTTTCTCTGTAGTAAAAGTCGTCTTGTTGCAGTTGAAGTAGTTTATTGCAGAAGTTATTCGATGCTTGCCAGTTGTAACGCTTCGATTGGTAAGTCGCGGTGCGTGTAGTGTGTGAGTGATGATGATGTTTGACTCGTCAAAGATTGATATCGCGGATAATAAAGTGACTGCTTGATGATGATGATAACGAGGTGTAAACGCGGCTGTCGGTCACTAGAGGATGATAAATAATCGATCGAATGTACGATCGAATAGCGCGTTAAATGACGCAATGCCGTATGCATGGGGGAAGTGAGTATGTCAGATTCGAATCGATTAGAAGAAATGACATCGGCTGTGTCTGCAATAATTGCCGAAATTATATAGAATTCAATGTAGGTTGCCGCGTGTAATATTAAGTGTGTTTGCGGTTATGGGTTTCTAGAATCTAATTCTTTTGTTGACTGATATGTTGGGCGAAGTACCAACAGACTCCTTTCCCAACATGCATCGATGATGATGATGATGCATCGGCTAACGTTTGATAGCTACATTTGACATTCATTTTATTTGCTAAAAATCTGAGTCAGCCTTAAAAACCATAACTTAACAAGTAACATTTTTACACATTTCTGTCCTCACTGAGGGACAATTATGAGGTTTCCATTCCTCGTAGCCATTGAATGTACATCTTTTCGTAAGGAGTAGATATCGGGATTATTTTTAATGAATTCACAACATTCCAGTATATACAGAGTCATTCAAATGTAGAGATATGGTAATAATAGTCCCATGTTTTCTTTCTATAGCACAGACATATTTACAAAATCGACCCCCAGTTCCATAAGGGCAGTCATAATATGTTGCCATTTCACAGCCAACGACGTTCAGATCAGTCTTCTCTTTGACGAAGTAGGTATTGTCATCCATGTGTACAGTATCTTTAATACTGCTAATTGCTTGGCAAAAAAAAATCATATGCTAGCGTAATATTTTTTGCTCTCCCATCTCAAGAATCAACGTCTTCTTGAGGTAGGGGAAGTGGGGGCATAACCACATATGGGGGCACAACCGTTTTCTACCATTTCGTGGTTTATTTCTTTTGAATAGCAACATTTTTTTCGACATGGTCACACATTTTCAATGGCCGCTCTCTTGACATGTTGTGTCAGTGACGCTGGTTGTGCGAAGAAAAAGTTATTTGCATTTTTGTTAAATTTGGTAAGTTGTTTATAATTACGTAACAATGTTATAGATGCGATAGGTAGGACCGATTACTATAGTTTTATGATTGAGTGATTTACTTAACTTGAGAGATCTTTATTGCGTTTTGTTTACATCGTCTGTTAGTAATCTAACCTCAAATTACCAGACACAGCGAACGTTAATTTTTAAAACGAGTACCTGAGGCAAAACCACATAGGGGGACAACTGCATAGGGTGCGGTTATGCCCCCAAAATATTTTTGTATACTATTTTTGTTTAATTCTTGACGTTTTGCAGGTACAAAAGCGATAGCTTTTGAAAATAGTACGGAACTACGTGCGCTGTACAACGCGGCAGTCGTGGGATGAACGTTCCATGAGAAGTGCTGTTGAGGCTGTTATTAATAAAGAAATGGGCTTCAAAAAAGCGTCCATGAATTTTAATATGCCTACTAGTACTCCTAGAGACAGAGTAAAAAATATTAAGGGTGGGTTGCAGGATATTGAAAACAGCGGAGCTAAAGGGCGTGGGAACTTCAAAACTGTCTTTAGAAAAAATCAAGAAAAATAAATGGTGGATCACATTCTGTACCTGAAAAGCCGTCTGTTTCCTATTACTGTGAAGGATTTGCGGGAGATTGCTTTCAATTTAGCAGAAAAAATAACATAAAACATTGTTTTGATAAAGAAACTAGGATGGCTGGTACACATTTGTCGAAAATTTTCTGAAAAGGAATCCAATCATAACCCTGCGTAAACCAGAAGGAGCTTCAGGACCTTCCAGAGACCTCATTAAATTGCCTGATAGAGGAAGACCGGTAACGTCTCGCCAAACAAAAAGAAAAGGAAAGACTGCCATTTTGACAGGTTCTCCGTACAAATCAGAACTGGAAGACCTCAATTCAAAACAAAGACCCCACGTGTTACAAAAGGCAAAGGTAAAGGCAAGAAGACCCCACTAAAAACAAAGGAATTTAACGAAAAGAAGACGCCTGAAACTACTACAAATAAAAAATTAAAGCGGAAGGAAACACAAGCAGTGAAAAAACCGATCAAGAAAGCTAAACGCGATAGTGAAGATGAAGATAAAGAGAATTAATGCATATTTTGCTTAGATATGTACCTACTCTAAGTCTAAGTCAACAGATGGTTGGATTAAATGTACAAAATGTCCTGGTTGGGCTAATGATGCCTGTGCAGGCATAGATGAAGAAGACGATTTCGAGTATGTCTGTGATTTTTGCCAATAACAACAAAAATCGGTTGTGCCCCCAATGAAAATTGCTGGGTCGGTTGTGCCCCACTGTAGGGGCAACACCGTTTTTTTATATTAATACAGTTTTGAGGTTATAACTACTTTTTATGATGTTTTTGTATTTAAAAACTACTTCAATTGTGTGAACTAATAGTACAGTCACTAAATAAAGCCGTGAAAATGACTAAATTGCTTTATTTTCTCTATATTTTAATCGACTGATTGTTATTGGGGCGGTTTTGCCCCCACTTCCCCTATGCTTCAAATGTATTCCTCTGACCTACCTAGGCCTCTGACCAGTCATTAGTAAATGATTTTTGACCCAGTCATCAGTTTGTATGGCGGGGACTATAGCAGACAGGGGGCGAGACTGTCTGTCAGCTGAGTACCTTTCCCGGTACCTGTCGGAAATGTCGACTTAGCTAGACGGTAGATTTGTATTCGTCTCTAAGTCTTCTATGATCACTACACGGGAGATAGAACGATCATTGTCGTTAAAAGTCCCTGAGGTGACGGGTTCGCCGGGTTTAGTTGACAACCCAAATTGCGTCCTGCCTCGGAAGTGAGATGAATGTAAACTGCAGAGCAGGCGCGGATCTATGGGGGGGGGGGGGGCGACCGCCCCCCCCCCCAACGAGGATTGAAAAAAAAATATTCCGCTATTGGACAATGCCATAAACGACCTTAAAAATCGACTGCCACCCGAAACCTTAAAGGTTTTTAATTTAAACATTATAATGCCATCGGTAATAATAAAAGACGATAGTGATCACTCACATGTAGTAGCAGATCTTGTTAGAGAGCATAAGTCTCCTAGGAGTTCATGCGGCAGGAGTTCTGGGAGAATACAAGATCTGGAAAGAAAGTTTTAGAAGGGAAAAGAGAAATAAACCCGCTTATTCGCAACCAAAAAATATTGTAGATGTTCTAGATCTGGCCAACGAATTCATCTACCCTGGCATACATCGCCTCATCCTTATCATGGCCTCCTTGCCCGTAAGTGTGGCGACTGCCGAAAGAAGTTTTTTAACTCTGAGGCGACTAAAAACCTGGCTACGATCCACGATGGTAGACGATAGGTTAACAGGGTTGGCACTCCTGCATATTAATTTTTATATTTTAGTAGACAATGAGAAGATAATTAAAAGATTTGCAAAGAAAAAACACCGGAAACTGCAATTTGTAATTTAATTCTGTGTTATGCACTATTATGTATCATTTGTTCATTTAGAAGTAAAATAAAAACGTACGAGTGTATTCATTATTTCTTTTCCCTTTTTATAATCCTAGTTACTTAATTACCTATCTTTTTTCAGCATATTGGATGCCCTAAATTCACACTATAATTTATTTTAACTACCTATAGACAGAAACCCAACCCCACTGTCCGCCCCCCCCCCCCCAAAACAAGACGTAGATCCGCGCCTGCTGCAGAGCTACACGAATATCATCACTTGATTCCCGTGGTTGACGTTACGCGGGTGGGGATTGTCGAATTTCTCGAACGTTTGAATATCCGCCTAATGGAGGCCATCTGACAACGAAAAGCTTGCCCGTTTCGTTATATGACCATTTTTTTCTCGTGATCATTTATTTATTTTATTTATTTATTTATGATAGGTACGCAAACAATACTCTAATAATACATGATTATCGCTAACATTTTGACATTGTCTCTAAATAGTGTATAATATTTTATGCGTACTACGCACGCTTAATTAATTATTGCGTATGCGCCATTTATCTCTAGATTTACAAAATAATCAGTACAAAAATTAATATCCTTAAAAATTATCAAAACAAATATTAAAATTTTTAGAAATAGGTTTAGGTACAGTAAATTCTGAAAAACAATAAAAATGGTTAAAAAAATATATCAATTATTGTCTGGAATAAAATAATAAAAACATACGGTAAAAATAGCAATTTGTATTTGTATCATGACATTATCTTGTTTTGCGAACCTAGATTCAGTTCGCGTGGACCACCGTTTGGGAACCACTGCAGTAAACCCTCATTTTATTCTTCGATTAAAAGACAACATATTGTTTTCAACATTTTATTTCAATTTTAATGCATACAACGCCTATATATAGGGTATACATAGTGATGATAAAATGGAATGTATTTGCAGTGTGTAGGAATGTTAACATAATTATAACTATGTATTACAAATTCAGTCCTGTCTTAAAGTATATATTGAATAAATAGTTTTAGAAATGCGACATCATAATATGTGATTTGTAATTCAAAGAAATGCCATTCAAAATCAAGATAAATGCCATGCATAATTTTCAATGCCGAATCAAGAAACGTTTTCTCAGTGTGATAAATATAATAAATCAGTTTTATTTTCAAAAATGACTTTCTAATGGTTGCATGTACTTCTATTTCTCTTACTGAAAATAAAATTCTGGAAAACGATTAACAAACCAGGCGCTAGCTGTGGCGCAACATCAGGCGCAATATGTGAGTTTTTCAAAGTGCGAAATGTTTATTACATTAGCGAAGATGTTAATACACAGACAGTCTATGCAATAGATTGCAATAGACTGTCTGTGTATGGGCCCATCCACTTTGGGAGGTAATGGGCCCTTGGTGAGTTGGCCACGAAGACCTATTTGTTCAGGATCGGTCACACTCACGGGTCAACAACCATCCGACGGCCTCCACGCATGAAGCGAGAGCCCGGGTAGGACTCTGGCCTTGGTTAGTTTCTCCTAGGAGTCAATCTTCTGGCGCTCCTGAAAGGTCTGCGCACCGTGCGGCGTAAGCCAATCGATTGTGCATTCTGACTAACAGTCGGGGGAGTCTGGAAGCAGTACTGTTTCCTATAGAGTTAATGGAACTTAATGGGCCCTTGCTGAGTTGGCCACGAAGACCCATTCTGTTCAGGGTTGGTCACACTCACGGGTCAACACCTATCCGACGGCCTCCACGCATGAAGTGCGAGCCTGGGTAGGACTCTAACCTTTGGTTAGTTTCCCCTGGGAATCAACCTTCTGGCGCTCCTGGACGGTCTGCGCACCGTGCGGCGTAAGCCAATCGACTGTGCACTCTGACTAACAGTAAAGAGTTTCAAGGCGATAGGTGAGGGCAGCAAACCCCGCCCACCGCCCGGGCAGTTATAACGACGAGGGTCGTCTTGTCTGCCCGGGATGTCGTGCTACGACAACCCTGCGCGTACCAGAAGGGTAAAACGCGCAGGGGGTGAAATATGGTAAACCACCCCCCCCGTACCGCCCCGAGAACCCATTTATTCAAAAAATAAAAGGTATTTACAAAAAAATAAAAAAATTACTCTGACTAACAGTCGGGGGAGTCTGGACTGGAAGCAGTACTGTTTCCTATAGAGCTGGGGTGGTTGCGGACCTTACGGCGACTGCTCTTGAAACGACCATCGGCTACCCGATCCTGGGTGAACAGCCGGGCAAAGGACGCTGTGGTCCGCGATAGATTCGGTAAACACCGTTTCACCGCTTCGTAAGGGAGAGGACAACGCAAGCGACCTCAAACTCGTAACCAATCGAGAGACTGGAGTAATCTGGCCACAATTGGAAGTAAAGGCGTGAGTGTAGGCCCGCCGGTTAATACTCCTGGGTATCTCGCGGTTAAGGCGTTGGCCTCTTACGGGCTTGTGGCGTAGCTAGATGGTGGACTGTTTTGTCCTCAAGTCTTCTGCGCTCACTCCAGGGATATAGAACGACTAATCGTTAAAACTTCCTGAGGTGACGGGCTCGCCCGCTGTAGTCGACAACCCTAGTTGTTTCCTATAGAGCGGGGGTGGTTTCAGAGCTTACGGCGATGCTCTTGAAACGACTATCGGCTACAAGATCCGCGATAGATTCGGTTTACACCGTTTCACCGCTTCGTAAGGGAGACGACCCAAGCGACCTCGAACTCGTAATTAGTCGAGAGACCGGAGTAATCTGGTCGCAACTGGAAGTAAGGGCGTGAGTCTAAACCCGCTGGGTAACATATCTGGTTATCTCGATAAGGCAATGGCCTCTTACGAGCATGTGGCGGAGCTTGACGTTGGATTGTTTTGTCCTAAGTCTTCTGCGCTCACTTCATAGGAGATAGAACGATTATTCCGTTAAACCTTCCTGAGGTGACGGGTTCGCCCGTTGTAGTTGACAACTCTATTACTACACCTTTCCTATCTGGCCTGCTGACTCTACCCCGGCATTCTATGGCCAAAATACTGTCTGATCTGGAAGTATCAGCTTTTCCAAAACTCTTGCACTTTTTTTGTCGCTGGCTCTTGGCCTATGAGAAATTATTTGTTTCATTTAAATGTAACTCTGACGAAACGTTTTATTGTTCTGGAATAAAATATTTTTGCTGATATATCATGTAGAGAAAACGGCCCTTAATTTTGGACTACAATGATGCTATTTTTAGATAAATAGGAGTTCTTCTATTATTTACAATAAACATACGCGAGAGAAAGGCTCAACGATTTAAAATGCTTGAAATTGGAATCCTTTGTGTAAATTGTAAGCCATGAAAGTGTGTTCAATATGGACTGGACTTCCTAACTTGAGAATAAGCATAACGATGTTTAGTAGCGATCTATAATGTTGGTGATAGCGTCATTTTTGTGGGGTTTTGTGTTTTCGATAGAAATAAAATACGAGGAATACCTCGGGTGTAACTGAGCGGTTTGCGCACCGTGCGGCGTCAGCCAATCCGTGCAATCCGGCGAATAACTGGGGGAGTCTGGAGACGTACGTTTACTAAGCTCGTCTATTCTTAGAAACGATCCGTTGTCTCTTCGCCCGGAATCGGGTAGCCGATGGTCGTTTCAAGAGCAGTTGCCGTAAGGTCAACAACCACCCCCGCTCTATAGGAAACAGTACTGCTTCCAGACTCCCCCGACTGTCAGTCAGGATGTACAATCGATTGGCTTACGCCGCACGGTGCGCAGACCGTCCAGGAGCGCCAGAAGATTGACTCCTAGGGGAAACTAGCCCTAAGGCCAGAGTCCTATCCGGGCTCGCGCTGCATGCGTGGAGGCCGCCGGATGGATGTTGACCCGTGAGAGTGACCGATCCTGAACAAATGGGTCTTCGTGGCCAACTCAACAAGGGTCCATAGACAGCAGTAGAAAGCCACTGACCGCTAACATCAGTCAGAGGCCGCGCAAGCCTCTCCGAACCCGTGACAAGACGGGAGGACGGAGAGATCCGGCTAAATCTGGTCTGCGGTACAGCGTTTTTCTACCATCCTCACACAACCCTCAGTTCGCCAGTTTCTGTTGTAGCCAAAATCAGCACAACTCGCCCCCGCAGCACCGCGCCTTCTATTCACCTGACCTTGATCCGTGTGATTTTCTTTGTTTCCACGAATGAAGAGGGACATGAAAGGATATCGCTTTATCGATGTAGAAGAGGTGAATGAAAAAGTGACGCAAGAAGGAGCTCGCAGCCGTACAAACAAACGAGTCCGTTTTTTTCCAACAATGGAATCATGTATTAGATTGGTGTGTAAAGTCAGATGGATAGTATATTTAAGAAGTTAAGGTTAATTTGTAAAAAATAATAAAATACAGGTTTTTATAAAGAAACTCCGGTTACTTTTAGGTACCCATTCGTATCGTTATACTATCCTGGGGTGGCTGGTTCGGCCCGATGTAGGTGACAACTCCATAGTTACAATCAAGGGAAAAATAAAACAAGAGCCCTTCTCTTAAATGAACAAAAAAAACTTTAAAAAATCATGACTTTTACATATTATTATAACATATTAATAATTTACGGGATAGGTATAAAATTGAGCGTTGTGCGGTGTCCGAAGTAGTCGATGGTTATTGTTCACACTTAACCGCCTCCTTTGAAGAAGCGGTGGCGGCTCGGCTGCCGAACACCGGCCTCTACCACTCATTTCTTCTTCCGCATCTGCTTCTGGCGGCGTTTCTCCTCCTTCTTCACCTCGCGGTCGCGCAGGCTCTTGAACAGCTTGTACCCGAAGAAGACTGTCAACAAAAAGAGAAAGACACGTTAGTGTGTTATTTATTTCCATTACAGTCATTACAATTGTGTAGGCATGTCGAAGTAAATTACTCCAAAATTATTCCGATTAACAGAAAAAGACTATAAAAAAAATGTGCGTCTCAGCTCCGACGCGCGATCAAAGTTCATTCCAAGACTTTTCTAACAAGTCCAAACACAGCTATGATACGATGTTCCATCATGAAGTTCCAGTTTATATCTTCCGACTTCATCATCAGATCAGTTCGACAGTACCATATTATTGGATTGTCATCAGAGGATTGTATCATACATACAGCTGCCAATTTTCATGACGCTACGATCCTTGGTTAAATTAGTTACCTTAGATTCCATTACATAGTTACATACAGGTCGACCTAATAAAAGCGTGTTAAAAACGACAGATAACGACATAAACTATACTCTCTGCGATCAAAGAAAGTTCGGCTACTCAAAACGATAGTTCTCGCAATATGGGAGCTAACGGGCCCATGATGAGTTGGCCACGATGACCCATGTGTTCAGGGTCGGTCACACTCACGGGTCAACACCCATCCGACGGCCTCCACGCGCACGGGGTGCGAACCTGGGTAGGACTCTGGCCAGCGAACCAGTTTCCCCTGGGAATCAAACCTCTGGCGCTCCTGGACGATCTGCGCACCGTGCGGCGCAAGCCAATCGATTGTGCACTCCGACTAACAGTCGGGGGAGTCTGGGAACTGTATTGTTTCCAATAGAGCGGGGGTGGTTGCGTACCTTACGGCGACTGCTCTTGAAATGACCATTGGCCATCCGATCCCGGTTCAGAGCCGGGCAAAGGACGCCTTGGTCCGCGATAGATTCGGTATACACCGCTCGGAACCAATCGAGAGACCGGAGAAATCTGGTCACAATTGGAAGTAAGGGCGCGAGTGTCTCGAGCCGCCGGGAAGTAATTCCTGGCTTTCTCGCGGTAAGGAGTTGGTCTCTTACGGGTTGTGGCGAAGCTAGACGTCGGATTGTTATGTCCAAAGTCTTCTACGCTCACTGCAGGTCGATAGAACGACTAATCGTTAAAACGTCCTGTGGTGACGGGCTCGCCCGTTGTAGTTGACAACTCAATATAGTTCTCGCAATATCACAATTAACAATTGCAATAGCGATTGAAACGCGAGTGTGTTAGTAATAAACCTTTCTGACATGAAATTTTTCTGACCCTCTGCTGACACTAAAATATTCTCCGTGAAAATCTAAATTGACTATACAGTTATTTTCTTGATTTACCGACTTCGTTACCGACTAACAAAATATCGTTTACCAAGTTTTAAACCTGTCCTAACGCCAATTTATCGATTTGCGTTTTTTGCTACAAGCGACATTTGACTATAATTTCACATTATTTACTAACTACAGTACCGTGCGAATTATATGGAACAATACTGCTTTATTGAACACTAGCTGACCCGTGCCCACTTTGTTGGGCGGTAAAACTTTTTACTTGTGATGAAATTATGAGTGGTTTGGTTAGTACTGAGTGCTATGATTTATTTCCTGACTGCCAAAAGAACGGTTATATTTTTACTGCATATGTATGTATGCCATGCATGCCAATTTGACTATATTACCGTTATTTGTGAGTGTCTGCTTGTGAGTGTCTTATTTGTGAGTGTCTTATCTCTTTAACCATTTATGCAGTAAAAGTGAAATTATATGCAATAAAAGGGAAAAGTCTTTTGTTTTAAACACTTGAGACGATAAATTTACTTATTTTGATAATAATTCATAATTGTTGATAATGACCAATAAACATGACCTAACAATTTAAATATTTTTTTTAATTTGAAAAACTACTTTTTGTGACTTAAATATAAAAGTTAGACATATGCTGTCGCTGACTTTTTTGTAGGCATAGGCATTATCAAGTTCTACAACTTTTCTTTAGAATTTAATCATATATCTCTCATCGTTAAGGCAGCGTTAGTTAGAAACGTTTTCGTTCGACCGTTTTTTCCGGCTTACTTTGGAAATCCGACTACCACGAAAAAGTCTTTTCATTTTTCGGATTAATATATAGCCTATGACACTCACAAATAACGTGGCCTTTTATTGGTAAAAGAATTTTCAAAATGGTTCAGTAGATCCAGAGATTACTTCCTACAACGTCACAAACTTTACCTCTTTATAATATTAGTATAGATAAACATACAAAAACAGTACAGGTAATATAGATTGTTAGTTTTAATATAGAATGTGTTCTCCTTTTTAGTTGATAACACCTTTCACTCTTGTAGGCATAGAATATACCAGGTTTTAACAGCTTCCTTTCAGTTCATCATCGTAAAACCAGACTTGAATTACTGCATTGATCACCTTGGTTTTTGTTGTACAATATATTAGTCCGAATTCAAATTCGAACCAATATATTGACCTTATCAAACCATATGATACGAGGATGTAGCCGTAGGTACAAATTACATAAATACCATGATCTGGCAAATACTGTCACCGGACTGGTTTCACTGTTCACCTTCAAGCGGTAGAAGTGGGCGCTCGTGGCCTGCCAGCCAAATCTCTGTATTACCTCTAAACATATTGGTCTCTTGGGTTGACGAAATTATTACGCAAGTTTCGTGGGCAACCCAAGTTTCGTCCCCAGTAATAATAGAGTGGAGAAAATCATCACAGATGCGATTTTCTCTTAACAACTAGACAGCGAATAACTCTTCGAATTCAAACCTGGCGGAATGAAACATTGTTTATGCAAGATGATTCCACGTTGACAGTTCTGAGCGTACTGACCCTCGTGTGGTCTCGTTCGAAAGCGGAGGAGGTAACCTACAACTTGGGTTGTCGACTACAGCGGGCGAGCCCGTCACCTCAGGAAGTTTTGACGATTAGTCGTTCTATCTCCCTGGAGTGAGCGCAGAAGACTTGGGGACAAAATAGTCCACCGTCTAGCTACGCCACAAGCCCGTAAGAGGCCAACGCTTTAACCGTGAGATAGCCAGGAATGTTACCCAGCGGGCCGACACTCACGCCCTTACTTCCAATTGTGACCAGATTACTCCGGTCTCTCGATTGGTTACGAGTTCGAGGTCGCTTGCGCGGTCCTCTCCCTTACGAAGTTGCGTACTTTACGGCGACTGCTCTTGAAATGACCATTGGCCATTCGATCCCGGGTAAGAGGCGGGCAAAGGACGCCATGGTCCGCGATAGATTCGGTATTCACCGTTTCACCGCTTCGTAAGGGAGAGGACTGCGCAAGCGACCTCGAACTCGGAACCAATCGAGAGACCGGAGAAATCTGGTCACAATTGGAAGTTAGGGCGCGAGAGTCGGGCCCGCCAGGTAGCATAACTGGCTATCTCGCGGTAAGGCGTTGGTCTCTAACGGGTTGTGGCGTAGTTAGACGGTGGATTGTTTTTGTCCAAATTTTTCTACGTTCACTGCAGGTCGATAGATCGACTAATCGTTAAAACTTCCTGTGGTGACGGGCTCGCCCGTTGTAGTCGACAACCCAAGTTGTTAGTCAGAGTGCACAGTCGATTGGCTTACACCGCACGGTGCGCAGACCGTCCAGGAGCGCCAGAAGTTTGATTCCTAGGGGAAACTGACCATAAGGCCAGAGTCCTACCCAGGCTCGCACTTCATGCGTGGAGGCCGTCGGATAGGTGATGACCCGTGAGTGTGACCAACCCTGAACAGAATGGGTCTTCGTGGCCAACTCAGCAAGGGCCCATTAACTCCTTACACTCACAGGTAACCTACATGGCAGTGTGACCAATATAGCAAAAAAAATCCCCTTGCACGTGAGAGCCATAGCTCGTATATCGATATACCTTCCTGGGGTGGCGGGTTCGCCCGTAATGGTTGGCAACTCCAAAGTCGCTACACTCACCAATTATTAAAATGAAGAGTACGAATCCGGCGAGAAGATAGTACTGCGCGTTTCCCAATAAGCTAATGGCTTGGGCGTTAGCCAACTTGCTTAATCCGCCTTGGATAATCTTATCGGCTATCTGCTCCTTGATGTGTCGATTTGCCAGAGCCTTCTCTTCGTCAGAGAGCAGCTCGTACTTGGCGGTGATACCCTTCAGCTTCTCCAGAAGTTCGCCGGTGTTAGCGTCGTTGCCCACTTTCTCTAGCAGGCGAGCCATCGCCTCCAGCGGGCTCTTGAACGTCTCAGAATCCTCGTCCATCGCGATGTTTCGAGGCTCACTATCACTTTCGCGCTGGTAGACTACGCGAAGTAGTTCATACCACTGAACACATGTTGTCCTCGCAAATAACGAATCCAGTAGGATCTTATCAATCGGAGTTACAACGTTATCTGCTAACTGCTTGAGCGGAGATTATCGTTGCTATTAAGCATTGAAAAGATATGCGAGAGGTGTGTAGAGTAGTGGATGCACAGAAAAAAACAGATTTTGTTATATTAAATGATTAATATTATGTTGTCCTTCGTGGTTCAGTCGACTAGCCTTGTATAACCGCCCTACACATACGAACATATGTGACACGTTCGCTATATGACCGACATGTGACCGTCAATAACGAAGAACTAACTCAAGTATCCTCAACAAAGTTCTTGGGATTCGTAATCGATAATGAGTTACGTTGGCGCCTACATATTGATGCTTTATGTGATAAATTGGGAAGAGCGTGCTATGCACTCTATCGCATCGCTTCATTCCTCGATTTATCCGCGCTGCGCATGTGTTACTTTGCATATTTTCATTCACTGCTAACGTACGGCGCGGAGTTATGGGGGCGAGAAGCCGACAGGCAGAGGGCCTTCGTTATGCAGAAGCGTGCAGTCTGCACAATAGCGCGTGTGGCGCTTGATACGCCAGCTAGGCCTTTGTTTAGAGATCTCTGCATCACGACGCTACCGTCCATTTATATAATGGAAGTAGCGCTGTTCGTTCGCAGAAATCTAGCCGACTTCAAAGTGAATGGTGTGCATCACCATTATCCAACAATATCCCGTAGCATGCTAAGTTCGGTAAGTCGTGCATTATCCAAGTCGGAGAGGCTAGCCTATATCGCCGGCCCAGCGGTTTACAACAAACTCAGCGAGCACATTAGCCAGGCGCAATCTCTTGACTTATTTAAGAGACGCCTTAAGAGGTACCTCACAGATAAGGCGTTTTACTCACTGGAGGAATATAAATGCTTTGGTGGCTAAAGTGTTTATTGATTTCTTTGCATTTTGTCGTGTATTTCCTCTTTTTACGTTATTCTTGTATTTTTTTTGTGTATTGTTATTTTTTCTTTACGATAAAAAAATGTTTGTTTGCTAATATGTATGAATGTTTGCTAATCTGTATCTGACTTGTATACCAGTATACTAATAAAATGAATATGAATAAAAAATGAATATATTATCGCTCGAAATAATATAATTATTAGTACTTGGGAAATAGAATTCAGAAGGTTGATGTAGACCAAACCGGTGGGGCATGCCCCCCCCCCCCCCCCCGGTGGGGCGTAAAGAGATCTTAGGGGGGGCATGAAGTAGTGCAAATTAAGACTAAGAAGCGAAATCGTCTTGCAGTCGATAATGATTTGTGAATAGCTCTGTCAAAAACAGAACCTGATATCGACCAACTGGTTCAAAAAATGCAGGCGCAAACATCCCATTAATAAATAATAAATCGTGAGAAATAAATATCGTAAATATAATTTGTGTTTTTTATTGAAGCAATGAAGAAAACTATAGGGGGGCATCGATTTTTTTCATAATCCGGGGGGACACCATGCAGAAAAGGTTGGGAAACCCTGATGTAGACGGTAAAATATCACCAGGATCTATGGTCACCATGGGCGTCCCACAAGACTCCATTATTGGTCCATTTCTGTTCTTAGTATATATACATGATTTACCCTTTCACATAAGGAATAACACGAAATTGTATTGTTTGCTGATGATACTTCTTTATTATTATTAAAATTAGTCGACACTTGTACAATTATGACGAAGTTAACAATGTACTCTCAAAAGTTGTCCTTTGGATTAATGTAAATAACCTACTATTAAATGAAAAAAAAACAGTGACAAAATTTGCTACGCCTAATGTTAAGCAGGTACAAACCAATGTAGGAATAAATGGAACTAGACTGGAGTCTGTTGCTTCAACTGTGTTTCTAGGGATAACAATGGACTCCAAATTACAATGGCGCCCACAAATTGAGAAAATGTCAGTAAAACTTAGCTCTGCGGCATACGCAGTTAAAACAATAAGGCGGCTGACTGATGTAGATACAGCAAGAATAGTATACTTTAGTTACTTTCATAGCATTATGTCCTATGGGATTCTTCTCTGGGGAAGCTGTGCTCAATAACATCTTTATACTACAGAAACATGCTGTAAGATAAACTTGGTCCTCGGGTTTCCCTTAGACAAAAATTCAAAGAGATAAATATTCTTACTGTTGCATCACAATATATACACGAACATCTGTTGTATGTCCACAAGAATATTGACAAGTTTTTAATAAAAAGCGACACTCATAATGTTAATACTAGACATAATCATAACCTTGTTGTACGTGCTACTCGTCTCCACAAAATAAGCAATTCTTTTATGGGACAATGTATACGCTTCTTAAACAAACTTCCTTATACTATTAGAGAACTATCTGTAGATAAGTTTAAAGCCACCATCAAAGCAATATTGTATAAAAAAGCATACTTGGGAGTAAGGCTTGGACGCATCATAAGAATATAAATTAAAAATAATAGTCAATTGTGTCTATATGAATAAGGAACATTTTGATTTTAATTTCAAGTAGTAGTAAACGGAGTGGGGGCTTGTTTGATGCATGATCAATCGATTGGCTGACGCCGCACGGTGCGCAAACCGTCCAGGAGCGCCCGAAGGTTTACTTCTAGGTGAAACCATGAGTCCTATCTTGGCTCGCTCGTCCACGTAGAGGTCGCCGGATGGGTGTTGACCCGAGAGTTTGACGTACCCTAAACACATGGTTCTCAGTGGCCAAACTGCAATAGCTCACTGCGTTGATCAATCTGGTTCGCTAAATAATCAATGACGAAACCAACTCACAAATGGTTGTAGTGATTTTCATCATCACGATACGAGGAATAAATCCAATCTCCACATAAACCGACAGCGACTTAGCAAAGTGCGAAACAGTTTTATTCACCAAAATTTGTCCTACTATAATAAGATTCCAGAGCAAATGAAAAGCCTTGGAGAGAACCAATTTAAAGAGATAATTATAAATTAAAAAGATAATCTATACTATAAAGAGGTAAAGTTTGTGACGTTGTAGGAAGTAATCTCTGGATCGACAGAACCGATTTTGAAAATTATTTTACCAATAGAAAGCCACGTTATTTGTGAGTGTCATAGGCTATATACATTAATCTAAAAATTAAAAAACTTTTTAGTGGTAGTCGGATTTGCAAAGTAAATCGGAGAATAAGCGGTCGAACGAAAACGTTTCTAACTAACGCTGCCTTAACGATGAGAGTATGATTAAGTTCTAGAGCTTGATAATGCCTACAAAAAAGTCAGCGACAGCATATGTCTAACTTTTATATTTAAGTCACAATTAGTAGTATTTTATATTAAAAAAAATAATTTAAATCGTTAGGTCATGTTTATTGGTCATATTATCAACAATAATTCTTATCAGAATAAGTAAATTTATCATCTCAAGTGTTTAAAACAAAAGACTTTTCCCTTTTACTGCATATAATTTCCCTTTTGCTGCATAAATAGTTAAAGAGATAATACGCTCACAAATAAGACACTCAAAAGAAGACACTCACAAATAACGGTATTATAGTCAAATTGGCATGCAAATACATACATACATATGCAGTAAAAATATAACCCTTATTTTGGCAGTCAGGAAATAAATCATAGCACTCAGTACTAACCGAACCACACTCATAATTTCATCACAAGTAAACAGTTTTACCGCCCAACGAAGTGGGCACGGGTCAGCTAGTTATAAATAATTTGGTTGGAGAAAGAAACCCAATTTATGGTGTAAGGGAGTTTGAAAATATTGTATTGAGTAGTTGATTGTATTGTATTGTATTGTAGTGCTAATGATGATGATGATGATGCGAATTATACGGTTTTCTAGGCTCGGCAGGATAGTCGCACAAAATATTGACGTGACATTTAATTTTGTAGCACAAAATGTTATTTTTCTTTTGTTTACACTTAACCGCCGTGGTTATTTAAAGTGTTTTTACCACTTTTTTGTGGTACATCCCATTATTTATCAAGTGGCAGCTTCTAGCATGCGGTCAGACTACAGAAGTTACCGAGAAAAGTATTCGTTTCCGCTTACTAAGAAACCGACCATGCAAATTATGGCGAGTTTAAAATAATTAGCGTTATATTAGAGATCGTACGGTATACTAGCAGGGCGGTTCGATGAATACATGGGCCATGCGACGGGCCATGCGAGTAGGCAAATCAAATCAAGTTTATTGTCTTCAACCGTGTACTGTTAAGTTTACAAAACGTTTGTAAGCATAGACATAAACTGTATATGTTTATAAACGTTTACGTCTTTGTTTACAAAACTTTGGATAGATGATATTATATAGATACTAGCTGACCCGACACGTTGTCCTGTCCAAATTTTAATAAATTAGTTGGAACAAAAGTAGGCGTTTAGTAGTACTCGCAAATTTTTATAGAGAACGCTTAATCGATATGTAATCCGTAATTTTAATAAATGCTGATGACAAATATCGAGCAATATTTCAACTAAACCACACAAAAACGCAGTTAATGGCTAATTTTATGTCCATTTAAAACTCGTGATGATGGAATTATTTATTTGGATAATGATTCATATTTTATTGCTAACTAGCTGACCCGTGCCCACTTCGTTGGGCGGTAAAACTTTTTACCTGTGATGAAATTACGAGTGGGGTTCGGTTAGTACTGAGTGCTATGATTTATTTCCTGACTACCAACAGAAGGGTTATATGTTTACTGCATATGTATGTATGTATTTGCATGCCAATTTAACTATATTACCGTTATTTGTGAGTGTCTTCTTGTGCGTGTCTTATTTGTGAGTGTCTTATCTCTTTAACCATTTATTCAGTAACAGGGAAATTATGTATATGCAGTAAAAGGGAAAAGTCTTTTGTTTTAAATACTTGAGACGATAAATTTACTTATTTTGATAAGAATTCATAATTGTTGATAATATGACCAATAAACATGACCTAATGATTTACATTATTTTTTAAATATAAATAACTAGTTTTTGTGACTTTTCTCTAGAACTTAATCGTATATCTCTCATCGTTAAGGCAGCGTTAGTTAGAAACGTTTTCGTTCGACCGCTTATTCTCCGACTTACTTTGCAAATCCGACTACCACGAAGTACACCCGTAGTACCACGAAGTGCAAATTAATGGAATCAAACAAAAATTTTCATAAAAACACGTTTATTAGCAGTATAATTACAAAATAAATTATACATGTACATCGTTACCACTTTGTATGACCACCCTTGTTTTGAATTAGCATTTCTACCCTGTCCGGCATTGAATCGATGAGATTTTTGCACATTTCCTTTAGTTTTTCATCTCTAGACCATACAGCGATTAGGGCACAAATCATCTTTTCCTTTGTGGAACAGTCCACTCTCCTTAGCTTTTGTTTGCAAATTGCCCAGAGATTTTCAATTGGGCTGATGTCAGGAGAGTTCCTAGGCCATTCAAGGATAGAAACATTATTGTCTAGCAATTTTTTTTTTACTTTTTTCGATGTATGGCACGGAGCAAGATCTTGCTGAAAAACTCCATTTCCACTGGGGTAAAGCCGTTGCAACGGAGGCACCATTTTAGACATTAGTATCTCAATGTATTTATACCCATTCATCATACCTTCAACAGGGGTAAGTGTTTGAGGCCCGAAATAAGTAAAACAACCCTAAAACATTTTCTTTAGGGGTGCTTTGCCGTTTGATGAATGTGTTTAGACGAAATCTTCTCTCCGTCAGCATAGCGAAAATGTTAAACACGGATCCCCTGTACAAAAAAATGGGACTCATCAGAGAATAATACTTTCCTCCAATCCTCTTTAGTCCAGTTTTTGTATTTGTTTGCCCACTGAAGGCGTTTTTTTTTTCATAGCGGGGGTTAAAATTTGTTTTTTGACGGGTCGTCGCGCCTTACGGCCACCTCAAGCAAGCGACGACGTACTGTTGAGTCAGGAATATGAACTCCTAATGTAGCTAGTTCTTTTTGCAGATCAATACTATTTAAGGAAGGGTTTATTTTACTCACTCTCATCAAGTAACAGTCATCTCGGACCGTTGTGGCTCTTTTTCTTCCACATTTTCCATTTCGACTAGGGGAAACAGTGCCATTTTCAATTTTGAGTTTTAAAAATTTTGAAACAGCACTCTAACACTGCACTTTTTTGCAATCTCTCTTTGGGATAGGAAAGTGTTTTCACTAAGAGTTATGGTGGCTTGTCTCTTTCTAGGAGTAATATCCATTGCTAAATAATTAATCGTTAAAAAAATTAACCAATTTAGTAACTTGACAAAATACGCACTGTTAACAATTACATAACCTTAAACTTGGAATTTATGCATGATGACAGCACCTGCTAGCTGTCAAAAACAGTGTTGCTACCTAAAACAGTGTTGACAAAAGAAAAACCCGTTTAATAACACAATTACCCGGGTTTTTTCAAATTTTCACTCATGATTCCATTAATTTGCACAAGGGTGTATGTAGTCTTTTTATTTTTTGGATTACTGTATAGCCTATGACACTCACAAATAACGTAACTTTCTATTGGTAAGAGAATTTTCAAAATCGGTTTAGTAGATCCAGAGATTACTTCCTACAGCGTCACAAACTTTACCTCTTTCTAATATTAGTATAGAAGTATAGATAATTTTTCTTCGACAAAAGCCCAAGCCGAAAAGACGAAGTGGTACTCGCGAATTCCAACAGAGAGGGCTTATTACTTTTTTTTTTTTGGAGGTATAAAAGCAGTTACTGTAGCTTGAATATAGTATGCTGTCGAGGACTAAACACAATAGTAAATAAACACACATTAAATGATGATGATGTCCTCCTCATCGTGATCCGACGACGGCGACCTCTTGGTTGACAGGACTTCTTCGAAGATGCGCGCGGAAGTGACTCGTGAAGCCCACTCTGTTTGAGTTCACCGCAGTTGTTGTAAGTGTATGTGTAGATGGGCTTCAGACGACTTTTGCGCTGTTGGCGGTTCGAGTGGTAACCGTGGAGCGCGTGGCAGTTAGGTGCCTTTGGGAGCTAAGGGGCCCTTGATGAGTTGGCCACGAAGACCCATTCTGTTCAGGGTTGGTCACACTAACGGGTCAATACCCATCCGTTGGCCTCCACGCATGAAGTGCGAGCCCGGGCAGGACTTTGGTCTTAGGGATAGTTTTCTCTAGAAATCAACCTTGTGGCGCTCCTGGACGGTCTGCGTATCGTGCGGCGTAAGCCAATCGATTGTGCACTCTGACTAACATTCGGGGGGTCTGGAAGCAGTACTGTTTCCTATAGAGCGGGGGTGGTTGCGGACCTTATGGCGACTACTCTTAAAACGACCATCGGCTACCCGATCCTGGGTGAACAGCCGGGCAAAGGATGCTGTGGTCCGCGATAGATTCGGTATACACCGTTTCACCGCTTCGTAAGGAAGAGGACCGCGCAAGCGACCTCGAACTCGTAACCAATCGAGACTGGAGTAATCTGGTCGCAATTGGAAGTAAGGGCGTGAGTGTAAGCCCGCTGGGTAACACTCCTGGCTATCTCGCGGTTAAGGCGTTGGCCTCTTAGCATGTGGCGGAGCTTGACGGTGGACTGTTTTGTCCAAGTCTTCTGCACTCACTCCAGGGAGATAGAACGACTAATCGTTAAAACTTTCTGAGGTGACGGGTTCGCCCGTTGTAGTTGACAGCTCTAGTAGGTGCCTTTTTAAGACATCTTTATAGCGTAGGTGCTGTCCGCCGACTTTGCGTGCGCGGAATGAGCGTAGAAAACTTGGGGACAAGACGATCTACTGTCTAGTTCACTAGCAACTCGTTAGAGACTGACGCCTTTCGGCGAGGCACTGGGAAAGGTAATCAGCGGGCAGCCTCACCCCCTAACTATCAGTTTTGGCAGGATATCTCCGTCTGGAATTAACCTTCAGGATACCTCCGTCCTCCCGACTGGTTACGGGGTTACACGACCTTTACCTGTATTACGGCGGTAATTCAGTTTGAATTTATCGCGAACCTGGGCGTTCTTTGCCCGTAGTGCCACACGGGATCGAGTGGCCCAAGGTCAATTTAAGAGTGGCATGACAACAGGTCAACATCCACCCCCGCTGCTTAGGAAACAGTATATTTCAATAGTCTCCAGACCCCTTCAGCAATTAGTCGGAATGCACAGCCGATTGGCTTCGCCGACCGGTGCGCAAACCGTCCAGTGGCACCGGAATGCAATCCCGCCGGGAGAAGCCGGTCCACCAGCTCTGAGGCCTGAGACACGGGAGTCTTACCCGGGGTAGTCTTTCACTCGAGGAGGCTTCTGAAGTATAGCAATATAGCGTATAGCATAGCAATATGGGTAGTACAATCGCTTTGTAAACGGCCAGCTTTGTTTTCAGTTTTAGATCATGCGATTTCCAGACACGCTGGTTTAGTTTGCCGAAGGCGGGGGCAGTTCTGACTATGCGTACTGGAATTTCAGATATAAGGATTTCAGACAAGTTAAATAAACAGTAAATAAACCAATAGTAAACATAAAAGTACAATAAACACAACAAAATTTCAACCACACAAAGACTTTGACGAGAGCAGAGCCGCGGGAACAGATCGTAAATAACAAAATAAACAATAATAATAAAATGATAACTGACAATAGAATAAAAGTATGTTGCAGACCACTTGCAGGCGCATATCTTTTACTTTTTTATCAGAGCAAAGGAAAAAGCAAAAGGCGATCGCATGACAGCGACAATACAAATGCTTAAATGTCACTTCAGATAAAAAAATCCACCAGCTGATGGAATAATTAAATATAGGATGTGCAAGAAAAAGCAAATAAAAAGGAAGAAAACTATTAAAACCTTCAAATACGGATCCTTGTAACACTGCGACCATTACTGATCTATTGTATTCACCACATGGTATAGTTCTGCGCTAAGCCTCGTATCATTTAAAAGAACCGCAACAGGTTTTTGGCGCCAGATTGTTTTAACTCCTCAGGTTGGAGGTAGTGACCACCCAAGCGGGTGTATCTTTTACGCATCGGCGGGTCACACTAGTACATGAGGTGCAGGGGAGTTTCCGCTGCCCCTTGGCAGAACCTGCAGAGCCGTTCTGCCCCTTGGCAAAACGGCTCTTATGCAAAGCATAAAGCTCGTTACATGAACGGGCCTATATTCTAGCTTGCTAATAAATTAGGTAAGATGCCGTTTATAAAAAGTTGTCTAAGGACTTTTTCCTGGCTACTTTTAATCTTTGTTTTTCTGCGGAAATCGTTTTTTCTTGCGTTTTATTGTCTTATCCTTTAACATCATATTTTTTTTTCAATCACTGTAATATGGTATTATCGAAACGATTAAAATATTATCGAAACGATTAAAATACGATAAACACGTGTGCAGAGTTCTACACAAACTGTGTGACTACAAAGTTTGAGATCGACTCATATACTCATGTACAGTAGGGCGGCGTCGCCTTCAGCGGGCGAACCCGTCACCCCAGGCTGATATAATGATAATTGATCGTTCTTTCAGCCGTGGGATGAACGTAGAAGACTTAGAGACAAGACAATCTACCGTCTAGCTCCGCCAACAAGCCCGTTAGAGGCCAACGCCTTACGGCGGGGCAACGGAAAAGGTAACCAGCGGGCAACTTAGCCCTCTATACTACATAAACGTCTTTATACTACAGAAACGTGCTGTAAGAGCTATATATAAACTTGGTCCTCGAGTTTCACTTAGAGAAAAATTCAAAGAGATAAATATTCTTACTGTTGCATCACAATATATATACGAAAATCTGTTGTATGTCCACAAGAATATTGACAAGTTTAAAATAAAAAGCGACACTCATAATTTTAATACTAGACATAAGCATAACCTTGTTGTACGTGCTACTCGTCTCCACAAAATAAGCAATTCTTTTTTGGGACAATGTATACGCTTCTATAACAAACTTCCTCATACTATTGGAGAACTATCTGTAAATAAGTTTAAAGCTACCATCAAAGCAAAATTGTATAAAAAAGCATACTATACAATATCTGATTATGTAAATGACAAAACGGCTTGGGAGTAAGGCTTGGACGCATCATAAGAACATAAATTAAAAATAATATTTAATTGTGTCTATATGAATAAAGAACATTTTGATTTTGATTTTGATTTTGATTTGATTTCTAACTACCAGTTTTGGTAGGATATCTCCGTCTAGAGTTTACCTTAATGATACCTCCTTCCTCCCGACTGGTTACAGGTCCGAAGTCGCTTACGCGGCTCTTACCTACTCATATATAATGCAACGTAAAGTAAGAGACAGCCCCGGATCTAGATGAGGTGGGGGGGGGGGGGGGGGGGTACCTGCCCCGGGCGGCAATTAGAGCCGGGAATACACGTCCGATTTTTTTCTAAACGACAGTCCGATCCGACTGAGTAAAGAAAAAATCGGACGTGTATTCCCGGCCTTACGAGGACGCCAAATTCGCTTGCTGGAAAAGGAAAATGTTTAACTAAACGGCCTAGAATCCAGGGCGCGTCGTACTATCGATTGCTCATTTGGGTGTTTATTTATTTATTTTATTTATTTTATTGTTAATGGGCCCTTGCTGAGTTGGCCACGAAGACCCATTCTGTTCAGGGTTGGTCACACTAACAGGTCAACACCTATCCGACGGCCTCCACGCATGAAGTGCGAGCCTGGGTAGGACTCTGGCCTTTCAGTTTCCCCTGGGAATCAAACTTCTGGCGCTCCTGGACGGTCTGCGCACCGTGCGGCGTAAGCCAATCGACTGTGCACTCTGACTAACATATATTGAGATGTCAACCACAACGGGCGAACCCGTCACCGCAGGACGTTTTAACGCCACAACCCGCAAGAAGCCAACGCCTTTACCGCGAGATAGCTAGTATGTTACCTGGCGGGCCGACACTCGCGCCCTTGCTTCCAATTATGACCAGATTTCTCCGGTCTCTCGATTGGATCCGAGTTCGAGGTCGCTTGCGCGGTCCTCTCCCTTACGAAGCGGTGAAACGGTGTGCACCGAATCTATCGCGGACCAAGGCGTCCTTTGCCCGACTCTGAACCGGGATCGGATGGACAATGGTCATTTCAAGAGCAGTCGCCGTAAGGTAGGCAACCACCCCCGCTCTATAGGAAACAACACAGTTCCGAGACTCCCCGACTGTTAGTCGGAGAGCACAATCGATTGGCTTGCGCCGCTCGGTGCGCAGACCGTCCAGGAGCGCCAGAGGTTTGATTCCCAGGGGAGACTGGTTGACCCAGTGTCCTACCCAGGTTCGCACCCCATGCGTGGAGGCCATCGAATGGGTGTTGACCCGTGAGTGTGACCGACCGTGAACACATGGGTCATCGTGGCCACCTCATCATGGGCCCGTTAGCTCCCCAGCTCTGACTAACATCTTGCGGTGTCGAGTACAACGGGCGAGCCCGTCACCACAGGACGTTTTAACGATTAGTCGTTCTGTCGCCCTGCAGTGAACGTAGAAGACTTTGGACAGTACAATCCTACGTCCAGCTACGTCACAACCCGTGAGAGTCCAACGCCTTACCGCGAGTTAGCCAGGAATAAACCCGGCGGGCTCGAGATACTCGCGCCCTCACTTCCAATTGTGACCAGATTTCTCCGGTCTCTCGATTGGTCCGGAGTTCGAGGTCGCTTGCGCGGTCCTCTCCCTTATGAACCGGTGAAACGGAGTGCACCGAATCTATCGCGGACCAAGGCGTCCTTTGCCCGCCTCTTACCCGGGATCGGATGGCCAATGGTCAATTCAAGAGCAGTCGCCATAAGGTACGCAACCACCCCCGCTCTATAGGAAACAATACAGTTCCCAGACTCCCCCGACTGTTAGTCGGAGAGCACAATCGATTGGCTTGCGCCGCACGGTGTGCAGACCGTCCAGGGGCGCCAGAGGTTTGATTCCCAGGGGAGACTGGTTGACCCAGTGTCCTACCCAGGATTCGCACCCCATGCGTGGAGGCCATCGGATGGGTGTTGACCCGTGAGTGTGACCGACCCTGAACACATGGGTCATCGTGGCCACCTCATCATGGGCCCATTAGCTCCCATTAGCTCTGACTAACAGTCGGGGGAGTCTGGAAGCAGTACTGTTTCCTATAGAGCGGGTGTGGTTGCGGACCTTACGGCGACTGCTCTTGAAACGACCATCAGCCATCCGATCCTGGGTGAACAGCCGGGCAAAGGACGCTGTGGTCCGCGATAGATTCGGTATACACCGTTTCACCGCTTCGTAAGGGAGAGGACCGCGCAAGCGACCTCGAACTCGTAACCGATCGAGAGACCGGAGTAATCTGGTCACAATTGGAAGTAAGGGCGTGAGTGTCGGCCCGCCAGGTAACATTCCTGGCTATCTCGCGGTTAAGGCGTTGGCCTCTTACGGGCTTGTGACGTAGCTAGATGGTGGACTGTTTTGTCCCCAAGTCTTCTACGCTCACTCCAGGGAGATAGAACGACTAATCGTTAAAACTTCCTGAGGTGACGGGCTCGCCCGCTGTAGTCGACAACCCAAGTTGCTCATTTGGGTTTTGAACGCATCATAAGTTGATTTTAAAACGAATGCGCAGTATGTGTGATGTCGCTGCCAAGGGAATTCCCGTCGCGTCTAGAAAAAATCCTGCCCGCAGACAGAACGAAACGGAGCAATGACGTAAATGGCCCACGGTCCACGATCGACGTTCCATCCAGCTCTGCTAGGAAGATAAGGAAAAGTCGAAAAGTTGATTTTAAAGATTGAAATTGATTGTTGAAATTGACTGAAGAAGTTGATTGAAAAGTGTTCTATGATAGGTATTTTACAAATGTAATTTGCAGACTGACAGACTGACAGACGCATTGACATATCAATGACCTAGTTTTTAGAGTAATGATTAATTTCTACATACATTGTTTATTGCCTTAAGTTAAGTCCTAATATCATTAGATACTATTTTTATATATCTTTTCTCTTTTAACATATGTAGTTTAAAGTATGCACAAGCCACTATTTTCTTGGTACGCTTGCCTTAGTACGGGCCTAGGCCTAGTTAGGCAGCGTTGATCTAAAGATGGACTGGGCTGCGGTACTCTCTTTTTTGCTACTATTTACAACGGAGCCTCTAATGATAATATGTAATGTACCTACTGTAGTTTTAAAAAATGCGCATTTCTTTAAATAAATAAAAAAAGAATGGGAATCAAGATCCCGTAATAAAAATAATTATAAAAAAATAGTTCATTTTCTGTAACGGCAGTCGTGTTTTTTATTTTTTTGATATATTTACTTCCATTCGGCTACGTAACGACCAACAGAACACCGTTGACTATGTAACAATTAATATTGGCGGCTTGCTCCCGGAGCGCACAGTAACATTATTTTATAATTCGAACGCATCCTAAAATCCATCATATTATTACCATAGATACATAGACGGCCGCTAGAATAATTTCACGCGTCGTTTTGCGGATATTTCTGGTAAAATTCCAATGTCAAACATCATCATTTTTTTTTCTAGAAATCATCAAAAATTTTATAGGTTTTTATAAGCTAATATCTAAATATTTTTGTATGTAAATTAGCAAAACGAATAACCTTTGATAGAACGAGAAACCTTTGATAAAGAATCTAATAAAAATCACGATATTATTTACAATTTCTAAATAGGGTTCCGTATTTTTCCGCAAGACAAGTACAAGTTAGAAATGCTGAGTTTTTTCCACTTTTTCGAATTTCTCATATTTATTCATAATTATCTAATTGTTTTACAAATGAGATTTCAATATTCTATATACGAAATTTCAATGCGATCATTGCTCAGTTATTCTTTTTATGATTTTTATAGTAGTTCCATAGTTATAATACTTTTTGTGGAGCGCGGCGATATTGCAAGAAATTCCAATAAATTGCCGTGGTCTGCCATGAAATTATGCCGCTACTCGAAGGGTTAATATTTAAATGATATAGACTAATGCATGACTAATACATGACATTCTATCTCTCCGTATTATTTCTGGTGTGTAATTAGCGTATACAAAAATTTTCGCCTACGCCTAACCTGGTCAAAAAAGGTGGTTTTTTTATCGCAAGTCTGGCGAATGTTAAATACCTAAATTAGAGAAAAATCTCCGATGACCCACACGCACACAATGAGTAGTATGTAGTTCAAATGACGATGGTAAAAGATGATGCTAACGCCGATGAAACACCACGCAACAATACGCGCAATGGGTTGGACGTAGCTCAAATGAAGATGGTAAACGATAAATAGTCCAAGAGGCAACGACAAAAAAGTGCAAGAGTTTTGTAAAACCTGATACTTTCAGATCAGACAGCATTTTGGGCATGGAATGCTGGGGTATAGTTAGCAGGCCAGACTGAAATTTCAAGCAAGGATGAAATTTCTGGCTGGCGAACATGCAGCGATCAGTGTGTATCACTCCTGCTTCCATTCAAAGATGTCTTATGCGATACTACTATGGGGTAATGCAACCGATATCCATCGCGTTTTTGTGCTACAAAAGTAAGCCGTTAGGACAATTTTTGGTGTAAGCAGAGAAACACATTGCGTCCCTTTTTTATTAACGCTGGTATCCTTACCATGTCGTCCATGTACATATATCAGTGGCTGTTATACGCCAAAGAGAATCTTTTAAATTGCGAGCTTCACTCCACTCGACATAGCCATAATAAGCGACATAAAAACAATGTGTTATTGCCTAAAGTACGCTTGACTAAATATCAAAAAACATTTTTATATATTAGTTTTAAATTGTTCAATGCTTTGCCGTCATCGACGAGAAGACTTGAGTTGGCAGCATATAAAATCTGCTTGAAAAATCAGTTAGTCAAACATGCCCTTTAAAAACTGGACGACTTTTATGATATTGCGTCCACAATTGCTTGATTATAAATAACCATATTATGACTATACTTTCGCACTAAGTTTTAAATTTTATTGACATTGTTTTAATTACGCATGTTTCAGAATTTCTCTTTTTCATTGTATTGATTATTATTTATTGTTTGATTATTGAGTATTTTGTAAATTTGACTATTTTTAAGTAATCACCTCTGATTACAATTATTATTTTTTTCTTTTAATTAATCAAAGCGGTTTTATCATCCGGTAAATTATGAAATGAAAGTGAAATGCTTTTATGGAATGAATAAATGATGATGATGATGATGATGACTCCGGGACACCTGGCGCTTGCGTACTAGGAAAGGTGTCATTTTAATTAGTACCTACCCCCAAAGTGTTTTGGACAAGCTGAAAATTCATCAGTAGACAGTGGATGCAATACAGAACTCGAAACAAACGGCAAGACTGCTTAACAATAGAATGCGTGGCGACAGCATTACTCTATACATGTCACAAAAATGAAGTCCATTATATTGCGCGGCACGTTAGACCGATGCGTAATAGATACCGAGAAATACGTACCGGTGTATTTGCATGGACTTCATTTTTGTGACATGTATGGAGTAACGTTGACGCTTCGCCTTCTATTATAAAGATTGGTTACATTAGGTTCGCGCATCAACTCTGCTCCTCGCATCTGCAACTGCTCAAATAAGGACGGTGCGCTCATCAACTCAAGAACAACAAGTGCTCCGCAGTCAGTGGTCTCGAAGCTACTGATTTTTCGGTATTTCTACCGATATAGCGCCTGTCCTATACCGAAATACCGAAATGGAACGATTTTTCTACGATTTCTATCGAAACATGCAAGCAAATAACTGCCCGCATTTTATTGAAAAATAATCTAATATAAGGTTTAGACGTAATTGACCCAACGAATGTTAAAAGTTGCAAAACTGCTTCGATTATTCTTGTTATTAGACTCTTTCCCAATATTTTTCAAAACAATGATTTTACAAAATGGCGTGTTTTGAGAAATTGTGAACTTTCCTGGTAAAATAGAACTCTTTTGGGATAATATCAGTTTACTGAAGCATGGCGATGACACTCAAATGTTTCCTTTGTTTTCTTTTAGCTTTACTATTTTATCACTGCCTCATTCATCCGCCAATGTCGAGCGCATATTCTCGAACACAAAACAGCGAAATAGGTTGTCTTAGACTCTTTCCCAATATTTTTCAAAACAATGATTTTACAAAATGGCGTGTTTTGAGAAATTGTGAACTTTCCTGGTAAAATAGAACTCTTTTGGGATAATATCAGTTTACTGAAGCATGGCGATGACACTCAAATGTTTCCTTTGTTTTCTTTTAGCTTTACTATTTTATCACTGCCTCATTCATCCGCCAATGTCGAGCGTTCATTCTCGAACACAAAACAGCGAAATAGGTTGTCTACTGAGTCAATCACTGGTCTGTTACATACAAAAGACTATGAAGTTCCGACGCTAATTGTTACGACTTCGAAAATAGTTTAAAAATGACTGCTGCATGGCTAAAAAATATTGGTACCTACTATCCTAAAGATTGTAACAAATAATTATGTTTAAATTGTTGATTTCATTGCCTGTACTAACTAATACTTACAATCGTGCTAGCAAAATGGTCGGTTTTGTTATTCGCATATGCAAACAGTTTAATAATATTCATGTAATGTTTCTACTATATAATTGTTTAGTCCGTAGCATACTTGAATATAACTCGGTCATCTGGTGTACAAGTGAAAACAAATACATTCAGATGGTAGAGCGTATTCAAAGAAAATTTTCAAGATATATTTATTACAGAAAATACAATATTTATCCATACTTATTTCCGTCAGATTTTGTGCTAGGAATGGTAGGATACAACAGTCTTGAAACTCGTCGATATATTTCACTAATTATATTTGCATATAAACTTATTCAAGGAACGATTTATTTGCCAGAGATACTATGTAAGTTTGAATTGTACGTACCGGTAAATTACACAGCGAGGAGATCGCATCTATTGTTTAATGTGCCGTACCACCGTACAAATATTTTTGCAGACAGGCCAGTGGGAAGGGTTATAGCTTTTCTTAATTCCTTACCCACTGAAATAGATATCTTTTGTACATCCCTTTGGCAGCTAAAAAGGCATCTCCCTGCTATCTCATGTTTATCATAATCTGTCTTTTATTTAGTTTTATATTTTTATGTTTTTTTCTTGTTCAATGTTAGCATTAATTTAGTTATGTAGTCATTTATTTTTAGACTTACACTCCAGATTTAATATTCAAGGGCGAATTCGATTCATCTGTAATGCCCTTGAATACTATTTGAAATTAATAAATAAATAAATAAATAAATAAATAAATGTTATTGTTAATTCGTTTTCATTATGATTTGTTGATTTAAATAGTGTACTTGATTTTTATGATCCATGTCCAACTAACTGTTATTAGTTTTATTAATGTTGAATAATTCTTGATGTTTAATAAAGAGGATTCCTGATGTTTAATAATATTTTTAAATAATTCCTGATGTTGAATAATGTTTAATAAAGATATTTGATTTGATAACTGTTTATTTTTCATAGGTATACCGATTTTTGGTCCAAATATACCGATTTTACATGGCAACTCTATCGATTTTTCATTTTGACGTTCGACGAGACCACTGTCCGCAGTTTTCATTCGAACGTTGAGCGAACATGTCGTCGCCAAAATTTATTTCTCATCCCTCGGATCCCACAGCACTATATAAATTCGGTACTCCTCGATTAGAGCTAGACATTTCTCTTCGGCCCACTCTATGGATTCGCGGTTACTGAACGTCGAACTTGATGCACGAGACGTACCCACCGACGTCTCACTCTTCTCGCGTCCACGAACACACTGCGCTCTACGTTGCGTTCGCGGCATTTACGGCCACCGCTTGGAGCGCTCCCCGCGGATCGTGCGAAGTTGCACGCTCCAGGAGCGCAGGTGCACGGAGGAGAATTGATGCGCGAACCTGATCGTTTGTTTCGAGTTCTGTATTGCATCCACTGTCTACTAATTAATTTTCAGCTTTTCTATAACACTTTGTGGGTACTAATTAAAAACACACCTTTTCTAGTACGCCAGCGCCAGGTGTCTCGGAGTCTGACCTGCTGAGTCTACCCCAGAATTATTTAGCCAAAATACTGTCTGATCTGAAAGTATCGGGTTTTCCATAACTCTTGCACTTTTTTGTTTATGGCTCCTTTACTAGAAGCAAACACAGATGATACACCACCCGAGAAGAGAACAAGCGATCTTACTCAGTCCCGACATGGCCAAGGAGAGAAGGACCAGAAGGACGATAATCTCCCAACCGATGCCAGACTTGGCTGCGACCTTGAGGCCTGCAGCCGCGTTCTCGTGCAGCGATTTCCTCAGATCCTCCCGTTCTTCGTCGGTCATCTCCAAAGTGTCCACCAGCTTGAGGAGTTCGTCCATCGAGGGCATCTTGCCAGTGAAGTCGGGCATCGCCTGCTCTGCCGACATGGTTCAGCTGCGATGATAACGATAAAAGAAAAGAAAATAAAATACGTCTGGGTAATTATGTTTACGGCACCATTGACTTCCACGAAGGTTGGCTGTAAGAGATTGTATTTTAGGCAATAAGGCCGCCTTTTGTATGTTTTTGTTTAATGTGCAATAAAGAATCTCTATCTATCTATCTATATCTATCTATCTATCTATCTATCTATTTTTTATTTATTTATTTAATAATTAACTAGCTGACCCGTGCCCACTTCGTTGGGCAGTAAAACTTTTTACTTGTGATGAAATTATGTGTGTGGTTCGGTTAGTACTGAGTGCTATGATTTATTTCCTGACTGCCAAAAGAAGGGTTATATTTTTACTGCATATGTATGTATGTATTTGCATGCCAATTTGACTATATTACCGTTATTTGTGAGTGTCTTATCTCTTTAACCATTTATGCAGTAAAAGGGAAATTATATGCAGTAAAAGGGAAAAGTCTTTTGTTTTAAACACTTGAGACGATAAATTTACTTATTTTGATAAGAATTCATAATTGTTGATAATATGACCAATAAACATGCCCTAACGATTTAAATTATTTTTTTAATATACAATACTACTTTTTGTCATTTAAATATAAAAGTTAGACATATGCTGTCGCTGACTTTTTTGTAGGCATTATCAAGCTCTACAACTTTTCTGTAGAACTTAATCATATATCTCTCATCGTTAAGGCAGCGTTAGTTAGAAACGTTTTCTTCCGACCGTTTTTTCTCCGACTTACTTTGCAAATCCGACTACCACGAAAAAGTCTTTTCATTTTTCGGATTAATATATAGCCTATGACACTCACAAAAAACATGGCTTTCTATTGGTAAAAGGATTGTCAAAATCGGTTCAGTAGATCCAGAGATTACCTCCTACAACCTCACAAACTGTACCTCTTTATAATATTAGTATAGAAGTATAGATAGTATAGATTACTGTAATTGACATTGATTTTGCTTACAAAAATAACAGGAATCGAAAGGCACCGCAAAACCTTAACCTTTTGCTTATTTGTTTCTATCACCCAACTGGGGCTAGCCCGTTCTAGGGTGGACAGAAAAATTATATAGCGCATTTGATTGTTCAATGCAGTATTACGATTTGGCAGCTAGGATTATACTATGAAACACAAAATGTAGATGACACTCATAGTTCCAAATACTGGTTAATCTTCTCTTATGTTCAGTAGCCCAATATATGTCGTTCTAAAGACGCCTATACAATATCCTCTCTCAAAATAAAAATAATATATTAACAAATGATTTTTTAAATCGTAGCTCTTATTACTGTAATAATTATTTACATATAAATAACATTTTTTTATTTGGTATACAGGTTTCTATATGTAATCATTAAGCGTTTAATCAAGTAGACTAATAGGACGCCACTGGACGGTTTGCGCACCGGTCGCCGTAGCCCATCGGCTGTGCATTCTGACTAATTTCTGAAGGGGTCTGGAGACTATGGTAATATACTGTTTCCTAAGCAGCGGCGGTGGATGTTGACCTGTTGTCATGCCGCTCTTGAAATGACCTTGGGCCACTCGATCTCGTGTGGCACTACGGGCAAAGAACGCCGAGGTCCGCGAAAATTCAAACTGAATTACCGCTGTAATACAACAGGTAGAGGTCGTGTAAGCGACTTCGGACCCGTAACCAGTCGGGAGGATGGAGGTATCCTAAAGGTTAATTCCAGACGGAGATGTCCTGCCAAAACTGGTGGTCAGGGGGCGAGGCTGCCCGCTGGGTACCTTTCCCGGTGACTCGCCGTAAGCTGTTGGCCTCTGACGAGCAGGTGGCGGAGCTTGACGGTGGATTGTTTTGTCCTAAGTCTTCTGCGCTCATTTCATGAGAGACAGAACGTACATTTCGTTAAAACTTCCTGAGTTGACGCGTTCGCCCGTTGTAGTTGATAACTCTAGTACTGGGAGAGTGCGGTGTATGAAGCGACAGTCGGGAGCGGCGTAACCCGCCCGCTTCCCCAGCCCCCGATTCCTCGGAGCTTGCGCGCGGACAAAAACTCTCGATCAAATAGCCTGTTTAGTAGAATTAATACCGATTTTAAATATTACCACAGCTTTTTGCTATTACAATGGATCAAACAACAGGCCCTATATATTCGTTTACTAAACCTCACTATTTCCCGTTTGCGAAAATGACGCGAAGCGTACTTAAGCCAAAGTTATTGTTGTATCAGTTTAAACAGGAATCGGTGTTTTGTCCATAATAATGTTGACGTGTTTTTTGCTGGCGCAGTTTGTTTATGTTCGGAACGAACATACTGTTTTCATCTATGTAGTTAATGTTAGGGAGTTAGGGAGTTAATGGGGCTTTGCTAAGTTGGCCACGAAGACCCATTCTGTTCAGGGTTGGTCACACTCACGGGTCAACACCTATCCGAAGGCCTTCACGCATGAAGTGCGAGCCTCGGTAGGACTCTGGCTAGTTTCCCCTGGGAATCAACCTTCTGGCGCTCATGGACGGTCTGCGCTCCGTGCGGCATAAACCCATCGACTGTGCACTCTGACTAACAGTCGGGGGAGTCTGGCAGCAGTACTGTTTCCTATAGAGCGGGGGCGGTTGCGGACCTTACGGCGACTGCTCTTGAAACGACCATCGGCTACCCGATCCTGGGTGAACAGCCGGGCAAAGGATGCCGTGGTCCGCGATAGATTCGGTATACACAGTTTCACCGCTTCGTAAGGGAGAGGACCGCGCAAGCGACCTCGAACTCGTAACCAATCGAGAGACTGGAGTAATCTGGTCGCAATTGGAAGTAAGGGCGTGAGTGTAAGCCCGCTGGGTAACACTCCTGGCTATCTCGCGGTTAAGGCGTTGGCCTCTTACGGGAATGTGGCGGAGCTTGACGGTGGACTGTTTTGTCCAAGTCTTCTGCGCTCACTCCAGGGAGATAGAACGAATAATCGTTAAAACTTCCTGAGGTGACGGGCTCGCCCGCTGTAATCGACAACCCTAGTTGTATATCTATGTATGCCTTGGTTCGCCCGTTGTAGTTGACAGCTCTAGTTGTCCACGACACAGTGACGACAGGGGAAATAGAGTCCTTTACAGGTTCGATCCTCTTCGAAGTGGCTACCGAATGAGAGTCGAACCGTGAGTTTAGACGACCCATGGTAACGAGCCGGTCACAGCTCGGGCCAAGCTGCACGAAATAGTTGCCGCAATATCTCTGGACAAGAAAGGGTCCCCATAAAAGAACGCCAAACTCAGTTGCTACTGCAATCGTCAAAAATCCCGGAAGAATGGGTCAGATCTCTTAAGGGTGAGTGCTCGCGAGAGTAAGCTTCATCAAAAAGCGATGCTGTCACGCTCTGATTATATATGCCTATCACAAATAAGCGGTATAGTCAACGACACACTTTCTTTAAAATCTGAATAAACAACCTAAATCGATTTTACAAAGTATTAAATCTACAGAACGCCTAATCTCACGTATGGCTAATGGGGGCGCGTTAATCTCAGATAAGATCGCGGCAAACGTCAGCGCCGCGCGTTGACGTGGAAGCCGCGTGGAACACGCACGCACACACGGACAAGCGGCGCACACGCATACGCACACAGTCGCATTTTTATAGCGGTTTATCTATGCGAAAAATTATTTCACTAACCTGTCTTTTTAACTAATCCGAGTTTAATCCGAGTGTCACTTGCGCACACACATGCACCGACACGCTCGCCCGCCGCGTTCAAATTGATAAACAATACTGTGATTTAATGAAGGCGAGACAATATTGTTCTTGCGATATGAGGATTTCGATAGTAACGTATGTCGAGTGGACCATTTTATCGATATCTCTTGAACGTCATTTCATTTTATCTTCATTTTACTGACTTTCAAAAAACTATGCAGAACAAGTAGGTAAATATATCTGCCGTTACAGAAAGTGAACTATCGTATACATAACAAGGTAGAGAGGACGAGTAAAGTATTGAACATAACAAGAAAATAAGGCTGATTAACAAAATAATATCTTCTTTATATTTGATACATTGATGCAATGCATCTTTCATTATCTTAATGACATTTGATTGAAACCTCAAATCTTATATATAAAAATGAATCGCCGTGCGTTAGTCTCGCAGGATCTCGGAAATGACTCGACCGATTTGAATTATTTTTCTTTTATTTTGTTTGGCTTGATTCAGGGGTGAAACAGAAAAAAAAATATTTAGGAAAAACTCAAAGAAACAACTGAAAATCGAAAAAAATCGAAATTGGTTATTTTGGGAACATTGGCCACTTTCTAGATGGCTATCGCGGCGATCGTATTGTTTGACAGCTGCCCTATCCATAACTGTTATTCATTCCGTACAATGTGTAAATTTCACAAAGTCGAAAGGTCAAAAAACGCGAAAGTCAAAAAAGTCGAAAAAGTCAAAAAAGTCGGGAAAGTCGCAAAAGTCAAAAAGTCAAAACAGTCAAAAAGTCGATAAAGTCGAAAAAGTCGTAAATTCGGAAAAGTCGGAGAAGTTGAAAAAGTCAAAAAGGTTGAAAAAGTTAAAAAAGTCGAAAAACCGAAACAGTCAAAAAAGTCGAACAAGGCAAATAAAAGTCAAAAAAGTCGAAAAAGTAAAAAAAAAACGAAAAAGTCAATAAGGTCGAAAAAGTCAAAAAGGTCAAAAAAGTCGAAAAAGTCAAAAAAATCGTAAAAGTAAAAAAAGTCGAAAAGGTCGAAAAAGTCGTACAAGGCAAAACAGTTAAAAGTAAAAAAAAAATCAAAAAAGTCGAAAAAGTAAAAAAATGGAAAAAGTAAAAAAGTTAAAAAAGCAGAAAAAGTCGGAAAAGTCGAAGTATAAGTCAAAGTCGATTTCGATTTTCGAGTTTTAAAGGGTGTCGCTAGGTTGGGGGTGGGGGGGGGGTTTGTTGTAGGATTAATGATATTAATATTCAGATGAATTACGTTCCTGGCTACTTGACAGGAAAGTCTTGGGGTGACACAACCGTTTTTTTTATGGCATAACCACGAATTTGGACTAGCTTTGGGGATTTCAATACTGTAAAGACCTCGCCCTGTATGCTCGATAGTAACTGTTCCAGGCGTTACCCGAGAGACCTGATTGCTAACACTATCACAGGCAATGACGGATACTCATTGTATCGTCGCCGATCAGTTGCGGACAATAAGCGATCTGCAGTTGTGAAGGTCAAAGGGCAAGATGTAAATGTGGTCAGTCGTTAGATTGTGCCTTATTGTCCAAGGCTTTTAAAGCGCAAATCAATGTGGAATACTGCAAATTCATCAAATCGATAAATTACATATGCAAATACGTAAAATAAGGCGATATGGCTGTTTTTGCTGTGAGGAATTCAAACGAGGTGTATCTCAGTATCAGACGTGTCGCTATGTCAGCAGCAACGAGGAGATTTGGCGCATGTTTTCCTTTGCGACATACGAAAGACAATCTACAGTTGTACACTTGGGAATTCTGGAAAGCGGAATTTAGATTCCCCGTACGTCTGGCCTTCACGATGACAAATCACGCGTGTTGGAAGTTTGCGGAATTAACTTGGAATTTCCGTATTTCGCGCATGGACAACTGTATGTTTCGTGTTCGCCAAGCCATCGGTCGGAAAGCCATCATTTTGTTTATTTACGCGCCGGAAAACAAAACGAAAAATATAGTTTACCAGAATGTTTTGTGATGGATGTGAACTGCATTTAAATTTCATCATGTAAATTAAATACATTGAATTTATTTTAACTACAAACGACTTTCAACTCAAACCGTACATGATTTGGCCATATTATAGAATTCAATGAATTGGATTTGGAAGGTTAATTAGGATTAATAAACGTTTATGAAGAGTTATAATCAAATCAATTTTAGGTGGTACGAAGTTCACCGGGTCATCTAGTTATGAATAAGTATGAGAAAGAAATATGAAAAAAAACTCTGCATTTCAAACTTGTACTTGTCTTACGGAAAAATACAGAACCCTATTTAGAAAGTGTAAATACTATCGTGATCTTTATTAGATTCTCTATCAAAAATAATATTTCGTTTTGCTTATTTACATACAAAAATATTTAGATCATAAAAACCAATACAAAGTTTGATGATTTCTCGAAAAAAAAAAATGATGCTTGACAATGGAATTTTCCCAGAAATATCCGCGAAATGACGCGCGAAATTATTATAGCGGCCGTCTATGTATCTATGGTAATAATGAGATATTTGGAATGGATTTTAGAATGCGTTCGAATTAGAAAATAATATTACTGTGCGCTCCGGGAGCATGCCGCCAATATTGGTCGTTACGTAGTCAACGGTGTTCTGATATGCAACTAAATTTGGTCGTTACGTAGCCAAAGGGGGTAACCCTATGACACTCTGGATGACAGGGATTCTAACCTTACCACACACTTCTAAATCAGTTCAAGCGTTTAGAAGTTTATAAAGAATAAAGAAACGGAAAACATACATAGATGAACCCTAAACACATTACACTCCTTTTTGTTGGGCAGTCGTGTAAAAAATACATTCTAATACAAATACATTCTAACTACGGCTGCAACGTTGACGAAAGAAGCCGAATAGTGAGGTTTGAATGATTCGGTCATGAAAAAAATAGATAAAACGCAATTTTCACGTAAATTCACATATGTTATCAATATAATAAATGACCATATTATTCTCTCTTTAAAATGATAGCATTTGAAGCACAATTAGTGAAAGCATTTTAAACCGACCAAGGGATATTCCCCTCGTTATCATACTGTGTTAGTATTTTATGAAATTAAAATTTACCTATTACGTTTTGTCTATGGTTTACTGCAAGACTATGGACAATAAATATAATGCCAAAAAAGTGAAAATGAAACATTACTCTACCACTTTAAATTTTAAAATATATTAATTTTATTAAATGAAAGCGACATTTTCGGATGACTGATGTTTCCGATCTCATGACGAAAAATAACACCAAATGTAGTTTATAAAGATTGTTTTTATAGAGGTATAGAACTTTGAAATGGAATAAAACAAAGATGAATTATTTCAATTAACATGAAATTTACTTTATTCGAAAGATAATCTTCTGACGTAGTCTAATCTGGAGGTCCAATTTTCGATGACTTTTTCCAACATTTGTGGCCGTATATCGGCAATACCGCGGCGAATGTTCTCCTCCAAGTGGTCAATCGTTTCGGGCTTATCGGTGTAGACTAGCGACTTCACATATCCCCACAGAAAATAGTCTAGCGGCGTTAAATCGCACGTTCTTGGATTCCAATTCCCGGGTCCGAAACGTGAAACTATGCGGTTACCAAACGTTTCCTTCAATAAATCAATTGTGGCACGAGCTGTGTGACATGTTGCGCCGTCTTGTTGAAACCACAGCTCCTGCACATCATGGTTGTTCAATTGATGAACGAAAAAGTCACTAATCATGGCTCTATAGCGGTCACCATTGACTGTAACAATATATATATATTTGAATAGCTTAGACCTTCAGGATAATGGTTGATTATGGGCAAAAATCGCTTTATACATGGGAAGGGGGTCAAATCGCTTTCATCAATTTTGTTTACACTAATAAACACTAAATTACATCAAGTGACCAGAAATGGTACTAATGTAAAAAAATAGTTCGAAAGAGTACATACAAATGAGTATAGAGGGCGTTAAATTTTATATAATTATTTGAGATTTCAATCAAATGTCATTAGGACAATGAAAGATGCATTGCATCAATGTATCAAATATATAGAATATAATCAAAATATATCGATAAAAAGGTGTATAATTAAATATACTTTGATTTCAACTGAACATAACAACAACATAAGACTGATTTTATTAAATTTCTGTAGTTAAAAAGGAGACAGGTTTTTTTCGTTTTTCAGACATAGAGAAATAATAATAATAATAATAACTCTTTATTTGCACTTAATGAGTATACAAAAAGGCGAGCTTATTGCCACATGGCAATGTCTTACAACTAACCTAAACATAGTGGTACATGCGCGCATTGTGAAAATAAAGATTATTACATAACATAGACAAGTGGAAGACTTTAAAACTAATAATGCCCGAGGAGAGGAAATTGGGAGAGGAAGAGGAGAGAAAGGGAAGAACTGGTTATGTCTCAGAAAGGTAGTAATCCTTAAGGTGAGTCTTAAACGATGGTAAAGAAGGCGAGTTTCGTATATTTGCTGGGAGATCGTTCCAGAGTCTTGCACCATGGACACAGAAAGAATAGGAATAGAAATCACTATTATGACTCGGAATTTTTAATAAACTGTCAGAGGCTGACCAACGTACGAGACCGTGGGAACTTAGTGGTTCAAAAAGGTCGTGGAGATAGGATGGTGTTAATTGGGAGAGTACACGATATAGGAGAGCAAGTATATGAACATTTCTTCTTTGGCGTACTGGCAGCCACTTTAACTGTGCCCTATAGTCGGACACGTGATTATACTTACGTAAACCGAAGCTGAATCGTAAGCATACATTTTGAAAACGTTCAAGTTTGTTGAGCAGTTCCTCTGATAAATCGAGATAAGCCACATCTGCATAGTCAAGGAAAGGTAAGAGGAGAGACTGTGCAAAAGATTTTTTTGTGTCCATAGGGAGAAATCTTCTGAGTGTTTGCAGAGGGTGAAAACTAGCAAATATTTTACGACTTACCTCGTCCACGTGTGGTTGCCAGGTCAAATGTTCATCGATAATTAGGCCAAGAAATGGCAATATGCCGTATGCAAGAACACTTCGTCATCTCGAGACAACAACAACGGTTCAATTTTTATACAACTCGAGCCAATCACTTCGAGCCGATCATTCCAATTATTCAAAACCCATCTTTCGTAAGACCTGAAGGTAAATTGGGTCACATGGGTAGTGGTTTCAACAGATCATCTATTATTCAGCCCACACCTTAATTTTCATTCGTAATTATTGAATATTCATTTTCACACATTTTGTACATTTATCAAGTTTCATTTCATTCAAATAATAACATATTTTTGACTATTTTCTTTATACTATTTAACTATTTTTTATACTATTTAATAACTATGTAATGAATAAAATATTTATGATTTTAACAGAAAGGAAATTTTACTGCCCATTTAGTTCACTTTCTGTGACGTCAGTCGTGTTTTTTATTCGTTTTAATATTTAAACGTGCAAAATTTAAACTACCATTTCAAGTGATTAATGCAAGCTTTGTCAATCAATTTAAAAAAAAGACTCTATTTGTACTTAAAAACTTGTGATATTGGGCCCGATTGCGTTTCTTTGTGAACTAAAACTAAAATTAGTCCAAGCGAACGAGACAAAGCAATACGTTAGAGCGGTATATGAAACGAACGATCGTAGATAAATACTACCTGCCGAACTTATATACTCGTCCGAATAAATTCGAGCATATTTCGTGCGGTGTAAGATTTGACCTTGGCGGGCAGTTTTAATGCAAAAAGTGACAACCGGTCATCTCACACTTCGCTCTAGCGTAGTGCCCTGTCTCGTTCACACGGACTAATTTCTGATTTTAGTTCACGAAGAAACGCAATCGAGCCCATTGTTTATATTGTTTTGCTTTACAAGATCTGATCTGGACGTATCAGCAAAGCTGCCTGTCCAGAATAAATTGTTATAATATTATATTTACTTATTATATATAGGATAGAAACGAATTTACCGCGTGAAATTTGTAGCACCCGACGTTTCGGTGACGTTGCAGCCGCCGTTGTCTAGGGTAGACTGAAAGAGCTGTCAATACGTTGTTTTGCGGGTAGGCTGCATACCGCTGCCGCCACTACGTAGGTTATAACGGTGGTGGGAGGGCGGGCTCGGAGCGCGCGAATTTCGAAAATCCGTCTCGCACACGTTCGGCGGCGGGGACATTTTAAGAAGAGGGTTCCGCGTAGAAGAGAGTTTGTAACCGTCGTCTCTATTGAAGTTCGGGGTTCTTCTTATTTCAATGGCTTCCCGGAGCGTGCGAGGAAAGTAGAATTGTTCCTTGGATAGCACAATGGGATTTTGAAACTGCATCCAGTGGTTATTTCCGCTTTCCAATATATGTTCGCAGATCGCCGATTTTTCTCGCTGAACGTTTTTAACAGCTTTGATGTGTTCTGTCAGTCGCGTGGCTATGGGCCGTTTCGTTTGTCCAACCATTGATTTTATAGTGTAATGTCCAACGTAGGCTTGGACCGCAACTGCATCCGACTTTATACGCACCCGGGGATTGCAGTGGTATTACATCCTTTACAGGCCTCCCAAATCGAGCTATATTTTGGGTCGGCTTGAAGATCGTTTATACAAATTTCACGCGGTAAATTCGTTTATATCCTATTTATAATGTCAAACAACCGCGATAGTCTTCGATTTTAATATATCTACTTCTTTGCTATTTAAAAACTCGACATTTACTTTGAAATACCACCTCACTATTGCCTAAAAAGAATTAGTACATATTTATTCAAATGTGGCCAATACACCAGTTCGCAACCTTTCCGAATTAGTATCAGTCATTATCATTAATGATGTCTGTCGTGAAGAACCATTGCCGTTTACAAAATTATGAAATCTGCAAGGTCAACGAGAATATTTTCTTATATATTTTGAGGTCAGTAGGTAAACATGAGACTAATAAACAAGTATACAGTTTAAAATTAAATGGTCGCGATAGTGAAATGTTTTTTTTTCACTTTCAAAATGATAGCATATTTATTTTATCCTATTTTTATTTTATTTATTTATTTAATTCATTTTACATGTCTAATCTAAGGTTACATAAGGAAAAATAGGTACTTTCTAGTTAAATAAAGCGACAAGTAAGATATACATATTTATTTCAAGAGCCACGTCGCGTTGGCTGCAGGAATGTGAAATTGAAATCTACCAAACAAGTAAATATATTAAAAAGAAAGAATAAGAAACACGACTACCGTTACAGAAAGTGAACTACTGTATTTATAATTATTTTTATTGCGGTTTTGTTATGAAATATTTGTGGATTATGTATTTATCCACAGATAGATACATATAAATTTTGGGAATGTCTACCCAGCGATGCACAGACCGCGGCCCGCGGGCCGCATGCGGCCCGCCGACACTTTGTGGGCCCCCGTCCTCGAAATTATTTGAAAAATATTTTTTCAATATAGGTACATAGGTAGAAAACTGTGCACGCTCGCCGAGCGCCTCACCGCTACGAAGTTTCGTTCGCACTTCGCAAACATTTTCAATAATGAATGCTAATAAATGTAAGAACCGAAATCGTCTTAACAACGAAAATCTTGAAGCCATTTTGCTCTTAGCCACTATTAAAGTGACCCCCAACATACAAAAAATTATGTCTTCTACACAATGTCACGTATCTAACTAAGAATAAAATTTATTCTTAGTTAGATATATAGAATATTCTTAGTTAGATAATAGAATAGAATACATGTTATTCCTAGTATATTATACCGTAATATGGATAACAATGATACGTATTTGTAATCTACAATTTTCTATTCTTTAACTATTGTATTGGCACTGATATATTTTGTACCTATTATTATTTTGACATTGATACACGTGAGGTTGAATGATCCAAATTTTCAAAGAAGCAGAAAATAAATAATTATTCGAAGACCATAACCATAACATTGTTTCATTGGCCCTTAGTTGGTTGAGAGAAGGTGATGCGGCCCTCAAGTAGAAAAAGTCTGTGAATCGCTGGTCTACACAATCAGGCCTTTCATCTGACACTAAACACGATATATTTATGTTAATTTGGAGATTTGGACATTTAGACAACTATTTATTTAATATTTGGATAGTTAAGGTTAGTTAAGTTATATGACACTTGGGATGACATAACGATTCTAACAATACCACACTCTTCTAAATCGCTTCAAGCGTTTAGAAGTTATGGTGGAATAAAGAAACGGAAAACATACAAACAGATAGTGAAATGTGTTTTTTAAACTTGCAAAATGATAGCATATACATATAGTTCAAGAGCCACGTCGGCTGCAGGAATCTGCAATTGAAATCTACCAAAGAAAGCAGATTGACTGCTGTTTCGATTTCCGATAATCCTAGGATACACTTGCGATATGTCAACTACTGGGGAGCTAAGGGGTCCTTGCTGAGTTGGCCACGAAGACCCATTCTGTTCAGGGTTGGTTACACTCACGGGTCAACACCCATCCGACGGCCTCCACGCATGAAGTTCGAGCCTGGGTAGGACTCTGGACTAAGGGTTAGTTTCCCCTAGGAATCAACCTTCTGGCGCTCCTGGACGGTCTGCGCACCGTGCGGCGTAAGCCAATCGATTGTGCGCTCTGACTAACAGTCGGGGGAGTCTGAAAGCTGTATTGTTTCCTATAGAGCGGGGGTGGTTGCGGCGACTGCTCTTACGGCGACTGCTCTTGAAACGACCATCGGCTACCCGATCCAGGGTGAACAGCCAGGCAAAGGATGCCGTGGTCCGCGATAGATTCGGTATACACCGTTTCACCGCTTCGTAAGGGAGAGGACCGCGCAAGCGACCTCAAACTCGTAACCAATCGAGAGACTGGAGTAATCTGGTCGCAATTGGAAGTAAGGGCGTGAGTGTAAGCCCGCCGGGTACCACTCCTGGCTATCTCGCGGTTAAGGCGTTGGCCTCTTACGGATTTGTGGCGGAGCTAGACGGTGGACTGTTCTGTCCAAGTCTTCTGCGCTCACTCCAGGGAGATAGAACGAATAATCGTTAAAACTTTCTGAGGTGACGGGTTCGCCCGTTGTAGTTGACAACTCTAGTTATGTCAACTACTACGGGTTGAGCGGCAGTTGAGCCATTATGACCCGTTAGGTTCGGACGAACTAACAGGTCAACGCCCATCCGGCAGCCTCCAAGCAGAAGTGCGAGCACGTGTAGGACTCTGTGCCTGCGGGCCGTTCCCCTGGGAATCGTAATTCGGGCGCTCCTGGACAGTTTGCGAAACCGTGTGGCGTCAGCCAATCGACTGTGCACTCTAACTAATAGCCGGGGGAGTATGGAAACGGCTTTGTTTCCTATAAAGCGGGGGTGGTTGTTAACCTTGTGGCAACCGCTCTTGAAACGACCATTCGGCAACCCGATACCAGGTGAAGAGACGGGCAAAGGACGTCTTGGTCCGCGATAGATTTGGTAGACACCGCGATAGATTAGGTAGCGAATGGTTTCGTGCAGCTGAGGCCATAAGATCCACTTTGTTCTCGCATCGGTCCATCTCTAGATTCAACTCCTATTTAGAAGCCTCCTCGTGTGGAGGCTACCCCGGGTACCTCGTGGAGATAGGATGGTGTTAATTGGGAGAGTACACGATATAGGAGAGCAAGTATATGAACGTTTCTTCTTTGGCATACTGGCAACCACTGTTTTCCCTGTTTTTTCCCTGTTTCTTTATGGTGATGGATATACCCTAACAATAGTTTTGTGTCCCTGGATGGATATACCCTAACTTTGTGTTTTTTTCTAAACTTTGTAAAGAACGGCCGAAATGCAGGTGGTGCTGATAGAATTGATGGCCAAACTAATAGCAATTTATTTGGCCGTCTATAATAATGTTGGGGACTTCGCCCAACATATCAGTCAACAAAAGAAGTAGATTATCTAGAATCCAAACTGCAAACACACTCAATATTACACGCGTCAACTAGCATTGAATTCCATATAAATTTCGACAATTAATGCACACGCAGCCGGTGACTAATATCATTTCTTCTGATCGATTCAATTTGACACACTTATTCCCCCCACGCATTGAACATTGCATCATACACACGATATATAAAGCCATACATTCGATCGATCATTTATCATCCTCTACACGGCAGTCATCGCGTTTATACCTCGCTCTTCGATCATCCTCTAGTCGGTAACCAGCGCGTTTACACATCTTCATCTTCATCCTCTGGCGACAGTCAGCCACGCATAGTACACGCGATCATCATCATCTTCAAATCTATCGCCGCGCTTCACACTTCGGCTACACAACTGCGACATATACTTCGAGCACACACTACACACTCTGCTACTTATCAATCAAGGCGTTACAAACTGGCAACCATCGCATACCTTCTGGAATAAAATACTTCAACTTCAGCATCAATGACTTTTAATACGGAGAAAACCCACTGATGAGAACCACCCTTCACTCACGAGCAATTGGAGTCTAGTGGCGGGTGGCCACCTCACAATAACAATGATAATACATGTTCTTTTTATAAAGAACTGATTGATTTAAAAAATCAGGACAAGCAGCAATAACAACAATAACACTCAATTATTAGTTCCATCTATCACATTTTTTTATCAAAGGCCACTTTGTATTGACTTAAACGCCACTTCGTATTAAACACTTATATAAATGCTCTTGATAAATGCTCATAAGTGTATAAACACTTCGTATAAATGCTCTATGACTGGACGCCAGAGATGCTGAAATTTTATTTGAATGCCTTTCAGCATACACTTCCAGACCCCAGTAACCTCGCTCGTTGGAGCTTTGCCGAGGATAGTTCTTGTCCCCTCTGTAGCAATACCCCTTGCACAGCTAGACACATTCTAGCTGGCTGCAAGGTGGCCTTAGATCAAGGACGGTACACTTACCGCCGTGACAAAGTTCTCGCTGTTATTCGCGAGGTAATTAGTCTCTCAGTGGCTCGTGCCAACAAGGGTTTGACAGTATCCTCCAAACCCCCAATACAGTTTGTGCGGGATGGCTCTAAAGGCAAAAAACATTTAACTACAAAACCTTTCTCAATAATCGAGAAAGCGACAGATTGGATTCTGGAGGTTGATTCGGTCTCTAAGCAGTATAAATTCCCTGAAAGTCTCGGATGCACAGCCCTCCGTCCAGATATAAACTCTTTACTCTCTATCTCGGAAGGTGGCTCTTATTGTAGAATTAACTGTTCCATGGGAATCAAATATCCCAAAAGACCACGAGTACAAATTAAATAAATACCATGATCTTGCAAATGCCGTAACCCGGAACGGCTTCACTGTTCACCTTCACGCGGTGGAAGTTGGCGCTCGTGGCCTGCCAGATAAATCTCTATTTCACCTCCTTAAAGATCTTGGCCTTTCCAGAAAAATAATCAACTCTTTCTTAGAAAAATTATCTAAAACTCCAATTTGCGCATCTCAAATTCTATGGCTTCGAAGGGGGAGTGAATGGGTGGTAAGGTGAACGCTCACATGTGGCAAGACAGCTGTCCTAAACCTACCACAGCCGGTTCGTAAGTCCGGAATCCACTGCCCACCCCCCAGAAGTGTAAAAAAATAGTATTATGATGGGCCCGACTCCGGTCGGTGAATTCCTTGGCAGCTCCGTTTGTATTTATTGTTGTATTAAACGCCAAATGGCACAATCTTTTCTTTGATCTAGTATAATTAACCAAGCTGATTGATGTGGTCTACTTAGACGCGAATTAAGAACTACTCGATAAGCTGGAAAGGATTCAAAATGCGTGAATCGCTTTGTTTATTCTCTGAAGAAGTTTTACCACGTATCAACTTTTCGCATGCAAATAGAGAGACTTCCCATTAGACGATGTCGAGATTTTCACATACTCGCCCTACTCTTAACGCCTAGACTTGACTACGGCGATGTTTGTTATTTAGATGCCAGTGAGGTTATTTTGAATAAGCTGGAGCGTCTGCAAAATATCTTACTCAGGTATGTTTTTAATTTGCGAAAGTTCGACCACGTTAGCTGCTTTTGTGAGCAACTTCATTGGCTTCCTATTCGCGATCGAAGAGTTTTTTTTGTCTTTTTTTTTTTTATTACCGAATATATGTGAATACAAATCTAGAGAGCTCGCTGCCCTAGAACAAGTCCTGGCAAAATCAAATCAAATCAAATATCTGTCGACGGGCCTTGCTAGAGGCCCGTGACATCTTCCACTAGGCATTTTGCCTTTTCGTGGGGTTTCACGTGAGCCGGGCCCATTGGCCCGGCTTTCTGGAATGGCGTCACAGGGCTTTGTGCCCTGTGGCAAGACTCATTGTTATGTGCTTAGGCACCTAAGTCCTGGCACTTAGTTAGGCAGCAGCAGTGCTTATTTTTTTTTATTTGTTGTGTGGGGCTTTTCTAAGGTATGAGCCTTGTAATACTGCAACCATTTTAACTATGAATGCCACGTTGCATTTTGTAGTAAATTCTGGTTGTCAATTGTATTACGACGTTGATCAAGCTAAGTTGCTATGTAATCATATTGAGATGTCAACTACAACGGGCGAGCCCGTCACCACAGGACGTTTTAACGATTAGTCGTTCTATCGACCTGCAGTGAGCGTAGAAGACTTTGGACATAACAATCGACGTCTAGCTACGCCACAACCCGTATGAGTACAACGCCTTACCGCGAGTTAGCCAGGAATAAACCCGGCGGCTCGAGATACTCGCGCCCTTACTTCCAATTGTGACCAGATTTCTCCGGTCTCTCGATTGGTTCCGAGTTCGAGGTCGCTTGCGCGGTCCTCTCCCTTACGAAGCGGTGAAACGGTGTACACCGAATCTATCGCGGACCAAGGCGTCCTTTGCCCGGCTCTGAACCGGGATCGGATGGCCAATGGTCATTTCAAGAGCAGTCGCCGTAAGGTACGCAACCACCCCCGCTCTATAGGAAACAATACAGTTTTCAGACTCCCCCGACTGTTAGTCGGAGTGCACAATCGATTGGCTTGCGCCGCACGGTGCGCAGACCGTCCAGGAGCGCCAGAGGTTTGATTCCCAGAGGAAACTGTTTCCAGAGTCCTACCCAGGTTCGCACCCCGTGCGTGGAGGCCGTCGGATGGGTGTTGACCTGTGAGTGTGACCGACCCTGAACACATGGGTCATCGTGGCCAACTCATCATGGGCTCAGTGATCAGTCGCAAGCAAGTCAGGAGGTAACATAATTAATGAACATACAGACAAATAAATATATTAAAAAGAATAAAAAAACACGACTGCCGTTAGAGAAAGTAAACTATTGTATTTATAATTATTTTTTTTAATGAAATATGATTTATGTATTTATCCATACAGATACATGTATATTTCGGGAATGTACAAATAAGACCTTTAATTTGACACTAAACATGATATATTTATTGTAATTTATTGACATTTGAATATTAGGACGTTTAGACGACTACTTACTTGATATTTGGACAGTTAAAGAGGCCGTACACGAAATTTTGCGCATTTCGTGAATTTACGTAATTTTGCAGACGTGAATTTAACCCTTGGAGTAAATGGGTATTTTCATGGATGCATCTGTCTCTTTTGCAGGATTTTCGGCGACATCGACCTTAAAGTACTATAACTACGAAACTACTACACCAATCATAAAAAGAACAAATGCACAATGATTGCATTGAAATTTCGAATATAGAATATTGAAATATCATTTTGTAAAACAATTAGATAATTATGAATAAATATGAGAACGTCAAAGAAGTGAAAAAAACGCGGAACCAGATCTGGTCGTATCATACTCAACGGATAATTGTTTCAGAACCAGATTTGTATCATACTCAAGGGGTTAAGGTTAAAATACTGTATTTCTATAAGTTTTATTGCACAACATAAAAGATTATTTATATTATTGTCTAATGAGTGAGCTACTTTTTTGAAAATTATTATAGAATTTTGATTAATTGACCTTAAACCGGCGACTGTTTGTGAATTTTTGCTGTACGAGGTTTAGAATATAACATATTTACGAATCGTTTTGACATCTAAACGGTATAAAAATATTACAATGTATTGTTGTGAAAGTCCTCTATATAATAAGTGAATCACTTTTTACTACTTTCATATAAAATTGTTGATTTAACTTTGTCAAATTTTTTAGAAAATGGGCAAAGAAATGCTTTTGATTTTAGCCTTTTAGAACTCTCGTTCATAAAATAAAAACAACAGAAATAAACTTTAGTTCAATATCAATCCATTTCCTCAAAAATAAATGCAAAACATTAATTAAAATTGGCAATAAAGTCTTTTAAAACAATCTAATTCTCGCGTTATGATACTCGCCTATTATACGATTCACGCCTCAAGTCAGCTAGTCCCCGCCGAGCGCTTCCAAAGGGTGGACGTATCTCTTTGGCTCCGAAAATCCTACCTACCTATAGTTATATTATACCATTGATTATAGAGTTATCACTGCCCACATCGATTTCGTACACGGCCTCTTAAATGCACCTTATGACACTCAGTATCACAACGATTCTAACAATACCACACATTTCTAAATCGGATTAAGCGTTTAGAAAATATGGTGGAATAAAGAAATAGAAAACATACATAGATGAACCCTGAACACATTTCACCCCTTTTTTGTTGGGCACTCATGTAAAAAATACATCAACCATAATAATTCCCTTCTTGCTAGATTATTCTCCGTCTAGGTAACCATGATAGCTGCTACAAGTCGGCATTGAGAAATCAAGTGTCACTAATTCCCAAAATAAGAGACTATCACTTTTCCACCGAGAGAGAGAGCCACAAACATTTAAAATCCTGACAGACCATTACATACTGCCAACATCATGTCAAACCATGAATAACATCACTAACACTCGACAAACAAAAACTAAAACCGCAAAAAAATATTGGCAAACTCACCGGATAGCGTCGCGACGACGATCCCCGGAAGAATGAAAACCGAATTTGAAAATGCATGCTCCAGCGGCCCGTCCTGGCTCCGCCCAAGATCCACCATAATTCGCGATTCACTTCACGACAACGCCCGCAATTAGTCCGCACGCGCCCGACTCAGAAATAGTTGAAAATCATTCGGTAAACCGGAGAGAATTTACGAAATATTCCGGAAAATTGGAAAGCGCTAGCCGCCATAACATCGGAAAATGACATTTGTGTTTGGTTGGTTGATGGAGGGCGGAAACCGGAAATGGGCGCGTTCGTTGAGCCGCGTTCATATGTTGTGCTTGATGAATTTCGCTCGGGCAGCGAAAAGAAATATATTTGTATATAATTGTTTAATTATAATTAATTATATTGATTTAAAGAATAATTATTGTTTCATTTATTATTTTGTAAATATATTTCGAATATTGTGCATTTTTCGGGTCCCATCAAACTTGCAGAAGGCAAATTTGCAGACGGCAATCTTGCAGACGGCATTCTTGCAGGCGGCAGTTTTGCAGAAGGCAGTTTTGCAAATGTCAAAATGACCTAACCTAACCTAACAGAAAAACTTAAAACATTTTTTTTAATGTTTAGTTTAATGTATAAAAGTCATCCACTACAAGGATGCCGGTAATTAATGTCACTTCGATTTTAGGGAAAGAAAAACCTAACCTAACATAACCTAACAGAAAAACTTAAAAACTGTACTGAAGGTTGCCGCCTGCAAGGCTGCCGCCTGCAAGGTTGCCTCCTGCAAACCTGCCCTCAACAAATTTGGAGCTGTCAAAAATGACATTTGTGCAAAATTGCCGCATGCAAAACTGGCGCCCCCCAATTTTTCCATTGTTGTGATTTACAGCGTTGCCAGAGCAATTTATTTCTCCAGGTATCAAAAAATAATTAGGAAAAAACTCAAATACGATTCATTTCTAGACTTCGAGAATCAAATTAAACATTTCATTTAATTCTCATACTAAATGATGAATATAAAAGCATCTTTAACACAACTGGCATAGTATGCCTGTTCAAACGGTGATATCTGGTAACGCCAGTTGGCGAAAAACGTCATTGCCAGTAACAATAAATCATCTAACATCCGTGGGAAACAAAAACAAGCATTTCCATTAATCGATTTTACTCACCGTTTTAAATCTGTTGAAAATTCGCCATTAATTATTACTGCAGCGATAAACAGCCGAATTCATTTATTTAATGCAATATTAACATCATTATGTAAAGGTCAGTGTTCATCGAATACGAAATGGTCACACTCGTCTCGTTAGTGGATGCTTGTTGACTGCGTTCGTGCATAACGTGGATTTTTACTTGTTAAATTGAAGATTTAAGGCCCGGAATCGATAATTTTACGTTTTAAAATGTAGTAAACGTAAGTGCGTGCTGTTTTATCGTAAAAATACGCCTAAATTCGATTGTTTGGTGCGATTTTGGTGTGCGTGATGCTTTCGGGGGCAACTCATCTCTACTCACGGGGATATTTTAGTATTTAATACTCGTCGAAAGTATCTGTGATTTCCGATACGCCGCCATTTTTGATATTTCTGCTGTCATCTTACCGAGAAAGTTATATTTTGGGTTTTTGCCTAGAAAACGCTGTTTTTTCAATGTTTTAAATGTGTTTTTATTGAAAATGTAGTGTGGATTTTGTATAATTGGTTGATAATTGCAGTTTGAGGGTGTATTTTTGTTGTCTGGGCGGTTTTGTAATGTGGGTCATTGTTTTATTGTAATTTATTAATAAAAGCTGATGTAAGGGCTTTAACAAGGTGTTGTTGTGTTTTGTATCTGATATACTAAAAAAAATTAAACGATGACAATTTGGATTTAAAAAAATGTTTTTTTTTTAGATTTGTGAAAATCAGACACAATGGTTGAGCCTTTAATACCCTTCGAGTTGTGCTTGAAAAGCGGAGAAGGCGATGATGTATCTGTGCAAATCGATCCAGGAGAAACATTTGAACAATTCATCAGTAAAACTCAGTAAGTTTTCTTGTTTTATGGTAACAGCTTGTAGCAACATTGGTATTATTGCAGTATAGGTACCTCTTCTAGACTGTTGATTTTTTAACGTTACCAGACTATATTCACCACGCTGATTCCGAATCTGCAATAATATTTATTCGGTCTCAATAAATAAGCAAGATATAGGCATTCAAAAAAGCGCCAAACCCATACATTTCGGTAGTTTTAAAAAAAAATAATACATAAACACCTATTTGGCGGTAGCATTGATTTTATAGGCGGTAGGTTAGGTTAGGTTAGGTTAGGTTTTTTTAAAACAACCTGAGGTAAAAAAAAAATTTTTTTTTTTGTATGTAAATTTGGTTTCGAAAATTTACGCGTCCGAAGCTTTTTTCTTTCACATTTAGCATTACAATGATCTAACCTAGTAGTATTTCTTTGTTTTTTCGATTTCTGAGAAAGGTACCTATACTGCAATAATTCCGCAACATTTTCTAATCTTTAAATATTTAAAAACAATTTTACGGCCTGAAGTTTGTAGCACCTGTTTGTAGCACAAGTTTTGGCGATGTTGCAACCGCCTTTGACCAGGGTAGACCAGACTACCCTATGTCATCCCGAGGGACTATAATTAATGTAGTGTGATTCTATCGTCCAGTCGCTCAGTATACCAGACAGTAGTTTCTCTTGGAACAAAATTGAAATCAAAGCGAACGACGACCTGATTCCTAGGAGCTCGCATATGGGCGCATGAGCACTACTCTGCCGATGCAGATATTCAAACGTGCCAATCTCTACCCCCGAGTGAAGGCGTTCGGTGACTCCCTCTGCTCACTTCTCTCGCACCCTATCCCCACAACGCACTGCCTCTCGAGAGTGCAGTTACTGCTTCTATCTCGATATACTGTGTTCAGCCATTTTAGGGGTATAATAAACCCTCAAGACAGTAACGTCCCGAATCGGGTACGATTTATTGTAGTCATTGCTCAGTAGCGTTCCAAAACGGGTACGAGCGCTGCGCGACAAACCACGCTCTTAACGAACTGAATTTACACCAAAATCACAGTGCAACCACCCCCCGTTAGATATGTGTGAGAAAGACGGATAAATTCTGTATTGTACGATTATTCAGTCGTGCTTCTCGCAGTCTAGAATCCCTAATATAATTGTTTGTTTTCTGGGGGCACTTAGTCGAGTGCTGTCATTGCTCGGATCTATGCTTCTCTTCGGATATTATGTAGCTTCTCTTCGGATATATGTATGAAAATAAATAAAACAAACTAATAGATTTGGTAAAGCATGTAATAACGTACACAAATGTGTTTACAATTTCTAGATAGGGTTTCGTATTTTGAGATAAAACGTCGATATCGCCGAATAAGTGAGTTATTTTCAGTTCTCCAACTTTCTAATAATTATTCATAATTATGTAATTGTTTTACAAAATGAGGTTTTAATGTTTTATATTTAAAATTTCAATGCGATCATTCAACAATTCTTCTTTTCATGATCCATCAAGTAGTTTCTTTCTTATGATCGTTTTTCTAAAGTGCTATATTTTTGAGCTCTTGAAACAACTACCCGATCCTGGGTGAACAGCCGGGCAAAGGATGCCGTAGTCCGCGATGGATTCGGTATACATTGTTTCACCGCTTCTTAAGGGAGATGACCGACTTCGAACTCGTAACCAATCGTAATCTGGTCGCAATTGGATGCAAGTGTAAGCCCGCTGGGTAACATTCCTGGCTATGTCGCGGTTAAGGCGTTGGCCTCTTGCGGGCATGTGGCTGAGCTTGGCGATGGATTGTTTTGTCCAAGTTTTCTGCTTTTACTTCACGGGAGAGAGAACTACTAATCGTTAAAACTTCCTGAGTTGACAACTCTATATGTACATGTGTCTGAGGCCACAATGCCCCGTCAGTGCTCTGACCAGTATATGCGCAGATTGTTCCTATTTAGCGATAAGGCCTCACGGTCGTAAGCCTTAATTAGCGCCTTTGAATGATTCAAACCTGGCGTGTTGTTCCAGTGGTTGACGGATTGTTGTAAACATATTTTTTTGAGCATTAGGTTTGCAAGGCTTTTTGATACGCCACAGCAAGGTTCAGGGCCGTATAATGTTCCCTTTGCTCCTGTCTTAGCAAATTTGTTGGCTTTTTCATTTCCCTCGATTCTTGCATGGCCGGGAACCCTTTAACCTCGAGGCCTTTTTCGCACTGGCGAACCGGCAAATCGAGTCGATTCCGGATATATTAGGGAAGCGTTTTACAGGTACTTTAAAATCATTTTATATCCAAACAAACTTAGCCTTTTGTACTTGAGCGGCGCCGCTCAAGTGGACTCAATAACCTGCCCAGTCTCCGTAGCGGAGCCAAAAGATTAACATTTCCAAAGCCAAAGGTTTAACATCGAGTACAAAGGATTAACATTTCGATAAATCTACGCAGAAGCGTCTAAAAATCCCTGCTCTGTATTGAAAGAGTGAGGTATCGATAAAGCAGTATGGTTGTCCTCCTCCACCAAGCACAATCTTGTGCTATGTCGGCGTTGAGTTGTACTTCTCTCCGCACTTCCGCCCGTCATGGAACCTACATTCGAGGTCGTTAATCGCAATGGTGTGTTTGTGGTTTGACCGTCATTGACCGTCGTTGACCGACCACTTACGGGGGACGTCATAGTATTTGTGCTCATTTTCATGTTTTGTAATTTCATGGACAAGGAATAAAAAGTGGCTATGGTGTTTTACGGCTGGTTACCACCTGATGCCAAGACACTAATTTAATCTTAGGACTATGAGCGCTGCTGTTAAAACTCTAAGGTCTCTTCCCCCACCGACTCTATTGCACCGCCGTGCCTGACAGTACAACAAGGGTTGTCGACTACAGCGGGCGAGCCCGTCACCTCAGGAAGTTTTAACGATTAGTCGTTCTATCTCCCCGGAGTGAGCGCAAAAGATTTGGACAAAACAGTCCACCGTCTAGCTCCGCCACAAACCCGTAAGAGGCCAACGCCTTAACCGCGAGATAGCCAGGAGTGTTACCCAGCGGGCTTACACTCATGCCCTTACTTCCAATTGCGACCAGATTACTTCAGTGTCTATTGGTTACAAGTTCGAGGTCGCTTGCGCGGTCCTCTCCCTTACGAAGCGGTGAAACGGTGTATGACGAATCTATCGTGGACCACGGCGTCCTTTGCCCGGCTGTTCACCTAGGATCGGATAGCCGATGGTCGTTTCAAGAGCAGTCGCCGTAAGGTCCGCAACCACCCCCGCTCTATAGGAAACAGTACAGCTTCCAGACTCCCCCGACTGTTAGTCAGAGTGCGCAATCGATTGGCGTATGCCGGACGGTGCGCAGACCGTCCGAGCGCCAGAAGGTTGATACCCAGGGGAAACTAACCATAGGGTCAGAGTCCTACCCAGGCTCGCACTTTATGCGTGGAGGCCGTCGGATAGGTGTTGACCCGTGAGTGTGACCAACCCTGAACAGAATGAGTCTTCGTGGTCAACTCAGCAAGGGCCCATTAACACCCTGACAGTACAGCTCCAACATGACTTAGACACCCCATTATGTGGGGTTAGCTCCCTGTTGGGGAGAGGGATTGGGTGCTCCTTTCGCCTGCTCCGCCATTCCAATGGACTCCATTTCCACCTTTGCAGCCGTTAAGGTCTTCTATATTAATATATTAATTATTCCAGATAATAAATCTTTGATAAAATAAACTTGACAGACGGTTTCAAATTTCGAATTTGAAAGTATTTGCCAGTATAGAATGTAGGTTTAGGCCCTGTGGATCACAGTAATTTAGATTGAATCGTGAGTGCCGCGCCACGTTGCCATTGGCGGCGCACGGGCGCGGTCGGCGCAGCCGGTAGTAAAACGCAGTGTGTGCTCCGTAAGAAGGTTTAATTGTAACTGAATGAGCGAACCGTCTGTCCGCTTTGTTTGTGTGTTACTTGCGCTGGCAATATTATCTGCCGTCGCAAATGGCAACATTTTCTGCCTTTGCGAATGGCAACATTATTTAGCGGGGCAGTCTCTGGGGTGTACAATCTGTTGTGGTGAAGACGCCACAGTGGCAATGATGTATAAAAATCCCCCTCGCTTTTTCCTGTCTAATTTATGATCTGCTTCCAGGGCCGCATTCGGATATGTCGTCGATATTAATTCAATCACAAATGGCGATCCCATCGATCTGCAGGACAATATGTACGACTACCTACTGAGAGTGGAAAAACAGTTGTCAAACCTGAAAGAGGAGGCCGTCGAAGAAGCAGGTATAGTTATCGATATATTAATTCGAAACATATTTTTTCCTGTAATGGCCATATTGCTAGGTGTCAACATTTTGGTTAAGGTGTCTAAAAAAAGCTCTCGGTCTCGAGATGTGTTATCAAAACAGAAAAATAAAAAAGTCATCAAAAGAGAAAAATATATTTTTTTACGTGTTTTTTCTATAACCGCCAAATTGGGAAAACGGCTAGGTGTAAAAAATTGTTTGAAGTGTCTAAAAAAAGGTCTGTAGATATGTCGTCAAAAGAGGAAAATTTAAAAATTCTTCAAAAGAGAAAAATAAAAAATTATAGTTCCATCTGCTGGATTTCTGCGCGGGAGGGGGGGGAATGGAGGGGAGAGAGTGGGGGAGGGGGAGGTTGGAGAGGGGGCAAAGGGAGAGTCAAAATCTTGTCACTAGTACACAAAAAAAAGAAAGAAAATTGCAAAATATAATGCAAATTGCACCTATTTGTTTGGAGGGTAAATGAAGTGTTATCGTAATGATACCGATCTAACGAGCTGGAAAAAATAGGTTTCTACCCCTCAATCTGTCACAACCCCTGGGTTGCCAGGTGCAAAGAGGTTATTTTTCATCGTTTAATGCAAATATCATATATTCACTTGATTTTTATACCAAATTGAAGCTACTGTCTTCCTCAATGCGGAGGAATAGGGTTTCATGGTTAAAACCTGTCACAAATTGAGCCCTGGTAAACCCTGGGGATTGCCAGCGTTTTAATTGAGGTAGCAAACAAGAAGGATTGTGCGCGCTACTCCGTGCAATAGAACATGCATTTATGGGTATTCATAGTCGATGGGCATTTAACAAAAAGTTAAATTCCCATCATCGCGATAAGTAATGGCATTTCCCTTTAGTCTGACCCAGGCATTACTGAACTACAGCATTTAAATAAAATTCTTAAAAACAATTTGTTGCAGAACCTGTGGAACCATCAGAAGGCACCATTTATGTGTTTGAAGATGGAACGCCTATCGATCCGTCGATGATTATCTTCGAAAATGGAGTAGCTATCCTAAAGACACAGCCAGATGAGGTATACCAAGGGGCTGACCAGACGAAACAGACGTTCAGTGAAGTGGAATATTTAGATGGCGATCTCCAGATTGATCTGAAGGACGACCGAAATGAGGTACCAGATCTATGACCACAAAAGTCACAAAACTTTGCTGTATTATTATTATTATATTATACACCCCGGATCTAGGGGGGGGGGGGAGGGGTGCAAACTGGGGTACCTGCCCCGGGTGGTAATTTAAGGGTTAAATTTATGCATTTGAAACTGTCACTGTATTTCGAACCCAATCATGCCCGAAGGTCATTAAGGGAGCTAATGTGCCGAATGCAGTTGAGCCACTATGACCTATGTGTTAGGGTCGGCCCAACTCACAGGCCAATTCCTATCCGGTAGCCTCCTCGTGGAAGTGCCTGCGGATCGTCCTTTGGGTGCTCCTGGACGGTTTGCGCACCGTGATGCATCAGCCAATCGACTGCATTCCGACTGATAACTGGGGGGGGTCTGAAGCGGTTTTGTTTCCTATAGAGCGGGGGTGGTTGTTAACCTTGTGAGTCTATCCATATAAATGTACACCACATGTGTCAAAAATAAAAGTATAAAATGAAATGTCAAATTAATTTTAAACTGGCAACACTAAACAACTCTATAATTCTTTGTTCTATAAGTTTAATGTTTTATAAGTTCCCCAAGAAACTTTACATATTTGAAAAATAGTGCAGTATTTAAATGGGTTGTTGAGAGTAGGAAACAGTACTGCTTCCAGACTCCCCCGATTGATAGTCCGAGTGCGCATTCGATTGGCTTATGCCGCACAGTGCGCAGACCGTCCAGGAGCGCCAGAAGTTTGATTCCTAGGGGAAACTGACTATAGGGCCAGAGTCCTACTCAGGCTCGCACTTCATGCGTGGAGGCCGTCGGATAGGTGCTGACCCGTGAGTGTGACCAACCTTGAACAGAATGGGTCTTCGTGGCCACCTCAGCAAGGGCCCATTAACTCCGCGTAACTAGACAGTGGACTGTTTCGCCTTACGTCTTGTACGCTCACCTCACGGGAGACAGAACGATAAATTTGAAAAACTGAGGTGCCAAGTCCCCTCGTTGTAGTCGACAGTTCAAGTCGCCCGCAGGTCATCCCCCAGGGTAAACTGATCTACTATGCATGCAATGAGAGGCAGGGGAATATAGTCCTTACCGGGTCAGACCCTTTTCAATGAGGCTATCAGCTGTCCAGGAGCACTGTATCGTTTTCCTTATTTCCTTACAGGCTAAGCAAGATGCAGAGATCGAAATAGCGGAAGTGGAAGTCTCCACGGAAGAGAAACCTCCGCCCAATAATGTTATTAACTATCAGAGCGATGATGGCGAAGTGGAGACACTCGACGAGGCGTTACTCATCGAGTTTGAGAAGTCCTATGGGAAGGGTCGAAGCAAAGCGAAGCACAAAGGCGGTCGGATGAAGAGAGAGCGATTGGAAGTGCACAGAGAACCGGAGGAGCTAAAGGTATTAATCATTGAGAACTTCTTCTGTTTCTTTAACCAGTTAAGCGCTTTGACGTGTATACAGTACAGTTATTATTATTATTATTTTTTATTATTATACATTTAACAGGCAGGCAGCTTAAGCTGATGCGCCTGAGTCCGTGCTTGCATTACAATTTCTGTGGAATAAGTCCAGTTTATTTTTAATGTCATTGACACTTTTGGCATTGATCACTTCACTTGGGAGAGCATTCCATTCGTTTACCACTCTACTGTTGAGGAAATGTTTCTTGGGATTTGAATGGAATTCACGCTGGAGTTTCAGATGATGCCCACTCAAATGTGTGTTAGTGCTCATGGTGTAGATAGTCTGCAACCCAGGAACGTCATACGATGCAGTTAGGATCTTATATGTCTCGATTAGGTCACCCGTGCCCTGCGTTGTTCCAGAGTGGTCAAACCGAGAGCCGACAATCTTTTCTCGTATGTTAGATGCTTCAAGTTAAAGGGCAATTTAGTCGCTCTTTGCTGGACCTTCTCTAGAAGATCGATATCCTTCCTAAAAGGTATGGATTCCAGATCTGATAGGCGTGTTCCAAAATGGGTCTTACAAATGACTTATAGATTTTCAGCATCAGTTCCTCTGTGATATGGTGAAAAGCTTTTTGAATTAGAAACAAAAGAGACTTTGCTTTCTTTACCAATGCAGTCACGTTTTCTTCCCATTTTAAGTCTTCGGTGACTATTACGCCAAGATCCCTTTGTGATCCTTCCATATGTTTCATTTCATTCAAACATCTTCCCAATTGTTTCTTTATTTATATTTAACTCGTATAATTTACACTCGTGGAATTTACACTGTGAGAATCTCGAGGGCAGATTAAGTCTGGCATGTTATGCTTTACGAATCATAAGGAAAACACTAAATGAAGTCGAGACTAGAAATGTGTATTTTTCCTAGAATTTTATATGTTTCAATCAGGTCCCCTCTTCGTATTCTTTGTTTGAGAGTAGTCATTCCAAGTAAGTCCAAGCGATCTTCATCTATACTAATATTATAAAGAGGTAAAGTTTGTGACATTGTAGGAAGTAATCTCTGAATCTACTGAACCGATTTTGAAAATTCTTTTACCTTAATAGAAAGCCACATTATTCGTGAGTGTTATAGGCTATATATTAAATCCGAAAAATTAAAAGACTTTTTCGTGGTAGTCGGATTTCCAAAGTAAGTCGGAAAAAACGGTCGAATGAAAACGTTTCTAACGAACGCTGCCTTAACGATGAGAGATATATGATTAACCCCTCGCGTACCAGACGGCCCGAAACGTCCAGAATTGATATTTACCGTCGAACCCCAGACGGCCCGAAATGGCCAGGCGAGGCCGACCGCTAATTATGGATTATTTAATCGACTAATAATTATGAATAATCTTTATTGCTTTACATAACGACGTTACAAATATCTAATAGCAAATTTCAATAGGAACATAAAACAGGTCTTTTTTAGACGATCGGTGTGACAGTTTCGGAGTAATCGTTTTTTTCTGAAACGCCATCTTTTTTTTGAGACTCGCGAATTTCTTACGGGCCGTAAGGCACACATTAAAATTCAAACCGCGGGCCGCGAGGGGTTAAGTTCTAGAGAAAAGTTGTAGAGCTTGATAATGCCTACAAAAAAGTCAAAGACAGCATATGTCTAACTTTTATATTTAAGTAACAAAAGTAGTATTTTATATTAAACAAATAATTTAAATCGTTAGGTCATGTTTATTGGTCATATTATCAACAATTATGAATTATTATCAAAATAAGTAAATTCATCGTCTCAAGTGTTTAAAACAAAAGACTTTTCCCTTTTACTGCATATAATTTCACTTTTACTGCATAAATGGTTAACGAGATAAGACACAAAGATGACGTTCACAAATAATGGTAATATAGTCAAATTGGCATGCAAATACATACATACATATGCAGTAAAAATATAAGCCTTCTTTTGGCAGTCAGGAAATAAATCATAGCACTCAGTACTAACCGAACCACTCATAATTTCATCACAAGTAAAAAGTTTTACCCCCCAACGAAGTTGGCACGGGTCAGCTAGTAATTTCTATTCTTCATTCTAATATTATTGTTCCTTTCCTGACGCAGGTTATTTCTATCCCTGAGGAGCCGCCTATTCCGCCGGATCCCGAGTTGGAAATCGACGAGCTACACATCCGCAGTGCGGAGGACGAGGATGCCATAGTCCCAACTGAAGAGGGAAGCGTCAAGAAAGACCCTAATTTAAAATACAAGTTAGTGCCGAGCAGAAACTCCGATTTCGCCGCGCAGTTCTCTGAGTTTATTGGTGAAAATCGTAGGGCCGAGAGCCCCGAGAGAAATGGCAAGGTACGTTTGTTTTACTTATTTTATTTATGTATTTCATATTTCAAATCTATACTAATATTATAAAGAGGTAAAGTTTGTGAGTTTGATCTCTGGATCTACTAAACCGATTTTGAAAATTCATTTACCAATAGAAAGCCACGTTATTTGTGAGTGTCATAGGCTATATATTAATCCGACTACCACGAAAAATGAAAAGACTTTAGTAGTAGTAGTCGGATTTGCAAATTAAGTCAGAGAAAAAACGGTCGAATGAAAAATGTTTCTTACGAATGCTGCCTTAACGATGAGAGATATAATATGATTGAGTTCTAGAGAAAAGTTGTAGAGCTTGATAATGCCCACAAAAAAGTCAGCGACAGCATATGTCTAACTTTTATATTTAAGTCACAAAAAGTAGTTTTTTATATTAAAAAAATAATTTAAATTGTTAGGTCATGTTTATTGGTCATATTATCAACAATTATGAATTCTTATCAAAATAAGTAAATTTATCGTCTCATGTGTTTAACCCGTTGAGTATGAGTCAACCAAATCTGGTCGCAAAACAATTATCCTTTGAGTACGAGTCGACCAAATCTGGTCGCGCATTTTTTTCACTTCTTTGACGTTCTCATATTTATTCATAATTATCTAATTGTTTTACAAAATGATATTTCAATATTCTATATTCGAAATTTCAATGCAATCATTGTGCAGTTGTTCTTTTTATGATTGGTGTAGTAGTTTCGTAGTTATAGTACTTTAAGTCGATGTCGCCGAAAATCCTGCAAAAGAGACAGATGCATCCATAAAAATACCCATTTACTCCAAGGGTTAAAACAAAAGACTTCCCTTATATATACATAATTGAGTTTGCTTCTTTCATGATCTGTGTAATTTGCTCACCCCACTTCAGATCGCACACTATCGTTATGTCCAGGTCCTTTTGTTTCGTAACACTTTGTAACGGAACCGGCCCTAGATAGTACTGGTGTTTAGGGTTGCTCTTGCCGATGTGAAGGACCGTCGTACATTTGTCAGCATTTAGCTTCACCGACCGTTTCGTGGACCGGTCGAGTATTTGATCAAGGTCTTTGCTGAGATTTGCTATGGTAGGATTAGCAAACGGTTCAGTGTCATCCGCAAAGAAACTACACTTGATGTTATGCCTTTTTTAGGATCCGCGATGAATAAGTCGAATAGCGATGTGAACGTTTAGGAAACGTAAGTTTCCAGACTTCGATTGCGCGTGCGTAAATCGCCCAGACTCACTCGAGGCGTTCGCTGCACGCGCCACTTCCGTTCCGGACCGTCGTCGACTGCAGGCTGCAGCCGCAGGCAGAATTCACACCGGCCCTTCCCGGTTAAGTCCCTCTTCGAGGGGGGCTACCGGATGTGAGCTCTTTCGGCGATTGCAGTTGCGATTTGTAGTTTAAACATTTCCAATTATACGGATAATTTCGACGGTGCGATGCGATGTTTAGTGTGGTACTCTTTCTTGAATAGATTGTTTTTTTCTATCACAGGGGAAAGGAATGCTGCGCCAGATGCGGTTCCCCAGCGTGGACGAGGAGCCGCCGCCGCGCCGCGCCTTCAAGGTGAAGGAGACGGCGGAACCCTCCTCCAACTCCTCGCTCGTGCCCAAGATCACGCAGTTCAAGATCGTGGCCCCGTACAGCCTGAAGTCGCGCTACGGCTCGCCCCCGCCCAGCCCCCCGCGGAAGAGCTCTCCGGAGAAGGCGTCGCTGGCTCCTCGCTGGCCGCAGCCGCCCGACGTGCCGCTGCGGCCGCCCAGCGCCGAGCCGCCCGACTCGCCGGACGAAGACGAGGACTCGGACGAGTGGGACCGCCGGCTGTCCGAAGACGAGCTCGGCGATTTGGACTTCTGCCAGTTCTGCGTGCGGCTCTTCAAGTCGCGAGCCGAGAAAGCGTTCCTCATCAAAGGTCAGCATTCCTCATTGTGAAATTATGAAGAAAAGCGCCGGCCGGACTATTTTTCTCTTTCTGGTGGCTTAGCTTTCTCTCTCTCGCAGAGAAGGAGACTTATTCTAATACAGAATCATCTCTTTAGTATAGGAATCGGGGGTTTGTCCCTCGTAGCAAATAATACCAATGTAACCCCGTCACGACAATACGCCAACGCAGAAAACGAACACTAAATGACCGCTCACATGTTGCACGTTCGCATGCCAGTACATTATTATTTATTATTTATTTAGGTACATAGGATTAGGTATACGGTTCATTCATAGGTCATGTAACCTTATAATAATTATATAAATTATTTAATAATTAATATAGGGAGGTTTAACACATCTTACATGACCTTTACTGCCAATAGCACATCTAACTAGGCGATAATTTGGCCCGTCTCTAGATGTGCATATTTTTATGCAATTTTAAGAAATGAAGTGTTTTTTTTTTAAATAAATTATTTGGACCCACCACCTGTATATACACATAAATATACCAATTTTATAAAAAATATAGCTATGTAATAAATATATACATTTATAGTTGTAATTTAATAAAATTTTATTAAGAAAAATAGATAAGTGATACTAAATAAATTGTCGTGCGTTGCAAAGAAGTTGATCAGAGTTTACATATCCCTTGTTAAGTAGCCATCTATTAAGGATTACTTTAAATATTTTTATGTTAGGATAATCTTTCATGTCTTCACTAAGGGAATTATATAATTTTGGGGCTATGTAGAATATATGTCTCTGGGCAAATGTTGTCCTGACTGACGGAATTATATAATTGATACTCGCGGACATTCTTGTGTTCAGATTGTTTTGAGTTCGGGCGTGGTCATCTCTAGATTTGTAGAATGCAAGAAGCGCTTGCTTAATGAATAACTGTTTAGCTGATAGCACATGGGATTGGGAAAATAACAAGGCAGATGGATGACGCCGGTTTTTCCTGTGAATTACTCTCAATAATAATTTCTGCGCTTTTGTCAATCTATCCAGATTATCATTAGTAGTAGCGCCCCATGCCGCGACTCCGTAGGACAAAATACTCTGACACAAGGCCATGTATACCATTCTTATGGTTGTTTTGGACAGAATGTTGCGCAGCCGAAGAAATACATAAACCAGCTTTCTAATTCTCGAACTCAAATTTGCAATCTGATCTTCCCAACATAGCTTCTCATCTACCGTTATGCCTAAGTAGGAGACTGTTGCAGATTTGCTTAATTTAGTACATACACATCTATTCTTATCCAAGCATTTGTCGGTATGAATGGCAAGTGTTTGGTTGAGAATCTGGCTGGGATTTCCCCGCAAGCTGAAAGTGATAAATTTTGATTTCGCAGCATTTAGCGTTAAAATATGGTTGTCGATCCAAGTTTTAGCCAGTTCCAAGTTATTTTGAGCTTTGAAGAATGTATCATTCCAATTATTAGTCGCAGTAAGAAGGACAGTGTCGTCCGCGAATTATATTAAAAGCCGTATTACAAAATAGCGTAGGTATTCTTTTAAAATGAGCTGAAAAAATGAACGCATTTTTTTTTGGATGTAACTATAAAAGATAGGATAAATAAATAAATAAATAAATAACTATTCAACCCTGGGAGAAAAACCGCGGCACTGAGCGCTCTTCTCTTGCGCAAGCAAATATATACACAATTTCTAATTATTTTTTGAAGTGTTTTCTCCTTTCTAAGGACAATAATTTATATTATGTCGTATTGCTAAAAGAGTGAACTTTAATATAGTATAAGTATTATATAAGAATCTTATTTTATTTCTGAGAAAATTAGAATGATACAGGAAGATTTTTTTTAAATTTTGTATAATTGTAAGTAATGTATACCTTGGATATGTGGTCAAAAAACGAAAAAATAAAGCCGTAGTGTACATCAAGAATACATGACGGACATAAAAAAAAATAGTATACGGTTTTCGTTGTAGTGATATTACTGTATTAAGGAGCTCAAAGTTTGCCTTCCGAGCGTTTTACGAATAACGACTTTCGGAAAATGGGCTGAATAAGTAAATAATATTCGTTACATCTAAAATTAAAGGCCGCTATGGTCAACATCAAGAAATGGTCCAGGTAATTCAGTAATTATAGTTTGTAGAAATCTCTTTATTTCTTGGAATTAGAACGCCAAAAATCCACTTTTCTTGCCTTTCTGGAAAAAATATGTGAACGGGCTCTTAAGTATAGGAACACCTATACTTAACATTACGTTAAGTATAGGTGGCCCCATCTCTGCGCTAATACGAGTAAATTATTTGAGAGCAGTAAAGATTTCTTCCGTCCTTTTAAAAGTATGGTAGGACTATATGGGTCAAGGTTGCATATTATTTCTGACTGGCATAAAAATAATAGAGGAAAGGTGTAAATATGTGGAAAACATATATTTGTACTGGTACATGAATATATTTAATGGAGATTGTCCTCAGAACACGGATTAGTGACACTTTTTTTTAACAATAACAAGCGGATAAGCGTTTTGCAAGTCAGCTGTTGGCATTATGCTTTGTTCAAGATTAACGTCAGCCTCATCGAGGCATTCAGCATCATCACTAACGATCGATCGTCGCGTGAGGATGATGAAAGGACCAACGTTGTGCATCTCCGGACTATTATTGCTCGAATCATTAGGTTGCATGTGACATGAATTTACATGTCTTTCTTCTTTGTACAGAAGTACAGTCCACACCGCTGGCACGTACTTCCCGCAAGCTGCTGACGATCATTCTTAAAACAATTAATACACGCGATATTTCACTACACCTCATTGTGGTATTTTGTGATTTTTCCGAAGGCCCCCCCCCCCCTTTCGAGCCTGACGTGATTTATGGACGACCCCTTAGTCCGGAGTCCATTACCGCTGTCCGTTGCGCAACTGGCGGTGGCCACTGGTGTGACCATTGCGTTGCGTCCTCGGTGAATTCCATGGCAGCTCCGTTTGTATTTATATATTTTACTAATTTTCAGGCAACAAGACGGATATCGTGAAACCGTCGATATCGAAAGTCCTCTGCAACGGTTGTCTCAGCCGCGGGTACGCTCAGACCTCCAAATCCATCCGCCCTCTCAACACGGATGAAATTTTCGTTTTGAAAAACAGGGAATTCTACATCTACAAGCCGAAATCGGCCATGGTGAAGAAGCGAGCTGATCATACCAATGTGAAAACGGTTCGCGTCGAGGCTAAGATCACACCCAAGAACATGCCGATCAAGAAAGAAACACAAACGAAGAAGGTGCTCAATTTCAGCGATGATTCTGATTGCGAGAATATAAAATCCAGAAAAGAAGATGAGTTAAAGGTGAGTTCAGTTTAATTCAATTTAATTGTTTATTGAGAAATCACACAGTATTACAGTAATAATATTTTAAAAATGTATTATTATTATACATTTAACAGGCAGGCAGCTTAAGCTGATGCGCCTGAGTCCGTGCTTGCATTGCGATTTCTGTTGAATAAGTCCAGTTTATTTTTAAAGTCATTGACACTTTTGGCATTGATCACTTCACTTGGGAGAGCATTCCATCATTTACCACTCTACCGCTGAGGAAATGTTTCTTGGGATTTGAATGGAATGATTCACGCTGGAGTTTCAGATGATGCCCACGCAGATGTGTGTTAGTACTCATGGGGTAGATAGTCTGCAACCCAGGAACGTCATACGATGCAGTTAGGATCTTATACGTCTCGATTAAGTCACCCCGTGCCCTGCGGTGTTTAAGAGTGGTCAAACCGAGAGCCGACAATCTTTTCTCGTATGTTAGATGCTTCAAGTTAAAGGGCAATTTAGTCGCTCTTCGCTGGACCTTCTCTAGAAAATCGATATCCTTCCTAAAGTATGGATTCCAGATCTGATAGGCGTGTTACAAAGTGGGTCTTACAAATGACTTATAGATTTCATCAGTTCCTCTGTGATATATAGATTTACAACAAATAAAACCGGTTACGGATTTCAATAAAATTACATAAATTACGTTTTTTAAAAAAACTACTAATAAAACTAATGTACCTTCAATTTTAGTACTACATAGAGTCTAGTATTAAGAGTGTGTGTGTGTATATGTTTGTGGGAGTGTGTTGAGGGTGTGGGTGTGGAGTGTGAGCATGTATGATATTAGTAATGGCATATATAAAATATAATAATAATAACAATAAAAATAGCTGATACAAATAGTCAGCTTATTGTATCGGTTATGGTTTGATTTACGGAGTATTTATAACTGATTATGGAATTATTAAACATATCAATACCATTTAAATGGGTATTATAAAGCTCACAGCAGCGTGTGAGTACTCCATTCCTTGATGCATTAGTTTTAAAATGCGGCAATCGAAACAGGTCAAATTGGCGTGTGGTCCTCATTGGGGCGTTAATATTGATCTCGCCCACCAAGTCAGAGCATATTGAGATGTCAACCACAACGGGCGAACCCGTCACCGCAGGACGTTTTAACGATTCATCGTTCTATCGACCGTGCAGTGAGCGTAGAAGACTTTGGACATAACAAATCTGAAGTCTAGCTACGCCACAACCCGTTAGAGACCAACGCCTTACCGCGAGTAGCCAGGTATGTTACCTGGCGGGCGGCACTCGCGCCCTAACTACCAATTGTGACCAGATTTCTCCGGTCTCTCTATTGGTTCCGAGTTCGAGGTCGCTTGCGCTGTCCTCTCCCTTACGAAGCGGTGAAACGGAGTAAACCGAATCTATCGCGAACCAAGGCGTCCTTTGCCCGGCTCTGACCCGGGATCGGATGGCCAATGGTCAATTCAAGAGCAGTCGCCGTAAGGTAGGCAACCACCCCCGCTCTATAGGAAACAATACAGTTCCCAGACTCCCCCGACTGTTAGTCGGAGAGCACAATCGATTGACTTGCGCCGCTCGGTGCGCAGACCGTCCAGGAGCGCCAGAGGTTTGATTTCCAGGGGAGACTGGTTGACCCAGTGTCCTACCCAGGTTCGCACCCCGTGCGTTGAGGCCGTCGGATGGGTGTTGACCGGTGACTGTGACCGACCCTGAACACATGGGTCATCGTGGCCACCTCATCATGGGCCCGTTAGCTCCCACCAAGTCAGAGCAATCAAATATGACATTCATTATTCATTCAAGTTACGCCGATAAGATAGCGAATTGATTTTAAATAGTAGGGCCGGGCCGCCTTAGTAGTATAACAATAACTTTTTGTCTTGAAATTTAAATATCGAACGAACTTATTTTGGAAACTTTGCAGTTACATATAAATAAGACAGTCTATTATCCACGATGCATTTGCAATATCCTCTAGGATATCCCCTTTAACCCCTCAAAGTTGCGAGGTTAAAACTGCTCCATACCGTTTCACATTACGAAATCGAGGGTGAAATCGACGGCCTTGAGAAAAACGACCATAAGTCACATACCACTATACGGATCATAAAAAGAGGAACTGTCAAATGATCGCATTGAAATTTCCAATATAGAACGTTGAAACCTTATCTCGTGAAACAATTAAATATACCAAAAATTCTAACCTCGAGTTCTCAGTGAAATTTTCGACAAACACTTTAGATAGTCAAAAAACGTGAAAAAATGCACATATGCTACACCAAATCACTAATGCTGATTCACAAATTCTTTAAGAAAGGAAATACTTCTTGGAAAATTCGCACCAGAAAACACCAAAATAACACTTCCGTGAAAGCCCTGCGCGTGTTGAAAAATGACAGACTTAAAATGGCCTTTGCAGGCATCGTATTATATTGAAATTTGGAGCACGCACTCTGTAATCGATTATCATGCGAAAATGTATCTTCTTCTATACTCTAACGTACCAAACGAAAGGTATGCGTATCGTTCCGATTTTTAAATCGAATTCTGGCAGTGAGCACGACATGAAACCCGACAGGGTCGCGATGCAATTTAAGCGTACTACACACGAAACCCGTGCGGGTCTCGATCCAACGGAGGGGTTAAATCTGAATATTTCAATGTATCCAGTGGAGTACCCTAAGGGTCAGTGCTGGGTCTAGTTTTGTTCACCTTGTATATTACGGATTTTGAAGGATCAATCACATCGCAGAGCAGCTACTTTGCCGATGACACAAAATTCTTCACTGTCCTATGCAAAGCAGTGGACAGCTTCAGCAGGATCTTGACAAGATCAAAGCAAGGACGGAACGTTGACTGCTTACCTTAATTGAACACTGAGAAATGTGTAGTGCTTCATGTCGGGAAAAGCAACACCAACAAACAATATTTTCTGGAAAACGCCCAATTAGATCCAGTTAAGCAACAAGAAGTTCGTGGAATAACAATTACTGATTTCAAATGGGAGAAACATATAATTGCAATTGCTAAAAGAGTTAACTAGTCTCTATCTAATAAGGAAGGCTTTCCAACATCTCTCAATGGAGGTTTTTATCAAGATCGATAAGGCATATCTGAGACATATTCTTGAATTTGGCTATCAGCTCTGGAATCCCTACTTATGCAAAGTGTGAATGTAATGTGGTGAGACTGACAGTTCAAATCCATCTGTCAGTTTCACCTAATACCCATTGAAGTTTCGTGCTTGATGTCCTTGGACTATCATCAGTAGCCAAGAAGGCGACATAAACAACTCTAGAATGAGATGGTTATGCGTAAGCAAAAACATTGTTTTATAATAATTAATTCTTAAATAAATAAATAAATCAGCATAAGCCGCAACAGTTACATTTTCGGCGGTAAGTAGATCTGAAGTAAAAATATCGAGGACAGTCCCAAGAACTGAGCCCTATGGAACTCCAGTCTCTATATTGTAACAAAAACCGCATATTTTGTTTTGTTTTCGCGCCTTTGTGCAGATTATGTTCGCTGCACCTGTTTTTCATTGTTTCCCATTGTTTTTTAATGTTTCCTGGTGTTTTTTCGCGATTTGGCGTGCATTCCTTCCATACTTTGACAGATATAACCTAAATTTGCGAAAGTCGAAACTTCGCTCCTGTCAGCCGGCTGAAGCCGAGCTCTCACGTGATTGGTTGAGACCGCGGTTTTGTCTTAAAAAAGAGCGATACCGGCCAAACGGAAGATTGCGTTGAACGAATCCGAGCTGTCAAATCCGGGCGGGGAAAAGAGATTCTGGCGAACGGGAGTGGGTGAGCGTTGTGCTGGAGAGGAAATCTCCATAATCTGCCGAGATGAGGTTATTTTTTTAATGTGAAGTGTGTGTGACTTTTCTGGTAAGCATTTAATTTCCTTTTGGGTAGCTTTTAATATAGGATCCTCGCGATTTTAACGGATTTTTCTATTGATCGTAGTTTGCGGCACCTTTAAACTTCTGTTTTATGCGTATTTTAAACGCTGCTAAATAAGTGACGAAATCGTCGCTAAATGTGACGGGACTTGCCTCCACGTCAAGGAATTTGCCTGCACATCCGGAATTTGCTATTTTTATTTGGCTGGAACACATGTGACTTGCCGATAAGGCAGAAAAAGAAGAACGCCTGCGGGGCGATTAAACGCGGATATTTCACATAACCTTGTGTTTCTTTTTTGTGTGCTTTAAGTCTTTTGTCTGTCTGAGGAAAAAGGTTTTCTGTTGGCCAAATCCAGTGCCGATTAATATATAGCCCACCCTCTGAGATCGTTTTTTTTTAGGTTAACTTTTCTTTTTTTTTAACCCTTGGAGTAAATGGGTATTTTCATGGATGCATCTGTCTCTTTTGCAGGATTTTCGGCGACATCGACTTAAAGTACTATAACTACGAAACTACTACACCAATCATAAAAAGAACAACTGCACAATGATTGCATTGAAATTTCGAATATAGAATATTGAAATATCATTTTGTAAAACAATTAGATAATTATGAATAAATATGAGAACGTCAAAGAAGTGAAAAAAACGCGGAACCAGATCTGGTCGTATCATACTCAACGGATAATTGTTTCAGAACCAGATTTGGTCGTATCATACTAAACGGGTTAAATTTCTTTCTGGTATTTTTTTTTCTCTTTCAATTAGTTTCCTTCTTTATCTTTAAAAGTAAGGTGGCGTCCTTTTTACATTCAGTCTTTTGGGTTTTGGTGGATTCTGCCGTGTTTCATCTAAACACGGTAGGTTAGAAATTAGAGGTTGTAATATTTCGAAGCGTGGATCTTTGTTTCCCCTGCTTTACCTGAAATAATCTATCGCTCTGTTAATAGTCTGTTAAGTTGAACGTTGAGCTTGGGAGTTTCTCCCCGATCTTGCATAAAAGGTTCTCATACCATACCCTATCAAAAGCTCGTTGCACATCTAAGAATGCTGCAGAACAGTACTTCTTTCGCTCATAATTTATTTATTTATTTATTTATTTATTTATTTATAACGTACAAGAACAAAAAAATACAAGGACATGCATACTGTTGTACATGAGGAATAATTAAGAACAAACATTATTATAGCGAAAAACATAGCTCTATGCATATAAATATGCTAGCATATCCGAGCTAATGCGATAAATTTGAAGTCTAATTTTCTATTGACAAGTTTTACCCCGGGTCTTAACCCCTGGAAGGCCTAAAACGCCAATCGGTGGTTGCGGTGGTTGACAGATTTGCGCGTAGCAATTTCGGCCAGCCTCCATATATGTTATATAAATATATCATAACCACGGCTAACGAGATTATTTATTAGGTAGCGAGAGATAATTCATTATTATATCAGTCAAGCAACAAAAAGATCTCGGAATAACAATTACTGATGATCTCAAATGGGAGAAACACATAATTGCAATTACTAAAAGAGCCAACTCTACTCTATATCTAATAAGGAAGGCTTTCCAACATCTGTCATTAGAGGTTTTTATCAAGATCTACAAGGCATATGTGAGACCTATTCTTGAGTATGGCTATCAGATCTGGAACCCTTACTTTTGCAAAGATGTAGATATCCTGGAAATGGTTCAGCGAAGGGCAACCAAAATGCCAGTGGGCCTGAAGAATAGGAATTATGAAGATCACTTGAAATTACTTGGAATTGCTACACTCAAACAAAGAAGACAAAGAGGGGACCCAATTGAGACATAAAAAATTCTAGCACATTATTACGATGTACCTGCACTGAAGAATATTTACAAATTCAACGTCAACACAAATCTTCGAGGTCACAACAAAAAACTCAACCGTACAAAATTTAAATCTAATCCTCTTAAGAACGTTCTGCCAAATAGAGTGGTGGACATGTGGAATATACTACCATTTGAAGTGATTAGTGCAATCTCTGTCAATCAATTTAAAAACAGACTCGATTTGTACCTAAAAACTTGTTAATATTGTTTAGCTTTACAAGATCTGATCTGGACGTATCAGCAAAGCTGCCTGTCCAGAATAAATAATTATATATATATATATATATATATATATATATATATATATATATATATATATATATATATATATATATATATATATATACAAAATTGATTGAAAATGTGCGGCATCGTTTTTGAACGCAAAGGCTGGCTTCAGAACGGTTAAGAGTAATTTTAAATATATTGCAGATGGACAACGTGGTGGATCTCACTAATACGGTCTCGGTGCCGCAGATATTGAAATCTGAATTGATATCGAGGCAGGGCTGGAATCCTCTGTCGACGCGGTCGTCTCGAAACGGCTCCGGCTCGCCCTCCAAAGTCGAGAAGAAGAAGATGCTCATCGAGGAAGATGGCACCGTGCACCAGTTCAAAATCGTGGACATCGCCAAGATCACCGGCACGGCCACGCCCGCGGCCACGCCCGCGGCCACGCCCAAGGCCACGCCCAAGGCCACGCCCAAGGCCACGCCCAAGGCCACGCCCAAGGCCAAGGCCAAAGCAGCCCCCTTGCAGGGCCTGCCCCGGCGCCGAGCCCCGCCCGTGACCTTCGGCGCGGACCCCTCCGTCCGCGTGCTCGGAAAGGGCGACGCGCAAATCGGGGTCAACGATCTGAAGCGCGTCAAGAAGATAAACCAGCGCTACGAGGAATACTACACGGAGCACCGCAACAGGTCGGCCGCCAAGCTCGCGCCCAAAGAAGCCAAGTTCCTCATCGGGAAGACCACCGTCACGCGCATGATGATGTCGCCCGACGGGCTCAAGCCCTTCAAACGCGTCGCCGCACCCAAACCGGCCCCCAAAAAGAAGCCGCGCAAGCCCAAGCTCCAAATCCAGAGCGTCGCCAAACCCGACTGGAAAAAACATGCAGTCGTGCGCCACGTTACAGCCGCACCGCCGCCGATCGTCGACGATCCGTCCGAATCGACTCCGCCCGACGATGCGCCGCATGCGGATCCGCCGCCGCAGACCGCACGCGAAAATACGCTTCCTGCAAATACGCCGCCTCCGGATCCGCCCGCTGCATCCGTCGAAGATCCCACCGCCGTTCCGCCTCCTGAAGAAATACCGACGAACGCAAATCCGACCGTCTCCGAACCGGAAACCGCTAAGCCCGTACAGCAGCCCCCGCTGGAATATTCTTGTCGGTGAGTTCCATCCTTTTCTTTAAGTTGTAGTTTGTCCGTCGGATCGGGTTGCGTCGCATCCGATTGTCGTTGCATAATCGCGCCGAAACAACATACAGAGAGACCGAGTCGTGGACAATACTCTAAATAAATAAATAAATAAATAAAAATAAAAACATACTAATACAATTGCAACATTAAAACAAAAACAAAATAACTACAATTATTAAATTTCTTGGTTATTGAAATTGATCGGCGTAAATGTTTTACCGGGTTTTTCATATAGCTTCCACTGGTTTTTTTTTTTTGTGTCGTGCATTATAATGGGAATTTAAGAAAAGACAACTTTAGAGATGGTGCCACCCCCGTTTTTAAAGGAAAACATGGAAAACTAAATTTACAAAAAAACAAAGAAATAAGTAAAAAATAATTACAAAAAAAACTGAATAAAAGCTGAACAAAATATCAGGGGGAGGGTATTTAACACTTTTCTAATAATCTAGCCTAGAGGTAGGTTTTCCGCAAATAAAACAAATAAAATTCAGTGCAGAATTACATATATTAAAAAAGAAATGAATTACCAAAAAAAACACAATTTTTAGGTTATAAAAATTCGAACAAAGTTGCTTCCCTACAGGAAGTCTAACGGTGGATTATTACATGGAAATTACGCTTTCTGACCCGAGACTACGCACAAGGCATTTAACTCCTTGAGCGGCAAACGGGACAATTGTGCCACAATTGAAATTACCGTAGAGCGGCAAAGGGGACATCTATCCCAGCCGAGATCGGCGCCGATGTTTTCCAATTATTTACCCTTGATACCTCACATAAATCATACGGCCTGTGGTATGTGCGAAAAGAGGAGAAGATTCTCTGTCGTTAACTAGTTGGTTCATTATTTTTCATACAGTCGCCATTTTTTAGTCTGTGATTGAACCAAACCAAACCAAAAACTTCAATATTCATGTTGATTTTCAACACCGAATTTTTTTTTATTTTTGTATGGGTATAAGTAAAACAAAGTCATAGGTTGAATGAAGCATATTATAATTATTATAAAAGTATTCACAATTTCTTGCATAGGGTGATTTATTTCCAGAAAAAACATAGAAATGTTGGACAAGGCAGTTTTTTTCTGTACCACAACTTTGACAGATAATTCTGAATAATGCTTATTGCTTTACAAAACGACGTTACACGTATCTAATAGCAAATTTCAACAGGAACATAAAACAGGTCTTCTTTATACGATCCGTATAGTAGTTTCGGAGTAATCGTCATTTTCCTGAAACGCTATATTTTTGTTGTAATCTTCTTCTTCTCGTTCTCTAAGAGAAACTACAATTCAAACGTCAGCGCTCGAGGTATTAAATTTAACGAACCATGTGTGAGGAAAATGTGGTTAAAAAAAAAACGAAAAACTAAACGTTGAAAATGTGATCTGTGATGACAAGTCGACAATCAAATTGGCAGGCTCTATCCGAAATGGATTAGGTGGAATCTCAATATTTTTGAGGCCTATACCAGCGTGCCCAAGTAAAAACTGGAAACAAAATGGAAAAAATCGACCTGAATCATTGCAATCGCGAAAGCGTTCAACAAAAATTAGAAGAAACGATACTCACCTGTGTTTAATGGTAATTTGCACTACATATTTAATTCTGCACTCAAAGAGGGGGGGATTCCCTTCTTTTATTTTCTCCTCTTTCTCTAAAAAACTTTCGTTACTCCGCGGCGTAGCCGGAGCATCAACCCCGACCCCGCCATCTTCGAAACAGGAAGTGAATGTCGGCAGGATCTCGGTTTGCCAACTCATCAATACCAAAAACACGAATGTCTCTACTCTATGATGGCATAAATGGTAGATTTACTTCCAAAAATTCTAATAGAAGTAAAATTTTATGTAGTTTTTCTTTTTAATTAGAATTATAATTTAACTAGCTGCGCCCAGCGGTTTCACCCGCGTGGTGATGGAAAATTGTGATAATGATGATAGAAAACCATATATCTTTATAAATTATAGCCTATGTGTTATTCTCATATTATATTATTGTAAAGTTTCATCAAAATCCATTCAGTAGTTTTTGCATGAAAGAGTAACAAACATCCATACATACATACAAACTTTCGCGTTTATAATATTAGTAGGATATAGTAGGATAGTAGGAGAAAATTTTCAAAATCAGACGCTTGAATTTAAATTTCGAATATCAATTTCGTAGATTTTTTTCCTACTTACTTGACAGTTATCGTTATATTTTATATAATTCACACTATATCTTTATAAATTATAGCCTATGTTGTTATTCTGATGTGTAAGCTATATTATTGTAAAGTTTCATCAAAATCCATTCAGTAGTTTTTGCGTGAAAGAGTAACAAACATCCATACATTCTTACAAACTTTCGCATTTATAATATTAGTAGGATACTTGAAATTTATTTAAATTTAGTTATTTATTTTTTTAATTAGGTTATTTCAATAATGGCAACACTAATGTTATTGACATCTGACAGCTGTCAATGAAAATTTGAGAATTTCGCAAAATCAAAAATTAACAACGCTTCGGGACATGAAAATGTTATATAAAACCCTGAAAACTAACCTTTTTTTATAATTCGTGACACAAGCGCAAAAAAAAGGAATTTCTGTTACAGCATGCAGAATACTCTCATGAATTGCCAATGCGACAATGAAAGTGATCGTCGCGGTGGTGTTGATATGCGATCTGTATTATCAAAATGACTCCGACCAATCCTATACTGCGATCCCTTCTATTTACAGCTCGGTATATCTACAGTATAACAGACAGTAGCTTCTCTTAAAATAAAATTGAGGTCGAAGCGAATACGTCACGAGTCGTAAGGGCTCGTAAATGGCCGTCAGATGTCCCGCTACTCGGCCCGCGGGGATATGCAAATATTCGAAAATGTCGCCAGCCTTTACCTGCGCGTAACGCTAACTCTAACTAAAGGCGTTCGTCGAGACGTACCCCTCTGCCCGCATTTCTCGCACCCTCTTACCGCAATGCCCTGTAGCTCGATATCAAACCTACTGTTTGTTATACTGTGGTATATCAGTGATTGTCTGAATAGAGTATAATAATAATTAATTGTTCATTCTTTTCGATAGGTTATGCAACAAACGTATGCAGTACATCACGCTGGTGGTTTCACACAGCATACGACATCAGAACATCGCCGAGAGGGACTTCCCTTGCATCATCTGCCCTATCAGTAAGTAATATAAACCCAACACACAGGATGCCGGTATCGACTACAACAGACGAACCTGTCACCCCAGGCTGGTATAACGATATGGATCTTTCAGCCGTGGGATGAGCGTAGAAGACTTGGGGACAAGACAATCTACTGTCTAGTTCACCAGCAACCCATTAGAGTCCAACGCCTTACGGCGAGGCACCGGGAAAGGTACCAGCGGGCAGCCTCACCCCCTAACTACTAGTTTTGGCAGGATATCTCCGTCTGGAATTAACCTTTAGGATACCTCCGTCCTCCCGACTGGTTGCGGGTCCTAAGTCGCTTGCGGGACCTCTACCTGTTGTATTACAGCGGTAATTCAGTTTGAATTTGTCGCGGACCTGGGCGTTCTTTGCCCGTAGTGCCACACGGGGTCGAGTGGCCCAAGGTCATTTTAAGAGTGGCATGACAACAGGTCAACATCCACCCCCGCTTCTTTGGAAACAGTATATTTCCATGCTGCCCCCGATAATAAGAAGGGCGCATGTAGCATAAAGTCTAAATCGAGATAAAAAATGTTTTGTGTAAAAATTATTTAAATGCTTGCTGTCTCATAAAGAAAAACTATAGACATATTCTGTTAATGCAATAAATTGGGTTTGCGTTTCAACTATAATGTGTGATTTATAATTTTTCTATATCCTAATTATTTATTGAATTATTAACAATTTTCCTTTTCATCTTAGTAAAAAAATTTTAGGAAAATACTTGATATTAGGTTGAAAAGTCGTAAATAGCCATTTACGTCTTTTCAACTGAGCATAGTCAATGAACTGCTTCTAGAAAGGTCGCAATTGGCTACTTGCGCCTTTTTAATGTAGTATTGGTTATACTTGCAATATTCCTATTCTGCCACAAGCGTCCAAAATGTTTATTGAAATACTAGATAGAAAAGGCGCATTTGGCAGAAGCGTCCAAACATCTAAAGGAATTACTAAATATAAACGGCCCATTTGCCACATGCGCTTAAACTACTTAGTGAATTAATAGATTGCAAAGACGCAAGTGATCACTAACGTCTTACCTACTTAGTACAGAAGAAAATGCATCTTTTCAACTGATGGAAATTTTCCAAAAGAAAAGAACACATACGCAAATAAGCCTTTTCATTCTAGCTTACATTCAATGCGTCCTTTTAGCTTAGTATTCGTAGAAAAATACATGTACTTGCGTCCTTTGATGTTACTGTAACTTCGTGTACAGTCGAGCTAGAAAAATATAAAAAATATGAGCAGACACGTCTTTTTTTGCTGATCACGGCAATATATATAACTCTATTTCGGAAAAAATGTTAGATGCGCCCTTTTTACTATCGGGGGCAGCATAGTCTCCAGACCTGTTCATAAATTAGTCAGAATGCACAGCCGATTGGCTACGCTGAATGGTGCGCAAACCGTCCAGTGGCGCCGGGATGCAATCCCGCCGGGAGAAACCGGGCCACCAGCTCTGAGGCCTGAGACATGGGAGTCTTACCCGGGGTAGCCTTCCACTCGAGGAGGCTTCTGAATAGAAGCTGAATCAGGAGTTGAGCTGATCCGAGAACAAAATGGATTTTGTGGCCAAAGCTGCACGAAACCGTTCACCACCTAAGTACTAGTAGTCTCTCAGTAACGAAAGAGCACTAGTACTGGGAGAGTGCCCATCCTTTTAAAGCGGATAAATGGAGGTGGCGCATTGACGGCCAAACTAATAGTAATTAATTTGGCTATTCAATAATATCACTGATAATGAATGTTTTAATATAAAGGACTGTTTGATCCAGGGAGCTAATGGGTTCTGTTGCAGTTGACCACTAAGACCCATGTGGTCAGGGTCGGTCAAACTCACGGGTCAACACTAATCCGGCGGACTCCACGTATGAAGTGCATCCATCCACAGTGTTTTAAGCTATTGCATAGCTTTCTTCGCGGGCCTAGGCCAGCGCGGCGACCGAATGAAGAAATTTCTTAACGAAAATTAATTATTTTAAACTGATAATTACGTCTAAACGAGTACGGCTTACGATTCGAAAAAAATATATGTTAAACAAGAACATTTTCCTAATATTCTTAGATTTGAATATTTAAAATTTTGTTTATATTACATAGTGTAATTAATTTGTGAAATTAGGTCTAACCGAACACAAAAACGACTACTACGCAAATACTATCTGGTGTATTATTATAAAACCTGCACCATTTTAAAGATAATTTAATTATCTATCTTTTTATCTACTTTTTTTTTCGAAAAATCCGTTTTTTATGCTTTATCGAATAAAAAATTCGTGCGCGGCGCTCTATCGGAAGACGTTTAAATTATTCCGAATCATTTGCTACCGCACGCAGCCGCAAATGATTCGGAATAATTTCAACGTTTTCCGATAGAGCGCAGTTATCTGATATCAGAAAAAAAAAAAAAAATAAATTTATAATTTTAATTGCATAAGTTATTAAAAATGCTATGCAATAGCTTTACCGCGGCAGTCCCCGACTGCCACACGTATTTTATTTGTAGCAATCAACCGCCTTGGCAAAACGAGTAGAAATCTTTTTTTTTTTTTTTTGATAACCTATCCCCCGAGTAATCAATATTTTTTAATATAGTTAAGCTATTGCATAGCTTTTATCGCGGGCCTAGGCCAGCGCGGCGACCGAATGAAGAAATTTCTTAACGAAAATTAATGATTTTAAACTGATAATTACGTCTAAACGAGTGCTGCTTACGATTCGAAAAAAATGTATGTTAAACAAGAACATTTTCCTAATATTCCTAGCTTTGAATATTTTAGATTTTGTTTATATTACATAGTGTAATTAATTTGTGAAATTAGGTCTAACCGAACACAAAAACGACTACTACGCAAATACTATCTGGCGTATTATTATGAAACCTGCACCATTTTAAAGATAATTTAATTATCTAGGTATCTTTTTATCTACGATTTTTTTAATAATCCGGTTTTTTTGCTTTATCGAATCTCGCTCGAAAAGCTCGGATGATTCGGAATAATTTCAACGTTTTCCGATAGAGCGCAGTTATCTGATATCAGAAAAAATTAAATAAATAAATAATTATAATTGCATAAGTTGTTAAAAATTCTATGCAATAGCTTTACCGCGGCAGTCCCCGAGTGCCACGCGTATTTTATTTTTTTTGTATTTTTCTTTTTCTTTCTAAAATTATCTGTAGTTTCTGCTTTTGTCCAAAAAACGTAGTGGCGCTCATTCCATTTTAAAATCATTTAACGGCATTATTTTTCATCCTTCTATTTTTATCCCGTTAAAAGTAATCAGTCCAAGCAATTCCTAGCGGATCTTCATAATTCTTCAAACCCACTGCAATGTTCCTTCGATGAATGAAAATTAATTTTGTGGCTGTCAAACTCGCGCTTGAGTGGTTTTTGTTTTATTTTAAGGTTTTCACGACTACCGTTCGGTCAGTCTGCATATGAAGCGGGACCACCCCGTTCCGGGCTGCGTTCAAGGAGCCAACATCCCGAAACCCGAAGGCAAGCCTCCGCAGTCTGCAGGTCAAAAATCGACAACATCGACCAATTTACCACCAAAGATCGACACTGGAAAAACGGAGATGAAAAGTAAGTGTAGATCTAGATGTATTCCAAAGATCCGGCAATATCGAAGCACGTAAGTGGCCGTAGTGATTCAAATGATCTACAAGCCCGCGTAGACTTCCACAAAAAGTTCCTTACTGGTATCAGCCAGAATGGCACTGGTCTGGGGTATGGCAGTACAACCACGAGCGACGTGGACTTGAAGAAGTCTCTTTTGCGGGGAGATTACGACAGCAACAGTATGGCTCATGCTATTGGCCTTCAATGCCAGAATGATTGGACAACAATTGGGGACTTTTGCATTGCATTCCGCCTCCAATGCACTGGAAGGTAATGCTCTATGACTGGACGCCAGAGATGCTGAAATTTTATTTGAATGCCTTTCAGCATACACTTCCAGACCCCAGTAACCTCGCTCGTTGGAGCTTTGCCGAGGATAGTTCTTGTACCCTCTGTAGCAATACCCCTTGCACAGCTAGACACATTCTAGCTGGCTGCAAGGTGGCCTTAGATCAAGGACGGTACACTTACCGCCATGACAAAGTTCTCGCTGTTATTCGCGAGGTAATTAGTCTCTCAGTGGCTCGTGCCAACAAGGGTTTGACAGTATCCTCCAAACCCCCAATACAGTTTGTGCGGGATGGCTCTAAAGGCAAAAAACATTTAACTACAAAACCTTTCTCAATAATCGAGAAAGCTACAGATTGGATTCTGGAGGTTGATTCGGTCTCTAAGCAGTATAAATTCCCTGAAAGTCTCGGATGCACAGCCCTCCGTCCAGATATAACTCTTTACTCTCTATCTCGGAAGGTGGCTCTTATTGTAGAATTAACTGTTCCATGGGAATCAAATATCCCAAAAGACCACGAGTACAAATTAAATAAATACCATGATCTTGCAAATGCCATAACCCGGAACGGCTTCACTGTTCACCTTCACGCGGTGGAAGTTGGCGCTCGTGGCCTGCCAGCTAAATCTCTATTTCACCTCTAAAGATCTTGGCCTTTCCAGAAAAATAATCAACTCTGCTTAGAAAAATTATCTAAAACTGCGATTTGCGCATCTCAAATTCTATGGCTTCGAAGGGGGAGTGAATGGGTGGTAAGGTGAACGCTCACATGTGGCAAGACAGCTGTCCTAAACCTACCACAGCCGGTTCGTAAGTCCGGAATCCACTGCTCACCCCCCAGAAGTGTAAAAAAAAATAGTATTATGATGGGCCCAACTCCGGTGGTCGGTGGATTCCATGGCAGCTTTGTTTGTATTTATTTATTTAACAGTAAATTTTAACACATTATTATCAGTACTACTCGCCCCTGTTATCATCACAGACACACAGACTTCAATCTGGAAATGGTCTTAATATCCGTCTTCATCTCGAGACAAAAAAAATGCGCATTCGCAATACTTTCCATTCTTGTCGGGTAGTCGGTGGGAAAGTAATATGATGAACCTAATCCCAAATCATTTAAACATCAATGTAGTTTTAAAAAGTACTGTCATAGCAACAAAATGACATAAGAGGTTTGAGGGAGGTAATGGACCCTGTTGCAACTAGAGTTGTCAAATACAACAGGCGAACCCGTCACCTCAGAAAGTTTTAACGAAATGAATTGTTTTGTCTCGCGTGAGTGAGCGCAGAAGACTTAGGACAAAACAGTCCACCGTCAAGCTCTGCCACCTGCCCGTCAGAGGCCATTGCCTTACGGTGAGGCACCGGAAAAGTCACCAGCAGGCAGCCTCGCCCCCTGACTACCAGTTTTGGCAGGATATCTCCGTCTGGAATTAACCTTCAGAATACCTCAGTCCTCCCGACTGGTTATGAGTCTGAAGTCGCTTACGCGACCTCTACCTGTTGTATTACAGCGGTAATTCAGTTTGAGTTTATCGCGGACCTGGGCGTTCTTTGCCCGTAGTGCCACACGGCATCGAGTGGCCTAAGGTCATTTCAAGAGTGGCATGACAACAGATCAACATCCACCCCCGCTGCTTAGGAAACAGTGTATTTCCATAGTCTCCAGACCCCTTCAGAAATTAGTCAGAGTGCACAACCGATTGGCTTCGCCGACCGGTGCGCAAACCGTCCAGTGGAGCCGGGATGCAATCCCGCCGTGAGAAACCGGTCCACCAGCTCTGAGCCCTGAGACTTGGGAGTCTTAACCTCGAGGAGGCTTCTGAATAGGAGCTGAATCGTGAGTTGTGCCGATCCGAGAACAAAATGGATCTTGTGGCCCAAGCTGCACAAAACCGTTCACTACCAGTTGCAGTTAGGTCACTAAGACCCATGTGTTCAGAGTCGGCCAAACTCACAGGTCAACACCCATCCGGCGGCCTCCACGCAGAAGGGCAAGCCCGGGTAAAACTCTGTCCTGCGGTTAGTTTACCCTAGGAGTCAACCTTCGGGCGCTCCTGGACGGTTGTGCACTGTGCGCCGTCAGCCAATCGACTGTGCATTCCGACTGATAGCCGACGAATTCTGGAAACGGTTTTGTTTCCTATAGAGCGAGGGTAGTTGTTAAACTTGCGACAACTGCTCTTGAAACGACCAATCGGCTATCCGATACCGAGTGAAGAGCCGGGCAAAGGATTCGGTGGTCCGCAACGGATTCGGTAGACACGGTATCACCGCTACGTAAGGGAAAGAACCGAACAAGCAACCTCAAACCCGTAACCAGGCGGGAGGCTGGAGAAATCTGGCCTAAACTTGTAGTCAGGGGCGAGGTGGCCCCGCTGGGTTACATTCCTAGTGACTCTCCGTAAGGCTTTGGACTCTGGCAGGTTCGTGGTTTTTGCTGGATGATAGATTTGTATCATCCCCAAAGTCTTCTACGCTCACCCCGCGGGAAGTAGAACGATCATTATCGTTAAAACTTCCTGGGGTGACAGGTTCGCTCGTTGTAGTAGACAACCACAAATAAGTGGTTAGACTACAAACCAACCCTTATTTTTAGCACCATCTCTTTAAAAAAAACCGCCACAATCTGTAGTAAAGATTTTTTTACCGCCACAATCTGTAGTAAAGATTTTTTTACCGCCACAATCTGTAGTAAAGATTTTTTTACCGCCACAATCTGTAGTAAAGATTTTTTTACCGCCACAATCTGTAGTAAAGATTTTTTTACCGCCACAATCTGTAGTAAAGATTTTTTTACCGCCACAATCTGTAGTAATGTTAAAGAATTTTCTTTGACTCTATATATATATAAAACAAAGTCGGGTTTGTTCGTACACTTATAACTCGATAACGGATGGACCGATTTTCATGGTTTTTGATTTGTTGTATTTGTCTCCGTCCCGAATAGCAGAATAACTATTAAAAACAAAAATTGTAAAATTGACGAAAAATTAAAATAAAAAAAACATTTTCCCATACAAAATGTAAATCCGTGTTTTTCTCATGGTCAGTTGTACGTGGCATGTTCACGTGTCGATAAATCATCCGCTTTATTTGTTCTTGCGCCTAATAAAAAAACAAAAAATGACATATATCACAAGGTGCTTCAATAAAGAGAATTAAACCGAGTGCATCCCATTCTGCACAATGTAAATAGTTTAATTCAATCATGTCTTGCTGACACGCGATTGATATATTTATTTTTTGTACTTTTATGTTTCTTTTTGTGTTATTATCTTAAGAAAGTAGTGAGCCTAATATTTATTTTGTATTTATTTTATTACTTTCATAAAATCATAAATTAAGTTCAGCTAATTTGTAACACAACATTCATTGACTGTTAGAAGTTCGCCAGGTCAGCTAGTTTAACCCGTTGAGTATGAGTCAACCAAATCTGGTTGCGAAACAATTATCCGTTGAGTACGAGTCGACCAAATCTGGTCGTGCGTTTTTTTCACTTCTTTGACGTTCTCATATTTATTCATAATTATCTAATTGTTTTACAAAATGATATTTCAATATTCTATATTCGAAATTTCAATGCAATCATTGTGCAGTTGTTCTTTTTATGATTGGTGTAGTAGTTTCGTAGTTATAGTACTTTAAGTCGATGTCGCCGAAAATCCTGGAAAAGAGACAGATGCATCCATGAAAATACCCGTTTACTCCAAGGGTCAACTATATAATTCAAGTTATTTATGAGACAACCTTTCTAAAATGTGCATCTCTTGTAGGTGCAGAAAAGGCGCAGACTGGAAGTGAAGAAGACGACGAAGTTACAAAGGTAAAACAACCACATGTTATTAAGGTCCTCATTCATGGGCACTCTGTTTGGCAGCGCTCCACTCCGTCACTCCAAATTAGTGCATTATCTTGTCGTGAATGTTAAAAACTGCATGGATTGTGTGGCATTGCTCCGAATGTTGGATTTCCAAACACTCCAAAATCCAGCGCGGCGCGGCTCCAATGGCCGCAGTCCAACTCATCGTGAATGCAGAAATCGTGGGCCGCGTAAAATGGCACCATCCCCCCCCCCCCCCCCGCCCGCGAAAGCGAGACATAGTTATACATACAAACAAGATAAGAAAATTGAGCCAGGCAAAGGATGCCGTGGTCCGCGATAGATTCGGTTGATACCGTATCACCGCTTCATAAGGGAGAGGTCTGCGCAAGCAACCTTGATCCTGTAACCAGTCAGGTGGTAAGAGGTATCCTGAAGATTATTTCCAGCGGAGACATTCTTCCAAACTGGTAGTCAGGGGGCGAGGCTGCTCGCTGGATACCTTTCCCGATGCCTTGCCGTAATTAATCTTTCAGATGCCAGTCAATCAATGCAAAATTTTTGTAGCCCTGGAAAATTTGTTTGTATAACGTGCGTGCAAGTAAGTATACTAATATATAATGGTGGGTTATTCAATGGCAGGCTTCAATGAAAGGCTTTTACCGCAGTGGAGGGAGAAATAGAGCCGATAATTGAATAAATACACATATAATACGGATAATACAAAAAACGCCGATCGGCGTGCTAATGGCATTGGCCTCTGACCGGCAGGTGGCGTAGCTAGACTGGATTGTTTTTCCTCCCAAGTCTTCTGCGCTCACCTCACGGGAGACAGAATGATAAATTTCGTTAAAACTTCCTGAGGTGACGGGTTCGCCCATTGTAGTTGACAGCTCTTAGTTGTCAGCGTAGCTCGACTTTGGATCGTGTTGTCCATTAAGTCATTATGTTCACTCCATGGGAGACAGAGTGGCTTGATGTCATTATAACTCCCTGGGGTGACAGATTTGCTCATTTTAATCGACAACCATTATCACAATTTGCAACCTTAAAGTCCCGAACTGTTGCACTAGCTATCATAACTATATGGAGTCAGCTGCAATCCGCGTTTTTTTTTTTTGCATACTCCGACTGCAGTCAGCGCCTGAGGGGTTAAGCAAATATAGAACTGTCCAATAGAGTTTAAAATCGACCTCTACGACTCATCTTTTCTCTTTGCAGGCTATGAAGATTGTTTTTGGAGAGTCGGATTCCGCGCCTTCAGTTGTTGCTACACCTTCCAAGCCCACGGCCACCGTCAAACCGACCACCATTGAGAAAAGCACACTTTCAGCAGTTCAAAAACACACTCCAATGAGAGCTACACCCATGAAGAAAGTAGAGAGTACGCCGCAGAAGGCACCGGGAATGTCACCTGAAAAAGTAAGCATATTCATTCTTCTTTCAACGCAATGAAACCTATACAGCAGCGGTTCCCAAAGTGTGGGTGGGGAAACGAGCCGATTCCAGGTGGGTCGCGAACACAACTTATGAGCGTAGGGAAGATAGACGACGAGATAGATTGACAAGTCTACGTGTATTTAGGATACCTACAGACAATATAATAAAATAAAATAAAGATAGCACTTGAATAGAATAGAATATAAAACTTGCATCAGCGCGGGAAGATGAAATAGCCGCGCGAAGAGACAGCGCCGCGTCTCTAGCCTCGTCTCGCTCGCCTCCGGCGACCGCGCGGCCGGGCGGCACAGCGTCGTATTTGTGTGAAGTAGGTTTATCTGCTATGACAAGTATAAAGACCGAAGACTATCGCGGTTGTTTGACATTATAAATAGGATAGAAAACGAATTTACCGCGTGAAATTTGTAGGACCCGACGTTTCGGTGACGTTGCAGCCGCCGTTGTCTAGGGTAGACTGACCAGTCTACCCTAGACAACGGCGGCTGCAACGTCACCGAAACGTCGGGTCCTACAAATTTCACGCGGTAAATTCGTTTTCTATCCTATTTATAAGTATAAAGACAAAGTACAGGAACAAGCGAGATTTGTCAAATTCTCTGCGCTTAAAAATATCTCGCATAAAGTTGACGTAGAAGCTGTAATTTGGAAAAATAGAAATCAAGCTCATCCGTCACACCGAATTATTTCATAAGTAGGTAGGTATATAAACGTAGTTCTTAGTTTCTATTTTACTTTCCTGACGACCTATCGGAAAGGAAAGTATTGTGATCGCGCTAAAAAAAAATCGGTTGTGTCACCCCAAGACTTTCCTGACTAGTATCCGGGGAGGTGCGAAAAAACAGCGACATTTTTTACTCTAGTACCCCAAATTTGTATGGCAGGTACCCCAAACGTTGGTCGTAAGTACCCCAAAAACTAATAGGTTCTTCCGATGGTTAACAGAAGCTTCTATGCCAAATTTTAACTTAGACACATTAAGCGTCTGGGCGCTATCGCGGAAACAATTTTTTCGCCGGGAACCCCAAATTTGTATGGGAGGTACCACAACCGTAGGGCGTAGGGACTCCAAAAACTAATGGGTTCCTCCGACGGTTAACAGAAGCTTATATACCAAATTTCAGCTCAATCCGATTAAGCGTCTGGGCGCTATCGTGGAAGAATACATACATACAGACAGACATACAGACATACATACAGACAGAGATCGGTCTGGAAATAGTCTCAATCGTCTCAGTGAGTCTCAAAATATATATTCCCATCTTCATCTCAAAATTTTTTTTTAGCGCGATCACAATACTTTCCTTTCCGATAGGTCGTCAGGAAAGTAAAAAATTTGAGATGAAGATGGGAATATATATTTTGAGACTCCCTGAGACGATTGAGACTATTTCCAGACCGATCTCTGTCTGTATGTATGTCTGTGTGTCTGTATGTCTGTATGTCTGTATGTATGTATTCTTCCACGATAGCGCCCAGACGCTTAATCGGATTGAGCTGAAATTTGGTATATAAGCTTCTGTTAACCGTCGGAGGAACCCATTAGTTTTTGGAGTCCCTACGCCCTACGGTTGTGGTACCTCCCATACAAATTTGGGGTTCCCGGCGAAAAAATTGTTTCCGCGATAGCGCCCAGACGCTTAATCTGTCTAAGTTAAAATTTGGCATAGAAGCTTCTGTTAACCATCGGAAGAACCTATTAGTTTTTGGGGTACTTACGACCAACGTTTGGGGTACCTGCCATACAAATTTGGGGTACTAGAGTAAAAAATGTCGCTGTTTTTTCGCACCTCCCCGGATACTAGTCAGGAAAGTCTTGGGGTGACACAACCGATTTTTTTGTATTGTCGCACATTAGAATTTCCTACAAAATAAAGACTTATTTATGATACTTACAAATGAATTGTTTATTTTTTACATCAAACCACACACTAACTTTTCTGAAAAAGTTCTCGCTGGGTCGCAAAATATTGTGATTTTAAAAAGTGGGTTGCGGGGTCAATAAGTTTGGGAACCCCTGCTATACAGTATTGTTCGAATTAATGTGAACACAAGTGGTAATTTGAAAAATGCAACATTTATTAGTTATAGGACAAGAAAATAAATAAATAAATAAATAAAATAAATAAAACAGAGAAATGAATACGATTTAAATTGTCTTTCTTTTTCTTCCACATTTCCCTTTTCTGTTCACTTCAATCGTCCCATTGTCCCTTTTCTGCTTCTTGTTGGCAGCTTCTAAACTTACACCACACACCTTGGCAATATCTCTTCGAGTCATTGATGTGTGTTCATTCAAAGTCACAATTTTAGTGCACTTTTTGGGAGTAAGATCCATCTTCACATATAAAAAGCAAATAAAGCCTTAATAACCGATTGGTTGTTGGAAGTGGGTAGGGACGGTTTAATATATGCTGACTGTTGTATTTTGAATGATAGTATTTAGTACTTAGTATTTAGTCTTTCCATGATAATTTTAAATGACTATTATAGGTATGTGAGCGTTATATCAATATGTAATTGATTTATATATGTATATTATTTTAGTTTTTATTTTTATTATTATTTTCGTATAAATATATGTATGTGTATGTGTGCATATATGGATATATATTTTATCTATAGATGTATATAAGTATCTATCCATATTTTTTTATAACAGCTGCAAATAAATAAATAAATAAATAAATAAATTTGTATATGCGTAAATATTTGTAGTTTTATATTTGTCGATTTAAATATAAGTACTAACTATAGTTTAAGTTGACAGTGCACACTTAATATCGTCATTAAAAGTCTGCCTTAGAACAGGCCTAGGCCTAGTTAGGCGACTTAGTCAATCATTAAAAATACTGTCGCATCAATTTCTTGCTAACATCTTAACCCCTCCTCTCGCGAAGTAAAAATTCAGCTATCACTTTTGCGCGCGACATATTCGCGCGAAAAATCGACGCGAGTCGACGACCTTGATATAAACGACCATAACTTGTAAACCACTACACCGATTATAAAAAGAATAACTGTAAAATGACCGCATTGAAATTTGAAATATAAAACATTATAACTTTATCTCGTAAAACAATTAAGATAATAATGAATAAATATTACAAAATTGGCGGACTGAAAAAACTCGCCTATAAAATCAGTTCGATTTTTTTGTCACAAAATACGTAAAATATGCAAAAATTGTAAATACAGTTATGTTCTTTATTAAATGCTTTACCAAAACCATATTTTTTTTGACTTATTTGCATACAAAAATATTTATTTATTCAGCCAAGAAAAATTTTATGTATTCTCGTAAAAAAAAATGTTTTTAATTTTTAATTTGTGACTACTTATGGTATTTTTTTATATGAAATTCTTTCAAAATAACTTTATTACTACATCACACTTCTTAGAAATCACACCAGAACTTTGAGCTTTGTCTGATATTACAGAAAAATCTAAAGTTTTGAGAGTTTGCGTCCAAAACTTAATAATAAACTTTGATTGCTCATAATATAAAATTCGTTAGATTTTTTCAATTATATTGTCTCATTATAAACTTATTATATGTCTAATAACTAATTACTATACTCCAAAGAGTCACATTTCATCGAAAAACTATGGAAAATCGCACTTAATTCTCTCATAGTAATTATCAAAACAAGTTTCTTTGCGCGAGTCATATTAGAAAACAACATATAATGTTCAAAATACGCCTAATTATGTGATAACTTAGGATGTAAATGAAGCAATACGTATTTTGTTAGTAAATTAAAGCGACATTACGTCATATTTCGCGATATATCGGGATATTTCACAAACATTACAAAATAAAAACGTCCATTTTTTCAGGAGGGGTTTATCGTCGCCGAAGTCTTTTGTTTAAAAATTCGTGAAAAACAGCAAATGGACTATCTCAAATGACTAATCCTCATTCCGAAACTACTTGAAATGCAAATTACTCACTGTTCTCCAGTAAATAACACTCAAACACTGCACACACACCATTTTTATCACCCATTTCGCGGAAACGTAAGCGGCCGTGTTGGTTTCCGGCGGACACTAGCGTTTGACGTCTATGCTCACTTTTTAAATCGTCCTTCGATATTGCCAGATGGAAATCTTGAATTAAAGATATTTTGGCCATATCGTAGCGCCCTCAGAAAGTATATAGTACGGCGTGTCGAATTGTAAATTGCATTTTTCGCAGCGGCGAGCGTTTGGTCCCGTATAGAACGTTACGGAGTGTTAGGCGGCCGACATTTGGTCCGCCAGGGGATGTTACGGAGCGACCGGGTTAATCAAATATGACATTAATTTTTTACTAGATGTGTTACTAAAAATAAATAAATAAATAAAATAAATAAATTCACTCAAAACTCAATAATTTATAGAAACAAGCGTCTGTAGCTTGCTATGTGTCATTACTCAATGTCTGACAGAACAGTAAAACATAAAGGGCCGCTCCCTTGACACAAAAGTTTTGCCAACTGTGAAAAAAAAACGAAAAATTGTGTTCACAAATTCGAACAATACTGTGTCTATAGTTTTTGAAGGCTTACACGAAAAATATGGGATAATACTTAAAGCGGAAAGGAATAGGATCTTTCAAAAAACGGTAATTCCAGTACCTAAGTAACTAGTTAGTTAGAGTTTATCTGGGCGTTTTCCCGCACTTGGCCTCTTGATTGGGCCGTTGTTCGTGGCTCATGTTTTTATTTATAACCTAAGTAGCTAGCTAATCCTCGATGATACTGCATAATTGCGTACACTATTTTTTTTGCTCAAAATTGGATAACTGCATAACCCTAAAAGGAAATATTCAACGAGTCATGTAAAGCGTTTGTAAAGTTGGCTGATCAATCTGGGCCCTTGCTATGCCACGGTTGGTCGCCATATTACTCGTCTGGATGCACGGGTGACAGCTGATGTTTAAAATCCTGGTTGTCTTTAGCCAAACCAGCTGACCCATCGATTCTCTACAGGTCCAAACACAATTTTGGGCTAGCTCTAAAACTGCCCTCTCTGCTCTACGCCAACCCCAGAATAACCAAAAATTCGATTCTAAGCAATTCCAAGGATCCGGCAATATCGAAGCTCGTAATAAGTGGCCGTAGTGAGTCAAATGATCTACAAGCCCGCGTTGACTTCCACAAAAAGTTACTTGCTGGAATCAGGCAGAACGGCAATGGTCTGGGGTATGGCAGTACAACCATGAGCGATGTGTACTTGAAGAAGTCTATCCTGCGGGGAGATTACGACAGCAATAATATGGCTCACGCTATTGGCCTTCAATGCCAGAATGATTGGACAATAATTGGGTACTTTTGCATTCCGCCTCCAATGCACTGGTAGGTAATGCTCTATGACTGGACGCCAGAGATGCTGAAATTTTATTTGAATGCCTTTCAGCATACACTTCCAGACCCCAGTAACCTCGCTCGTTGGAGTTATGCCTAGGATAGTTCATGTCCTCTTTGTAGCAATACCCCTTGAACAGCCAGACATATTCTAGCTGGCTGCAAGGTGGCCTTAGATCAAGGACGGTATACTTACCGCCACATCAAAGTCCTTGCTGTTATTCGCGAGGTAATTATCCTCTCAGTGGATCGTGCCAACAAGGGTTTGACAGTACCCTCCAAACCCCCAATACAGTTTGTGCGGGATGGCTCTAAAGGCAAAAAACATCTCACTGCAAAACCTTTCTCTATAATCGAGAAAGCTTCAGATTGGATTCTGTTGGTCGATTGGGTCTCTAAGCAGTATAAATTCCCTGAAAGTCTCGGATGCACAGCCCTGCGTCGAGATAATAACCCTTTACTCTCTATCTCGAAAGATGGCCCTCATCGTAGAATTAACTGTTCCATGGGAATCAAATATCCCAAAAGACCATGAGTACAAAATAAATAAATACCATGATCTCGCAAATGCTGTCACCCGGAACGGCTTCACTGTTCACCTTCACGCGGTGGAAGTTGGCGCTCGTGGCCTGCCAGCTAAATCTCTGTTTCACCCTTTTAAAGATCTTGGTCTCTCCAGGAAAATAATCAACTCCTTAGAAAAATTATCTAAAACCGCAATTTCCGCATCTCAAATTCTATGGCTTCAAAGGGGGATGTAATCAGGCGGCTGATTACGTCTGTTAATATGGGGGAGAGGGGGTCTGAAAATCCCAAAAACTTGATTACGTAATATGTGGATGGCCCCTTACCAGATTTAGCCGAATTCCTCCGGCCTCCAGTCTCAACAAACAAACAAAAAAGTGCAAGAGTATTGTAATAGGTGATACTTTCAGATCAGTAGTATTTTGGCCTTAGAATGCTGGGGTAGAGTCAGCAGGCCAGACTCCAGGACACCTGGCCCTGCCGTACTAGGAAACATGTAATTTTAATTAGTACCCCTAAAGTGTTTCGGGAAAGCTGAAAATCCATCAGTAGACAGTGGATGCAATACAGAACACCAAACAAATGGTCAGTCTGCTTAGCAATAGAATACGTGGCTTCAGTATTACTTTATACATGTCACAAAAATAAAGTCCATTTTATTGCGCAGCACATTAGACCGATACGTAATAATTACCGACAAATACGTGCCGGCGTATTTGCAGGAACTTCATTTTTGTGACCTGTATGGAGCAATGCTAACTCCACGCGTCAAATCAAATCAAATAATTTATTGTCCTAAAAACTAATACATAGTTGTATAGACAGTTGTATTACATTTACATTTGGCCGTGATATGATTGAATTCTTCATTAATGATCAAATTCTTCTATTAATAATCAAAACATAAAAGGTTATTCGAAGGTATAAAGAAGGTATTATTGTAGAATTAAATCGAGTCTCACCATTTAGTTTACACAGAGTAATTAATTCTTTAAAATACCGATAAAAATCAGTTTTTTTAGTATAAAATTAATAAATGTAATGTCAAAAATAACAAAAAAATATTTGACGATTGTCAAAAAGTAAATTAAAATGTCTTAGTGATTAAATTCAAATAAAAATAGCCAAAGTATAATTAATATGTGCCATTTAGTTTACCAGATAAAAACACAGAATAATTAATTCTTTAAAATACCGATAAAAATCAGTTTTTTTAGTATAAAATTAATAAATGTAATGTCAAAAATAACAAAAAAAAATGTGAAGATTGTCAAAAAGTAAAATAAAATGTCTTAGTGAATAAATTCAAATAAAAATAGCCAAAGTATAATTAACCCTTGGATTAAATGGGTATTTTTATGGATGCATCTGTCTCTTTTGCAGGATTTTCGGCGACATCGACTTAAAGTACTATAACTACGAAACTACTACACCAATCATAAAAAGAACAACTGCACAATGATTGCATTGATATTTCGAATATAGAATATTGAAATATCATTTTGTAAAACAATTAGATAATTATGAATAAATATGAGAACGTCAAAGAAGTGAAAAAAACGCGGAACCAGATCTGGTCGTATCATACTCAACGGATAATTGTTTCAGAACCAGATTTGGTCGTATCATACTCAACGGGTTAATATGTGCCATTTAGTTTACCAGATAAAAACACAGAGTAATTAATTCTTTAAAATACCGATAAAAATCAGTTTTTTTAGTATCAAATTAATAAATGTAATGTCAAAAATAACAAAAAAAAATGTAGACGATTGTCAAAAAGTAAAATAAAATGTCTTAGTGATTATATTGCAAATAAAAATAGCCAAAGTATAATTAATATGTGCCTACTTAATAATAGAAATAGTCAATACATTTTAGTCAAATTGAAAATCGTTTAAATACCTATTACAGAAAGAGATATAGTCGAGATGCATACAGTTTTTAGAGATCGTTAATGTCGTACAATTCTCTTTCAATGAGATATAATTTGAGTTTATTTTTAAATTGGAGCATTTTTCCTTCGCGGCATATTTTTTTTAAACTAAAGGGTAGCTTATTGTAGCATATAATTCCGACGTAGTTCGGATCCCTTTCAAAAAGTTCTAGATTTGGACGAGGAAGAATCAGATTATTTCTCCTCTGGTAAAGTGTTTATGGGTATCTGAATGATCGGCAGCTGAGCTAGGTTTTTTATGATCAATTCTTATTTCGTTCTATTGTTATTTCATTCTATGGTCTGAATACAGTACTGATTACATTTACAATCTAATAACATTTTCATTCTATGGTCTGAATAAAGTCTGATCTGAAATGATCAGCTTTTACAAAACTCTTGCATTTTTTTGTCGCTGGCTCCCCAACTATATGTTTCTAAGAATTTTTTGGTCTATGGTCGTAGAAATATTAGCTATCTAGTTATAACTTTATTTATACATTATTATAATCAACTTTTGTCTCTCTTTAAAGATAACTGCTGAAACGAAGAAGCCTCCAGAGCCTGCAATTTCTATGGGCAGTCCAACAAATGCCGAAAAAGAATTGGTGCAAGCACTTCTCTCTGCTTATGACGTCGTGGACTTAGACCTTGAGGTATGTACAATTACAACAACTATAACGTGAGATTGGGGATCATTTCACGTTATACCAAAACAAAAATTAAGAGAGCCACCGCATTTGTAAAAAACGCGGAAAAAACCATAGGATTTGTTAGGTGATGACCGAAAAATAAAAAAACAACCACAGGGTCGGGGAAAGAACTAGGTTTGGCACTAAATTCGGCAAAACGGAGAATAAACCTTCGCAAATTTAAAATAAACTACAAATTGATGAGTTATAAAAACAAAGGTCCTTTATTGAGCAGGTAGTTCCTTCCGTAAATCTCCTCTTCCGACTACGGTGACATGTTGTACGTTTACAGGTTCAATTTAATATCCAGGCGAGAAAAAATCCGGGCACGGTTGGCCGATTCTAGAGGGTTTGTTACATTAAGAAATAAAAGGCAACACAGCTAAAACCCACGCTGTGACGAAAAGGAAAAAAAACCACCATTACTTTTACAAACTCGTTTAGCTGATTGAAACCCCAAAAGAATTAAACGCTTACCAAAAAATAAGACCTTGTTCACATAACTTCAAAACGCCGCACTTCTAGTGCACTATGAACCGCGGATCTTTTGGCTTTTAGCGAGTTCTCTGTCGCCCAGCCTGAGTCAGTAAAACCGCTCGCGCCATCTTGGATCAAAATTTACCCTTCAATGGCCGTGGCCAGATTTGACAGGCCGGAAGTGCCTGTCGTTAAACCAACTTTAGGAGATTAAAAAAAAACTCATGACAACTCATGTTCACAATAAAATAGTAATATTTTTGTAATATTTATTATATTTATTAAAATGTTTTTTCAAACATTGTTTTTATTGTCACGGCAAGGACACCAGGAGGGTCATTTTTTATTGGGCCGTGCAATACGGCTATTTCTTATTTGACAGCTCAAATGTCATAGCTTTTATGCGATTTTTTGGAGAGATGCTCGTAGACCTGGAACAAGGATTATGAAACAACTCAAAACCTGAGTAATACCCATAAAAAACACGAGAAATGCACGCGAAGCATGTTGCAATGCGTGCAACATGTTTCTGAAACATAACATGCCACGCAAATTTGGATTTTTGTTACACAACAGGCATGTAATATATACTCAGGAAGGACGGTTTCTTCACAAAACTCCTCAGTACTTATAAAAATTTGAAATTCGTTTTTTTTCCGACCAATAGGTTTGATATAACTTTATTAACCCCTCACGTTGCGAGGTAAAAACACCTATCACTTTTGCGCGCGACATATTCGCGCGCAAAAAATCGACGCGAGTCAACGGCCTTGAGAAAAACGATCATAACTTATAAACCACTAAACGGAATAAAAAAAGATAAAGAGAAAAATGATCGCATTGAAATTTGACATATAAAACATTATAACCTTATCTCGTAAAACAATTAAGATAATAATGAATAAATATTACAAAATTGGCAAACTGAAAAAAACTCGCCTATAAAATCATTTCGATTTTTTTGTAATTACAGTTTTTGTAAATATCAAAAATTGTAAATACAGTTATGTTCTTTATTAAATGCTTTACCAAAACGATATTTTTTTTTTACTTATTTGCATACAAAAATACGGAAAAAATATTTATTTATTCAGCCAAGAAAAATTTTATTTATTCTCGTAAAAAAAAATTTTTTTAATTTTTAATTTGTGACTACTTATGGTATATTTTTATATGAAATTCTTTCAAAATAACTTTATTACTACATCACTTCTTCTTAGAAATCACACCAGAACTTTGACCTTTGTCTGATATTATAGAAAAATCTAAAGTTTTGAGAGTTTCCGCGTTCGAACCTAATAATAAACTTTGAATGCCCATAATATAAAATTCGTTAGATTTTTTCAATTATATTGTCTTATCATAGACTTATTATATGTCTAATAACTAATTACTATACTCCAAAGAGTCACATTTCATCGAAAAACTATGGAAAATCGCACTTTTTTCTCTCATAGTAATTATCAAAACAAGTTTCATTTTCGCGAGCCATATTAGAAAAACAACATATAATGTTCAAAATACGCCTAATTATGTGATAACTTAGGATGTAAATGAAGCAATACCTATTTTATTAGTAAATTAAAGCGACATTACGTCATGTTTCGCGATATATAGGGATATTTCACAAACATTACAAAATAAAAACGGCCATTTTTTCACATTGTTGGCCATTGTTGACAAAGTGTTTTCTTCGAAAATTCGTGAAAAACAGCAAATTGATTGTGGAAATTGAATAATCCTAATGGCTAAACTACTTAAAAAGGGAAATTACTTACTTTTATCCGGTATACACTGCACTTATATCCACAAAACACTTCACAAAACAAACACTTCGCGGAACCTATATGCCGCCGCGGGGGGGCCGATCGACACTGCTGTTTTGACGTCTAATGCTGAGTTTTTAAATCGGCGGTCGATGTTATCGTCGTTGGCCGGCGAATGAAGGATTATTTGGCCATGTCGTCCCGCGGTCAGAAAGCATTAAAGTACGACGATTCGAATCGTAAATTGCATTTTTCGCAGCGGCGAGCGCGATATCCAAAATCGGATGTTACGGATTGTTAGGCGGCCGCCATACATGTCCCCAAATGGATGTTACGTGCTTGAGGGGTTAACCCTTATCGGATGCGAGTTTTTGCATGCTTAAATATCAGTTATTATCTTGTATTGCATAGTACTCATGTGGGCAAAAACTAAGGTGAATTTTGTTATACAATAAAAATCTTTATTTATTCATCCAAATCTATTTCATCCTCTTCAAGGTAATCCCCTCCCTATATAATGCATTTATACCAACGTTTTTTCCAATCCTCGATGCATGCCAAATAGTCACCTTCCGGTATGGCTTCCAGAACGCTCAGCGATTCTCGTTGAATCTCTTCAATCGTGTCAAAACGGTGGCCTCGGTGTCGTCTTTTGAGTTTGAGGAATAGCCAGAAGTCACACGGAGCCAAATCAGGCGAACACGATATGCATTGAGTTTTTGGCGAAATGGTCACGAAGAACGAGAGTGCAGTGTGAGACGGCGCATTATCGAGGTGCGAAAACCAAGAGTTGTCTTTCCACAAATCTGTTTTCACTGATCCTTCTGATATTCCAACCATATCAGTAAGGTCTCTAACAGTCAATCAACGAATTTTGAGCACTAATTCTTTGATTTGATTGACGTGTTGCTTATCAGTTGATGTTGATGGTCGTCCGGGGCGTTCCAATTCTTTGCAGCACTTATAAACATTTTTCTGCGACATGGTCAAATCACCGAAGGCCTTCTGCAATATTATGAACGTTGTACGATAGTGAATGAATGTCAGGCATAAACACGAGTCATGAAGCCCACTTTAAAAAATCATTCATAAGGTTTATTCGATATACTTGCCAAAAAGTACTCATTGAGTAAAAGTATCAATTTAAAAAGTATCGAGTACAAAAGTATCAGTATTGAAACAAAAGTACTTGATACCAAAAAGTATCAAAAAAAGATCCGTGTCGCTACTCTTGGTTATAATTACTGCGGACATTCTGTGCTGCCCGTCAGTCGCCCGCTTGTCTTTGTGAAGAGCGCCCATGAAGTTCGTCCGCTCGCCTCCAGTTTATGGTATTGATTTGGTGACATAGGGGACGTTCAAGTATTACGTTTTGCAATTTGGGAGGGGGGGGGGGTCAAAATCTTCAAAAAATGTGTTACGTAATACTTGAATGCCCCCGCACATGTGTTTACCACCGCTACAGTTTCAAAACTGATTCTAAAAACATGTTTGTAGTATGTGTGTTTTTGTATCTAACATGTATAATTTTAAACCCAACCAGTAGCTTTACTCTCGAGCTACAATGCGGAAAGAGGGTGCGAGGAATGTGGGGAGAGGGGTCTGCCCCGGCGAACGTGTACATTTAGCATTACTGCTAGGTAAAGGATGGCGACCTATTTGAGCAATCCGACATCTGCGTAGGCCGAGTAGCAGAACATCTAGCGAGCAAATGCAAGCCCTTACGACTCGTGTCGTATTCGTTTTGATTTCAATTTTGTTCTAAGAGAAGCTACTGTCTGATATACTGTGTATATAATAAGATCTGATACTGTCTATTGTTGCGAATGAATGAAATAAAATAAGAATTACCCATATTTACTCTCTTTTGTTGTAGATTTTGAATCAGCTGAAAGCCAGCTTACTGAAAACCATAAGGATGGGGGCAAAGCAATCTAAATTACCATCCGGTACGGAGACTAACCCGCAATTGGAGAAAAGCTTCAACTGTCATCAGTGTCGGTGAGACTTTTACGTACTAAAATCTTAGTCTAGTTAAAAGTCTCTACGTCTCACTCATTTAACCTAGGTATACCTGTCCGCAGCATGGACCGGTGAGGGCGCTCACGGGGCATTGTGGCCTGAACAAACACATGTTCAACCTCAAGCTCCGAGACACAAAAATGTGCAGGTTCTGCCAAGGAGCAGAGGAAACCCCCAGCACCTCATGTGCGAGTGTGGCCCGCTGATGCGTAAAAGATACAACCACTTGGGTGGTCATTACCTCCAACCTGAGGAGGTAAAACAATCTGGCGCCAAATGCATGCTGCGGTTCTTAAATGACACGAGGCTTAGCGCAGAACTATAGTAGGTGGCGAACACAATAGATCAGCAATGGTCGCAGTGTTACAAGGCTCATAAAGACCTTAGAAAAGCCCCACTCAACAAATATTAATATCGTAATAATTTGTGACAACTTTGTATGTTTCGGTCAGGTCCCCTCTTTGTCTTCTTTGTTTGAGAGTAGTCAGTCCCAGCAATTCAAAGCGATCTTCATAATTCCTATTATTCAAGCCCACTGGTATTTTGGTTTCTCTTCGCTGCATCTTTTCCAGGACATCTACATCTTTGCGTAGGGGTTACAGAGCTAATAGCCATTCTCAGGAATAGGTCTTATGTATGCTTTATAGAAAAATCAATGTAAAATGGACTAAATATGAGGTCTTATTATTGTTATTATTATTTATTCTGAACAGGCAGCTTTGCTGATATATCCAGATCAAATCTTGTAAAGGGCCATAAACAATATTAACAAGTTTTTAGGTACAAATCGAGTCTGTTTTTAAATTTATTGACAGAGCTTGCAGTAATCACTTCAAATGGTAGTTTATTCCACATGTCCACCACTCTATTTTGCAGAACGTTCTAAAGAGGATCGAAAATTTGTGTTGATGTTGAATTCGTAAATATTCTTTAGTCCAGGTACGTCGTAGCGATTTGTGAGAATATTATGTGTCTCAATTGGATCTCCTCTTTGTCTTCTTTGTTTGAGAGTAGTCAGTCCTAGTAGGACATCTTTGCATAAGTAGGGTTTCCAGAGCTGATAGCCATACTCAAGAATAGGTCTCACATATGCCTTGTAGATCTTTTAAAAAAAAAACATCTATTGACAGATGTTGCAAAGTATTCTGTATCAGATAGAGAGTAGAGTTGGTTTTTTTAGCGATTGCAACAATATATTTTTCCCATTAGAGATCATCACTAATTGTTATTCCAAGATCTTTTTGTTCATTAACTGATTCTAACTTAACTGATTCTAACTTAACTGAATCTAACTTAACTGAATAATGCTAACTCATAACTCTTGCTATGTGTATTTTTCTTACAAACCACGCAAAGTTGATAAGATATGGAATTCTCAACCTGCGAGTTAAACACCGTCTTGTCTTAACCGTTTTCGTTTTCAAAACCCCCCTTACAGAATGAAAAAAAACGCAGGATGCAGGCAAACAAAGAACGCGGTTCTGGAAGCGTCTAAAAAACTTGCCGGCAACCTCACCAGATTAAAAAGGGACAAAATCCGTAAAGTCATAGGCACTATGACAGGCCGCTGTCCCCTAAACAAACACCTGTTTACCATAGGTGTGACAGACAGCCCTCTATGCAGAGGATGCATGGAGGAAGAAGAAACGCCACAGCATGTGCTCATGGAATGCAGGAGCTTGGCAGAGCAACGGGCAAGAATACTACAATCTCCAGCACCTGTCCCGGAGGCCTGTAGCAATCCAAACAGGCTGCTAACCTTCTGGGACAGCCTGAGTTGGCTGGAGTAACATAAACACAAATAGAAACATGAGCCACGCACAAAGACCCAATCAAGAGGCCAAGTGCGAGAAAAAAGCCCAGACAAACTAACTAACTAACCGTTTTCGTTTGTTTTACAGCGAAACATTTAAATCTGCATCAGAGCTAAAATTGCACAGCTGCGAGCCGAGAAATAAAGGTCCGGCTGCACAACAACATTCCAAAGTGAAGAAACAGGTATGTGATGGCCCTCGTTGCTTTATTTTTGTGGTGCTACCTTGTACCATTTATTATATAATGTATTTGATTGCTTAAGGAGTTACTCCGATGTGGAAATCAGCATTTTACTGCAAAACGCATTGTTTAGATGACATTCATAGTTCCTAAAATTCACGTTTCATAAATGTTCAATATCGCAACTATTGTGGTATAACATTATGGAGGCGTAATGTAGATGGCGCTCTAAACACGCCTGAATTTTTAATTAGTGACATCCTTGAAGTGGGTGAATCGGTACGAGCAAATAAGCAACTTTTGATAACAAATTGTTCAAACAAATAATATAATAAAATCATTTTAAAATTACATTTTATTCCAAACAATTCAGAAAATTTGAGAATCGATCAGTCGTTTTAATTGACCTTGCTAATGGATCGCGGCCGTTGAACTCAGCGGCATTGAATGACGTTCAATATTACAATAGTCACGAAGCAAGGCTACAGATGGCGCTGCACTGTTATTTCTGATCGATGTATTTTGAATTTTTGAGACATTTACCACCACTTATTAAACCATTTTTAAAATGGAATAGACATTACAAATAAAACGGCCTAAAATGTACCTAATAGTTAAAAAAGCAGGAATTTAATGCTTTCAATAAGCTTACAATTACAATCACAATAGTCGCGTGAATAACCGATAGATGGCAATAGTAACATAGAATAAAATTATGTATATTTTAGGCACTGTTTAATTTGTAATATCTATTCTGTTTTAAAAGAGGTTCAGTATGTGGTGGTAAATGTCTCAAATATTCCAAATATATCTGTTCAGAAATAACAGCGCAGCCCCATCTGTAGCCTTGCTTCGCGACTATTGTGTTATTGAGCACCATTCAATGCCGCCGAGTTCAACGGCCGCGATCCCTTAGCAAGGTCGATTAAAACGACTTCAAGGATCCATTTCAAGGATGTCATTTATTAAAAACTCTCCCTGTATACGGTATAAAATAATATATAAGCAGTATAAATTCCCTGAAAGTCTCGGATGCACAGCCCTGCGTCCAGATATAACTCTTTACTCTCTATCTCGGAAGATGGTCCTTATCGTAGAATTAACTGTTCCATGGGAATCAAATATCCCAAAAGACCACGAGTACAAATTAAATAAATACCATGACCTCGCAAATGCCGTCACCCGGAACGGCTTCACTGTTCACCTTCACGCGGTGGAAGTAGGCGCTCGTGGCCTGCCAGCTAAATCTTTGTTTCACCTTTTTAAAGATCTTGGTCTCTCCAGGAAAATAATCAACTCCTTTCTAGAAAAAATATCTAAAACCGCGATTTCCGCATCTCAAATTCTATGGCTTCGAAGGGGGAGCGAATGGGTGGTAAGGTGAACGCTCACATGTGGCACGACAGCTGTCCTAAACCTACCACCGCCGGTCGTAAGTCCGGAATCCACCCTTCACCTCCCAGAATTGTAATAATTATATATGATGGGCCCGATTTTTGGTCGGTGAATTCCATGGCAGCTCCTTTTGTATTTTATAGAATAGAATAGAATAGAATAACTTTATTGTGCTATACAAACATAACTTAATGAATATTACGCTGGTTTTATAAAAAAGACAATTTATGCACAAATGGCGGACTTATCGCTATAGCGATATCTTACAGTCAACCATTTGATAAAATAATTCCTAATTTTCACCGTACAATACACAAAGAAGTAGTAAAGTTAAATTTAAAATAAACTTATACAGATACATGTCAGTAACTTATGCTAAGGTTGCCCAGGGAAGGATAAAGGAGAGGACAAGGTGAGGTATTTGGTTAGTGGCTGTGTAAAAATAGATGTTTCTTTAACAATTTTTTGAAAGTATGCAGCGAAGGTGCATGCCTGATAGAGTGAGGGAGCTGATTCCATAAACGAGCAGAATGGACTGTAAAAGAGTGCGTGTAAACAGAAGAATGATGTATCGGAATAGCGAGTGTGTTATCCCGGCTTGATCGAAGTGGAAGACCGTGGCCTCCCAAAGGGTGGAAATTCTCCTTTAGATTTATTTTTATATTATTTACATGAACATGTATTTTTTTGTTCCGTATGCCGGTGTCAATACTTAATAATTACGCACTTTAAAATTCAGATAGACTTATTAGTCTATCTAGATAGAATGCCATCTATTGGATCGCAGGGATCTTGTTTGGGTAACACACTGTTCCTCTTATATATGAACGACATTGCATTCTAATTAAAATCACACATTTCCTAGTAGGCCAGCGCCTAGTGTCCCGGAGTCTGGTCTGCTGACTACCCCAGCATTCTATGGCCAAAATACTGTCTGATCTGCAAGTATCAGCTTTTACAAAACTTGCACTTTTTATCGCTACCTCTTGAACTATAAGAACTTCTTCCAAAAATTTTGCAAATACTTCAGCTCTCATTATCGCTACGTGCCTATTGGTTATCAGACATCTTCAGCTGAAGAATCGACCATTGTCGCCGCTTATGATTTGTGTTTCCTTAACCCCTGGGAGGCCGAAAACGCCAATTTGTGGTTGTCGTGGTTAACAGATCTGTGCAAATAGAGCTGTCAATTACAACGGGCGAACCCGTCACCTCAGGAAGTTTTAACGATTGGACGTTAAGGGCCCATTAGCTCCCAACAGATCTGCACAGTCATTTTGGCTGGCCTCCATATATATTATATAAATATATGATATACATGACTTATTGGCTGGTTTTTTTTTTTGAAATATTATAGTCCTTTCAGAGAAAGCGAGGTCGTCTTTATGACAAGGGGCACTTCAGAGTTACTTCTTCGAAAAGTTAACCCGTGCGTCGAAACAATAGTGCAATAGTGCTGTAAAACCGAACCAGCAACGCCTATTGTCTCTGTGCCAGAAATGCAAGGGGTAAGAGCGCGAATCTGAGATACCAATAAAACGCTTTTCAGCCTCGCTGAGCGTGGACTGCGTTGTAAATAATTATTTTTTAAAGTAACAGTAGAATTAACTGTTCCATGGGAATTAAATATCCCAAAAGACCACGAGTACAAATTAAATAAATACCATGATCTCGCAAATGCCATCACCCGGAACGGCTTCACTGTTCACCTTCACGCGGTGGAAGTTAGCGCTCGTGGCCTGCCAGCTAAATCTCTGTTTCACCCTTTTTAAAGATCTTTGTCTCTCCGGGAAAATAATCAACTCCTTAGAAAAATTATCTCAAACTGCAATTTCCGCATCTCAAATTCTATGGCTTCGAAAGGGGGGAGTGAATGGGTGGTAAGGTGAACGCTCACATGTGGCAAGACAGCTGTCCTAAACGTACCACAGCCGGTCGTTAGTCAGGAATCCACTGCTCTCCCCCAGAAGTGTAATAACACTATATGATGGGCCCGACTTCGTTCGGTGAATTCCATGGTAGCTCCGTTTGTATTTTATTTTATTTTTTAAATATATAATATACATGACTAACAAGATTAATTACTAGGTAACAGTTAGAGTTTCAAGGCGATAGGTGAGGGCAGCAAACCCCGCCCACCGCCCGGGCAGTTATAACGACGAGGGTCGTCTTGTCTGCCCGGGATGTCGTGCTACGACAACCCTGCGCGTACCAGAAGGGTAGAACGCGTAGGGGGTGAAATAGGGTAAACCACCCCCCCCGTACCGCCCCGAGAACCCATTTATTTATAATAATAAAAGAATTTACAAAGAAAAAATTTACAAAATAATACTAAATTTACCATATTCACAAAATAAAATAATAAAACAACAAATAACAAATTTAGGGCCAGTAAGCGGGGTAGAGGACGCTCCAGAAACGATGATGGTGGAGGCGCACGGTCAGTGGGCAGGTCTCGGAGCAGCCACGGGGGGGAGGAATCCCTGGATCCTGCAAAGAACGAAACGCCCTTCGGGGCGGCAAAGAGACGGACACAAAGACGGGCACTTCGGGCTGGAAGTAGCCGCCGAATCACGCCACCAAGGAAGAGGGTACCCCCTGGGGGGTATCCCGAGGCCTCATGCTTTCCCAAGAAGCCACCCAGTACTCCACAAACTCGCCAAACGACTGGAAGCAGCTCCTACAACTGACCAGATCCGGGTACCAAATCGGAGAGCGCCCAACGCACGTGCCCACTGCATCCATCAATTTCTCCCGTGCAGCCGCTAGAATTGGGCAAGACCAAATTACGTGTTCCGCAGTTTGGCGACCATACCCACAGGCGCATCGGGGGTCATCGGCAAGTCCAAAGTCAAATAGTTTGGCTCTGAACTCTCCGTGGCCCCCAACCAGCTGCGTGGTATGGTGGTCGAACCGCAGAAACGAATTTGCCATCCGCACTGCGACGGACGGGAAAAAGCAATGGGTGAGGCGGCCCGTACCCCCGGCGTCCCATCTAGCCTGCCAGACACGCAAGGACTCCACCCACTCAATTACTAGGTAACAAGAGGGAATACATGTAATTAATGAATTCACATTCATTGCAATTTTCCATGCCTTACTAAGTTATGGTCTCATGTTTTGGGGAATGGCGGCAAATTCGTTAAGAATCTTTAGACTTCAAAAAAGAGTGATTTGCAATTTATTTACCATATCATCGCTAACATCTTGCAGGCCGTATTTAGTTGAATCTGGTATCATGACAATGTATGCCGCTTATATATACCAGGGTGTTATGTACGCACAAAAAAATATCAGCACCACTTCAACAAATTCGGATGTTCATTCGCACAACACACGAAACAAACAAGACTTGCGTCCTTGCAAAGTGCGACTAAGTAAGGCTAGAAATAGTTTCCTGTATCAGTCCAATATATTTTATAACAAGATTCCATTGTGCGTCAGGGGTCTTAGAGACGTTGAATTTAAGAGCAAGGTCCAGGATATGCTTATTAAGAACCCAATGTTTTCTGTTAAGGACTTTGAGAGTATTGATTTTCGTAATCTTCCATAATTATTTATATAACAATCTTTTCTTATTTTATTTTTTTTTTTAATTTTCTAATTTTGATTATTTACATTACTAAATACAATCATTGATTATCAAAGTTGGATTATAATATAAAAAATTATATTGACCATTTCTATTGCGACATTGTTATTGATTTAATTTTATATTTGTTATAATCTTAATTTTACTGTTTTATAACATACTCTTCGTTTTTATATTTTGACTATCTTCTATAAATTCCCTGAAAGTCTCGGATGCACAGCCCTCCATCCAGATACAACTCTTTACTCTCATTCTCGGAAGGTGGCTCTTATTGTAGAATTAACTGTTTCATGGGAATCAAATATCCCAAAAGACCACGAGTACAAATTAAATAAATACCATGATCTTGCAAATGCCGTAACCCGGAACGGCTTCACTGTTCACCTTCACGCGGTGGAAGTTGGCGCTCGTGGCCTGCCAGCTAAATCTCTATTTCACCTCTTTAAAGATCTTGGCCTTTCCAGAAAAATAATCAACTCTTTCTCAGAAAAATTATCTAAAACTGCGATTTACGCATCTCAAATTCTATGGCTTCGAAGGGGGAGTGAATGGGTGGTAAGGTTAACGCTCACATGTGGCAAGACAGCTGTTCTAAACCTGCCACAGCCGGTCGTTAGTCAGGAATCCACTGCTCTCCCCCAGAAGTGTAATAATTACTGTTTTATAACCGATTCTTCGTTTTTATATTTTGACTATCTGCAGTATTTAAGCAGCTCCAATTATTTTAAAAAGATTATAAATCTTTATTTTAATTTGAAATATTAATTGTTTTACAATTAAAAAATAATACTCGATATTTAAAAAAATTATTATACCACATTACCAGTTATTCAACTTGACTATACCAAGAGTAGGGATTCCTACCAACTGGCTTATTTGAAAAAAAAATAATATTATTTAACCCCTTGAGCGGCAAACGGGACAATTGTCCCACAATTGAAATTACCGTAGAGCGGCAAAGGGGACATCTGTCCCAGCCGAGATCGGCGCCGATGTTTTCCAATTATTTACCCTTGATACCTCACATAAATCATACGGCCTGTGGTATGTGCGAAAAGAGGAGAAGATTCTCTGTCGTTAACTAGTTGGTTCATTATTTTTCATACAGTCGCCATTTTTTAGTCTATGATTGAACCAAACCAAACCAAAAACTTCAATATTCATGTTGATTTTCAACACCGAATATTTTTTTATTTTTGTATGGGTATAAGTAAAACGAAGTCATACGTTGAATGAAGCATATTATAATTATTATAAAAGTATGCACAATTTCTTGCATAGGGTGATTTATTTCCAGAAAAAAACATAGAAATGTTGGACAAGGCAGTTTTTTTTCTGTACCACAACTTTGACAGATAATTCTGAATAATGCTTATTGCTTTACAAAACGACGTTACACGTATCTAATAGCAAATTTCAACAGGAACATAAAACAGGTCTTCTTTATACGATCCGTATAGTAGTTTCGGAGTAATCGTCGTTTTCCTGAAACGCTATATTTTTGTTGTGATGTAATCTTCTTCTTCGCGTTCTCTAAGAGAAACTACAATTCAAACGTTAGCGCTCGAGGGGTTAATATATAGCCTATGACACTCACAAATAACGTGGCTTTCTATTGGTAAAAGAATTTTTAAAATCAGTTCAGTAAATCCAGAGATTACTTCCTACAACCTCACAAACTTTACCACTTTATGATATTATTATAGATAAATATATAATATACATGACTAACAGGATTAATTACTAGGTAACAAGAGGGAATTCATGTAATTAATGAATTCACATTCATTAATTAATAGGTAACAAAGCGATATTGTTAGTATTTGTTTACAAAATCTACCAAAAAGTTGCGGCACAGTTTTTTGCGCGCGAATTCTGGCTTCCGACGGGTTAATTATTAGGTTACAAGAGATATTTCATAATAAAATGATATTGTTAGTATTTATATACAAGAAGGCTGGCTTCCGAAAGGTTAAATTGCAACATTGTCATCATCAAAATAGTACCCAAGTAATTAGTTTTTCTAGAATTATTCATCAAAGTTATCAGCATCACTGCAGAAACCCCCATCACAGATTTTAATATTTATCCTTTTTATTTATAGGTATCTAAAACATCAGCAAACCCAGCAAATCAGTGCCGGAAATGCGGAGTGACACGACCAACCATGTCCAGACTGAAGTTTCATCTGTAAGTAATAGTTAAATGGAGAGGTAGAAAAGTTGTAGGTCTAACCATTGATTATATAGGGCATTAGATTGATCAATGCTAAAGTACGGTTTGGCAACGCTTCTGCACCGGCGACTTGCAGGTGGCGCTGATGGCATTGCCCGGCGAGACTAATAGCAGTTTATTTTGCTTTCTATAATAACATAGAAAAGGTTTTTTTTAAAAAATAAATACTCATTGATTATAAAAAACCCATTATTTAAACAGTGATAACAATATTTACATTAAATTATTAGTGCTATATGAGCCGTTTTCTTTGAAAGTGGTGTAAGTGTATTTTATTTTATATGGAGATTTTATATGTATTTAAGGTTTTGCATTTGGATAATTTGAAAAATATGGATATACGAGTAGTTTCAAAAAATAACAGGAATTTTTAAATTTTGCGAGTTTGGAGAGTCCGATTGCCAAATTTCTTTTAATTATTAAAAATAAAAAACAGTGTTGCGGAAAGACCTATCTGCCGATGCTTGCTAGAGCGAGTGAATTCATAAATTGCCTCATCACACCAGCCACGATAGCGCAACAAAAAAAGGTTTTGCACTTACCGGTTTTTGCCGTCTTCTTCTTCTTCTTCTGGTGCACCAGGAATGTTGGGAATGGCGAATTGTTGGTATGGCGATATAGCGAAATTCACTTAGTTTTAGCAAACGTCGCTGGCGAGATTAATTAGACACAAAAATGCGTGCGTGCGGGGAAATATACCTTTCACTTCTGAAATGACCCGCATGATATTTCAGCGAGCGTGAAAACCGGTTTGTGCGTTCCTTTTAAGCCACGGTACTCGGTTGGTATCATAAGACAAAATAAAAAACCCTTAACTGCGTAAACAGTTAGATTTCTGAAAATAATCTAAGCAGAAGCTCGTCTTTCAGAACAATGTACAACAAATCTCATTTATTAAATACCTTTAAAACCAAAAATAAAATCGGGACAAACAAATATAATATTTGTAATTTTTTTCCGGCCATACCCATCTACCGACACAGTGCGTTCCAGAAAAAATAATATTCTTCTATGCAGTGTGTGTTAACGCATTTATATCTATCGTAACGCGGCCGCGCAGACGCCGACAGATATGGCCGTGCCCGGCCAGTATTCGCGGTAAGAATATTTTGTCTGTGCGGTTCGTTTCTGTGGGTACCTGCCGGGAGAGTGAATATTATTATTATTTGTTGATGAACTAGCAGCTTAAAGCTGATGTGTTCATATCTATGAAATTCACTGGTGTTGCTGTTTCCTTTTTTTATTTTTTATATATCATTTTTTAAATATATATGAAGCCTATTTTTGAATGCGTTTATGGTTGGTGCTTCGATAACTTCCTCGGGCAGTTTATTCCAGCTGTTCACGATTCTGTTTGTCAGGAAGTGCTTGTTGAGTTTCAGGCTGTGACCTCTTAAGTGATGGTTTGAATTGAACACAAACTTGCTTTCCAACTCTGGGCAGTCGTAGTGTTGCCTCAGTATTTTGTATGTCTCTATGAGATCTCCTCTGTGTCTCCGTTGCTCCAGAGTTGTCAGTTTGAGGATTTTTAATCTATGTTCATAGGGTGTTTTTCTTAGGGTTTTTAGCAGTTTTGTCGCTCTATGTTGTATACTTTCAAGCAGGTTGATGTCCTTGGCAAAATAAGGATTCCAGATTTGAAAACCATACTCGATCAGAGGACGAATGTAGGTTTTGTAAATTTTTAGAAATGTTGGTATCGTCAATATTTGAAAAGCTTTCTTTACCAAATATAGAAGTGAGTTTGCCTGTTTTACGATGTTTTCAATATGGTTTGCCCATTTCAAGTTGTCCGTTATCGTTACCAAGGTGTACAACCGTGCATTTCTTAGGGTTGGTTTTAATAACCCAGTCTAGCAGAATAGAGCATCGGAACCGTGCAGACACCTTTTGTTTTCTTTTGTGAGAGCTCCAGACACCGACGATGGTGTATGTCGATGTCTGACACGGCACACTTCTGGCACGCTAGATGTAACCAAACGTTGTCTGTCGGTGTCTGCCACGATACTTGTCTGGCACACAGTGTCGGTAGATGTAAACGTACCTTTAACCCTTGGAGTAAATGGGTATTTTCATTGATGCATCTGTCTCTTTTGCAGGATTTTCGACGACATCGACTTAAAGTACTATAACTACGAAACTACTACACCAATCATAAAAAGAACAACTGCACAATGATTGCATTGAAATTTCGAATATAGAATATTGAAATATCATTTTGTAAAACAATTAGATAATTATGAATAAATATGAGAACGTCAAAGAAGTGAAAAATACGCGCGACCAGATTTGGTCGACTCGTACTCAACGGATAATTGTTTCGCGACCCGATTTGGTTGACTCATACTCAACGGGTTAATGACTCAATATAAATATGCCTTAATATCAGGTCATTAGACTTTCTTTTTCTTCGCTTCAACAATATATGGACAGTTTATTCTGCTATAGTACTAAAATATATTTTACTTATAATGTTTTAAATGAAGTTTATTTCTTTTCAGACGTTTTCATGAGCCACCTTATTTATATCAGCATCCCATCGCCTACGACTGTCGATTGTGTTCAGCGCTTTTCAAAAACGAAGAAATCCTCTTCAGGCATATGGAACTCATACACTTTCCAGATCTGAGGTGAGAGAGAATGTATCAATAGAGACTATTCTTCATTGCAATGTCACAAATCTGAAATCGTATTGCAACGCCACCTGAATAAATCCCTCTTGCCACAGAAACAGTATGGCTCATGCTATTGGTCACAGAATGACTGGACAACAGTATAGGACTTTAATATTCCTCCTCCAATACACTGGAAGGTAATGTTCTATGACAGGATGCCAGAGATGCTGAAATTGTTATTTAAATGCCTTTCAACATCACTTCCAGACCCAAGTAACCTCGCTCGTTAGAGCTAGGTAGTTAGTTAGTTTTCCTGGGCTATTTCCCGCACTTGGCCTCTTGATTGGGCCGTTGTGCGTGGCTCATGTTTCTATTTATCCAGCCAACCTAGGCTGTCCCAGAAGGTTAGCAGCCTGTTTAGGTTGCTACAGGCCTCCGGGACAGATGCTGGAGATTGTAGTATTCTTGCCCGTTGCTCTGCCACGCTCCTGCATTCCATGAGCACATGCTGTGGCGTTTCTTCTTCCTCCATGCATCCTCTGCATAGAGGGCTGTCTGTCACACCTATGGTAAACAGGTGTTTGTTTAGGGGACATTGGCCTGTCATAGTACCTATGACTTTACGGATTTTGTCCCTTTTTAATCTGGTGAGGTTGCGGGCAAGTTTTTTAGGCGCTTCCGGAACCGCATTCTTTGTTTGCCGCATCCTGCGTTTTTTTTCCATTCTTTAAGGTGGGTTTCGTCGGTGTTCCTGCGTAGCCATGTTTTTATTTGGGCCTGGGGTATGGGCATCAAGGGTTCCGGTCTGCTCGTTAGAGCTAGTCAGAGGATAGTTCATGTCCCCTTTGTAGAGATACCCTTTGCACAGCTAGATATATTCTAACTGGCTGCAAGGCGGCCTCAATTTGCCTCTGCGGCTTTTGCCAACAAGGGTCTGACAGAACCCTCAAAACCTTCAATACAGTTTGTGCGGGATGACTGAAGGCACATGAACATAAACATTCCACTATAAAACTTTTCTCAATAATCTAGAAAGCTTCAGATTGGATTCTGGAGGTCGATTCGGTCTTTAAGCAGTATAAATTTCCTGAATGTTTCGGATGCACAACCCTTTGTCCAGATATAACTCTTTACTCCCTATCTCGGAAGACGGCCCTTTTTCCAGAATTAACTGTTCCGTGGGAATCAAATATTCAAAAAGATCACGAATACAAATTATATAAATACCATGATCTCGCAAATGCCGTTACCCGGAATGGCGTCACTGTTCACGTTCACGCGGTGGAAGGTGGCGCTCGTGGCCTGCCAGCCAAATCTATGTTTCACCTCTTTAAAGATCTTGGAATATAATCAACTCCTTTCTAGAACAATCATCTAAAACCACAATTGCCGCTTCCTAAATTCTATGACTTTGAAGAGGGGGGGGGGGAGGGTGTCTCTTTAAAGATTTTGGTCTCTCCAGGAATATAATCAACTCCTTCCTAGAAAAAATAACTAAAATAGCAATTTCCGCAAATCAATGTGAACACTCAAATGTGAGACAGCTGTCCTAAACCTACCACAGCCAGTCGTTAATCTGGTGCCCACCGCTCACTTCCCCAGAAGTGTAATAATAGTATTAAGTTAGGCCCGACTTCGTTTGGTGAATTCTGTGACAGCTCCGTATTTTATTTATTTCAATGATATCTGTAATTTTGATTTAGCCATTTTATTTGTAAATTTTAATATTTTTTGGAAATGTAATTTCCACAACTAGATATAACTAACGAACTAAAAAAAATCCCCCTGCATCGGTGCAAACCTCATCATAACATCAAACCTCATCAAATATCATCATATAACCGAGAACCTTACCATCTCGTATCACCTTTACACTGATGATCTACAAGTTTATATCCATACAAAACCGGACGATATTGACTCTGCCATACTTGATATGAACTCGGCTCTTGCCCATATATCTTCTTGGGCTAAAAGTCATGGCATTGTCTTAAATCCTACTAAGACCCAATCAATTATAATTGGCGGTCAACAATTACTGTCTCCTATTTCTCTGTCATCTTTACGTCAAGTAGAAATCGAGGGCAACGTCATTGGGTATTCTAAAGTCGTAAAGAAATTAGGCATACTCGTGGACGAGAAATTTTCTTGGCAAGCACAAGTCAACGAAGTAAGCAGGCGAATAATTTTGATGGGTTCCCGGCCATGCAGGAATCGAGGGAAATGAAAAATCCGACGAACTTGCTAGGACGGGAGCAAAGGGAGCGTTGTGCGGTCCTGAACCTTGCTGTGGCGTACCAAAAAGCCTTGCAAACCTAATGCTCAAACAAATGTGTTTAGAACAATCCGTCAACCACTGGAACAACACGCCAGGGTTGAATCATTCCAAAGCGCTTATTAAGCCTTACGACCGTAAGACGGCCCGTGAGGCCCTATCGCTAAATAGGAACAATCTACGCATACTTGTAAGGGCGCTCACGGGGCATTGTGGCCTGAACAAACACATGTTCAACCTCAAGCTCAAAGACACAAAAATGTGCAGGTTCTGCCAAGGGGCAGAGGAAACTCCCCAGCACCTCATGTGCGAGTGTGGCCCGCTGATGCGTAAAAGATACAACCACCTGTGGGTGGTCACTACCTCCAACCTGAGGAGGTAAAACAATCTGGCGCCAAAAGCCTGCTGCGGTTCTTAAATGACACGAGGCTTAGCGCAGAACTATAGTAGGTGGCGAGCACAATAGAGCAGCAATGGTCGCAGTGTTACAAGGCTCATAAAGACCTTAGAAAAGCCCCACTCAACAAATGAAAAAAAAAGCAGGCGAATATATAATGGCTTTCATAGCCTTCGAAGGTTGCAGAGATTCCTCCCTGTAAGCACTAAGCAAACCATAATTCAAAGTCTGCTCCTGCCGTTACTAGACTATGCCGATGTCGCATATTTGGATCTCACCGAAAACAGACTGGATAAACTTAAGCGCCTACAGAACGTTTGCATAAGGTACATATTCAATCTGAGGAAGTATGACCATGTTTTCGAGTACCGATCAAAATTGCAATGGCTTCGTATACGGGACCGTAGAAATTTGCATATACAAAACCTTTCTCAATAATCGAGAAAGCTACAGATTGGATTCTGGAGGTTGATTCGGTCTCTAAGCAGTATAAATTCCCTGAAAGTCTCGGATGCACAGCCCTCCGTCCAGATATAACTCTTTACTCTCTATCTCGGAAGGTGGCTCTTATTGTAGAATTAACTGTTCCATGGGAATAAAATATCCCAAAAGACCACGAGTACAAATTAAATAAATACCATGATCTTGCAAATGCCGTAACCCGGAACGGCTTCTCTGTTCACCTTCACGCGGTGGAAGTTGGCGCTTGTGGCCTGCCAGCTAAATCTCTATTTCACCTCTTCAAAGATCTTGGCCTTTCCAGAAAAATAATCAACTCTTTTTTAGAAAAATTATCTAAAACTGCGATTTGCGCATCTCAAATTCTATGTCTTCGAAGGGGGAGTGAATGGGTGGTAAGGTGAACGCTCACATGTGGCAAGACAGCTGTCCTAAACCTACCACAGCCGGTTCGTAAGTCCGGAATCCACTGCTCACCCCCCAGAAGTGTAAATAAAAAAAATAGTATTATGATGGGCCCGACTCCGGTCGGTGAATTCCATGGCAGCTCCGTTTGTATTTATTATTTCACTTCTATATAATGTCCTACACAATCCTACATCTCCCTCCTACCTCAACGAGGCTTTTACCGGGTTAGGAAGTCATGGTCTCCCACTTCGTTCAAGTCAGAATAATATCCTACAAATTTCACGCGGCAAATTCGTTTTCTATCCTATTTATAATGTCAAACAACCGCGATAGTCTTCGATTTTATAATATCCTACGTATCCCAAAACACAATACCACTTTTTTTGCCTACTCCTTCTCCGTACATGCAGCTCGACTGTGGAATCAGCTTCCTTCAACTATTCGAGGCGCTAGCTCGCTGTTCACCTTTAAGCAATCATTGAAAAAGCACTTCCTTTTACAATAAATATGAATCATAAATTCTAACCTTTCCGTTATCCCCCCCCCCCCCCCCCCTTTTTCCTTACCTTATTTTGGCAGTTTATTTATTTACTTATTTTTATTTATATTTATATCCCTATTATATACAAACATATAATATGTCCAACTCAAAAATTTATTTATATATTTACTTTTTTTTAGATACACACACAATGTATTATATAATGCTATAATTTCAAATTTAATTTTAAGCTATAATTTTGTTGCCTACTCTTCTTTTCACACCAGCATGTTGGTTGACTGAAAGATATTGTTGTAGTGTAGCAATAAGTCCGCCATTGTACCTTATTTTTATTGTGCAATAAAGAGATTTTCATTCATTTTCATTCATTCATCATCGTAACTCATCATAACATTCGAAACATAGGAGGATTTTCTTTAGCTTGATACAGTACGAAGCCAGCTTGGGTAGCACAATAATAATAGCTTAACCCTTGGAGTAAATGGGTATTTTCATGGATGCATCTGTCTCTTTTGCAGGATTTTCGGCAACATCGACCTTAAATTACTATAACTACGAAACTACTACACCAATCATAAAAAGAACAACTGCACAATGATTGCATTGAAATTTCGAATATAGAATATTGAAATATCATTTTGTAAAACAATTAGATAATTATGAATAAATATGAGAACGTCAAAGAAGTGAAAAAAACGCAGAACCAGATCTGGTCGTATCATACTCAACGGATAATTGTTTCAGAACCAGATTTGGTCGTATCATACTCAAGGGGTTAATACAATGATTCTTTGTTTCAGAAAGCAAATGAAGAAGGAAAAACCTCTGAATGCATTAGTGGGATTTGGCCAGCAATCCAGCACCGTATTCTTTAGTAGGAGAGCGCGGAAAGCACGCAGCAAGGTATGTCTTTCTATCTCTAAGTCTCTTTTTCGGATCGGAGAATAGCACTATTTTATAGATTTCATTCAATAAAAATATTTGAAAAATGGATTGTCATTGCTTTGTCAACGACATTATACCAGACACACACTACAGGGTATGTTCTAAAATTAGTCGGACTGGTTTTTTCCTGAGCAAACGAGCGAACAAGAGGCGGTCTGCGCCCGTACTATCGGTGGAGGGGGATATTGGGAATGCTGGGAAAATTCGGCAGTTGGCTCTAGGGACACGGTATTGAATAGAAAGTATTCATGAGTAGTATCGAAATAAAATATCGTACTCGTAAAAGTATCAATACAAAAGTATTAAAGTATCCTACGGTGATGTTACCATGGGTAGATCGGTTGTTTTTGATTGGCACAAGCTGTTCTAAGAAGGTAGGGAAAGAGTGGAAAACAACAACTGCTCCGAACGCATTACGACCAGCAAGACCATGCGGTGTCGACTACAACGGGCGAGCCCGTCACCACAGGACGTTTTAACGATTAGTCGTTCTGTCGCCCTGCAGTGAACGTAGAAGACTTTGGACAGTACAATTCTACGCCCAGCTACGTCACAACCCGTGAGAGTCCAACGCCTTACCGCGAGTGAGCCAGGAATAAACCCGACGGGCTCGAGATACTCGCGCCCTCACTTCCAATTGTGACCAGATTTCTCCGGTCTCTCGATTGGTTCCGAGTTCGAGGTCGCTTGCGCGGTCCTCTCCCTTACGAAGCGGTGAAACGGAGTGCACCGAATCTATCGCGGACCAAGGCGTCCTTTGCCCGACTCTGAACCGGGATCGGATGGCCAATGGTCATTTCAAGAGCAGTCGCCGTAAGGTAGACAACTACCCCCGCTCTATAGGAAACAATACAGTTCCCAGACTCCCCCGATTGTTAGTCGGAGAGCACAATCGATTGGCTTGCGCCGCTCGGTGCGCAGACCGTCCAGGAGCGCCAGAGGATTGATTCCCAGGGGAGACTGGTTGACCCAGTGTCCTACCCAGGCTCGCACCCCATGCGTGGAGGCCATCGGATGGGTGTTGACCCGTGAGTATGACCGACCCTGAAACAGAATGGGTCTTCATGGCCAACTCAGCAAGGGCCCATTAGCTCCCAGCAAGACCAATCAAAATGTGTCGCGAGTGATTTTTTTATGTGGAAGTCCTCAGAAGACTGCTAAAGCGCATTGTTCGTGTCCGCTCAGCTATCGCCAACAATTGGCGGTTGCACGATGACAACGCGCTGAGCCACACAGCGTAGTGGAGTATCTAGGGATTAAATAATGGGGTTTTAATGAGTCCGTTGCTATTGGTTTCGACCTGCAATGCTCCCATCGCCAACTGCATGAAATGTTACAAAAATGTACTATGGCATTGAGCAAACTAATACTCTATATCAGGGCTGTCTAACATGAGGCAACTCACTTTTTGCAGCCCGCGGAGCATTTTGAAGTAATGAAGGATTTTGAGGAAGTTTAGATTTACCTCACATAAAATACATTGACACAATTGCAGAAGAATTCTAAAATCGATTAAGCTACTTTTTACTCAGCCTCTTATAATATTAGTTGAGAGTGTAAGCAGAGCAGACCTTCAACTGGAATTGTGTGATTTGCAATCAGATCCTTGTTACCAAGGAAGAACTGAAGCTCTACTGGATTTTTCAAGTTGTTGCCAGAGGAAGGATACCCTAACTTGCGAAACTTAGGGCTTATACTGGGCTCAATGCTGGGAAGCATGTATCTTTGCGAAAGCAGCTTTTCCAACATTAAATTTATAAAGTCAAAATATACATGTTTATCAACAATAAATATTAAAGTTTATATTGATGCATTAGTCAGTAAAAACTAACGTCCTCAAATTTTCCACTATTTTTTTTGTAATTTGATATTTTTTGAATGAATTAAAATAATAATACAAACGCGTTTTTCCTTTGTTATACCATAACTAATAAAACTCAGTGATAAAGGTGCATACGAAGTATTTTATAATGCGGCCCTCCAAACCGCATTTTTTTAAAGCCTCCCTTGGGGTACTTGCAGTTGGACAGACTGCTCTATATAATCGAATTTAATAGATAAAATAATAAAACATAAATAGAGCATTATCTGCCCCTGTCGGCTGTTGCTGTAACTTCTTGATAATTCATACTATTTTGCCGAATTTAAAAAGTTAATGAAATTTTTGTATATTTTCTGCAGGTCACCAATGTAGCACTCTGACTACCCTTGAGATATCTGACTAGTTGGGCTTTTTTTTTTGCAGACTCTGTTACCGTCGACGTGCCATGTATGCTTCAAGAAAGTGCCTCGAAAAATTCTCCGCTCGCACCTGGACGAACACAAGCTGGAATATAAAACTGGATCTGTGTACTACTGTTTAACGTGCCATCAGTGCTTCGACGACCTAAAATTGGCTGAGGTAAGTCGACCAAAGCAGAAAATAACGACCTGGCACAATCTTCAATTCGAGATTCCCTGTTCTGGTAACCGTGGACCGTAAAACTTTGAAAGCGACCAAAATTCCATAAGATCCACACGAAGTAATGTAAATATGAAATCAAAGACTATCGCAGTTGTTTGACATTATAAATAAGTAACAAGTAAGTATATTATAACCCTGAATTATGACCACAGGTTAACAAAAAAAAAAACATGGCACTACAACAAAATTAAAAAAAAAAAAAAAAATACTGATGGACGCCACCGTTTTTTGTAGCAAGAAACGGAAACTTCACTCAAACCGGAAAAAAAACTAATAACAACTACAAACTCGGAAAGAATTATCTCAGGTCGTGGACTTACGTTGTAAGTCACTGGGTTTGGGCCACAAGAAAATCTTTTACAAATACGCAAAAAAAGAAAAAAACACGTTTCTGGAGAATGTTATATATTTTCGCCCTTAAGGCGCACTATTCATTCCGTTACGGCGGCAGCCAAGCAGCTTCTGCTGTCCCAATCCGGCATCCAAACACCAAAAATGCGGATTATTCCATTGATGAAGGCAGATATTCTCGTGGCATCGGGGTGTAATTTATCCTATTACATAAGGGTCATTAAACTTCACATTAGCAGCAAAACAGTGTTAAAACATTTCCAAACGTGAAATTTTGACAGCTGCTCTGTTTCCATAGAGCGTAGTTAGTTGGACCTTAACTGGTTTTCCTCTATACCATAAACAGATTTAGTCAGTGTGAAACGTTTCGCACAGCTCTACCTGTCAATTTTGAGAATTGTTAGATGTCAAAATAGGCATTTGCGATCTTTTTTATTTATTTTAAATATTAGAGAAATGTTCGCCAACACGCCAAAGGAAAGCCAGGAATTGAAAACACAAGGAAAAAGCCACAGAATGACGTTAAAACAGGCGATTTTTGTTACAATATTAAAAGGAATAAAAAACACGACTGCCGTTACAATAAGGGAATTCATAATTATTTTTATTAGGGTTTTTTTTATGAAATATTTGTTGTTTATGTATTTATCCATATCGATACATATTGTCGCTTAAGATTTAACATAGCGTAACTCATTTTTGGTAACTTTTCAGGAGAGAGAAAAAACTGTTTTTTTCTTTTAGTAGCAAAACAATGTTAATATTTTGAAAGCAGATATATTTAAATAAAATTAGGAAAACCTTTAAAATGATTTGAAATAAAATTATATTATTATTTATCTAGTTAGTTATCTTTTAATATTTATTTTTAGTGAGTTACGCTATGTTACAAATTTCGATATAAATTTTATTTATGTGTTGATTTTATGTTGATTTTATGTGATTATATGTTAATTTTATGTTATGTGAATTTTAGATACGAGTTGTTTTCCAAATACAAAAACGTTTTTAAAATTGACCTCAAGCCCTTACCTGATATTCTAGAAGTTTTTCACATTCACCAGATAAACAAAGCAAAAATTTGTGTTATTCGTTTTAAACACGCAGAGCACGTTTTCGTCCCACTAAGTATGGCCGCCGACTGACATACGCTGTGTTGACACGATGGATGTGAGGATATAATTTAAGCAGTGTTACGAAAATACAAATAAACTGCTCTCATTGGTAAGAAATACTGCGTTTTCTTTGGCTCTGTCGATTTTATGAGATACGCTATGTTAAATCTTATAACCCCGATTTTAGATCGACACGGGTTATAAAAAAACGCAACACTATAACTAAATTTGAAAAAACTAAATTTTGATGGACGCCACCGTTTTTTTTAAAGCGCAAAACGGAAACTTTACTCAAACAAAAAAACTAATAACCACTGCATACTAAGCAACAATTAAAAAAAAACAAATAACCACTGCACACTAAGCAACAATTATCTCGGGTCGTAGTCTTGTTATATGTCACTAGATTTGGCCTTCAGGAAAATTTATTATGCTCGGGCCACACTCCGGGAAATGCCATTAATTATTGCGATAATTTAGGTGTGGCCGCATCAAAAACGCCCATCATCGCCGTTATTAACGGCATTTCCCGGCAGTGTGGCCCGGGCTTTACAAATAAGCACAAAAAGAAAATAAACGTTTCTGGAGGATGATGTGTAATTTTGCACTCTTCAATCCTTTACGAAGGCAGCCTTGCAGCTTCTGCTGTCACAAAGGCGGCTTCCAACAAAAATGCGGTTTATTCCATCACTGGAAGCATGTATCCTAGTGTCATCGCGATGTAATTTATTTCATTACATAAGGGTCGTTACATCAATAGCAGCAAATAAGAGTTAAGTACCATATTATTGTATTGTCATCAGAACTACATACAGCTGCCAATTTTTACGATCCTTGGAAGATGGTTAAATCAGTTACCTTAGATTCCATTACATAGCTACATACAGGTCGACCTAATAAAAGCGTGTTAACCCGCTCAGCACGTAACATCCGATTGGGGACATGTATGGCGGCCACCTAAAGCACGTAACATCCGCTACTGGATATCGCGCTCGCCGCTGCGAAAAATGCAATTTACGATTCGAAACGTCGTACTTAATGCTTTCTGACGGCGAAACGATATGGCCAAATAATCTTTAATTCGGCGGCGAACGGCGAAAAAATTAAACGGCGATTTTAAAAGTCAGCATAGACGTCAAAACGGCAGTCTCCATCGGCCAGCGCCGCGGCCGCATATAGTTCCGCGAAATGGTTGTTTTGTGCAGTGTTTTGTGGATAACAGTGCAGTGTTTACTGGATAACAGTGAGTAATTTGCATTTTTAAGTAGTTTAGGCATGAGGATTAGTCAATTGAGATAGTCCATTTGCTGTTTTTCACGAATTTTTAAAGAAAACACTTCGGCGACAACAAACGGCTCGCGAAAAAATGGTTGTTATTATTTTGTAATGTTTATGAAATATCCCGATATTCTACGATATTTACTAACAAAATAAGTATTGCTTCATTTACATCCTAAGTTATCACATAATTAGGCGTATTTTGAAAATTATATCTTGTTTTGTAAAATGAATCGCGCAAAGAAACTTGTTTTGATAATTACTATGAGAGAATAAAGTGCGATTTTCCATAGTTTTTCGATGAAATGTGACTCTTTGGAGTATAGTAATTAGTTATTAGACATATTATTATAATAAGTCTATGATAAGACAATATAATTGAAAAAATCTAACGAATTTTATATTATGAGCATTCAAAGTTTATTATTAAGTTCGGACGCGGAAACTCTCAAAACTTTAGATTTTTCTATAATATCAGACAAAGCTCAAAGTTCTGGTGTGATTTCTAAGAAGTGTGATGTAGTAATAAAGTTATTTTGAAAGAATTTCATATAAAAAAATACCATAAGTAGTCACAAATTAAAAATTTTTTTTTTTTTTTTATGAGAATACATAAAATTTTTCTTGGCTGAATAAATAAATATTTTTGTATTCAAATAAGTAAAAAAAAATATCGTTTTGGTAAAGCATTTAATAAAGAACATAACTGTATTTACAATTTTTACATATTTTACGTATTTTGTGACAAAAAAATCGAAATGATTTTATAGGCGACTTTTTTCAGTTTGCCAATTTTGTAATATTTATTCATTATTATCTTAATTGTTTTACGAGATAAGGTTATAATGTTTTATATTATGTCAAATTTCAATGCGATCATTTTTTCTTTATCTTTTTTAAATCCGTTTAGTGGTTTATAAGTTATGATCGTTTTTCTCAAGGCCGTTGACTCGCGTCGATTTTTTGCCCGAATATGTCGCGCGCAAAAGTGATAGGTGAGTTTTTACTTCGCAACAGGAGGGGTTAAAAAAGAAATCTGTCAAAATCACACTGATCCGCATTGGAAAATATCCCTAAATGGAAGAAAATGGCTTACCAAAATATTAAGAACAGCCTACATTAAAAAAACTCCTTCAATCAGTCATTTAATCAAATAGAGCATTCAAAGTTTATTATTAAGTTCGGACGCGGAAACTCTCAAAACTTTAGATTTTTCTATAATATCAGACAAAGCTCAAAGTTCTGGTGTGATTTCTAAGAAGTGTGATGTAGTAATAAAGTTATTTTGAAAGAATTTCATATAAAAAAATACCATAAGTAGTCACAAATTAAAAATTAAATTTTTTTTTTATGAGAATACATAAAATTTTTCTTGGCTGAATAAATAAATATTTTTGTATGCAAATAAGTAAAAAAAAATATCGTTTTGGTAAAGCATTTAATAAAGAACATAACTGTATTTACAATTTTTGCATATTTTACGTATTTTGTGACAAAAAAATCGAAATGATTTTATAGGCGAGTTTTTTCAGTTTGCCAATTATGTAATATTTATTCATTATTATCTTAATTGTTTTACGAGATAAGGTTATAATGTTTTATATGTCAAATTTCAATGCGATCATTTTTCTCTTTATCTTTTTTAAATCCGTTTAGTGGTTTATAAGTTATGATCGTTTTTCTCAAGGCCGTTGACTCGCATCGATTTTTTGCCCGAATATGTCGCGCGCAAAAGTGATAGGTGAGTTTTTACTTCGCAACAGGAGGGGTTAAAAAAGAAATCTGTCAAAATCACACTGATCCGCATTGGAAAATATCCCTAAATGGAAGAAAATGGCTTACCAAAATATTAAGAACAGCCTACATTAAAAAAAACTCCTTCAATCAGTCATTTAATCAAATAAACCACCGGCGAATCACATTAATTTACACGATGGAAACACCGTGTCAGCACCGACTTGTTTTGATTTTGAAGTCGTAACCATTGTTGCCAAGTGCTAGACTTGAATAGTCGCCGATATCAACAGAAAAGATAGCCTAACGTAGCCGTTTTGCAAAAAAAACCTTTTTTTGCCAATGAAATGGATTGCATAACATAGGTTTCAATCAAATAATTAAGAACATTCTAGGCCGTTAGATATATTTTTTTAAATTACAAGATTAGTACATAAAAAAAAGCATTGGTTGAAATAAGATTGTACGATAAAATAAAACAAAATTACCTAGTAGATACCAAGGTTACCATTTTGTATACAGCTTCTTACTATATTTGTGAACATGATACCACGAACCATAAATAAATGTACAATGTAATATGATCTAATTACCTAGCATAACTGCATTATGCAAAAAACAAATTTTCATAACAACTTTAAACTTTTACACAGAAAGTTTGCAAAACCAATTACATCCTTACATTGCAAAAAACAACTACATAATATTATGCCCGCTCCACAAGTTGGTGAATGTGGTAAATATTGTTAAGGTGGAAGCGAGTCGGCACCACTGTGATGTCAGAAAAATATATGGGAAAGAGTGAGAGAGACATAGGCGATGCGGCCAACGCTGTTCAATGTGTGGAGCGGGCATTAACCCCTCAGGCCCCGATTGGCCGATATCGGCCACTACACGATTCAGCGTGACGGCCCCGTTTTAATTTTATTTTAATTTAATTTGTTTGATTTCATTATTTTTTATTATGTTAATATATTTCATTTTAATTATGGGTACAGTGGTTAGGCAGTAATTAATGTTTTGGTGAGACATTGTCGTAATTCAATTTTTTTACAAATTTTTACAAAATTTTTTTGGGACAGCAACTTGTCAATTGGCTGAGGGGCCGAGGCCTGAAGGGTTAAACTAAACCATAACAATTTAAGGTTAACAAAGGGGAAATTATTTATCTAAAAACATTACAAGTTACCCATACGTTCGGCACCATTATCTTAGAAATAAATAAAATCGTTGTCACCGTACAAATTAAAATCGAACAACTTGTGTAGCCTAAATCGGCGACAGGCGATTTCTGGTATTTTTTGGTCGCCGATAACTCATTCGAGGTAGCCTAAATGGCGACATATCGCCTAAGTTGGCAACACTGGTCGTAACTGAGTCAATGATAATCAGATCTTAACCCTTAGAAAGTCAGCCATAGGAATGAAGCTCATGACGGCATGTTATGAACCCTCAAAAATGTGTTTGTAGGGGGTGTTAGTGCATGCATACTAATTTATGATGGTGGCCTATTCAATTAGGATGACTTTTTTCTCATATAATTGCCTATTTGCATAAATACGGAGATCAGCCGCCCGCAAACCGTCACAACAGAAAAACCACCGAACGGTGGTGTTGGCATTGCAGCGGTTAAGCCGAGAGCTTCGCAGCAGTAGTGACATTAACATTAGAGCAAATTGTAATGTTCATAATTATTTTGTTTCAGAACCATACAAATATATCGAAGCAGTGCTGGGCAAACCAAGATAAAGACTTGAAAAATGTAAGTCTTACTTCTTATAAATTCACCTGTTTTATTAGTCACAATGAATGAGGATGGCTTTTCTTCCTCTTCTTCTTCTGATTTCTACTACTGTCTACTACTGGCTATTGGCCACCGTTCTAAACAAAAATGTGGTAGATTTTTCAAACTATTCTTGTAGATAACGGAGCCGGGGCTCGAAGGTGTAGCGAATGATTTCAAGCAGCTTGGGACACAAGATCCATTGTGTTCTCGGATCGGCTCAACTCACGATTCAGCTCCTATTCAGAAGCCTCCTCGTGTGGAAGGCTACCCCGGGTAAGACTCTCGTGTCTCAGGCCTCAAAGCTGGTGGACCGGTTTCTCTCGGCGGGACTGCATCCCGGCACTACTGCACGGTTTGCGCACCATTCGGCGACGCCAATCGATTGTGCATTCTGACTAATTGCTGAAGGAGTCTGGAGACAACGGAAATATAATGTCTCCTAAGCAGCGGGGGTGGATGTTGACCTGTTGTCATGCCACTCTTGAAATGATCTTGGGCCACTCGATTCCGTGTGGCACTACGGGCAAAGAACGCTTAGGTCCGCGATTAATTCAAATTGAATTACTGCCGTAATGCAACAGGTAGAGGACGCGTAAGCGACTTCGGACCTGTAACCAGTCGGGAGGACGGAGGTATCCTGAATGTTAATTCCAGACGGAGATTAGGGTAGTTAGGGGGCGAGGCTAACCAAAACTGGTAAAATTGGGCTAGGCTACCCTCTGGTCCCCTTTCCCGGTGCTTCGCCGTAAGGCGTTGACCTCTAATGGGCTTGTTTGCGGAGCTAGACAATAGATTGTCTTGTCTATAAGTCTTCTACGCTCATCCCACGGCTGAAAGAACGATCAAATATCGTTATAACAGCCTGCGGTAATGGATTTGCCCGTTGTAGTCGTCACTGCCTCACTGTGACCTTGAGGATTTGTGTTGATGTTGAATTTTTAAATATTATTAAGCCCACATACGTAATAATTTGTAAGATTTTTTTATGTGAGCCCTCTTTGTCTTCTTTGTTTAAGAGTTCAGAGAGAGTCATTTCAAGTAATTCCAAGCGATCTTTGTAATTCCTATTCTTCAGGCCCACTGTCTTTCAGGTTGCCCTTCGCTGCACCTTTTCTAGGACATCTACATCTTTGCATAAGTAAGGGCTCCATACCTGATAGCCGTACACTGACGTATGCCTTGAGGATCTTTATAAACACCTCTATCGACAGATGTTGGAAAGCCTTCCTTATCAGATAGAGAGTAGAGTGGGCTCTTTTAACAATTGCAACTATGTATTTTTCCCTTTTGAGACAATAGCGTCGATCTTCATAATTCCTATTCTTCAGGCCCACTGGCATTATGATAGCCCTTCGCTGCACCTTTTGCAGAACATCTACATTTTTGCATAAGTAGGGATTTCCAAAGTTGATATCCATACTCAAGAATAGCTCTCTGATATATTTTGTAGATCTTTATAAAATCCTTTATTGTCAGAAGTTTAAAAACATCTCTGATCAGAGAGAGTAGAGTTGGCTCCTTTAGCAATTACAACTATGTATGTGTTTTTCTCATTTAAGAACATAACATAAATAATTTATTTTTGTTATAATTTTTAGGTGGATGATGACAAAGACAATATTGTGCCTCCCAATCTGATCCAGCTGCAAAAACTGTATAAGATGATTACGGATAAAAGTCGGAAAATTATTCGCGTTAAAACCATCAAAGTGGTTTATAAATGCGAATACTGCGATGCGTATGTATAGTTAATTATATTTTCATCTCATAACTAGCTGGTGGTTGTCACCATTGACTATATGTATAGGGTATCAGATTGCTCAATACCATAGGAAGTTTTGGCAAACCTTTTAAGCTGGCGACCTGCAAGTGGAGCTGATAGCATTGTCCGGCGAAGTTAATAGCAATTTATTTGGCCATCTATAATAATATTGATATTAACACCTATATGGAAACGTGATTTTTATAACACTAAGGATTTTTTTATAACACTAAGGGAATTTTTATAACACTCTCAGACGAATTCAATGTGGTCAGTGGAGATGTGCAAGGATCAGTGTTGGGCCCTACGCTGTTTAAGTTATTCATCGCGGATCTTAAAAAAGGCATATCAAGTATGAAGTTCTTTGCAGATGACACTAAACTGTTTGCAAATCCTACTATAGCAAATCTCAGCAAATACCTTAATCAAATTCTTGATTGGTCCACAACATGGTTGATGAAGCTAAATGCTGACAAATGTACGGTCCTTCACATCGGTAAGAGCAACCCGAAGCATCAGTACTATCTAGGGCCAGTTACGTTACAAAGTGTTACGAAACAAAAGGACCTGGACAACGATTGTGAACGATCTGAAGTGGGGTGAGCACATTACACAGTTCGTGAAAAAAGCAAACTCAATTATGTACCTCATCCGTAAGTCATTTAATTATATCACACCAGCGTTTAATTGTGTCACTATACAAAACCTACATCAGACCTATGCTAGAGTTTCGATTCCAGATATGGAATCCATACTTTGGGAAAGATTAGGATCTCCTCGAGAAAGTCCAGCGCCGAGCGACCAAAATGCCAATGGGTTTCAAAAATCTGGAATATGCAGAACGACTCCGCAGATTGCAGCTGCCCACACTTAAGGATCGTCTGATCAGGGGTGACCTCGTTAAGACATATAAGATCCTCAACGGATGCTACAATTGCCCCGAATTGCCTTCTATCTTCAGGCGAAACTACAAGCATCATCTGCGAGGACGCAACTTTAAGCTGGAGAAAATACGATTCCACATGAATCCCAGGAACATTTCCCAACCAACTGGATTGTGGACCAGTGGAACAGTTTACTTGCTGAAGTGGTTGAAGCGTGTAGTGTCTACATATTCAAAAATAGATTAGACGCCCATCTTAAGAGGCCGTGGCGGCTAAAAGCTATATGAAGCATAATTTTGTGGCCTGGTTGTGAGAACACGAAAACGAATTTTAATACAATTTTGCCGGATTTTAAAAACCCGGTCCTTAAGCTATCATTTCGCCAAAACGAAATTGGTAAATTATTTCCATATTAATTGTAAATTATCTTTATTCTGTTACTGTTTTCCAAAAAAATAAAAACGAGCGAGATTTGTCTTCAGTTTTTGAAAAACCTAGAGATGATTCTCAATATTAAAAAATACTGTACTCCAGCGTATGGTCTATTTGCATAGTACCAAGACAGTTTTTGGAACTTCCATACAACAAATATATGAAAAAAATGTTTGAAATTACGTAATTTCCAGAAATGTTATGGCCAAACATTATTTTTTTTCTATTTATTAAAGATACTTTTGAGTGATAAAAAATAACAAAGTGATCTTAAGTTTTTTTATTATTGTAATCTAATTTTTACTTTTTAAAAAACTATTCATTTGATAATTTATTATATTATAATTGAAAAGCCAAATCGACTATATTAGAAGACGCGCAAAGCCAAAATCGTCATTCGTAATTGGCCACTGCCAACGGTGGGACGTATTCCCTTATCGCCGCGGTATACCTATACATCTTTATGTATATATCGAAAGCGCGCGGGCGCATGGCATTGCAAAAATACCTAAATTTTTTGTCGTGTCAACTCGGAAGGGAGCCTTAAACAGAAATTGTAATTGTACTCAGTTTTAAAGTCAAACATATCAGCAATTATGCTGCCTGTTTGTAAAAGCAATAATAATAATAATAATAATAAACATAAGGTCAATTTGACCGTTGGATATTATTTGCTATATTCTGTGTATTTCTTTTTACTGCTGTGTTTTCCATCGCTACCGTGGGCGCTTCTCACAGGTTTTCCTCTTCAGTAGGCGATCATCTGGTGAATCCTCAACCACAGGAGCATTGTTTCCCAGCATATTATTGATGTCCATTTTTAAGTATCGAGGAAGGTTGGCGATGGTGAGTCTCTTCCGCAGATAAGGAACAATAAAGGATCTTGATGAATCCGAAGTGCTTTATCACAGGTGTTACACTGTAGCTCATAAACACTATGAATGAATTTACACTACAGGTGTATCGGTACATCCTATCTCCAGGAGCTTTTTGAACCACTAAGTTCCCACGGTCTCGTACTTCGGTCAGCCTCTGACAGTTTATTAAAAATTCCGAGTCATAATAGTGATTTCTATTCCTATTCTTTCTGTGTCCATGGTGCAACACTCTGGAACGATCTCCCAGCAAATATACGAAACTCGCCTTCTTTACCATCGTTTAAGACTCACCTTAAGGATTACTACCTTTCTAAGAAGTAACCAGTTCTTCCCTTTCTCTCCTGTTCCTCCCCCAATTTCCTCTCCTCGGGCACTATTAGTCTTAAATTCTTCCACTTGTCTGTATGTTATGTAATAATCTTTATTTTCACAATGCGCGCATGTACCACTATGTTTAGGTTAGCTGTAAGACATTGCCATGTGGCAATAAGCTCGCCTTTTTTGTATACTTTTTAAGTGCAAATAAAGAGTTTATTATTATTATTATTATCGCATAGGATGCACCATGCGGAATTAATCAATATTGAGCGTCATGGACTGGTTCTAAGGAGGGAGCAAGGTAATGGGCGCAGCAATGTCACGCAGTTTAGCCAACATATAAATGCAAAAATGCAAGTCGGTCAAATTGACCAATGTTTCAATATAGGTGTTAAATGTATATATTTTATATAGGACTGATTTATTATAAAAATCCATTATTTAATCCATTAAAAATACATCCGTTTTTGCCCACAATAATATACCATTTTTTAAAACACAGTTTTGAGCAAACACATACGAAATCAAATGTTTATGTTAGAACAGGTCCCGGCCTAGTTAGGTGACGTTGCCACTGAACTATGCAATGTATTTATTTTCTGGTTAACTTGTGATGATTGGTTATTGACAATGTTAAATGTAAAAAGATTTGTGATGATGATGATGAAATAAATCATTTTCTTTATTTGCAGTTCTTTCCTGAACAAGACTTCGTTGCGAGTCCACTGGAAGTCTCACGAGGGAGGGAAAACTCCTTTCGCTTGCCTTTCTTGCTCCCAGACATTCACTACTCACGGAAGGTAAGTTTGTTTGTTTGAAAAGCTTTATTGCACACACAAAAGAATACAATGTGGTGGGCCTATTGCCAAGTGGCAATATCTACCGACCATACCGCCAGGGTTATTGTGATTGAAGGTTTATGTGGGCAAATTAATTTACAAGTAATAAATGAATACACTTACAAAAAAGTCATCATAGTATAAAATATAATTCAGTGATTAGTAACGTATGCCAACTCGATATTGAAGGGAGGAGTGAAATATAAGGACAAGCAAAGGAGACGGGAGGGGAGGGGGAAATTCATAAGTTGAGTAAATGTCTCTTTAAAGAATTTTTAAACCCGCTCAGGTTTTCAAGTTGTCTTATCGGTAAAGGCACGGAATTCCAGAGACTTGCACTGCGAAAGACCTAGACATGAAAGTCATCTTTCTATGAAATTGAAGTGGCCATGTGGTGTGTATGTTCCGATAATAGACCATAGGGTGATTCTCTCCACGTTTTACAATTCGGCGACTTGCTCCCACTCTCACTTCCGAAACCAGTTATTTTGCATACTACACTGTATTAGATATCTATTGGGAGCTAATGGGCCCTTGCTAAGTGGGTCACGAAGATCCATTTGTTCAGGGTTGGTCACACCATCCGGCGGCCTCCACGCATGAAGTGCGAGCCCGAGTAGGACCCTGGCCTTAGGGCTAGTTTCCCCTAGGAGTCAACCTTCTGGCGCTCCTGGACGGTCTGCGCACCGTGCGGCGTAAGCCAATGGATTGTGCATTCTGACTAACAGTCGGGGGAGTCTGGAAGCAGTACTGTTTCCTAGAGCGGAGGTGTTTGATGGATCCTGGGTGAACAGCCGGGCAAAGGATGCCGTGGTCCGCAATAGATTTGGTTTACACCATGGGTGGCCAACCTTTTCAGAGGCCGGGCCAAATTTTTGAAATGAGTTCTCGCCGGGCCGCACAACTAACTGTTTGTTGGCAATTTAAAAATATGGCAAACCAGAAATATATGCATATTGAAAAAAAGGAAGAAAACAAAAAGAAACATACATATTTATTTATTTGTTACGCATAAGAAAATTAGATTTGGTAATGTTAGTGTGATGTCTGACTTTGTTTGGCATAACTTAGTTCATTAATGTCGATCTCAACTGAGGTCGTAGCTAGACGCAAACAGTTTTCCAAATGCTCATCGGTAATTCGGGTTCTCTCTTTGGATTTGATGTACTTCAAACGACTAAAAAACTGTTCACACTCGTAAGTATTTCCGAATAGAGAAATCATAGCCAGAGCATGTTTGTAAATAGCCGGATATTTTTCCTTGTCCAAATAAGTTTTGTAGAACTCTTCTAAGCCAACCTGATGAAATTACTCCTTTAACCCTTCAGGCCTCGGCCCCTCAGCCGATTGACAAGTTGATGTCCCAAAATTTTTTGTAAAAATTAGTAAAAAAATGAATTATGACACTGTTTCACCAAAAACATTAATTACTGCCAAACCACTGTACCCATAATTAAAATGAAACATATTAACATAATAAAACATAATGAAAAAAAACAAATTAAATTAAAATAAAATTAAAACGGGCCCGTCACTCTGAATCAGTTTGTGGCCGATATCGGCCAATCGGGGCTTGAGGGGTTAAATGTACATCACAACGTATTTCACAACTTTCCATTTGTAAAGTTCCTGGTAATGAATTCACACCCCGCGCATTTGTCTCAGGGTCGGCGGGCCGCATGCGGCCCGCGGGCCGCGGGTTGGCCACCCTTTGTTTACACCGTTTCACCGCTTCGTAAGGGAGAGGACCGTGCAAGCAACCTCGAACTCGTAACCAGTCGAGAGACCGGAGTAATCTGGTCGCAATTGGGCGTATATAACGGGAATTTATGAAAGACAACTTTAGTATAGGCGCCACTCCGTTCTTAAGAGAAAACGTGGAAGACTAAATTTAAGAAAAAATAAAAGAAACAACCAAAAAAAAAATGACCTAAAAAAAACTGAATCAAAACTCAGGGGGAGGGTATTTAAAACGTTTTCTAATAATCTAGCCTAGAGGTAGGTTTCCGCAAATAAAACAAATAAAATTCAGTGCAGAAATACCATGTAATGACAAACACTGACCAACCAACTTCAACTATTAAGCTTCACTCGTGCATCAGAACACAAGATTGCCAGTGTAAGAATGTCGACAGGGTGTCCTCCATTAAGTACTTGGGAGTGATGTTAGACAACAGACTGCGCTGGGAGGATCATTTAACGAAGGTTGCGGCAAGACTGAGAAAACTTGTGTATTACTTTAGGAGTTTGCGGAACATCTTAGATTTCAATACGCTAAGAAGTGTCTACTTTGCTGTCTGCGAGTCGGTTATTCGATATGGCATCGTAACTTGTGGCTGTGCGGCAAAAACGCTTCTGGCCACCCTTTACAAAGCGCAAAAGGCTATACTGAGGGTGATCAATAAAAAACCCCACACATATTCTTCCGATGACCTTTTCCGAGAGTATAGAGTGTTGAGTGTGAGAAAAATGTTTGTGCTGGTAACTCTCACTAAATTCCAGAGTGAGTTAGGAGAACAGGAAAAAAGCCAGCAATCTCGTGTAACAAGAAGATCGACACAAACATATTTTGCAATACCACTCAGGAGATCCGCTTTTGGCCAATCCAGTTTCTCTTATCTTGCCCCCAAACTTTATAATTGCCTACCACCAAACATTAAAGACATTAAAATATCATATAAATTTAAAAATAGTTTAACCCTTCAGGCCTCGGCCCCTCAGCCGATTGACAAGTTGATGTCCCAAAAAATTTTTGTAAAAATTAGTAAAAAAAATGAATTATGACACTGTCTTACCAAAAACATTAATTACTGCCAAACCACTGTACCCATAATTAAAATGAAACATATTAACATAGTAAAACATAATAAAATAAAGCAAATTAAATTAAAATAAAATTAAAACGGGCCCGTCACGCTGAATCAGTTTGTGGCCGATATCGGCCAATCGGGGCTTGAGGGGTTAACCCCTCCTCTCGCGAAGTAAAAATTCAGCTATCACTTTTGCCCGCGACATTTTCACGCGTAAAATCGACGCGAGTCGACGACCTTGATACAAACGACCATAACTTGTAAACCACTATACGGATCATAAAAAAATACTGTAAAATGATCGCATTGAAATTTGACATATAAAAAATTATAACCTGGAAATTGGGGGAGTCGGCCGTTGGTCCCGCAAGGGATGTTAGGGAGTTACCGGGTTAAGTGCCTACCTCTTAAATTGTACAAATGCAGACATTGAACACCTTATTAACCCCTCCTGTCGCGAAGTAAAAACTCACCTATCACTTTTGCGCGCGACATATTCGGGCAAAAAATCGACGCGAGTCAACGGCCTTGAGAAAAACGATCATAACTTATAAACCACTAAACGTATTTAAAAAAGATAAAGATAAAAATGATCGCATTGAAATTTGACATATAAAACATTATAACCTTATCTCGTAAAACAATTAAGATAATAATGAATAAATATTACAAAATTGGCAAACTGAAAAAACTCGCCTATAAAATCATTTCGATTTTTTTGTCACAAAATACGTAAAATATGCAAAAATTGTAAATACAGTTATGTTCTTTATTAAATGCTTTACCAAAACGATATTTTTTTTTACCTATTTGCATACAAAAATATTTATTTATTCAGCCAAGAAAAATTTTATGTATTCTCGTAAAAAAAAATTTTTTTAATTTTTAATTTGTGACTACTTATGGTATTTTTTTATATGAAATTGTTTCAAAATAACTTTTTACTACATCACACTTCTTAGAAATCACACCAGAACTTTGAGCTTTGTCTGATATTATAGAAAAATCTAAAGTTTTGAGAGTTTCCGCGTCCGAACTTAATAATAAACTTTGAATGCTCATAATATAAAATTCGTTAGATTTTTTCAATTATATTGTCTTATCATAGACTTATTATATGTCTAATAACGAATTACTATACTCCAAAGAGTCACATTTCATCGAAAAACTATGGAAAATCGCACTTTATTCTCTCATAGTAATTATCAAAACAAGTTTCTTTGCGCGATTCATTTTACAAAACAAGATATAATTTTCAAAATACGCCTAATTATTTGATAACTTAGGATGTAAATGAAGCAATACTTATTTTGTTAGTAAATTAAAGCGACATTACGTCATATTTCGCAATATATCGGGATATTTCATAAACATTACAAAATAATAACAACCATTTTTTCGCGAGCCGTTTGTTGTCGCCGAAGTGTTTTCTTTAAAAATTCGTGAAAAACAGCAAATGGACTATCTCAATTGACTAATCCTCATGCCTAAACTACTTAAAAATGCAAATTACTCACTGTTCTCCGGTAAATGGCACAAAACACTGCACAAAACACTGTTTTAATCAACCATTTTGCGGAACTATACGCGGCCGCGGCGGTGGCCGATAGACACTGCCGTTTTGACGTCTATGCTCACTTTTTAAATCACCGTTCGATGTTGCGACACGGAAATCTTGAATTAAAGATATTTTGGCCATATCGTTGCGCGCTCAGAAAGCATATTAGTACGACGTTTCGAATCGTAAATTGCATTTTTCGCAGCGGCGAGCGCTTTGTCCGGTATCGGATGTTACGTGCTTTAGGCGGCCGACATAGATGTCCCGAATCGGATGTTACGTGCTGTGCGGGTTAAATAATTGAATCTTTATAATAAAAACATAATAGTATATGTAGTAATATAAATTGATTATTTCTAAATGTTGTAACAAAAATCCAAATTTGCGTGGCATGTTATGTCTCAAAAAACATGTTGCACGCATTGCAACATGTTTCGCTTGTATTTCTAGTGTTTTTTTGTATTGGTCTTACTCAGTTTTTGAGTTGTTTTCGGAATCAGGGTTCAAAATCGCAAAACATCTTTAAAACCTTAAATAGTTGCTAAAAGCTTTGACATTTGGATCTGTCAGAATAGAGATAGCCGTATTGCACAGCCCAATAAAAAATGACCCTTCTGGTGTTCTTGCCATGACAAAAAAACAAGGGATTTACTTAAAAAATCGAGTTCAAAAAGAATTTTAATAAATGTAATAAATATTACCTAAAATATTACTATTTTAGTGAACATGAGTAGCTATGAGTTTTTTTTTTTAAATCTCCTAAAGTTGGTTTAACGACAGGCAACTTCCAGCTGTCAAATTGGTTCCATAATGGAACCACTTTTTGCTCACTCGCGTTGGGAGACGGAGAACCTGGTGAAAACCAGTGATCCGTGAGGATAGTGCACTAGGAGTGCGGCGTTTTTTTGTGCACAAGGTCTCATTTTTCGGTAAGCGTTTAATTCTTTTGGGGTTTCAATGAGATAAACGAGTTTTGTAGTAATGGTGTGTTTCTCTTTTCGTCACAGCGGGTTTTTGGCTGTGCCGCCTTTTTCTATATTCCAATGTAAATTCTACAATAAATCGGCCCACCGTGCCCTGACTTTTTTTCTCGCCTGGATGTCCGTTTGAACTGAAAAACGTATCACATGTCACATTTCTGAAGTCTGTACCACATGTATGGAGAGGAGATAGAAGGAGGAACTACCTGCTAATAAAAGGATCTTGTTTTCTAACTTTAAATTTGTAGTTTTATTTTAAAAATGCGAAGGTTTATTCTCTGTCTTGCCAAATTTAGTGACAAAGTAAATTCTTTCCCCGACCCTGAGGTGGTTTTTTTTAATTTTCGGTCATAACCTAACCTATGGTATTTTTTTCTTTTTCGCGTTTTAAATAAACGCGATGGCGCTCTTGTTTCTTGTTGGTATAACGCGATTGGATTACTAATCGTATGTTATAATTTTTTTTTTTTTTTTTTTTAATTTTATTTTATTTTTTTTTTCTGAATTTATTTTGTATATTAATAATACTTATTAATACATATATGCATATATATTAATTTTTTCATGTTTTAAAATAAAATAATATTGACAATTTTTCATGACATTTTCTTACGAATTTTTATAAGGTAATTAAGATATTTCTGTTACATTATGTATGATTTTGTTTATTTATATATAGATTTCTTAGGATATTTAAAATAAATTGTCTACCTTGGAACAGGCGGCAGTCTAGTTAGGTTAAGACTTTTGTAAATTGAATGTTCTCATAATTTGAACTCAATAAATAATTTTGAATTTTTTTTGAATGTTAAAAAAAAAAATCCATTCATAAAAAAACCTTTTTAGGTTATATATATAATATTCCCGACCGGAAGTCTAAAGTGAGATTATTTCACCCGGAAAATATGCTTTCTGACCCGGGACTACGCGCAAGGCATTTAAATAGAAGGATCCATGTGGAAAAAAATGTGGTTTTATGGAAAAAACCGTAAAACCAAACGTTGAAATGTGGTTTCAGCGTTGACAGTTCGACACATTTGCGGGCGGCGTTATCCAATATGGATGTGGAGGAATTTCATTATAAATGTACTTTTGAAGAAATAAAACAAGTAATTCGCGCACAAAAAAAAACTAGCAAACAGAGGGTGCTTTACTCCCTGTTCCAATCTTGCCCCGTGCCATTCTCTGAAAAAAAGTGAAACTGTTTTTCACACAGAAACAAATTATTGTACTTGAAAGGACCGAAAACTCTCCCGATCTCAACTCAAACCACTGGGCCATTTGCAAAAAACGGCTTTCCAAGATAGATTGTACAACGAAAACCAAAATGATCAGTGCAGTAATTCAAGTCTGGTTTCACAATTATAAACTGAAAGTAAGCTGTCAAAACCTGGTAAATTGTATGCATAAAAGAGTGAAAGGTGTTATGAACGCAAAAGGTGGACACATTCTATCTTATCTAAAAATCTGTAACTACCAGTACTGTTTTTGTATGTTTATGTCTAATATAGCGCTTTTCGAAGAAAAATACACTTTGTTGCAATTAATTCGCACGGTACTTTATATTATGACTTGAACTTCAAAGAATACTGTACTAAACATTGTGGGTGTTAAGTTTATTGTATTTTTTTTGCAGACTGATTTCTCATCGCGTTGCAGATTGTCCAAAAAGTATACACAAGCCTCTCAAGAAAAACCCTTCTGAAAATGTTCCTTTGGACTCTGGTTTCCCTGTAAATCGACTGTTTCTATGTCCGGTAAGTGTGTTCTGACATTGTTATTAATGTACCTAGTCTTGCCATAAATATTGATACAAGACTTTTTAGCTACCAAAATAAAACTACTGGTTGGATTTGAAAAAATTTTATACAGTTTATTGTCATAAAAGTAAACTACAAAATAAAAAATAAATTACTCGAAATGACCGCCATTTGCCTTAATACGGCACCGAAGTCTATAAGGCCACACATCGTTTGCAATACGGACGATATCCATGGGAAAATCATCCACAGCTGCTACCAACGCCTGTTTCAATGACTCAAGGTTATGGTGCCGTCTTCTACAGACTATGTCCTTTAAAACTGACCACAATTTATAGTCGAGCGCATTTAGGTCTGGGCTGGCTGACGGCCAATAATCAATACTAATAAACTTAGGTTAATGATTTTTAAGCCATTGTTGAGTTGTTTTGGCCTTAGAATCTAGTTGACGTATCAATGGTTTGTTTTTGAACATGGTTTTGTTTGACGGCTCCACTGCACTTTTTAAAATGCCTCGTTAATAGATTTTGGCCGCTGTTATGACCCTTTTCACAAAAATGTAAGGAAGTGACGCCGTCATAGGATACTCCCAGCCAAACTATCGCTGAGGCGGGATAATGACATCGTTCAATCCTTGGAACCAGTTTACTGGCTTCCTTAGAGGACCTTGCATACACTTTAACATTCTGTTTATTAAAAGCTTCCTCCACGGTAAAGATTTTCTCGTCAGTAAACAGGATTTTTTTTATAATCCTCCTTACCGTACAGGGACAAGAGGAGTCTTGAGTTTTTTTAAATATTTTTTTTAATTCAACGATAAGGCACTGTCATGTTTGTCGTTTAAAAGCCCTAAGTCTCAAGTCTCGTTTAATGATGCAGCTCATGGTTCTCGGCGCAAAATCCACGAGTCAATTCATGATTTTTTTTACTGACAGGATTTCGATTGATTTGCGACTTCACACGATTGATGACCTGTGGCGTAGGAACCATTCAAGTCCGGCCAGATCATTTACGGTTATTTACACTTCCCGTATCAGCAAACAACTTGTACGACACAAAAACACGTGTCATTTTCAATGAGTCTAATAAATCACAAGTTCGAGCTTTTTCTTTTCCACGCTTATGAAGAGCAATAACAGCGATACGGTTCTCTTTGCCTGACCATTCCATCATGACGGCTTAAGTTATACTGAAATGGTTTTGCGCGTTTGTAGCACGGTGCGCAGACCGTCCAGGAGCGCCAGAAGGTTGATTCCTACCCAGGCTCGGACTTCATGCGTGGAGGCCGTCGGATAGGTGTTGACCCGTGAGTGTGACCAACCCTGAACAGAATGGGTCTTTGTGGCCAACTCAGCGAGGGCCCATTAACTCCCTGCGCACATATCAACTGTCAAAACTGCCAACATAACATTTGGCTGCGTACAGGTTATCAGCCGCAAAAGCTGCGTTTACACTTGTATCAATATTTATGGCACGACTAGGTATTATACACCAGCGGCATAAGGCAGAGGTGATGTGGTGCGGGTGTCGGTGAGGACGTGGCGCGGACGTGGCACGGACACAACTGTGCAAAGTGAATGCATTCGCATGTGTATGTATGCGTATGTATATATTCTTATGTATTATGCAATGCAACTTAAGTTCATAATCTTTTGATATTATGAACTTAATCTTTTGATATTATCAAAAGCTCGTCGATACAATTAAACAAAAATCAGCATCCCTAGATACGGGTCTCTGACCTAGTTAGGAATGCGGATAAACATTTTCACCATAGGATGTGCTCAATCTCTCCCAACTCAACCATATTATGTAAATGGTGTTTATATGACATATTATATGAAGTTATTGTAAATTAATAAATAAATAAATAAAAATAAATAAATTCTTATGTATTAACCGCTATCTCTATACGTTTTAGATCATATAATGATATTGAAGTCATATAAAGGTGGGTATCCATTAAGTTCGCACATCAACTCTGCTCTGCGCATCTGCAACTGCTCTAGTAGTGGATATGTTCGCGCTTCTGGAGCGTGCAACTTTGCACGCTCCGACATTGGTGGGTATGTTTCGCGCATCACTTTCGGCATTCACTAAATGTGAATCCATCTCTGTGGAGTGGGCCGAAAAGAAATGTCTAGCTCTAATCGAGGAGTAGCGAAATTATACCGTGCTGTGGGATGGACCAAATATAAAACACCGCACACGAATATATATGATAATATACTGTCAAGTTTTCCAATGCTGGAAGCGGCAATCGACAGAATACCCAAAACTATGATCTTCTGGAAAGAATATGCCATATCATTAACAGAAGACTCAAAAGAAGCACTGAATCAAACGGACCTAAGAATCTACACAGATGGATCAAAAACCAACAAAGGTACAGGATGTGGTGTCTTCTCGGAAGACCTAAATATACACATCTTCAAACCACTCGGAGCACACAACACAGTTTTCCAAGCAGAATGTATGGGAATAATAGAAGCTTGCAACGCAGTGAAACAGCGGCAGCTAAAACACGAAAACATATGTATTCTATCGGACAGCAGGTCAGTGCTACAGGCACTGGGAAGCGATAGATTTACATCTGGGCTCGTATACGAATGCCACCAAAGCCTCCTCGAGGTATGCGGAAAAGGCAATAAGGTGACACTGAAATGGATCAAGGGACACAGTAACTCAAGAGGAAACGATGCTGCGGATGAACTAGCCCGTAAGGGCTCAGACACACCGGCATACGGACCCGAACCTATCGTGCCCCTACCCTACTCGCACATAAACAACCAACTTGACAACCACTACAAACAACTACATCAAACACACTGGAAAGAGATAGACACCTGCAGAAAAACCAAAGAAATAGTAGTGGAATACAACCACAAACTTACCAAAACACTTCTAAGGACAAAAAGGCCCCAACTACGCAAACTAGTGGGACTGATAACAGGACACAACACACTAAACAAACACCTCTTCAACATGGGCGGAACGAATAGCCCTATGTGCAGAGCATGCATGGAGGCGGAAGAAACCACAAAACACATTCTGCTAGATTGTAAACAGGTAGAAGTATACAGGACAAAACACCTTGGGACTCCAGGCACCCTGCGCGAGGCAGCAGGAAACCTGAAAGCCCTGCTGGCTTTCGTCGAGGAGCTGGGGTGGGTGGAATAGCGCTACCCCCGTTACACGCAAAATAGGCACACTGGATGTCGACTTGCGGAGGAACGCCCAGTACAACTAACTAACCGTGCTGTGGGATCCAAATGAAGAGAGATTAAAAATAAATTCTGGCGACGACCCGTTTGCACATAGTTCGAATGAAAACTGCGGAGCAATCGTTGTTCTTGAGTTGATGCGACCGTTTCCATTTGAGCAGTTGCAGATGCGCAGAGCAGAGTTGATACGCGAACCTAATGGATACCAACCTTAATGATAGATATTTCTCGACTAACTCGCAAAAATCAATATTGAATTCCATATCGTCATGCATTTTCGTTGGAGGTCCGACGCTACTCAATGCTTGCGACCGCCCGCGCCACGCCACGTCACTTCTGTCTGTATTGGCTCGTACGTTACGTTACCATGGGGGCGCCTCGGAAATGCGTTCAGTCCGCGCAAAGGCGCCCCTGTCTGAGACCCCCCCCCCCCGCTGATGCGTGTATATCACATGCTCTTATTTTTAACTTTTGACTGTTTTTCACTCAAACACATGTCCAGTTTATTCTTTAAGCTATTGACAGTCAGCATTTATCACTTCCTCTGGCAATGCATTCCAAGCTTCCACTACACGACTTCTTTAATAGCGTTTTTAGTCGCCGATCATCCATCCGAGGTAGCCTAAATAACAATATATCGCCTAAGTTGGCAACACTGAACAGAAGTTACATTTTAGGCCCCCGAACTACTGTAGTCCCCGGTGCACCGCACCCGCAGCTCCGGCTTAGTTACGCCTTTGAATGAATGCCAAGCAGTTAATCATGTATTTATTTTTTTGTTTTAATTTGCAGCATTGCCAGCAAACCTTCCTTCATTGGGCATACATGAAGGCTCACCAGAGGATCTGTCACTGCAGGCACACCCACAAATGCGGTTTATGTTCCAAGGAATTTAAATCTATGTAAGTATTATTGCAGGGTTGGCTTGATTTTCCCCAACCCGAAAAAACCCACTGGGTTAAATTGGGTAAAACCCACCTGAAAAAACCCGAAGGTTTTTGACGAATGTGAGTTTTTGACAAAATACTTGTTTATAATAATTAAACGATGAACGGATATTTATATTATATTTTATCAAAAAGAAAAAAAAGGATATATTTGTGACACCCAGTCTGTTCCGTAATTTACTCCAGACCATTCCAAATGTTGAGAAGTCTTTCAATTGATGCAGAACTGGCCGGACAAGTGTAATGCCGCTACTGTTGGCATGATTTATAAGATAACTTATGGATTATATTGTTACGTGGATAGGCAGCAGATGCATAAACACGGCAGAACACTCAACTTGATTTATTACAAAACTATTTAAACAATACTCTTCAAGCGACAAAGACCCTTATACACACTTAGTAGTAGTAGTAGATGGAGTGGGGGGCTTGTTTCCAGCCCTTGATGTCACCTAGATCTGTAAGGTCTTTTGTAACTACCCACTGTGTGGTTAGGTCAATGGTCAGCTAGTAGCCCGGTACTTCTTACCAGTCCAAGTAGGTCACTGACCTTCAAGTTGGGCAGATCGCTGGGTTCGAGAAAGGCTCGTCCCAGTAAACTGTGTCTTTTGGCGGCGAGCCCTGGACAGCGGCCAACAATGTGTATGCTGTCTTCAGGTTCCTCGCCACATATTCGGCAATCCTTGCTCTCAGTCAAGCCAAGGTTGAATAGATGAGCTCTAAGGGTCGTGTGTCCGGTGAGGAGACCGATAGTGGTTCTAAGGTTCTTCTTGCTCATGTCAAGTAGGGCCTTGGTTTTCTTCTGTAGTGGTTGCTCCATCATGGCTTTTGCCTGGCGACATCCCTGACTCTGTTTCCAGGAAGCCCGATGTTCCTGCTCCAAGCAGTCCCTGATGATTTTCTTACCTGTAGCGAAGGGGACCCCTACAGCTGGCTCCACTGGGCAATCCAGTGTGCCCAGTTTTGCCAGTCTGCCGGCCTCTTCGTTTCCGAGTATGCCTTGGTGACCCGGTATCCATATTAGGGTGATTTTGTTGGATTTTCCCAATTTGTTGAGCTCCTGCATGCAGTCCCAGACCACAGAAGATTCTGTGGTGGCTTTAGCCAGAGCGTCCAGTGCTGCTCTGCTGTCAGAGCAGATGAGGATTTGTCTGTTTTTTACCTCAAGTCGACTTTGTAGTTTTATGCATTCCAATATGGCAAGTACCTCGGCTTGGAAAACCGTAGCGTATTGTCCAAGGGGGATGCTGATTCTGTGGTTGGTTTTGGGTCCGTACACGCCTGCCCCAAAACTTCCATTTGTTCCTGAGCCGTCGGTGAACCAGGCGTCTGCGTTGTGGCTTTGAAGCCACTGCGGATTTTTCCATTCTTCCCTGGTGGGGATTAGGATTTTATAGGATTTCTCTGCCGAATTTTTTTTCCGTAGTCGATCCTGGGTCAGAGTGAATGGGCTTTTGTGGAGGAGGTTTAGCTCAGGATGATTGTGCCCTCCACGCTTCCACTCGCCCAAACACTTCAGTCTGTATGCTGTAAGTCTGGCGGAGTGGATGATGAGCTTGTCCAGAGGCGGGCAGCAGAGTGCCACCTCTAATCCCGCTGTTGGGGTGGTCTTCATGACGCCAGTTGCAGCCCTCAGGTAGTTAGTTGCCTTGAAGGCTTTTAAGCATTTTTAATGTCTCAAGCTTTTTCACCCTGGACCACCAGACTATTAATAATAATAATAATAATAAACTCTTTATTTGCACTTAAAAAGTATACAAAAAAGGCGAGCTTATTGCCACATGGCAATGTCTTACAGCTAACCTAAACATAGTGGTACATGCGCGCATTGTGAAAATAAAGATTATTACATAACATACAGACAAGTGGAAGAATTTAAGACTAATAGGATAATGCCCGAGGAGAGGTTAGTCTAGGCAGCAGTACTGCCCTGTAGAGCCATAAGGCGACCCTGGGTTTGAATCCCCAGGTTTTTCCCATGACTCTTTTGCACGTCCACAACGAGGCATAGAAGGTTGTTCTCTTGCGCTCGAGCGCTTCCAATTGAGCTTTGGGTCTAGATAGACTCCAAGGTATTTGACTACTTTATACACACTTAAATATACACTATTTAGTTCTAAAATCGTTTGCACTACTACTCAATACTTTTGCGCCGAAACGCTGCCAATACTTCGCGCCAATACTGCCAATACTACTCAATACTTTCGCGCCGAAACAGCGCCACTATCGTTTGTTAGTGTTAAATCTTATCCTATTGTGAAAATAAAGGGATCTCCCATACAACTGACAATAACGATTTTCGGAGGAATTCCCTTCATGGTAGTGTTACAACTTTATTCAGTAGTAAATAAATTTGGATTGGGAGAAAAAATGCAATAAAATGGTAATAAAATAAAATAAAATGTAAAATTAAAATATGTATTTTTTTTAATTTTCATTAACTACGAAAAAACCCGAAATTCCCCAAAAAAGCCCGAAAATCCCCGAAAAAACCCGAAATAACCCAGTGGGCAGATATTTTTTGTATTATTGTAACCTATGTATTATTGTATTATTGTAACCTATTTATGTGCAAAGATGCAAAATGTATTTTGCAGAAGTAACATATTAACTTACTACATCTGAACATCAGAATTATAAGATGCTACGTATTCTCAGTCTTATTTTATAAAATTAAAAACTGGCCAATTACAGGCTTGCTACATTGCAATACAATACAATGAACTACTCCAGTAGATAGGCATTCCTACACTTGGATGCGCCACAAAATTAAATGCTAAAAATGTAATTATTAAAAACGTAACTATCATGATAGTTATCTCGGCTGTCTAATATTGAATATTATATTCAATATTACCTACATACAAATAATCAAAGGAGGACGGGCTTTTTTGGCCTAAAGACCAATAACAATGAGTGATGCGTCATCGGAAAGGTTTTTTTTATGTTCTACAACTTTTTCTATGGAGAAAAATCTCAAATCGCTGTGATGAAAAAAATATGGATTAAAAATTAATTCTGAATTCTCTATTCTGTCGGACAGTCTCGCCAAAGAATTTTACGTGGCAAGCGATTATTGTTCATTCGGCAAAGACGGCCGAACCATCGTAGTTGACGTTTTTGTATATCTTCGATTGTTGTTAGTCGATCGCATCTTTCTCTAATGGTCTCGTTTCAAATTCGACCGCGAAGCGAGACACCAGGAATCCGCCTCAAGCATCGCATTTGGAAGACTTCGAATTGGTTGAGGTCCGATCGTAGTAACGTCCACATTTCCGATCCATAAAGAAGAATGACAAGGACCAACGTTCGGTATAGTCGTATTTTGGTTTCGATGGTAATATTCGTTCGCTTCCATATGCACCATTTGAGAGAGGCGAATGTTGCTGTTGCCTGACCGATCCGGCTATGGACATCGGCCGTCGATGCCACTTTCTTTTCTGTAACCGACAATTCTAAATACTTCAATTGTGGGACCTGTTCGATTTGGGTTCCATCGAGGTAAACGCTAGCCTTCGATCTATCCGTAGTGAGCACTTTGGTCTTATCCGCATTGATTTTAATCCATATGATTGAGCAATGCCGGATATGACTTATGCAATGTCCATCGCTTTGGCATCAGTGTCGGCAAAAAGGGCACTTAATTACACACTTTAACCCCTCGAGCCTAAGAGGGGCCGATCGGACTCAAACGTAAAAGCACAGTTGCGCCTCTTTGCGACCGATCGGACTCTAAAGTTAGTATTCTAAAGTTCTAATATGCAACAATTCTAAAGTGCAACAACGGTTTGGGAGTCTTCTATAACTATAACCTCTGTCCTTGTACTGGAATGCCACAATGCGCTTCAATCCATTGCAGGGTCAAATAGAGTGACCCTGCAATGGATTAAAGGGCACAGCGACTCACTGGGAAACGACGCGGCAGACGAACTGGCCAAAAGGGGATCAAAGGAAGTATTATATGGACCGGAACCCTTGATTTTTTATTTTATTTATTTTTATTTATTTATTTTTGTTTATTCACTTATTACTAATCAACATAACAGTAAAACCAAGGCATTGAAAAGTAAAATTAATAAAGATATTACCATAACTATACAAATAGAATGGCACTTATAATACTAGCTATCATGTAAAAATAAATAATTAATAGCTTGCAATTTAAACAAGTGAGGGTTGGCAGTAAAAATATCGAAATCTGGTGCCATCGAGTGGATTTCATTTAAGCGCCGCAAAGCACGCGCCAACAAGTTCCACCTCGTAAGGTTAGTGCGCGAGAACGGCTCCACGAAAAGATGGTGCGATCGAGCACGGAGATAATTATTTGGTATGAATAGATCCACCTTTGCCAGTAAGCTAGGGTTATCAGTTTTACCACGAATTAGATTGAAAACATAGGACATGGTCAGCATTTCTCTTCTGAGACAGAGAGAATTATAGCCAACCATGCCTGTGATAAATGCAGTCGGATACAAAAATGTATAATATCCGTACTGCTTGAAGTACAGAAATCTCAAGAAACACTTCTGTACCTTTTCCAGCATGAGGGTATAAGTATCTTCATGTGGATTCCAAATAGCTGCATTCGTTTCCATGCGACTTCTAACAATCGAGTTGTACAACGTGCGCATAACCCGAATATTATTGAAGTGTTTGGATTGCCGTATCACAAACCCTAGAAGCTTGAAAGAAGTTGTAGATAGTTGTCTAATATGTTCCTTGAAGTTTAACTTGGGGTCGAAAAAAACTCCCAAGTCCTTGACTTCAGTAACTCTGGGAAGCACACATCCAGCGATGGAGTAATCATACATCAGATGAGCAGGCGATCTTGTGTATGTCATCACTGCGCATTTGTTAATATTGAAGTGAAGGTTACGAGCTTGGCTCCATGCATAAACTGCATCAATATCACGCTGGAAGAGCTCGCAGGCCTCAGCACTTCCAGTTGATAAAAACAATTTGACGTCATCAGCAAACATTAGACAATGTGCAGATGTGACTACTTTACTCAGGTTATTAACAAATAAGTTGAATAACAAAGGCCCCAAGTTTGATCCTTGGCTAACCCCCGATTGAGTGTTATATAGTTTGGATTCAAAATTGCCAAATTTAACGAATTGCTGGCGCCCCCCCAAGTAATCTGCGAAAAATTTCAACAGTTTACTTGAGAATCCAGCAGCAGCCAGTTCTCGGAGTAACGCATCGTTGTCGACTCTGTTAAAGGCCTTCTTGAAATCCAAATACACGACATCCACTTGTCCCCTTGAGGTGCTATCCAACTCACCAGTAACATAATCTGTAAAAACGGATAGGTTGGTAGTTGTGGAACGATTAGGACGGAACCCGTGTTGGGCATCCGATAGTGTACCGCATAGTTGGGTATAAATTTCTCGGTGGAGAATCGTCTCGAAAAGCTTAGGAAAGGCTGATAACACTGCAATCGGCCTGTAATTATCAACCTGCACCTTATCGCCACTTTTTGGTATTGGAGCTACTCTAGATATCTTCCACTTATAGGGGCATACTGCAGATTCCAACGATCTGTTAAATATATACATCAGGGGTTGTATAAAAGACTCACAACATGCTTTAATAACATAAGGAGGAACTCCATCAGGTCCAATAGTGCGGACTGATTTCAGCTTGCGTATTGCAAACCGAATATCATCTTTAGTGATACTGCGGACGTTGACGCATGAAGAATTTGCGTCACTCGACATAATAGTCGCTTCAGCGGCGACAGCGTCTAAGGCCGGTATGTTCGGTAGAAACACTGATGAGAAGTAATTCGCAAAAACATCAGCGGCTGCAGCACCCGAATATGTAGCCTCATTATAGACCACATTCTGGGGTACCCCACCAGCAGTTCGCTGACTGGGGTTGCTGACGCTGTCGCAACCCCAGTCGCCGGGGTTGCTGACACTGACGGGTTGCTGACGCTGACGCAGTTGATGCCCATTCCCCAGGCCCAAATAAAAACATGGCCACGCAGGAACACCGAAGAAACCCACCTTACAGAATGGAAAAAGAACGCAGGATGAAGGCAAACAAAGAACGCGGTTCCGGAAGCATCCAAAAAACTTGCCCGCAACCTCACCAGATTAAAAAGGGACAAAATCCGTAAAGTCATAGGTACTATGACAGGCCACTGTCCCCTAAACAAACACCTGTTTACCATAGGTGTGACAGACAGCCCTCTATGCAGAGGATGCATGGAGGAAGAAGAAACGCCACAGCATGTGCTCATGGAATGCAGGAGCGTGGCAGAGCAACGGGCAAGAATACTACAATCTCCAGCATCTGTCCCGGAGGCCTGTAGCAACCCAAACAGGCTGCTAACCTTCTGGGACAGCCTGGGTTGGCTGGAGTAACATAAATAGAAACATGAGCCACGCACAACGGCCCAATCAAGAGGTCAAGTGCGGGAAAAAGCCCAGACAAACTAACTAACTAACTAACGGTTTGGGAGAAATTAATATTTTGGTCGGCCACCATAATAAATCTAAAAATTCCATAATTATACATAGTCTTTCAAAGACATGCGCTCGCAAAATCTCGCGGTTCGAGGGGTTAATGTTCAGATAGACTAATAGATAGCATTCTATATATATCGCCATATTATTTCTGTGATGTAATCAGCCTATAAAAGATGTTTGTTTGTTTGTTTCTACTCTTTATTATGAAATCACAATGGGCAGATTTATTATCATATGACAATCTCTTACAATCAACCCTACTATGACGTGTTTGTGTGTAACACGTGTGCAAGTGTGTGTCTTGTTATTGCATTCGATCGACAGAATTAAAAATGCAATTCCGTTAATTTTATCCCAACGAAAAATGGTGACCCAGCCGGGAATCGAACCCAGGACCTTACAATGTAAGATCAGGGGGCCTAACCACTATGCCACCGATGGATGGCATTAATAATTGAATGTTATTATTGTTATCATTGGTTAAATTACTGGATATTTATAATCAATCAGTCCTTCGGAAAAAAAAAACAATTCATAACAGTTATATCAAAACAGTTATATTCAAATAAATTGCTATTAGTTTCCGATGTTCGTTAAGGAATTAATGAAATTAATTGCCCCTAATGTGCTTGTAATTCCTATCGCACTTGGTTATATACTTATCATTCACTATACCATGCATAGCTACTATAAATATTTATAAATATCTATACACATCTATGAATATCTATAAATATCTGTATCTACATATTCACTATACAACCTATCTATATCTATATATCCATATATCATCATCCAACTCTTTCCTAATCACTTCCAATTCCCTACCTTTCCCAGCGGCTTTCTATGTGAATTTTATATTTAATATGAACCTAGAATTTTTAAGTAAATACGTTAATATCTCTTAAAATGTTACTTTCGCACGAAATTATTATCGGCGTAATGTTTTTCTTTTTTTCTATGTTTATGGATAAGTGTGTACAATAAGTGTCAACATATTTTGAAATTTTCCCAACAATAAATAATAAATTTAGTGAATATAGTGCAATCCTAGTTAGTTAGTTAGTTAGCTAGTTTGACTGGGCTTTTTCCCCGCACTTGGCCTCTTGATTGGGCCGTTGTGCGTGGCTCATGTTTCCATTTATGTTACTCCAGCCAACCCAGGCTGTCCCAGAAGGTTAGCAGCCTGTTTGGGTTGCTACAGGCCTCCGGGAGAGATGCTGGAGATTGTAGTATTCTTGCCCGTTGCTCTGCCACGCTCCTGCATTCCATGAGCACATGCTGTGGCGTTTCTTCCTACACTAGTGCAATCCTACAGTCTGGATTCACTCGCGGTTAAAACGATACGCATCCCGAAGGGTCTTATCGGTCTGAGCTGTAGGCTACCATTGGGGTCACAGGTGGCAGATAATGAACGGCCATCAGATATGATGGTTAGCTGTGAATATACTAAATAAACAGCCCCCAAATATACAGCGGTAAGGTTACGAGAATGTAGTGGGAAATCTGGTGAAAAGGACTTATTTAAAAAATGCTACACAAGTTCAATGAGTACCGTGTGTCATGGTGAATATGTGCCGCCAGTAAATAAGTACATCCATCCCTGCAGTGGGCAGCTGCGCATGCTATGCGGGCAGATGCGCATGCGCAAGCTAACCATGGGAATTAAATGATGTCATGTTTTCTACCCTCGAAAATTTCTTTGAAGGGGTACTAGTGTATGCATACTAATGGTGGATTCAATGAAGGCGACTTTTTCGCATATAATTACATAATTGCATAAATACGGAGATCGGCCGCCCGCGAGATGTTGCAGCGGAAAAACCACTTATCACAACGGTGGTATTAGCATTCCAGTAGTTAATCAATGGTATGGGCAAACAAGATCTTGGACCATACCAAGTGCATATGCAAGGAACTCTATAAATAGATAATTTCATATTGATACTGAGTTCCGTTCTTTTTTTGTTGGTTATATCATATTTTTTTCATTTTTAGTTGGAGTGTTACAAATCACAAGGAGTCGGATCACCCACAAGCGTAAGTAAAAAAATTTTCTTCAGTTACCTCCTCCGCTGCATGGTTGCCACAACATTAGCCGTCTTAATCATCTAGACCAGTGTTTCCTAAATGGTGGGTTGCAACCCCGCACCGGACCACGAAAATTAAATACCGGGCCGCAGCATTGTCTCCTAGCTTAAACCAATCACACTCATAAATGACCGAATGGTGTGGCTCGTCATTCATTGCCGCACGATACTTAAGCTCTTAACAAGAAACATTTTCTAGGACGATACTAATCTGAAAGAATATTTTTCTCCAATCATCAGCAACCAAGCGTGGATAAGGAACCCATTTTCACTCAATATAGGATCCGAGACAGATTTATCGGATTCAAATATCGACTCGTTTATTGAACTGGGTTGTGACACAGCTCTCAAAAACATATTTGAGAGAATATTATTAATAGATTTTTGAATATCTTATCGCCAAGAGTATCCAGATTCAAGAGAATAAGCGATAACATTTCTAACTCGTTTTGTCACGACAGTGGGAAGGAGGGTTTTCAACAATAATGTTTCTGAAAAATAAATATAGAAACCGATTGGTAATTGAACCAGACCTAACAGTAAAGTTAACGTCTTTTCTGGTAAAAATGGAGTTCTTAGTTAAAAATAAACAGCTTCAAACTTCTCACTAATACTAGTCAATTAATATAATTACAATGTAATTATTACATTATTTGTAACAAAAACCGCATATTTTGATGTTTTGTTTTCGCGCCTGTGTGCAGGTTATGTTCGCGGAACCTGTTTTTCATGTTTTCCCGCTGTTTTTTTTTATGTTTTCTGGTATTTTTTCGCTGTTTTCGTGCATTCGTCCCATATTTTGACAATTGAATATACTATGTTCCCGAACTTTCGTAAATGTCAAAAATTTGACAGATAGAGCTGCGCAGTTATCTTTCGCATTGCCCGGAGTCACTCTTTGGTTCGATAGCGGCGATAGTGGTCCAACCCTACCCTTTATGGGCGACCGAGCAGCTGTCAAAATTTCGCGGTTTATCTTTTATGCCGAGTTAAAGGTTATTTTTTAATGTGAAGTGTTCGTGATTAATCTGATGAGCATTTACTTTCAGTTTGGCTTGGTTTTCATGTAGGATCAGCGCAATTTTAACGGTTATACAGTTGGCGCCCAACGTGGGGCCGAGAAGTTATAATCCACTGTGTTTTGAGGAAACACATCAGAATCACCAAAACCTAAAAAAAAAAATATGGACGCCACCTGTCTTTTATAGGAAAAGACGGAACTAATTTTTAAAAAAATAATACCCGAAAAAAAATTGACAGACAAAAAAAATAAAAACAGTTGCCCTAAAAAAAACGATCTCAGAGTGTGGGCGAAATATTGATGGGCATTGGATTTGGCCCACAGAGTTAACGCTTCAATTATATTATATACTTCTATGTGGATATTCAAATGTGTTTTATTTTGCCTGTTTATATATGCCACAATAGTAAAAATAATAGTAGGTCACGAAGGAGAAGCATAAAAATCACCGGGTCGGGGCCAAAATAGTTTGAGAAACGCTGATATAGACTATTACTCGAGCATCTTGTACCATTGCACCAATGTTTGAGATTCTTACCTACGAAAAAGGAACCTGTGGCTTTAGAGTATTTTTTTTTTTCATCTGTTATTTGTTTTTTGATTATGATGTTATTTTAAAAATTGCATGTCTGCATTAAGACGGGTATCCATTAGGTTCGCGTATCAACTCTCCTCTGCGCATCTGCAACTGCTCAAATGAAGACAGTGAGCGCATCAACTCAAGAACAACGAGTGCTCCGCAGTTTTCATTCGAACGTTGAGCGAACATGTCGTCGCCAGAATTTATTTTTAAATTTGTCATCCATCGGATCCCACAGCACTGTATAATTTCAGTATTTCTCGATTAGAGCTAGACATTTGTCTTCGGCCCACTCCATAGCGTCCACGAACACACTGCGCTCCACTTTGTGTTTGCAGAATTTACCGCCACCACGTTGATCGCTCGCTGTGGAGCGAGCAACGTTACACGCTCCAGGAGCGCAAATGTATCTACTACCGGAGCAGTTGCAGTTGCGCGGAGCAGAGTTGATGCATGAACATATTTAAGTGGAAACATGTTATTAGCATTATCTTTGAAACTTAATAATTTTGTACCCAATGTTTTGTCAAAGCTGTTTGTTTCCTTAACAATAATAAAATAAAATAAAAAAATAAAACATAATGGATACCCACCTTTAGAAACCAATATATGGACCACCCTTACCTTAGAACAGTGTTTTTCAACCAGTGGGTCGCAACCCCCCAGAGGGGTCACAGGCAAAATCATTACATTACAAAATCTTTACATATTATTATTATTATTATTATTATATATTTAACAGGCAGGCACCTTAAGCTGATGCGCCTGAGTCCGTGCTTGCATTACAATTTCTGTTGAATAAGTCCAGTTTATTTTTAAAGTCATTAACACTTTTGGCATTGATCCACTTCACTTGGGAGAGCATTCCATTCGGTTACCACTCTGCTGAGGAAATGTTTCTTGGGATTTGAATGGAATGATTCACGCGGGAGTTTCAGACGATGCCCTTGCAGATGTGTGTTAGTGCTCATGGTGTAGATAGTCTGCCACCCAGGAACGTCATACGATGCAGTCAGGATCTTATATGTCTCGATTAAGTCACCCCGTGCCCTCCGTTGCTCCAGAGTGGTCAAACCGAGAGCCGACAATCTTTTCTCGTATGTTAGATGCTTCAAGTTAAAAGGCAATTTAGTCGCTCTTCGCTGGACCTTCTCTAGAAGATCGATATCCTTCCTAAAGTATGGATTCCAGATCTGATAGGCGTGTTCCAAAATGGGTCTTACAAGTGACTTATAGATTTTCAGCATCAGTTCCTCTGTGATATGGTGAAAAGCTTTTTGAATTAGAAACAAAAGAGACTTTGCTTTCTTTACCAATGCAGTCACGTTTTCTTCAAACAAAATCTTTATTATGTAATATGCGAACATTTACAGCTTTGGAAGAGAAATATATTTATTATGTGTTTTTTGCTATTTCTTTTAACCCTTCGTCTACGTAACGACCAAATTTGGTTGTACATCAGAGCACTGTTGATTACGTAACGACCAATATTGGCGGCTTGCTCCCGGAACGCACAGTAATATTATTTTCCAATTCGAACGCATCATAAAATCCATACCAAATATCTCATTATTACCATAGATACATAGACGGTCACTAGAATAACTTTGCGCGTCATTTCGCTGATATTTCTGTTAAAATTCCATTGTCAACCATAACCTTCTTTTTTTTTTTCGAGAAATCATCAAAATTTTTATTGGATTTTATGAGCTAATATCTAAATATTTTTGTATGTTAATAAGCAAAACGAAATATTACTTTTGATAGAGAATCTAATAGAGATCACGATAGTATTTACAATTTCTAAATAGGATTCCGTATTTTTCCGTAAGACAATACAAGTTAGAAATGCCAAGTTTTTTCACTTTTTCGACTTTCTCATATTTATTCATAATTATCTAATTGTTTTACAAAATCAGATTTCAATATTCTATTTCGAAATTTCAATGCGATTATTGCACAGTTATCATTTTTAAGATTGCTATAGTATAGTAGTTCCATAGTTATAGTACTTTTTGTCGAGCGCGGCGATATTGCAAGAAGTTTCAATAAATTGCCGCGGTCTGCCATGAAATTATGCCGTTACTCGAAGGGTTAATAAACTTTTGTGAATAACAGTTAAGATTAATACGGTTTTTGCTATTGCTTTTACGGAAAAAGTACTTATTGAATGCTTATAGTTACAGCTGTGAAACAGTCTAAAAGTGGTAGATCACAACTCCGCTTGGTCTTTTGACCAAGCGGAGCTGTGATCTAAAAAAGGTTGAAAACACTGCCTTAGAATATAGATTTGTCAACTTTGTTGTTTATAAATGTCTATTGCTTACATTGTTACATTATTTACAAATGTCCATACTGATTCAACAACGTATTTTTTATTTTTCCAGATCTTTTAACTGTGATAACTGCGACTTTTCGAGTTTATCCAAGAAAGGGCTCTCAGATCACAAAAAATCTACACATGGTAAGCGAGCGTTAAAAGTTCTTTTACAAATCCATCTTCTTCCTTCAGGAAACATTCAGACATTGCTTCAAGCTTGTCAAGCAGAAATTGGCCTCGAACACCAAGAATTTTTCCTTGAGCAACAGAATGGTCGACTAATGGAACAGGCAGCCTAATGTCAACTACAACAGGCTGTGGTTTCAACTACAATGGGCTGGGCTGAACGTAAAGACTTGGATATCGTGCACCATAGTAATCTTTACCTGTCTTTCACTTAGGATCTGGTGGCAAGTGTCATTTCTGGAGAGGCCGACGTGAGGTCAGCATCCACCCCCCTCTGTTTAGGAAACTAATGGGAGCTAATAGGCCCATGCTGAGTTGGCCACTAAGACCCATTTTGTACAGGGTTGGTCACACTCACGGGACAACACCCATCCGGCGGCCTCCACGCATGAAGTGCGAGCCCAGGCAGGATTCTGGCCTTAGGGCTAGTTTCCCCTAGGAGTCAACCTTCTGGTGCTCCTGGATGGTCTGCGCACCGTGCGGTGTAAGCCAATCGATTGTGCACTCTGACTAACATATTGAGTTGTCAACCACAACGGGCGAACCTGTCACCGCAGGACGTTTTAACGATTGTTCGTTCTATCGACCGTGCAGTGAGCGTAGAAGACTTGGGACATAACAAATCCGACGTCTAGCTACGCCACAACCCGTGAGAGTCCAATGCCTTACCGCGAGTGAGCCAGGAATAAACCCGGCGGGCTCGAGATACTCGCGCCCTCACTTCCAATTGTGACCAGATTTCTCCGGTCTCTCGATTGGTTCCGAGTTCGAGGTCGCTTGCGCGGTCCTCTCCCTTACGAAGCGGTGAAACGGAGTGCACCGAATCTGTCGCGGACCAAGGCGTCCTTTGCCCGACTCTGAACCGGGATCGGATGGCCAATGGTCATTTCAAGAGCAGTCGCCGTAAGGTAGACAACTACCCCCGCTCTATAAGAAACAATACAATTCCCAGACTCCCCCGATTGTTAGTCGGAGAGCACAATCGATTGGCTTGCGCCGCTCGGTGCGCAGACCGTCCAGGAGCGCCAGAGGATTGTTCCCAGGGGAGACTGGTTGACCCAGTGTCCTACCCAGGCTCGCACCCCATGCGTGGAGGCCATCGGATGGGACCCGTGAGTGTGACCGACCCTGAAACAGAATGGGTCTTCGTGGCCAACTCTGACTAACAGTCGGGGGAGTCTGGAAGCAGTACTGTTTCCTATAAAGCGGGGTCGTTGCTGACCTTACGGCGACTGCTCTTGAAACGACCATCGGCTACCCGATCCTGGGTGAACAGCCGGGCAAAGGATGCCGTGGTCTGCGATACATTCCGTTTACATCGTTTAACCGCTTCATAAGGGAGAGGACTGCGCAAGCGACTTCGAACTCGTAACCAGTCGAGAGACCGGAGTAATCTGGTCGCAATTGGAGTAAGGGCGCAATTGAGTGAAGCCCGCTGGGTAATATACCTGGTTATCTCGCGGATAAGGCGTTGGCCTCTTGGGCATGTGGCGGAGCTTGAAAGTGGACTGTTTTGTCCAAGTCTTCTGCGTTCACTTCATGGGAGATAGAATGGCCAATCGTTAAAACTTCCTGAGGTCAACGGGTTCACCCATTGTAACAACAGTCCACCGTGACGCTCCGCCACATGCCCGTAAGAGGCCAACGCCTTATCTGTGAGATAACCAGGTAAATTACCCAGCAGGCTTACACTCACGCCCTTACTTTCAATTGCGACCAGATTACTCCGGTCTCTCGACTGGTTATGAGTTCGAGGTCGCTTGCTTGGTCCTCTTCCTTACGAAGCGGTGAAACGGTGTATACCGAATCTATCGCGGACCACGGTATCCTTTGCCCGGCTGTTCACCCAGGATCGGGTAGCCGATAGTCGTTTCGAGAGCAGTCGCCGTAAGGTCCGCAATGACCCCGCTCTATAGGAAACAGTACTGCTTCCAGACTCCCCCGACTGTTAGTCAGAGTGCACAATCGATTGGCTTACGACGCGCGGTGCGCAGACCGCCCAGGAGCATCAGGTGTGCAGTATAAGCAGATAGTCCTAGATGTATTGTCTTTTGAGGTGTCTGTTTTCTATTGGCTCACTTAGGGCATCTGCTAACGAATTCATATAATGTATGTTCAGCCTTTTTTTTGTAGGATTTTGATAAGCGTTCATCTCTGCAATACTACAATATTTGAGTTCTTAGCCGAGCCCCGTAGTTTAATTCCATATGTCCATACGGGTTTTGTTATAGTTTTATATATTATAAGAATCTTATTGTTGATAGATAGTTTGGATTGATTTTCTAGACGCCATTGATGTGATCTAAAATGGTCATTTAATTCGTCTCCTTTTTTTTTTTAATATGTGTTCTTCAGATCTGCTTTCTGTCCAGGAGGATTCCAAGATATTTGTCACTGTCATTGTGTCATAATGAGGAGGATATCATCATCGAATGTTTTTAAAAACCGACTTGTCAAGTTCACAAAAGTTCTTCTTTTCCCAGTGAGTTCCCTCATTACTGAGGATCGTGGCCACTAGACAACAGTTTGCCTACGAGGCTCCTCCACTTCGACCCGTCTTCTGCATGGTGGGTCGCAGATTGTATTGACCCTTTTGTAACTTCTTTGATGAGGTCGTTTCATCTGGCCGGTGATCTGCCACTTGACCCCCGGAAAGCATTTTCTCCAGATTCTCTGGGTTTCTCCTGGCAACGTGACCGAAGAATTGCAGGACCCTTCTCATGCATACGGTGGAGAGCCTCACTCGGATGCCGAGTTCTTCCAGGACAGATTTGTCGGTGCAGCGTGCTGTCCGTGGGATTCCTAGCATTTTACGCCAACACCACATCTCCAGTGCATCGATTTTGGTGCGTATCCGAGCCTTCAGGGTCCATGTCTCCGATGCATAGAGAAAGATCGAGAAAACCAGAGCTTGAACCAGCCTGACCTTAGTCTGCTTTCTTATACCCCGATTCTTCCACAGCCTTTCTAGCTTGCTCATGGCCAATCTTGCCATCTGGCTTCTGCGTGAGACTTCCTTTTCACAGTTTCCGTCGTTGCATATCATAGAGCCCAGATAGACAAAGTCTTTCACAGTCTTTCACACAAAAGTTCAAAAAGTTGAAAGGCAGTAGCTATGCTACTGCCTTTAAACAATAATAATAATAAATGACAATTTCTATTTTTACAGCAGGTTCATTCCCTTGCCCGATCTGCGGGATGAGATTCTCCACCATGCGATGGATGGAGTTCCACAAAAAGTTAGTATGCTACACGGTTCAGGTTGATTGAGAGTCCATCTTTGAAGTTGGTCGAATGCAATAATTAATTCTCGTTTATTTACAGGTCTCACGGAAAACAAATCAAATATCAATGCCCGAAATGTCCGATGACTTACAACAATACAACGCTGCTAAGAAATCACATTGTCAATGACCATAAGGAGAAGGTTGTCTTCTCGTGTCCTAAGTGCCCGAAAGAGTATGTATTCTTGCATTTCTCTTTGTTTTACACAACTGCCCAACAAAAAAGTTTGTTTCAACATCTATGTATGTTTTCCGTTTCTTTATTCCACTATAACTTCTAAAGGCTTCAACCAATTTAGATAATTTAGTATAATTATTGTTAGATTAGTTATGTCATCCTCGTTAGGTCATAGGGGGAGGGGGGGGGGGGGAGGTACCGTATCTTTATCCACTCGGATAGCAAGGCAGCTATTATGGCCCTTACACTCGAATTCCATTAATTTAAAGCGGGTGCAAAACTGTGTATCATTACTGAATTCCCTAGGCGAAAAGAATAGGGTAATTCTAAGATGGGTTCCCGGCCATGCAGGAATCGAGGGAAATGAAAAAACCGATGAACTTGCTAAGACGGGAGCAAAGGGAACGTTATACGGCCCTGAACCTTGCTGTGGCCAAAAAGCCTTGCAAACCTAATGCTCAAACAAATATGTCTAGAACAATCCGTCAACCACTAGAACAATACGCCAGGCTTGAATCATTCCAAAGCGCTAATTAAGGCTTACGACCGTAAGACTGCCCGTGAGGCATTATCGCTACATAGGAACAATCTACGCATACTGATGAGGGCGTTTACGGGACATTGTGGCCTGAAAAACACATGTACAACTTCAAGCTCCGGTACAAGAAAATGCGCAGGCTCTGCCGAGAGGCAGAGGAAACTCCCCAGCACCTCATGTGCGAGTGTGGCCCGCTGATGCCTAAAAGATACACCCACTTGGGGTCATTACCTCCAACCTTAGAAGGTAAAGCAGTCTGGCGCCAAAAGCCTGTTGCGATTCTTAAATGACACGAGGCTTAGCGCAGAACTATAGTAGGTGGCGAACACAATAGATCAGCAATGGTCGCAGTGTTACAAGGCTCATAAAGACCTTAGATAATCCACACACAAGAAATAATAAAAAATAGGTCATAGAGTAACAGCTTTTGCAATTTTTGCTGTTTAATTCGATATGTTTAGGGTTCTGTACCTAAGATAAGATAGATTAGATGATAGGTTAGCTCTAAAATATTGCCTGCAGGCAATAAGCTCGCCTTTTCTTAAGAATAAAGAGTTTTATTATTATTATTATTATTAGATACGTTGGAATCTGGGCTTCAAAGCCCGAGTGCACAATCACCTTCATAGATTTTCTGTGCCTCCATTTGCTGACTATTTATCACGGGAAAATGTCAAAAAGAAATATATCAGAAGAGCTTTAGCGCCACCGCGTTTGTAGAGGAAACGCGGAAACTAAATTTAGACAGAATAAAAACCTAAAAAAAAAAAACTCACAGGCCATTACCTTAACTGTCCAAATATCAAGTAAATGGTTTCTAAATGTCAATAAATTACCATACATTTAGCATGTAAGGTGCTGTGCCCACCTATGTAACGTGACAATGGCATGATTTTCAAGTAGCATGTAGCATGACTCTGACGTGACATTTGATGGACCCACTAGACACACATGTCAGAGGCACAAAGAGGTAAAAAGAGGCAAAATCCTCTGTAAATTTATCTCCCTCAACTACATTGCTCTCTAATAAGTTTAGTGCTTGTTTGTTTCAGTGCTGTCCTAGGAACTAACAATTAAGTTCCTAGTTTAAAAATAGGTTACCACCTGGCATAAATCACCCTCATTGCGTTGAAAGCCAAAATAATAAAGAAGAAAGAAGAAGAAGTACAAAGGTTTCTTGAATAAATTCAATGAATTTTATATTAAATTCTAGGTCGTCCTTCATTTTGCACAAACTTGTCACAACAAGTTACGTGTTACTTGCCACTTCGATGCGTCCTAGTAGCACGCTGAATGGCACGTCAGATCATGCCACGCCACGCCGCGTGAATGGGCCTTTGGGCGCTAATCCATACAATTAATTCGAATGTTGAAACGAGTGGCAAGTTACGCGCCAGATCACTTGCCAGATAACGCATCACGTTACTTAGGTGGGCACAGCGCCTTAAGTGTCAAATGAAAGGTCTGATTGAGTACATTTCGGAAACATAAATGTATCTGTATCTATAATTACATAAACCACAAATATTTTATAAAAAACTAATAAAAATGATTATTATTATTATTATTATTATTTATTCTGGACAGGCAGCTTTGCTGATACGTCCAGATCAGATCTTGTAAAGCTAAACAATATTAACAAGTTTTTAGGTACAAATCGAGTCTGTTTTTAAATAGATTGACAGAGATTGCACTAATCACTTCAAATGATAGTTTATTCCACATGTCCACCACTCTATTTGGCAGAACGTTCTCAAGAGGATTAGATTAAAATTTTGTACGGTTGAGTTTTTTGTTGTGACCTCGAAGATTTGTGTTGACGTTGAATTTGTAAATATTCTTCAGTGCAGGTACATCGTAATAATGTGTTAGAATTTTATATGTCTCAATCAGGTCCCCTCTTTGTCTTCTTTGTTTGAGTGTAGTAATTCCAAGTAATTTCAAGCGATCTTCATAATTCCTATTCTTCAGGCCCACTGGCATTTTGGTTGCCCTTCGCTAAACCTTTTCCAGAATACCTACATCTTTGCAAAAGTGAGGGTTCCAAATCTGATAGCCATACTCAAGAATAGGTCTCACATATGCCTTGTCGATCTTGATAAAAACCTCTATTGACAAATGTTGGAAAGCCTTTGTTATTAGATAGAGAGTAGAGTTGGCTGTTTTAGCAATTGTAATTATGTGTTTCTCCCATTTGAGATCATCAGTAATTGTTATTCCAAGATCTTTTTGTTGCTTGACTGCTTCTAGTTGGGCGTTTGCCAGATAATATTGTTTGTTGGGGTTGCTTTTCCCGATATGAAGCACTACACATTTCTCAACGTTTAAGGTAAGCAACCAATCTTCCGTCCACGCTTTGATCTTGTCAAGATCTTGCTGAAGCTGTCCACTGCATAGAATAGGATTGACGAAGAATTATAAATACAATAGTTCACTTTCTGTAATGGTAGCCGTGTTTTATATTCTTTTTAATATTGTTTGATTGATTTGATTGATTGATTAATTTCGTTTTTGTACTTTTAGATTCGATATGGAAATGGAGGTCGCGACCCATCTCAAGAATGACCATCCCGCAATCACCAAACCAACTTATTTGGTGAGTAACAACATTGATTTTATAGAGTATCAGATTGCTCAATGCCATAGTGCATTTTGACACCTCTTCTGCGCCGGCGACATGCTATTAGCGCTGATAGTATTGTCCGGCGAAACTAATAGCAATGTATTTGGCAATGCGAACTATGCAATTTTATCTCCGAAATGTCGCAAGGTCTGATTTGAATGTAAGGGTGGGTATTCATTAGATTCGCAAATCAACTCTGCTCCGCGCATCTGCAACTGCTCAAATAGAGAATGTGCGCGCATCAACTCAAGAACAACGGCTGCTCTGCAGTTTTCATCCGAACTTTGAGCGATCATGTCGTCGCCAGAATCTATTTTTAAATTTGTCAACCTTCGAATCCCACAGCACTGTGTAATGTCGGTACTCCTTGATTAGAGCTAGACATTTTTATTCGGCCCACTCCCTAGCCTAGGATTCGTGGTTGCTGAACGCGGAACGTGATGCGCGAGACATACCCACCAACGTCTCACTTTGCTCGCGTCCGCGATCACACTGCGCTGCACTTGTGTTCGCAGCAGTTACCGCCACCGCTTGGAGCGCTCGCCGCGGAGCGTGCAACGTTGCACATTCCAGGAGCACGGACGTATTTTATTTTTTTATTTTATTTATTTCCCAAAACATAATTAACCTTACAGATTATTCCAAATCGTTAATTATTTTTCTAGGCTATTATTCTAGATTATAACTATTATTCTACTATAGACTATTATTATAATTCTACTGTTAATAATATTATTATTACTCTACTCCATTACTATTACTATCATTATTATTCTAATATATAAATCATTATTCTAGACTATAGCAAACGAGACGGAGACATCCGTTAGAGCGTAATATTAAACGATTATATTTACATATGTATATCTAATGTTTATCTAACCTTTTTTATTATACTAGTTATTCCTTTTTAACAATTTTGATACTACATATTTATCTAATTATTTGATTGCTAAGAAATGCCATTACCATACTTTTCAGTTGTGCTAAGTTCACCGTCCAAATATTCAATTCTGGCTCAGTCGAACATAGTGCATTTAGGGTACGAAGCGTCCGCACTGTGAAGCAGTGTTGAACGATGTTAGTTCTAGCTCGCGGTAACGCGAACAATACATGAGTCCGAGCACGGTAGTAATTGGTGGGTACGAATAGACCGATTCTTCTAAGGATGGTCGGATTATCAACGAACCCCCTAAGCAGTTTATATATGTGGCAGATTGACAGCCAATCTCTTCTTACACTTAGTGAGTTGTACCCAACCATCCCCAGAATAAATGCCGTAGGATATAGAAAGGGATAATATCCATGCTGTTTAAAGTATAGGAACCTCAGAAAGCGTTTCTGTATACTCTCTAGCCTGGATATGTAGCTATTTTCGTAAGGACTCCATATTGCCGCGTTGACTTCTAATCTGCTCCGAATTAGGGAATTGAATAGAAGGCGCATGACAAATGTGTTGTTGAACTGCCTCATGCTTCTCATTACAAAACCTAACAATTTATAAGAATTATCAACTAGGGTGTAGATGTGCTGTCTGTATGTCAACCGTGAGTCAAAGGTCACTCCAAGGTCCCTTGTGTGATTTACTCGTGATAGTGCCTTGCCATCAATGTCATAACTATGTACAAGCGGGGCGTCACCTCGCGAGTACGTCATGATAGAACATTTGCCGGTATTGAAGTATAGCTTGTGGTTTATGCTCCAAAGATACACGGCGTCTATGTCATCCTGCAGTAATGTACAGGATTCATTACTGCCCGTTCTTGTGAATAATTTTAGGTCGTCCGCGAAAATCAGGCAGTTGGTTTTTGTAACTACGTCTGGCAATGTATTCACGAGCAAATTAAACAGTAATGGGCCATCTAAGTATCCACTACTGGAGCAGTTACAGATGCGCGAACCTAAGGGTCTTTCTAAACGATCAAGCATGCTTGTCAAGCATCGCATCGCGGGCAGGGAGGGGATCGTAAACCACAGGAATTATGCAAATATTTTTATTTACCAAAAATGCCTAATTTTTGTAATTTATACCAGGGAAGTTAATTAGACGTAATTGATTGATGAATGATGTGACTCCCTGGTATAAAACTACAAAATTAGGTATTTTTAGTGAATAATACAAAAAAATATTTGCATATTTCCTGCGGTTTACAATCCCTGCCCAGCCCGCGACGCAATGCTTGACAAGCATGCTTGATCGTCTAGACAGCCCTTTTTGGATACCCACCTTAACGTGCGACTGTCAACAATTTCCTCAGGTTCACAACTGATACGTGGGTGCCCTGGAATCCAACGTCGACAAGCTACGCGATAAGCTTGGACAACTCATTGATTATATAGTGCTCAATGCCTTAGTACGTTTTGGCAACCCTTCTGCGGTGGCGACATGCTGGTGGCGCTGATAGCATTGTCCGGCAAAACTAATAGCAATTAATTCGACCAATTATTATAACATTGCTATGATCCGGCAATATCGAAGCACGTAGTAAGTGGCCGTAGCGATTAAAGACTTCCACAAAAAGTTTCTTGCTGGAATCGCCCAGAACGGCACTGGCCTGGGGTGGCCTGGGGTGACAAGTTCGCCCGTTGTAGTCGACACAGCCCTACTGTATCTGTCACCATCGATTATCTCAGCCAGTTTTAAAGCCATCAACATGAAATTTGGCAGTCATAGATTTAGCTTCGCTGCTCCAAGCCCTAGGGTCTGAGTTTGGCTCACAGTTAGCAATATTTTTTTTGTTTTTAGCTAAATCAACAAACGAAGGATTCCGCCTTGAATAGAATTATGAGTAATGTCGCGACAGGCAGAGGAACGCCCACCAATATATCCCAGATGTCTTCGACGCAAGATGTCTCTGAACTAATGGAGATTTTAGGAAACAATTCTGCCGTCAGGAACACGGGTCGTAATAAACCCCCTGTGAAGGTCAGTGTTATTGTTGTTTTTGTCCTGCCCTCTCTTAACCCCTCGCGGCCCGCGGTTTGAATTTTAATGTGTGCCTTACAATTCGCGAGTCTCAAAAAAAAGTTGGCGTTTCAGAAAAAAAACGATTACTCCGAAACTGTCACACCGATCGTCTAAAAAAGACCTGTTTAATGTTCCTATTGAAATTTGCTATTAGATATTTGTAACGTCGTTATGTAAAGCAATAAAGATTATTCATAATTATTAGTCGATTAAATAATCCATAATTAGCGGTCGGCCTCGCCTGGCCATTTCGGGCCGTCTGGGGTTCGACGGTAAATATCAATTCTGGACGTTTCGGGCCGTCTGGTACGCGAGGGGTTAAGGGGGGAGCCTGATTTAGAACAAGACATGTTTTTTGTGATTTTTTTTAAAACTTAAAGATAAAATGTGATTATGAATCTTTTATATCAGATTGATTAACATTTGAAAGAAAAAAATATTTTTCGTAATATTAGGTCCTTTCAACTACCGCATTATTATTACCGCAAACGCGATTAAAACAATAAATAACATAGGTATTTTAGCGACTTTTCAGTACTTTGCTCAACATAATTGTAACTTTTAGGTATTAATGGTCACTTGGGTGTTACGTAACGTTTAGGGAGGGGGAGGGGGGGTACAGAAAAACGTTCCGGCGCGTTACATGGGGGGAGGGAGGGTCAAAAATCTTTTTGCATTACGTAATACTTAAACGCCTCCTTGTCAATTCAGAGGGTATTACCTTCCAGTGCATTGGAGAAGGAATGCAAAAGTCCCCAATTGTTGTCCAATCACTCTGGCATTGAAGGCCAATCGCATGAGCTATTTGGAGTCCGAAATTTCTACTGGTTTTAATAACCCTAACCTAGCCATGCTTCTTCTATGACCTTGGTGGAAAGCCTTGCAAACCTAATGCTCAAACAAATATGTTTAGAACAATCCGTCAACCACTGAAACAACACGCCAGGGTTGAATCATTCCAATGCGCTAATTAAGGCTTACGACCGTAAGACGGCCCGTGAGGCCTTATCGCTAAATAAGAACAATCTACGCATACTGGTGAGGGCGCTCATGGGGCATTGTGGCCTTAACAAACACATGTACAACCTCAAGCTCCGAGACACAAAAATGTGCAGGTTCTGCCAAGGAGCAGAGGAAACTCCCCAGCGCCTCATGTGCGAGTGTGGCCCGCTGATGCGTAAAAGATACCACCCACTTGGGTGGTCATTACCTCCAACCTGAGGAGATAAAACAATCTGGCGTCAAAAGCCTGCTGCGGTTCTTAAATGACACGAGGCTTAGCGCAGAACTATAGTAGGTGGCGAACACAATAGATCAGCAATGGTCGCAGTGTTACAAGGCTCATAAAGACCTTAGAAAAGCCTCACTCAACAAATAAACATTTTAAAAAATGACCTTGGTGGATGAACTACATTTCGTCTTGTAAACTTTATCTATTTTGTACTTGCAGAGGAAAATATCAGAGTCGCAATCCACGAGGATCAACGTACCGGCTCAGAAAAAATCAGGGCCGTCACCGAGGCTCAACACTAATGAGGATCTCTTTGTCTCCGGCTATGTGAAACGGAATACTGTATTCAGAGAAAGAGTCCTCGATGAAACGGTAAGTAATCAGATTATGGGTTTCTTTGGTCCCGATAACTACATCCGCGCAAGATTTATTTATTTATTTATTTATTTATTTTTGTTTATTCAATTATTACTAATCAACATAACAGTAAAACCAATGCATTGAAAAGTAAAATTAATAAAGATATTACCATAACTATACAAATAGAATGATACGTATAATACTAGCTATCATGTAAAAATAAATAATTAATAGCTTGCAATCTAAACAAGTGAGGGTTGGCGGTAAAAATATCGAAATCTGGTGCCATCGAGTGAATTTCATTTAAGCGCCGCAAAGCACGCGCCAACAAGTTCCACCTCGTAAGGTTAGTGCGCGAGAACGGCTCCGCGAAAAGATGGTGCGACCGAGTACGGAGATAATTATTTGGTATGAATAGATCCACCTTTGCTAGTAAGCTAGGGTTATCAGTTTTACCACGAATTAGATTGAAAACATAGGACATGGTCAGCATTTCTCTTCTGAGACAGAGAGAATTATAGCCAACCATGCCTGTGATAAATGCAGTCGGATACAAAAATGGATAATATCCGTACTGCTTGAAGTACAGAAATCTCAAAAAACACTTCTGTACCTTTTCCAGCATGAGGGTATAAGTATCTTCATGTGGATTCCAAATAGGTGCATTCGTTTCCATGCGACTTCTAACAATCGAGTTGTACAACGTGCGCATAACCCGAATAATAAATAAATACAAACGGAGCTGCCATGGAATTCACCGACCGGAGTCGGGCCCATCATAATACTATTTTTTTACACTTCTGGGGGGTGAGCAGTGGATTCCGGACTTACGAACCGGCTGTGGTAGGTTTAGGACAGCTGTCTTGCCACATGTGAGCGTTCACCTTGCCACCCATTCACTCCCCCTTCGAAGCCATAGAATTTGAGATGCGCAAATCGCAGTTTTAGATAATTTTTCTAAGAAAGAGTTGATTATTTTTCTGGAAAGGCCAAGATCTTTAAAGAGGTGAAATAGAGATTTAGCTGGCAGGCCACGAGCGCCAACTTCCACCGCGTGAAGGTGAACAGTGAAGCCGTTCCGGGTTACGGCATTTGCGAGATCATGGTATTTATTTAATTTGTACTCGTGGTCTTTTGGGATATTTGATTCCCATGGAACAGTTAATTCTACGATAAGAGCCACCTTCCGAGATAGAGAGTAAAGAGTTATATCTGGACGGAGGGCTGTGCATCCGAGACTTTCAGGGAATTTATACTACTTAGAGACCGAATCAACCTCCAGAGTCCAATCTGTAGCTTTCTCGATTATTGAGAAAGGTTTTGTAGTTAAATGTTTTTTGCCTTTAGAGCTATCCCGCACAAACTGTATTGGGGGTTTGGAGGATACTGTCAAACCCTTGTTGGCACGAGCCACTGAGAGACTAATTACCTCGCGAATAACAGCGAGAACTTTGTCATGGCGGTAAGTGTACCGTCCTTGATCTAAGGCTACCTTGCAGCCAGCTAGAATGTGTCTAGCTGTGCAAGGGGTATTGCTACAGAGGGGACAAGAACTATCCTCGGCAAAGCTCCAACGAGCGAGGTTACTGGGGTCTGGAAGTGTATGCTGAAAGGCATTCAAATAAAATTTCAGCATCTCTGGCGTCCAGTCATAGAGCATTACCTTCCAGTGCATTGGAGGCGGAATGCAAAAGTCCCCAATTGTTGTCCAATCATTCTGGCATTGAAGGCCAATAGCATGAGCCATACTCTTGCTGTCGTAATCTCCCCGCAAAAGAGACTTCTTCAAGTCCACGTCGCTCGTGGTTGTACTGCCATACCCCAGACCAGTGCCATTCTGGCTGATTCCAGTAAGGAACTTTTTGTGGAAGTCTACGCGGGCTTGTAGATCATTTGAATCACTACGGCCACTTATTACGTGCTTCGATATTGCCGGATCTTTGGAATTGCAGAGAATCGAATTTTTGGTTATTCTGGAGTTGGCGTAGAGCAGGCGTATTCTGGAGGTGGCGTAGAGTTATTGAAGTGTTTGGATTGCCGTATTACAAACCCTAGAAGCTTGAAAGAAGTTGTAGATAGTTGTCTAATATGTTCCTTGAAGTTTAACTTGGGGTCGAAAAAAACTCCCAAGTCCATCCATTCACAGAGGTTAAGATGCCATTCTTAACCTCTGTGACGCCATTACCACCGTTTAGTGGCTTTTCTGATGTGACAATTCACGTATTTATGTCATTATCGGTGCTATTTCTCCATCCACCGCGATAAAAATTGCCTGTCATTAAATAAGCCACCGTTATATATTAGTATGCATGCACTAACACCACCTACAAACACATTTTCGAGGGTTAAAAATGTGCTGTCTTGAGTTGAAAATGTTCAGCTTTTTAAGTTTTTTTATAAGTATTATTTTGTTATAAACCAATATTGTATTTAGTAATGTGTAATATTTATCGAGGTTTACCTATAAATACATAATAAATATAAAATAACGGTCCATTAACCCCTCAAGACAGTAATGTCCCGAATCGGGTACGATTTATTGTAGTCAATGCTCAGTAACGTCCCAAAACGGGTACGAGCGCAGCGCGACAAACCGCACTCTCAATGAACTGAATTTACACCAAAATCACAGTGCAACACCTACTTGGGTGGTCATTACCTCCAACCTGAGGAGGTAAAACAATCTAGCGCCATAAGCCTATTACGGTTCTTAACCCGTTGAGTATGAGTCAACCAAATCTGGTCGCGAAACAATTATCCGTTGAGTACGAGTCGACCAAATCTGGTCGCGCGTTTTTTTCACTTCTTTGACGTTCTCATATTTATTCATAATTATCTAATTGTTTTACAAAATGATATTTCAATATTCTATATTCGAAATTTCAATGCAATCATTGTGCAGTTGTTCTTTTTATGATTGGTGTAGTAGTTTCGTAGTTATAGTACTTTAAGGCCGATGTCGCCGAAAATCCTGCAAAAGAGACAGATTCATCCATGAAAATACCCATTTACTCCAAGGGTTAAATGACACGAGGCTTAGCGCAGAACTATAGTAGGTGGTGAACACAATAGATCAGCAATGGTCGCAGTGTTACAAGGCTGATAAAGACCTTAGAAAAGCCCCACACAACAAATAAAATAAAAAAATGCTATTCCAGGATTACGCACAATAGGAATTAGTCTGAGTTTATTAATAACACTGTAGATGCGTATAATTCTAATACGACATGATTAATCAGTTGAACTTTGTTATTATCACTTCTTTACACAAGCACAAACAATTGTAAGTCCCTAGATGTTACTCTCTGGATACACCTTTTATACAAAAATTGACAATATCCTCTATCAAACAACAATTTGGATTGTTTAGTTGGTAAGATTGTTAGTATAATAAAATGAATTGAATTACGGATGCAAATGTAAATGTTTCTTTCAGGGCATAGAGTATGGCAGTCGTAGTAGCAAGGGTGGCAAGTATGTAACACAGCCCAACTCCTACATCATAGAGAACCTTTCACCGCCAACAACCGAGATCGCCCCGCCAGTGGCCAAGCCTAGAACTAAAAAGGATATTGCTGCAAATACTCCATACCATATGAAGCAGGTACATTTATTTGTTTTTTATTTTATTTTATTTTAATGGTATCATTTGAAACTGGAAATAAGTTTGTTCGTTTCTACTAATTATTGTGAAGTTTCACAATGGGTGTTAGTTAGTTAGTTAGTTATACTGGGCGTTCCTCCGCAAGTCGACATCCAGTGTGCCTATTTTGCGTGTAACGGGGGTAGCGCTATTCCACCCACCCCAGTTCCTCGACGAAAGCCAGCAGGGCTTTCAGGTTTCCTGCCGCCTCGCGCAGGGTGCCTGGGGTCCCAAGGTGTTTTGTCCTGTATACTTCTACCTGTTTACAATCTAGCAGAATGTGTTTTGTGGTTTCTTCCGCCTCCATGCATGCTCTGCACATAGGGCTATTCGTTCCGCCCATTTTGAAGAGGTGTTTGTTTAGTGTGTTGTGTCCTGTTATCAGTCCCACTAGTTTGCGTAGTTGGGGCCTTTTTGTCCTTAGAAGTGTTTTGGTAAGTTTGTGGTTGTATTCCATTACTATTTCTTTGGTTTGTCTGCAGGTGTCTATCTCTTTCCAGTGTGTTTGATGTAGTTGTTTGTAGTGGTTGTCAAGTTGGTTGTTTATGTGCGAGTATGGTAGGGGCACGATACGTTCGGGTCCGTATGCCGGTGTGTTTGAGCCCTTACGGGCTAGTTCATCCGCAGCATCGTTTCATCTTGAGTTACTGTGTCCCTTGATTCACAATGGGTGGCTTTATTATCATGGCAATCTCTTACAACCAACCCTACTAGGAAGTGTGTGTGCATGTAACATGTGTAAGTGTGGTGTGGGTCTTGTTATTGCATTCGATCGACAGAATTGAAATGCAATTCCATTAATTGTATCCTAACGGAAAATGGGGACACAGCCGGAAATCCATCCTGGAACCTTACAGTGTAAGATCAGGCGACCTAACCAATATGTCACCGAGCTGATGTCATGGTTGTGTCAGGATTTTCCTTAACCCGTTGAGTATGAGTCAACCAAATCTGGTCGCGAAACAATTATCCGTTGAGTACGAGTCGACCAAATCTGGTCGCGCGTTTTTTTCACTTCTTTGACGTTCTCATATTTATTCATAATTATCTAATTGTTTTACAAAATGATATTTCAACATTCTATATTCGAAATGTCAATGCAATCATTGTGCAGTTGTTCTTTTTATGATTGGTGTAGTAGTTTCGTAGTTATAGTACTTTAAGGTCGATGTCACCGAAAATTTTGCAAAAGAGACAGATGCATCCATGAAAATACCCATTTACTCCAAGGGTTAAGGTTGAAGAACAGTGGCGATCCTGGTTATCTACCAGCCTTGTTGGTCGCAAGTTGAAATTACACAATTGATCAAATTTAATGTCACTTTATTCTCATCTCTTATAATACAACAATATACAATCGAAGACTATCACGGTTGTTTGAAAATATAAATAAGAGATAAAAACTAATTTTTTATCGCTGTTGGTGGGTCTTTATTATTTTTATTTATTTTTAATTCGATTACATTCAAAATTATACTATAACTAGTAACATGCATATTTTATGTATAATTGACTATTTCAATTTGATAATCCTCTGACCATTTCAATTTGATTTTTTGACTATTTATTATAATTCCTTTTTCCATCCTTAATTATTTCAATTTGATTATTTCACTATTCATTGCAATTCCTATTTATTATTTACCTTTTTCGTGTTATTGAAATTAATTTTATTGTGTTTTATGATAGGTATTTTACAAATATTATTTGCCGACTGACAGACGCATTGACATATCAATGACCTAGTTTTTAGAGTAATGATTAATTTCTACATACATGTTAATTCCTAATATTATTAGATACATTTTTTTTCCTCTTTTAGCATATGTAGTTTGAAGTATGCACAAGCTACTATTTTCTTGGTACGCTTGCCTTAGTACGTGCCTAGGCCTAGTTAGGCAGCGTTGATCTAAAGAAGGACTGGGCTGCGGTACTCTCTTTTTTGCTACTATTTACAATGGAGCCTCTAATGATAATATGTAATGTACTGTAGTTTTAAAAATGCGCATTACTTTAAATAAATAATATTTAAAAAAAATACTTAGTGAAGATTGCAGAACCTGACGTTTCGGCGATGTTGCAACGGTCATTGTCCAGGGTAGACTGAAGTGCTGTCAATCGTCATCGATTCTACAAGTAGGCGGGAAACTGCTTTTATGTCTCAAAAAGATAAGAAAAATAATTAGGCAGTGTTTGTTGAAGCAGAAAAAAAAGATTCTTTATCAAAATAAATTAATTTAATATCACGGGTGTTAAATAGAGATAAAATTAGCCATTTAATGTAAGTTTTTTGGTGGTATAGTTATAGAGGTATCTTGAAATTAGCACCAGCGCGTGCGGCGAGGAACATGACTCGTACTTCTACAAGGTAGGTAGCTAGCATCTGAGGGGGGACGTCTTGTACTATATATCTAAAGGTAGCGTCTAAAACAGGCAAATAAACGCCACTCTATGTAACCCTTTGAGTAGCGGCATAATTTCATGGCAGACCGCGGCAATTTATTAGAATTTCTTGCAATATCGCCGCACTTGACAAAAAGTACTATAACTATGGAACTACTATAGCAAGCTTAAAAAGAATAACTGCGCAATGATCGCATTGAAATTTCGTATATAGAATATTGAATTCTCATTTTGTAAAACAATTAGATAATTATGAATAAATGTGAGAAAATCGAAAAAGTGAAAAAACTTGTCTTATGGAAAAATACGGAACCTATTTAGAAATAGTAAATACTAACCTTTATTAGATTCTCTATCAAAGGTAATATTTTGTTTTGCTTATTTACATACAAAAATATTTAGATATTCAGTCATAAAAACCAATAAAATTTTTGATGATTTCTCGAAAAAAAAAAAATGATGATGTTTGACAATGGAATTTTACCGAATTTCACCGATATTCGAATTAGAAAATAATATTACTGTGCGCTCCGGGAGCAAGCCGCTAATATTTGTCGTTACGTAGTCAACGGTGGTCTGATGTGCAACCAAATTTGATCGTTACGTAGCTGAAGGGTTAAATTGACAATTCGATTTGATACTTTACGCGAAGCGAAGCTGCAGACAGCAGCTAGTAATTAATAATCTTACAGAATGAATTTGAAGCACACAGTAAATTGGCTCCATTGCAAATCGTACAGACATTTTTGACCGCCTTTCTCTGTTTTACAGTCGATATCTGATGGAGGCAGAACTTTAAATAAGCCGATAAAACAAAACTCGAGAGGCGTCTTCAGTGTCTTTGATAAATCCGCTTCTATAAGGAACACCGCTCGGACTCAATCGGGCACTTCTGTTTCTCCGTGGGGAAAGGTAATTATTATAAATATCTTAGATTTACACGGAGTCAGTTACTTACTTTAACGCCAGAGATGCTAAAATTTTATTTGAATGCCTTTCAGCATACACTTTCAGACCCCAGTAACCTCGGTCGTTGGAGCTATGCCGAGGATAGTTCATGTCCCCTTTGTAGCAATACCCCTTGCACAGCTAGACATATTCTAGCTGGCTGCAAGGTGGCCATGACAAAGTCCTCGCTGTTATTCGCAAGGTAATTAGCCTCTCAGTGGCTCGTGCCAACAAGGGTTTGACACTACCCTCCAAACCCCCAATACAGTTTGTGCGGGATGGCTCTAAAGGCAAAAAACCATTAAACTACAAAACCTTTCTCAATAATCGAGAAAGCTTCAGATTGGATTCTGGAGGTCGATTCGGTCTCTAAGCAGTATAAATTCCCTGAAAGTCTCGGATGGACAGCCCTCCGTCCAGATATAACTCTTTACTCTCTATTTCAGAAGGTGGCCCTTATCGTAGATCTAAATCTCTGTTTCACCTCTTTAAATATCTTGGTCTTTCCAGAAAAATAATCAACTCTTTCCTAGAAAAATATCTAAAACGGCATCTCAAATTCTATGGCTTTGAAGGGGGGGGGGGGGTGAATAGGTGGTAAGGTGAACGCTCACATGTGGCAAGACAGCTGTTCTAAACCTACCACAGGCTGTCGTTAGTCCGGAATCCACTGCTCACCCCCCAGAAGTATAAAAAATACTATTATGATGGGCCCAAATCTGGTTGGTGAATTCCATGGCAGCTCCGTTTGTATTTTATTTTTATCAAGACAAGTCAGACCTGACCCGGTAATGCGACTTATCAAAGTTGTAAGACCTATTTAATATTTATTTCAGCTATTTACTTTTAAACTTAGTCCTGTCTAGCACATACCTGGTCTAAACGCCGAAATCAGTAGTTGAACAGTCGAAGATTTTAACTGGCGAAAATAGCGCCTTTCGCTTATTTCTTTTTAGATACCTCTTCCACAGTATAACAAGAAAACAGTTTTCGGATCTGCAAACAGTTTAGTGAAGAAGAAGATTGAATAGAAGAAGATTTGTTTGCCTTTCACGAAAAGTAGTACATAAATGCAAAGCCAGGATCAAATATTACAATATATTGACCAAAGCTTTAAAAAATAAAAAAAAACGAATAACCAGTTCAGTGATGCCCTAAAAAAATCCTATTGGAAAAGTCATTTTATTCCATAAAAGAAATTTGTTGCAGATTGAAAAAAGAAACACTATAATTATGAGGAATTTTATTTTACACTAATTTAAAATTTAAATAACAATTAATATTTCACTGTCTTACTGCTAATATTTTTAGTCATTCTGTTAATAATGTATTTTTAAATATACACATCTCCAAACCACTCGGAGCACACAACACAGTATTCCAAGCAGAATGTATGGGAATAATAGAAGCTTGCAACGCAGTGAAACAACGACAGCTAAAACACGAAAACATATGTATTCTATCGGACAGCAGGTCAGTGCTACAGGCACTGGGAAGCGATAGATTTACATCCGGGCTCATATACGAATGCCATCAAAGCCTCCTCGAGGTATGCGGAAAAGGCAATAAGGTGACACTGCAATGGATCAAGGGACACAGTAACTCAAGAGGAAACGATGCTGCGGATGAACTAGCCCGTAAGGGCTCAGACACACCGGCATACGGACCCGAACCTATCGTGCCCCTACCATACTCGCACATAAACAACCAACTTGACAACTACTACAAACAACTACATCAAACACACTGGAAAGAGATAGACACCTGCAGACAAACCAAAGAAATTATAATGGAATACAACCACAAACTTACCAAAACACTTCTAAGGACAAAAAGGCCCCAACTACGCAAACTAGTGGGACTGATAACAGGACACAACACACTAAACAAACACCTCTTCAAAATGGGCGGAACGAATAGCCCTATGTGCAGAGCATGCATGGAGGCGGAAGAAACCACAAAACACATTCTGCTAGATTGTGAACAGGTAGAAGTATACAGGACAAAACACCTTGGGACCCCAGGCACCCTGCGCGAGGCGGCAGGAAACCTGAAAGCCCTGCTGGCTTTCGTCGAGGAGCTGGGGTGGGTGGAATAGCGCTATCCCCGTTACACGCAAAATAGGCACACTGGATGTCGACTTGCGGAGGAACGCCCAGTATAACTAACTAACTAACTAACTAATGTATTTTTATTTTGATATTTAATGTACTTCAGTTTATAAGACATCTTAATTTTTCTGTGATTTTTGAAGTTGTTGAAGTTTAGGTTAAAATATATACTGTATGTCTAGAAGGCAAGTTGTGCCACACTGAATAATTGTATAATATATATAACACCGCTATGCCACAATCACAATAAATTAAATTGAAATTGAACATTGTTATATTTCCTGGTTTTAATATTTTGTGTTTATTTTTATTTCAGAGGTATTCTGGAAATGTGACTATTCCTGGTGATGCTGGAGCCAATACATCCAAATCGATGGACATTGGCGAAGTTATCAACATGTTGGAGAACTCGTCGACTGCGGCTATCAAGTCGTGCGATCGATTGCAGGTATTGTTAATCTTATACTAACGAAAGCGCGAAAATTGCTCATTTGGGTTTATACCACAGTATCAGACCAGCAGTGCCCATTCGGCATAAATGGTCTCCTTTGATTTCCTAAAGTACTGATACCAGATATTCCGTCATCTTTCCTGCGCTTTTCGCTCGCTTCACTCGGTGGGTGTTCGTTCATTTTGAAACAGCTAAACTGTGGTGCTTCGCTTCTGGGTTATATTATTACTATAATTATTTCTGGGCAGGCAGCTTTGCTGATACATCCAGATCAGATCTTGTAAAGCTAGTCATCATAAGCAATATTAACAAGTTTTTAGATATAAATCTAGTATGTTCCTAAATCGATCGGCAGAGCTTGCACAAATCACTTCTAATGGTAGTTAATTCAACATGTCCACCACTAGTTTGCAGAAAGTTCTTAACCCCTCAAGCGGCGGGTGTAAATCTTGGCAGTCACCTGTAATTTCTGAGAGTTGAAGGTGAAAAATATAGCACTTTAGAAAAACGATCATAAGAAAGAAACTGCTTGATGAATCACGGAAAGAAGAATTGTAGAATGATCGCATTGAAATTTGAAGTATAAAACATTAAAATCTCATTTTGTAAAACAATAAGATAATTATGAATAATTATTAGAAAGTTGGAGAACTGAAAAAAACTCACTTATTCAGCGATATCGACGTTTTATCTCAAAATACGAAACCCTATCTAGAAATTGTAAACACATTTGTGTACGTTATTACATGCTTTACCAAATCTATTAGTTCGTTTTATTTATTTTCATACATATATCCGAAGAGAAGCTACATAATATCCGAAGAGAAGCACAGATCCGAGCATTGGCAGCACTCGACTAAGTTCCCCAAGAATACAAACAATTATATTAGGGATTCTAGACTGCGAGAAGCACGACTGAATAATCGTACAATACAGAATGTATCCGTCTTTCTCACGCATCTCTAACAGGGGGTGGTTGCACTGTGATTTTGATTTAAATTCAGTTCGTTGAGAGAGCGGTTTGTCGTGCCGCGCTCGTACCCGTTTCGGAACGTTACTGAGCATTGACTACAATACATCGTACCCGATTCGCGACGTTACTGTCTTGAGGGGTTAAGAGTTAACATTTAGATTTTGCATTGTTGAGTTTTTTGCTGTGACCTGGAAGATTTGTAAATATATTTTAGCCCAGGTACATCGTTAAAATTTGTGAGAATTTTATGTGTCTCAATCAGGTCCCCTCTTTGTCTTCTTTGTCTGAGAGAAGTCAGTCCAAGTAATTCGAAGCGACCTTCATAATTCCTATTCTTCTGGCCTGCTGTCATTTAAGCTGCTCTCTTCGCTGCATCTTTTCTAAGACATCTACATCTTTGAATAAATAGGAGTTCCAGAGCTGATAGCCATACTCAAGCATGGATCTTACATATGCTTTAGGGATCGTCCATTAATTACGTGAGGCTCGAAAGGGGGGGGGGGGGGGTCCGAAAAAATCACGAAATATCACACTGGACTCAGCACTGTCCCTTGCGGCATTCTTAAAGCATTATCCGATTATTCAAAATAAATAAAATATTCAGCAATTTGATTTGCCTGTCAGTTGGATTGGATTATTCCTTACTGAAACAGGAGCTGCCGTAAAAACAAATCAGAGCCCGACTGTACATTCGAAAGTACTAGACTGTTTCGGATTACTTCACTAGTTTTTGTATTACTTTCAGGTGTCTCTGTCTTCATCGCTACCAATTGTCATCAATGAAAGTGGAACGTTGAACGTTGTTCTCGACGAAAATGGACTTCAAACCCGTGAGTACTTTTATTTTAATACAATTAAAGCTTTTCTTCTTATCTTTGCACCGGGCTATTGCTTGTTGGCACCGGCGTCCATAGATATACATACAGTACTGTGTGAATTAATTGTAACATAGTATTTTTCTTCGAAAAGTGCTTTATCTATTCTAATATTATAAAGAGGTAAAGTTTGTGACGTTGTAGGAAGTAATCTCTGGATCTATTGAATCATAGGCTATATATTAATCTGAAAAATAAAAAGACTTTTTCGTGGTAGTTGGATTTGCAAAGTAAGTCGGTGAATAAGCGGTCGAATGAAAACGTTTCTAACTAACGCTGCCTTAACGATGAGAGATATATGATTACGTTTTAGAGAAAAGTTGTAGAGCTTGATAATGCCTACAAAAAAGTCAGCGACAGCATATGTCTAACTTTTATATTTAAATCACAATAAGTAGTATTTTATATTAAAAATATAATTTAAATCGTGTTTATTGGTCATATTATCAACAATTATGAATTATTATCAAAATAAGTAAATTTATCTTCTCAAGTGTTTAAAACAAAAGACTTTTCCCTTTTACTGCATATAATTTCCCTTTTACTGCATAAATGGTTAAAGAGATAAGACACTCACAAGAATACACTCACAAATAACGGTATTATAGTCAAATTGGCATGCAAATACATACATACATATGCAGTAAAAATATAACCCTTCTTTTGGCAGTCAGGAATTAAATCATAGCACTCAGTACTAACCGAACCACCCTCATAATTTCATCACAGGTAAAAAGTTTTACCGCCTAACGAAGTGGGCATGGGTCAGCTAGTTAGACGTAAACATACAAAAACGGGACTGGTAGTTATAGATTGTGAGTTTTAATATATAATGTGTCCTCCTCTTGCCTTGATAACACCTTTCACTCACTCTTGTAGGCATAGAATTTACCAGATTTTGACAGCTTCCTTTCTGTTCATCATCGTAAAAACCAGACTTAAATTACTGCACTGAATTGATACATGATGAATTCAGACCAATATATTGACATCTTATCAAACGATATAATACGGGAGCTCCACAAGGTCTATCCTTCCAAGGAGGGAATTTTTCAACAGGATCTCGCCCCATACCATTCTTTGAAAAAAAAAAAACAGTTTTTCACACAGAACCAAATTCTCAACTGCCATTTGCAAAAAACGACTCTCCAAGATAGATTGTACAACGAAAACCAAAACGATCAGTGCAGTAATTCAAGTCTGGTTTCACGATGATTCCTCATATTGAATTATTAGCTGGAAGACTTAGCTCGGCAGCATTTGCGGTATGTCAAATAAGGCAACTAACTGATGAAGCTACTGCCAGAACTGTCTATTTCAGCTACTTCCATAGTATAATGTCGTATGGGATTTTGCTCTGGGGCCGCGCAGCCGATATGCAAACGATATTTACTTTGCAGAAAAGAGCCATACGATCCATTTCTTGTTTAAACTCCCGAGCATCGCTAAAAGAGAAATTTAAAGAGATCAATATTCTGACGGTTTATAGTCAGTATTTATTCGATAACATAATGTATGTTCTTAAAAACTTGCACAGGTTCCGTAGGTTGGGTGACATTCACAATAGGGACACCAGGTTCAAAAATAAACTAGTCATTACGGGCTCTAGGTTAGCAAAAGTGAGTAAATCTTTCATTGGAGACGGTGTTCGCTTCTATAACACTTTGCCTGAGGAACTAACTCTTAACCAGACACTAAATTTAGAAAAATTGTTAGATACTTTGTGCTCTAAAGGCTATTATAAAATTGAAGATTTTTTAAGCGATACATTGGTCTGGTCATGTCGTTTTTGTTTAACATAGCTATGAAAACCATTTGTAAAGTGTTATTATTATTATTATTACTATTATGTAAAGCCATTGATTATATAGGTTATATATTATTACTATTATGTAAAACCCTTGTATATATATTGATTATATATAAGGGTTTGACAGTATCCTCCAAACCCCCAATACAGTTTGTGCGGGATGGCTCTAAAGGCAAAAAACATTTAACTACAAAACCTTTCTCAATAATCGAGAAAGCTACAGATCGGATTCTGGAGGTTGATTCGGTCTCTAAGCAGTATAAATTCCCTGAAAGTCTCGGATGCACAGCCCTCCGTCCAGATATAACTCTTTACTCTGTATCTCGGAAGGTGGCTCTTATTGTAGAATTAACTGTTCCATGGGAATCAAATATCCCAAAAGACCACGAGTACAAATTAAATGAATACCATGATCTTGCAAATGCCGTAACCCGGAACGGCTTCACTGTTCACCTTCACGCGGTGGAAGTTGGCGCTCGTGGCCTGCCAGCTAAATCTCTATTTCACCTCTTTAAAGATCTTGCCCTATCCAGAAAAATAATCAACTCTTTCTTAGAAAAATTATCTAAAACTGCGATTTGCGCATCTCAAATTCTATGGCTTCGAAGGGGGAGTGAATGGGTGGTAAGGTGAACGCTCACATGTGGCAAGACAGCTGTCCTAAACCTACCACAGCCGGTTCGTAAGTCCGGAATCCACTGCTCACCCCCCAGAAGTGTAAAAAAAATAGTATTATGATGGGCCCGACTCCGGTCGGTGAATTCCATGGCAGCTCCGTTTGTATTTATTTATATAGTAATCAATGGTAAAGCCTACAAGCAAGGCATAAATGTCTAGAAACATAAGACATTCGGAAAGTACTGTAAGTCTACTTCGAATAAAAATCTATCTATCTATCTATCTACCTAACTGAAAGGAAACCGTCAAAACCTGGTAAACTATGCCTACAAAGGTGAAAGGTGTTATCTATGCAAAGAGGACACACTCTGTATTACAACTAACAATCTATAGCTACCAGTACTGTTTTTATATGTTTATGTCCAATAAAGCACTTTTTGAAGAAAAATACTTTGTTCCAATTAATTCGCACGATACTGAATGTTCAGTGGTAGATAAATCTGTTTAAAAAGATTAATCTGTTTTAAAAGAAATCTGTTGCTTAAACTAATAAGAATATTTCTCTTTGGTTTAGTGAGCGATGATTCGGCAGTGCACAACGTACCCCCTGCAATGATAGAACAAGTGAGCTCCATTGGGAATGCAGCTGATACCGTAAGTTTCATTATTACTTTTTTTTTATACCGCCTCATTCACTTAATTAACCCAAAAAATGCTCTTAGATGTTTGCTACACTCAACCGTCTCTCTTTCCTCTGATTCCTCCTCTATCGTTTAATTCAACGTTCATTGATAAATGTTCACAGCCACGCTTGCTCCGGCGTTCGATACTTGACACTGCGAAAGGTTCTCTTTCAGTTAGGCTATTAACCCCTGGGTGGCCACGCCCGCTGATTAACATTTTTGCATTATCCATATTATATCTGTATTTATGCAATTATCGGCTCTATTTCTCGCGGCAAAAGCCTGGGAGCTAACGGGCCCTTGCTGAGTTGGCCACGAAGACCCATTCTGTTCAGGGTTGGTCACACTCACGGGTCAACACCCATCCGACGGCCTCCACGCATGAAGTGCGAGCCTGGGTAGGACTCTGGCCTTAGGGTTAGTTTCCCCTAGGAATCAACCATCTGGCGCTCCTGGACGGTCTGCGCACCGTGCGGCATAATCCAATCGATTGCGCACTCTGACTAAGTCGGGGAAGTCTGGAAGCAGTACTGTTTCCTATAGAGCGGGGGTGGTTGCGGACCTTACGGCGACTGCTCTTGAAACAATCATTGGCTAGCCGATCGGCAATATGGCAATATCGAAGCACGTAATAAGTGGCCGTAGTGAGTCAAATGATCTACAAGCCCGCGTAGACTTCCACAAAAAGTTCCTTGCTGGAATCAGCCAAAACGGCAATGGTCTGGGGTATGGCAGTACAACTATAAGCGATGTGGACTTAAAGAAGTCTCTTGCGGGGATATTACAACAGCAATAGTATGGCTCACGCTATTGACCTTTAATGCCAGAATGATTGGACAACGATTGGAGACTTTTGCATTCCTCCTCCAATGCACTGGAAAGTAATGTTGTATGACTGGACACCAGAGATGCTGAAATTTTATTTAAATGCCTTTCAGTATACGCTTCCAGACCCCAGTAACCTCGCTTGTTGGAGCTATGCCGAGAATAGTTCATGTCCTCTTTGCAGCAATACCCCTTGCATATCTAGACATATTCTAGCTGGCTGCAAGGTGGCCTTAGATCAAAGATGGTATACTTACTGCCAAGACAAAGTCCTTGCTGTCATTCGCGAGGCAATTAGCTTCTCAGTGACTCGTGCCAACAAGGGTTCGACAGTATCCTCCAAACCCCCAATACAGTTTGTGCGGGATGGCTCTAAAGGCAAAAAACATTTAACTACAAAACCTTTCTTAATAATCGAGAAAACTTCAGTTTGGATTCTGGAGGTCGACTCGGTCTCTAAGCAACGGCGGATCCAGGGGGTGGGGGGGGTCATTGGGGTCATGACCCACCCCCCCCCCCCCCCCGGGCCTGGGCTGGGCATACGTCGACCACTGATAATTTTTGTAAAAGCTATTGATTGTATTTATTTTATTAAACTATTTGATTTGTATTTATTTTTGTAATTTTGGAGCCATAACTGCAGTATAGGAACCTCTCCTGGATTGTTGATTTTTAAACGTCACCGGACTATATTCGCCACGCAGATTTCGAATCTTCAATAATCTTTTGTCGCTCTCAATAAATAAGCGAGAGGCATTTAAAGTTTGCATAATAAACGTCAACACAACGGCCATATTGTGTCAGAAGTGTTGTCGGAAAATAGTCGATATATCGCGAATTCTCTAATGTCGATTACAATTCGCGATATTACAGAAATGATGGCATGGTCGTGAAAAAACATGTGCGATATTTTAAAAAAATACATTATTTTCGAGGTTTCTTTCAATGACTGCGTTTTGATAACAAAAGGTATCCTGAAACAATAGAAAATTCCAAAATATTTCAAAAGTGCCGCAAGTAAAAATTATTTTTCGAATTTCGCGCGAAATTCGAAAAAAAAAATTATGCCTGCGGCGCTATATTGTCCGCTATCCGCGCTTGATGTTAACATGACAATGAGTTAGCAATATTTAGTTTTTTTTTTCGAGGTTTTTACAAAATGATTTTGGTGATAATGAAAAAAAATCGGTTGTGTCACCCCAAGACTTTCCTGACTAGTATCCGGGGAGGTGCGAAAAAACAGCGACATTTTTTACTCTAGTACCCCAAATTTGTATGGCAGGTACCCCAAACGTTGGTCGTAAGTACCCCAAAAACTAATAGGTTCTTCCGATGGTTAACAGAAGCTTCTATGCCAAATTTTAACTTAGACAGATCAAGCGTCTGGGCGCTATCGTGGAAACAATTTTTTCGCCGGGAACCCCAAATTTGTATGGGAGGCACCACAACCGTAGGGCGTAGGGACTCCAAAAACTAATGGGTTACTCCGACGGTTAACAGAAGCTTATATACCAAATTTCAGCTCAATCCGATTAAGCGTCTGGGCGCTATCGTGGAAGAATACATACATACAGACAGACATACAGACATACATACAGACAGAGATCGGTCTGGAAATAGTCTCAATCGTCTCAGGGAGTCTCAAAATATATATTCCCATCTTCATCTCAAAACTTTTTTTTAGCGCGATCACAATACTTTCCTTTCCGATAGGTTGTCAGGAAAGTAAAAGGTAAGCTGAAACAAACGAAATTTTTTCAATATCAAATTAACACCGCAGTAGAAGACTTGAGAGAAAACAATCCACTGTATAGTTACGCCACTCGCACGTAAGTCAACGCCTTACCGCGAGATTACCAGGTTAATCAAAAACGCGGGCCGACACTCGCGCCCTTACTTCAAGTTGCAACCAGACTATTCCGGTATCCCGACTGGTACAGGTTCGAGGTCGCTTGCGCGGTCCTCTCCCTTACGTAGTGGTGATACGGTGTCTACCGAATCTATCGCAGATCACGGCATCCTTTGCCCTGCTGTTCGCTCGGAATCGGGTATCCGAATGATCGTTTCAAGAGCAGTTGCCGTAAGGTTAACAACTACCCCGCTCTATAGGAAACAATACTGTTTCCAGATTCCCTATCTGTCAATCGGAGTGCACAATCGATTGGCCGACGCCGCACGGTGCGCAAACCGTCCAGAAGTGCCCGAAGGTAGACCCCTAGGGGAAACTGGCCCGCAGGCCAGAGTCCTAACCGGGCTCGCGCTTCTGCGTGGAGGTGCCGGATGGGTGTTGACCCGTGCGTTTGGTCGACCCTACACATAGTTCTTAGTGGATGAACTGGGAGCTAATGGGCCCTTGCTGAGTTGGCCACGAAGACCCATCTCTGACCTTGGGCTAGCTTCCCCTAGGGGAGGAAGATTGACTCCTAAGAGTCAATCTTCTGGCGCTCCCGGGCGGTCTGCGCACCGTGCGGAGTAAGCCAATCGATTGTGCATTCTGACTGAATAGGCCAAAATAAAATTCATCACGCTGTATTCACCACGCTGATTCCACATCTTCCATAATCTTTATTCGATCTCAATAAATAAGCGAGATATAGGCGTTCAAATTTTTCATCCTAATGTCATGAAAGTTGCGGCCAATTTGTTTGTACATACCGTGTTGGACAGTCGAGTATATCGTAATATCGATAACAATTAGCGATATTACAGATATTATGACAATTTGCAGTTTCTAGATTATTCGAAATATTTTGAAAAAAAAAATGATATATCAAGAAATTTAGTTTGTTTCGGGTTACCTTTTGTCATCATCACCAGTCATTTTGTAAAAACCTCGAAAAAAATCCGGATTATCGCTAACAGATTATCATGTTAACATTAATATTAATAATAATAATTATAATAATTAATAATAATAATTAATAAATGCGCCGCAGGCAAAAAGTTTTTTTCGAATTTCGCACGAAATTCGAAATAATCTAGAAACTCTGCAAATTGTCATAATATCTGTAATATCGCTAATTGTTATCGATATTACGATATACTCCACTGTCCAACACGGTATGTACAAACAAATTGGCCGCAACTTTCATGACATTAGGATGAAAAATTTGAACGCCTATATCTCGCTTATTTATTGAGATCGAATAAAGATTATGGAAGATGTGGAATCAGCGTGGTGAATACAGCGTGGTGAATTTTATTTTGGCCTATTTGTTTACATATAAAATTTAAATTTTGAATGCCTATATCTCGCTTATTTAAAGCGACCGACACAATTTTCTTCCAGATTTAGCATTAAAATGAAACAATCTATTAGTCTATATATTTTATTTTTTTTTGAGAGAGGTTCCTATACTGCAGTTATTCCGGAGCCTCTCCTGGCTGGACCTCGACTATGTGACCCCCCCCCTGACTCGAAGGCTGGATCCGCCCTTGTCTCTAAGCAGTACAAATTCCCTGAGTCTCGGATGCACAGCCCTGCGTCCAGATATAACTCTTTACTCTCTATCTCCGAAGATAGCCCTTATCGTAGAATGAACTGTTCCATGGTAATCAAATATCCCAAAAGACCACGAGTACAAATTATTTTAAAGATCTTGGTCTCCCCAGGAAAATAATCAACTCCTTCCTAGAAAAATTATCTAAAACCGCAATGTCCGCATCTCAAATTCTATGGCTTTGAATGGGGAGTGAATGGGTGGTAATATGAACGCTCACGTGTGGCAAGACAGCTGTCCTAAACCTACCACAGCCGGTCTTTAGTCCGGAATCCACCGCTCACCCCCCAGAAGTGTAATAATAGTATATGATGGGTTGGACTTTGGTCGGTTTATTCCATGGCAGCTCCGTTTGTATTTTATTTATTTTATTTTATTAATGTGCCCAGTATAAATGTAATATAATTTCAGTTGCAGTATGCTGAAGGCGATGGCGAGTTGCTGACGATGGAACAAGGCGAAACTGTTCAACTCCAAGAAGGTGATGTTGTCTACGACGACAATGTGATTGTCGTTGACGAGGAAGGCAGGCCAATTCCAAACGGAAAAGTCGAGGAGATGACCAATGAAATCATGCTGACTACGGATGGACATCTGATCGCCAATGGTGAGGTCCTTTTACTTCTTCCTTTTCTGGTGCCATGTTAGCTACTAAATGTTTGCTATCCCTTACCTATGAATTCATTATGAATTCCTTATGAATTCATTAAAAATAATCCCGACATCTACTCCTTAAGTAGAGATGTACATTCAAGGGCTACGAGGAATAGAAACCTCATAAATTGTCCCTCAGCGAGGACAGAAATGTGTAAAAAGGGACATGAGTTCTGTTGTGTTCAATATTTTAACGCTATTCCACAAAACATAAAATGAATGCAACCACCAGGATTCAAACAGACATTAAAGCACTGGCTCAAAAATAAATGCTATTGCAGCGTGAATGACTTTTTAAACGATAATGACAAATAAGTAATATAACATATTTTTATTGTAATTCTCCAACATTTTAACCCCTCGCGGCCCGCGGTTTGAATTTTAATGTGTGCCTTACGGCCCATAAGAAATTCGCGAGTCTCAAAAAAAAGATGGCGTTTCAGAAAAAAAAACGATTACTCCGAAACTGTCACACCGATCGTCTAAAAAAGACCTGTTTTATGTTCCTACTGAAATTTGCTATTAGATATTTGTAACGTCGTTATGTAAAGCAATAAAGATTATTCATAATTATTAGTCAAAGTTGTACTAACGATAAAAATTAGCCACTGGCGATAAAAGAAATATTTTTGTTCAAAATACTCATTTCGGTAAGCCCTCGGTATGAAATTTCTACTCGAATAAATAATAGTATCATTATAATATATAAAGAACTTACGATTATGACGATATAATCACACAAACGAACGTTTTTTCTCTTTACGTCTCGAACGTCTTGTTTACCGGCCGAGCGATCGCGGCACTATGGATCTTCAAAAATTTGTAGTGGCTAGTCAACGTGACGAAAAATACTTATCTGGCTACCAAACGGTAGAGAATTTTCTCCGCTCCTCGCACATACTACTGGCTAAGTGGTTGGTGCGAGACAGTAAGATTAAATAATCCATAATTAGCGGTCGGCCTCGCCTGGCCATTTCGGGCCGTCTGGGGTTCGACGGTAAATATCAATTCTGGACGTTTCGGGCCGTCTGGTACGCGAGGGGTTAAACTGTAAACATTTACAATTAATTTAAGCTCTTTATCTGACAAACCGTAGATATCCTAATAATTCCGGTTTGATATTCTAATTTAAAAACAAACTGACATTTGATTTATATAATGGAAAATTACTAAATTTGTAGATAATAGGTAGTTCTAATTATTATTTTGTTAATACCTTTTTTTTATTATTTGTTGAGTGGGGCTTTTCTAAGGTCTTTATGAGCCTTGTAACACTGCAACCATTGCTGATCTATTGTGTTCGCCACCTACTATAGTTCAGCGCTAAGCCTTGTGTCATTTAAGAACCGCAGCAGGCTTTTGGCGCCAGATTGTTTTACCTCCTCAGGTTGGAGGTAATGACCACCTAGGTGGGTGTATCTTTTACGCATCAGCGGGCCACACTCGCACATGAGGTGCTGGGGAGTTTCCTCTGCTCCTTGGCAGAACCTGCACATTTTTGTGTCTCGGAGCTTGAGGTTGAACATGTGTTTGTTCAGGCTACAATGCCCCGTGAGCGCCCTCACCAGTATGCGTAGATTGTTCCTATTTAGCGATAGGGCCTCACGGGCTGTCTTACAGTTGTAAGCCTTAATAAGCGCTTTGGTATGATTCAACACTGGCGTGTTGTTCCAGTGGTTGACGGATTGTTCTAAACATATTTGTTTGAGGAGGAAACTATGGGTTTGCAAGGTTTTTTGGTACGCCACAGTTCGCCACAGTGGTACGTTCAGTGCCGTATAACGTTCCCTTTGCTCCCGTCTTAGCAAGTTCGTCGGCTTTTTCATTTCCCTCGATTCCTGCATGGCCGGGAACCCATCTTAGAATTACCCTGTTCTTTTCGCCCAGGGAATTCAGTAGTGATATGCAGTTTGCACTAGCTTTGAATTAATGGTATTCGAGGCTAGTGCCATAAGAGCTGCTTTGCTATCCGAGTGGTTATAGATACGGTGGTTGGCGTAGTTCTTTTGGAGGTTGATATCCGCACATTCAGTAATGGCGTATACCTCCGCTTGGAGGTATCTAAAACGTAATATTTTCGGACCTGGTTTCCTTCAACTGCGAAGTGAACATATTTAATCATAGAAAAATACATATTGTACGCCTGATTGGTAAACTGTATAGCACATATAATAGTACCTATCCATTTTGTACGACCTGCTTACAGGTCACAATAATAATAATAATTATTAAAAAAATATTATATGAAATTGCCATTATATATCAAAAAGAAACTATATATATTTTTTGTGGACAAAATATATTACATCAATCAAAGAATATACCATCGTTATCGACGCATTTCCGCCATTTTATAGAGAGGTAGAATTATACACGACCTGGTAGCATAGTGGTTAGTTCGCCTGATCTTACATTGTAAGGTTCTGGGTTCGATTCCCAGCTCTTCCCCCTCTTCCCCCCACTCCCTCCTCTGTTTGTTGGGGTTGATTGGGAGTACTCATTAGTAACATAAGTTTATTTATTTAACCCTTCAAGTAGCGGCATAATTTCATGGCAAACCGCGGCAATTTATTGGAATTTCTTGCAATATTGCCGTGCTCGATAAAAAGTACTATAACTATGGAACTACTATAGAAATCATAAAAAGAATAACTGTGCAATGATCGCATTGAAATTTTGTATATGGAATATTGAAATCTCATTTTGTAAAACAATTAGATAATTATTAATAAATATTAGAAAGTCGAAAAAATGAAATAAACTCGGCATTTATAACTTGTACTTGTCTTACGAAAAAATCAGGAATCCTATTTAGAAATTGTAAATACTATCGTTATCTTTATTAGATTCTCTATCAAAGGTGATATTTCGTTATGCTTATTTACATACAAAAATATTTAGATATTAGCTCATAAAGCAATAATTTTTTTAATGATTTCTCTAAAAAAAAAAAAAAATTATGTTTGACAATGGAATTTTATCAGAAATATCCGCGAAATGACGCGCGAAATTATTCAAGCGGTCGTCTATCTATCATCTATGGTAATAATGAGATATTTGGTATGGATTTTACGATGCGTTCGAATTAGAAATAATATTATTGTGCGCTCCGGGAGCAGGCCGCCAATATTGGTCGTTAGGTGGTCAACGGTGTTCTGATGTGCAACCAAATTTGGTCGTTACGTGGCTGAAGGGTTAATAAATGTTTTTTTTTGTCCATAGGCCAAGTATTCAAGCTGAACGTGAGAGAAGGTGCCACTTTGGACTTGGACAAGATTACGATACGACAGGGAGAAGACGGTCAAATAATTCTGGAGACTATGGAGGATGAGACTAGTTTGGAGGGCATTACCGGCCCCTTGTAAAGTACATTAATTAAAATTTTGCACTGTTTATATATATAGATAATTCATATCTCAAAGCAATAGAGAGAAATCTTTGTTACATATATGTTTATTAAAACGTTACATTGAGGAGAAACGATGGCTCACTGTGTTCGCAACACTAGCAAGTATTTACTTCAGATCTATTGTATATTTAACAGGCAGGCAAGATTAAGCTGATGAGCCTGAGTCCGTGCTTGCATTACACTTTTTGTGAAATAAGTCCAGTTTATTTTTAAAGTCATTGGTGCTTTTGGCACTGATCACTTCACTAAGTAGAGCATTCCAGTCGTTTACCACCCTACTGACAAGGAAATGTTTCTTAGAATTTGAATGAAATGATTCACTCTGGAGTTTCAGACGATGCCCTCGCAGATATCTATTGGTGTTCTGGTGTAGTCTACAATCCAGGAATGTCATACGATGCAGTCGGGATCTTATATGATTCGATCGAGACACCACTCCGTGTCTTGCGTTGCTCCAGAGTGGTCAAACCGAGAGCCGCCAATCTTTCCTCGTATGTTAGATGATTTAACATCGTCGTAACGAGGTTTTCGTCAACATCCACAGAAAACGTAAACTGTTTAAGGATGAACAGTTCAATAATATTCTCCATCGCTTTTACGAAGTTTTTCATAGGGCTCAGTTTTATATGAAGAGCAGGGAGTATAATTTTGCTTGATTCGACGAAAGATTCATACAAAATATTGTGTTCCAGGTTTAACTGATTGACGCACAGACCAATTATTCTCTCTGTAGTAAGTCTCTTCTTTCTGTGTAAATGCTTATCATTAACTGATACGCACCTTCCCTCCTATATCGAAAAGTACAGCTAACCGGGGATTTTCATGGACGTTTTCGAGATCAGCGTGGTCGATTTAGTACAGAACAACTTTGTTCTTGTTGCATTTTCATTGTTGGCTATCTTTATTGGAGCATCAAAATTTGAAGTTATGCATTCATTTTATGAAATTCATCCACTCTAACGATACAATTTAAGACATTTTAGACTCTGCAATGCGAAACCTCTAATTTATTATTGAATACCATTGGAGTTTATGCATATCAAAGGATTAGAAAACAAGGTTCTTTAATTTTGGCAAACGGGCGGCCATCTATGGCATCTTATCTCCCAATTATGAAGACAGCCTCCACGATGCTTCCTTAACTTACCAAATGTTTTCCTCAATGTGTGTAACTTTTCTCCTATTACTTATAATGTATATTTGTGTTTTTTTTACGTCTTAGTAAATTATAAAATTGGGGTTAATTGTAATAACGCTGATTAAGCTAATGATTTAGTTTTATTTAACTCATTCATAGGAAGTTATGAAATTCGCCACCGTATTCTTAAAATTTAAATATGAACGTATGTCTGAGTCGCTTTGTAATTATCGTAGGATAACGATATATAATGTATAATTTCAAATAAATGTTTTGATTTTTTAATAACGGTTTTCATTTTTAGTTTTCAACCCATTTTGCAACAGTTGCTTATTCAGCTTTATATTTAAAAACACCTATTTTGCAAGACACCTATTTTGGGTGTTTCGAATTTCCTGGATAGCAGCATGCTATCGCGGCTTTTGTGATGGATTTTTGATGGGAGGAGAAAAGATGGGACTAATTTGGACCCCCACGTTGTGCATCACATTATCTGCTGGCGACATTATCACAGCTTTTGCGATAGATTTCTAATGGACGGAGAAAAGATGGGACTAGTCTGGATGCCCTGTGATAAAAGCATTTGACGCAGATTTTTTAACAAGCAGTTTTGACGGGAGGGGGAACGATGGGACTAGTTTAGACCCACGTTGGTCGTCGCTATCTCTGCTTTTACGATGGGATTTGACAAGAGGAGGAATGATGGACTATGTTGGGCGTCAGTCAGTTTGCTGCTTTTACGATGGAGTTTTGACAAGGAAGGAAAGACGGGACTAGTTTGGATGTTCCTCGTTGGGCGTAACTATTGCGGTTTTTCTATCAATGATAGACTTTTGACGGGTGCCACATGTTAGGCGTCACTATCGCGGCTATACGATTGACTTTTGATGGGAAGGAGGAAAGATTGTACTACCACAGTATACAAGACAATAGCGTCTCTTAGAACAAATTTGAAATCGAAGCGAGCTATGTCACGAGTCCAAGGGCACGCATATGGCCGCCAAATGTCTACTACTCCACCATCGCTGATGTTCAAACGTTCGAGAAATTCGCCAACTTTCGCACATGCGCTAACTTCTTCTGATAAAAAATTGTGGGATAAATAAAAAAAAAACTTAATTTTTTAAAAAAATAGATAAAAAGCGTTCAGCACACTGCACCATCTAGCGACAGGTAAAATATTAAAATATTACTCGACACTTCTAAATTTCTTTTATTAAAAGGTAAAGTTTTTGACATTAACAAAACAGTTTTTTTTTGTTTTTTACAAAATTATTAAAAGCTGTTTATTTGCTCATATTGATTTACTCACTTTAAGGGGGTGGTTAATTTAAACTTACCCAGTATATACGGAATGTGCAACAGTAGACTCTCTCTCGAGCGACAAGGCTTTGCGGAAATAATGTGCGAGGAAAGCGGGCAGAGAGGTACGTCTTAACAAACGCCGCCTTTGGTTAGCATTACTGGGTAAAGGTTGGCGAAAAAGCCGACGAACTTGCTAAGACGGGAGCAAAGGGAACGTTATACGGCCCTGAACCTTGCTGTGGCGTACCAAAAAGCCTTGCAAACTTAATGATCAAACAAATGTTTAGAACAATCCGTCAACCACAGGAACAACACGCCAGGGTTGAATCATTCCAAAGCGCTAATTAAGGCTAACGACCGTAAGACCGCCCATGAGGCCTTGTCGCTAAATAGGAATAATCTACGCATACTGGTGAGGGCGCTCACGGGGCATTGTAGCCTGAACAAACACATGTTCAACCTCAAGCTCAGAGACACAAAAATGTGCAGGTTCTGCCAAGGAGCAGAGGAAACTCCCCAGCACCTCATGTGCGAGTGTGGCCCGCTGATGCGTAAAAGATACACCCACTCGGGTGGTCATTACCTCCAACCTGAGGAGGTAAAACAATCTGGCGCCAAAAGCCTGCTGCGGTTCTTAAATGACACAAGGCTTAGCGCAGAACTATAGTAGGTGGCGAACACAATAGATCAGCAATGGTCGCAGTGTTACGAGGCTCATAAAGACCTTAGAAAAGCCCCACACAACAAATAAAAATTAAAAAAAAGGTTGGCGACTTTTTGGTACGCTTGCATATGCGCATGGGCCGAGTGCGGACATCTGGCGGCCCTTACGACTCGTGACCTATTCGCTTCGACTTCAATTTTGTTTTAAGAGAATCTACCGTCTGGTATACTGTGCTATCGCTAATGTTGCTATATCGAGATTAGCTGAAAGGAGAATGCCCATTCTAGTATGAAATAATGTACTCTTTTCAAAAAATTTGTATCTCCATCAAATGGCATTTTATCCATTCAATGACATCATCAGAGTCTTTGTAGAAAATTAAATCGAAAATGGTTTCCGCATTTTTGATGTACAAAATAAAATTAATATATTTTGAGGTTAGGTTCAGCCACATATTGAAAAAATGATAACAAATGCAACCTATTATTCACATCACAGATGCAACCTCTTATTTACAGTGTTCACAGCGATAGAATTGAACGAGTCCAAAAGAAATTCACAGGTATGCTGTCGAACAAATGTGGCCTCAGAAATACTCTCAAAGGTTACGTAGAGCGGCTTTCTCACTTCAACCTATTGGACTTAAAAAAACGTAGGACTATAACTGATATAACGTGTCTTCATAAGCTTTTGCACAATCGACTAGACAGCCCAGCTAGTCTAGAAAAACTTAAATTTCGTGTGCCACCGTGACTAACGAGGAACTCCCAAACATTTTCGGTTGTCGCTTGCAATAACAACATCGGGTCGAATAGACCTCTTACCAGAATGTGTCGCGTCTTTGATAAATTGTGTAAAGGATTAGATATATTTTATGTTTCCATTAATTTAATAAAAGATTCGATCATACCTAGCCTATCTCCTACTTCTTAAGATTTCACTAACTGCCATCCTAATGTACTGTATTATATGATTATTATATTATAACATACTATTGTATTATATCATATTATGTATAATAAATATTATTATCCAATTAGTCATACTTCTATTTTGCTCTATCCAAATAACATTATTAACAACTTATTGAATTATTACTTTTCTTACCCTTATATTATTATTAGCTTATTATATTTTTTTCTACTATCAACGTGTTCATGTTATTTCTGTTAATTTGTAATGCAAGCATTGCAAACTATTCATAGGATAGTAAATTTGTTTCGTTTGAATATGTTTTTAAAATACTAGTATCATATATTTACTATCTGTAAGTTTGCTATAAAATAAAATAAATAAATAAATAATCTATTTTAAAAGTTATTTCAGCTGTTATGACGAGTTTAGTAGATATAGGTTGAGAGTGTACCTAAAATAACTATTTATTTATTTTATTCTCCTCCCTTTCAATTAATCAATGTCACACCAAGGTGACAAAAACTAGGGAGTGAGCGCAGGCCGATAATATTAATAAATCGATTTTAATTTTATCGATTTTTCTTCGACTTATATACATTATAAATCTTATATACTGTGAAAATAAAGATAGCTGAATCCAAGTTTATTTTCAAAAGTTCTTGATTAATAATAAATAGCTCTTTTTGTTTATTAAGAGTGAATAAGGATTTTTTATCGAATAAAAAGGATCGATGCGGGGATCAATATCTTATCTTACCTACAATAGGTAATCGATAATGAAAAATAATAGCACGCATTTAGAAAAAAGACATGCCTTTTCAGTTGCTTCATACGTGACAAATGGCGTACTACATTAGCCGGAAGTTTAAAAGTACTAATATTTACGTTTCTACTAATATTTATGGCCCTTTCTTATTTACGATTTCACCAAAACCCAACTGTCTCGTCTGGATGCACTGGTGACAGCTAGTTTAAAATCCTGGTTGTCCTTAGCCAAACCAGCTGACCCCTCGACTCTCTTCAGGTCCAAACACAATTCTGGGCTAGCTCTAAAACTGCCCTCAGCTCTATGCCAACTCCAGAATAACCAAAAATTCCAATGTATCCTAATGTTTTTATCTGCATTAGCATACATTGGTGAAGAAATCCCAAGGAATTTGTGTAAATTCCAAACCAACGATAGAACTGATAGACAACATGAAAGAAACAATAAAAATAAATTGATGAAAGTCAAAAATGAAATTTTGGTTACGATACTGAATGTGTATGATTACTGTGAAGAATAATGTCTTTAAGTCATGTTAAATCTTACGTGTTAATTTAAAGAAAATATTCATTTATGGGCAATTTTGTAGTTATTATTCTAAAACACGGCAATACAGATACCAAGAACACGGCAGCTTTAAATATTGTAATGGCAATGCTGCCACTGACTAATAACGACTGGACACACGCTGTTGAAAAGAAAGTTCTTCTCTGACTAATGCGTGCACAGAATGTGGACTAATGCGTGGCAATCTCTTGACTAAAATAATTTAATCATTAAAAAACCATTAGGCAGACAATTGTTGAAATATAATTTGCATCACGTACCTTTGCGAGAGCGGACACGTACCTTCAGGCCATGACAAACTCAAAAACTAAACATTGTCACAAGACTTCATTTCGAAAACGAGATGAGACTGAAGCATGAGACAGAAGCTGACCAAAAAGCAACCAGATTTTCCAGTTGTGCAAAGAAAAACGTGCACATTTATCTGATTTTCACCATCACTAGAACTGTATTTTGAGGGTAATAAATGTAAAAAAAACCTGATTTAATTTTTATTTATCATTCATGCAATAAGGGGTACGCGAGTTTGAGGTCTTTCTTGAAGTGGTACGTAGGAAAAAGTAATTGGGAACCACTGCTCTAAAGCGTATGGTTGACGGGACTGACGGGGTTTATCCATAAAAAAAAAGGTTTACAAATGAATAATATTTAATCCACTTCTCCAAAACAAAATATCAATCTCAAATTAATAATTATTGTACATATTAAACAGAAAAATACATCGTTAATTCTACATTTTTATAATAATAGATTACGTACACAGCGAAAAGTCAAAATTATTGATGCGACCGCAGCCACCTTCGTCTTCCACGACTCGCAAGAAAACCGCCATATCGTTGCAAATTTCTAAAGCCACGGCCATTATACAATTTGTAGAACTTAATGACTTTGTTTCTTAAATCTTACGAAAGAAAAACATACGTACATGGCTTATATCGTTATAAGTATAGAGTTTGTCAATAAGCGCGGGTCGACATTAACAGTTTGTTTGTTTGTTTTTATACTCTTTATTGTGAAATTTCACAGTGGGCGGGTTTATCATCATAAGACAATCTCTTCCAACCAACCATACTAAAAAGTGTTTATATATATGTGTGCGTGTAACATGTGTGTAAGTATATCTTGTTGATGCATTCGATCGACGGAATTGAAATGCGATTCTGTTAATTTTATCCCAACGGAAAATGGTAACCCAGCCGGGAATCGAACCCGGGACCTTACAAAGTAAGATCAGGCGACCTAACCACTATGCCACCGGGCCAAGTGTACAGTCTGTGGTGGCCATGTTGTTTTGGCGGCGTCTGTCGAATCTGTTGTTTTTTATTCAGTCACTGATACCAATTCACCATGGCAAGTTACACGATTGAGAAGCCCGTTAAAACTTTATCATCGAATATGAGTGTTCGTTAGTGCATGGTTATCTCTCGTGGAGGTGACGTGAATTGACGTGTCACAGGTCTGTGCCAATAAGGAGCAATCGACCGATCCCTCAAAGTCGACATAATCAAGGCCATCGCTCAAATTTAGCCGGATCTATGCGGCAGTCATTGAAAATTGGATGTCTTGGATCCGTGCCACCGTGCAAAGCCGCGGCGGACATTTTAACAATGTCATATTCCATACATAATGGAATACATGGGCCTTTCAAATAAAAAAAATAATTTCTTTAACCCTTCGAGTAGCGGCATAATTTCATGGCAGACCGCGGCAATTCAATGGAATTTCTTGCAATATCGCCGGGCTTGTCAAAAAGAACTATGGAACTACTATAGCAATCATAGTACGATCGCAAGCGCGCCGATTTGTTAACCCTTTGAGTAGCGGTATAATTTCATGGCAGACCGCGGCAATTTATTGGAATTTCTTGCAATATCGCCGCGCTCGACAAAAAGTACTATAATTATGGAACTGGAACTACTATAGCAATCAAAAACTGTGCAATGATCGCATTGAAATTTTGTATATTAAATTGGAATTGTATATTAAAATGGAATTTTACCAAAAATATCCGCAAAATGACGCGTGAAATTATTCTAGCGGCCGTCTTATGTATCTATGGTAATAATGAGATATTTGGTATGGATTTTAGAATGCGTTCGAATTAGAAAATAATATTACTGTGCGCTCCGGGAGCAAGCCGCCAATATTGGTCATTACGTAGTCAACGGTGTTCTGATGTGCAACCAAATTTGGTCGTTACGTCGCCGAAGGGTTAATACCTCACACACACACATAGTTTTATTGCGCAGACTGTTAACATCGACCCACCCTTATTGGAAAACCCCTTATAAACAGAGTAACCGAATAGCAACCGGATCATTTAGCATAACTGCTAATACGCGCTAATTCATTCATGAATTCGAATACGGTTGCTACTCGCCTCGCCGCTATCGCCCGACCATACAGACGAGTAACTATATTATACAAAATGATTTTTTTGGTACCTTTATTATTAAATGTGCTTGTAAACTTTACATAATATTTAAAAAAAACCTTAAAACTAATATAATCGGTCACGCACTAGTTTGGTAGGAACGTTCTGAGTCAAAATATAGGAGTTAACTATGGCAGCTTGGAGTTTTATAGTCTTTTAGGATTATTAGTGGTGTAAAATCTGGGACGTAAAATGAAAAGTAATGGGATCAGTAAGGTGTTTCGTTTCTCACACGACGAGTTTTCAATTTAGACAAAACCAGCCAAATTCGGGAAGATTAATTGAGGACCGTTTTCTCATAGTCATCAGGATTATTTTCAAAAATGAATTTCTAATGATTGTAATTCTTTCAAAGCCGGAGACGTCAGTGAAAAGAAATTTCTAGAAAACGATATTAAAACCTTTTTTTAGCAGACGCAAAATGTGTTTTTTTTTATTCAAAGTGATACATTGGGCCCGATTGCGTTTCTTTGTCAACTAAAACTAAAATTAGTCCGAGCGAACGAGACAGAGCAATACGTTAGAGCGGAGTATGAAACGAACAATCGTCTTGATACTACCTGCCGAACTTATACTCGTCCGAATAACCTTGGTGAACAGTTTTAATGCGAAAAAGTGACAACCGGTCATCTCACACACCGCTCTACCGTATTGCCCTGTCTCGTTCACACAAGACTAATTTCCGATTTTAGTTCACGAAGAAACGCAATCGAGCCCATTATCCATATATTGTGAGATTTTTTATGACATTAGCGAATACGTTAATAGACATTTTATAAGAAAAAAAATAAAGAGGCCCTACGATGATACTGAAGTCAATTGTCTTGTATGAGTCGAGGAACCATTTATTATAAAATTGTTAATGTTGAAATTACTATGTAAGTTGCGTTTTATTGTAAAATCCTAGCTGCCAAATCGTAGTATGGCATTGAACAACCTGATACGCTTTATAATAAATGGTTTCGGTATCCCCGTGTGAGAATGGTCTAAATATCTACTACAATGACAGAATGCAGGCAAACATAACAGTAAAACAATTCCATCTCAAATCATCTTCGGGAGTAATCTTAAAAATATTTCATATTTCACGATAATGTTAAGAGTGACAACTCGATATTTGGCAGACGCTGCGAACACGACACTTGAGTTATTTTACTGTTCATTTACCTATACATTTCAAATGGTTCAGTCGCATTACGCAGATAATAGATGAAATATTACTAAAGTGAATCAAATATAAACTTGACCCGATGACAAAAATATCGTCAAGATTTGCGATAAATTCAGTATGAATTACCGGTAACATCGGGTAGATGCCGCGCGTGTGACTTTAAATCTGAGACCAGGCTGCAGGTCGGAGAAGTCCGCCCAAACGTGGGCTGTGGGAGTGAGGTCGGCCTGCTCGAGCTGATGGGCCGTTGGAGTTGGCCACGAAGACCCATTTGTTCAGGGTCGGTCACACTAACGGGTCAACCCATCCGGCGGCCTCCACGCAGAAGGGAAAGCCCCAGGGTAGGACGCTGGCCTGCGGGCCAGTCTCCTCTAGGAGTGAACTTTCGGGCGCTTCTTGACGGTTTGGGCACCGTGCGGCGTCAGCCAATCGATTGTACACGCCGACTAACAGCCGTGGGAGTTTGGGAACAGTAATGTTTCCTATAGAGCGGGGGTGGTTGTTAACCTTACGGCAACTGCTCTTGAAACGACCATTCAGCCACCCGATCACGGGTGAATAAACCAGGCAAAAATAGATTCGGTTGACACTGAATCACCGCTTCATATGGAAGAGGACAGCGCGAGCAACCTCGATTCTATACCGGTCAGGAGGTAGGAGATATCCTTAAGGTTAATTCCAGATGGAGATATCATTCCAAACTGGTAGTCGGGGGGCGAGGCTGCCCACTGGTTACCTTTCCCGGTGCCTCTCTGACGGGCAGGTGGCGTAGCTAGACTGTGGATTGTTTTTCGTCCCAAGTCTTCTGCCCTCACCTCACGGGAGACAGAACGATCAATATCTATAAAACTTCCTGAGGTGACAGGTTCGCCCGTTGTAGTTGACAGCTCTAGTTGCTTGGTTCACTTCTCAGTGCCTCGCAGTAAGTTGTTGGACTCACACGGGCTCATCGGTGGAGCTAGGCAGTGGGTTGTCCTTGTCCGCTCTTTTCTCATTTACTCTATAGGAGGTAAAATAACCCGATGTTGTCAAAACTCCTTGGGGTAAAGGATTCGTCCGTTGTGTTGACACCACCAGATGTTTATCCATCACAAAAACAACTAAATGATTAAAAAAATTTTTCCCCCACTCGGAGGGTGCTCTCTACGAACTAGATACTGCTTAAGACTTTCCACAGCCCTGCGATGGTCTGAAGTGCATTAATTATGGTAACTATAGGTCAGGAGTCTTAATCTTTATGAGAGTAAGTTACAACAGTCCTAACGAAAAACTAAACATGGGTTATCTCGTTTATATTTGGTACTGCTTAAGACTTTCTATAGCCCTGCGATGGTCTGAAGTGGATTAATTGCGGAAGCTGTAGGTCGGGGAGTCTTGATCTTTATGCGAGTAAGTAACAAGTCTTAACGAAGGACTAAACACAGGTTATCGGGTCTATATTTGATTCACTGTCATATATTATCACCGCATTTAAATTATTCAAGGTTTGGAGAGTTCTTAAGGGAAAATTGATATTTAAAAAAAAAAGGATCGGGATGAAATCAGTGCAAAATTCTTCGATTATGTCACTTTTTAAACAACTAATTACAAAACAAGTCCTCTATGACAACAGAAATTTTCCTAAAACTAACTCGCTTACGCGAGAAAATCATTCCAATCCGGATATGTCGTAAAATATACCATTCGCTAACGACGCATTAATTTCTAGCGCCCGGTTTTGAACCGCACTCCGTTCAGCATTACAATAAAGAGAATACGTTTGCAGCATATTTTGCTAGTTGCTAGCCAAACGAAACAAATCATGAATCGATTTTCAAAAGAAACATCATAGTCTGCCCTTCCTTTTTTCTCCTTTCTAATGAAGGGAGAAAAAACATGTGACGGGAAACATAATCAAGGTCCACGCGTTGTCGGTGAACTTTAGACAGTAAACGACTTCTTTATTCGTTCGATTTTGACAGAGAAATCCAGCATTCGTTAAATTCTCTTTATTCTATTGCCGACCGTTGTAAACACGCATCTCAATTAAATTTTTCATAAAATTTCGAGCACCAATCCTGGAAGCCAAACGTTACACACATGATTTATCACTCTCTCTCAAAACCGGTCATACCGCACATTCTCCAAAACATTAATAATTTAAAACAAAAGTCTTAGGCCAGTCACTAGGGAGTTTTAACAGAGGAAAAAATGTCAGCGAAAATTTTATAATTACTCATTTCTTATTCATTTATTGAAAAATTACTTAAGTTGATTAAATTCTGTCTTTTACTTATGATCTGTACTTTCAGAGTAATAGCCAGGCAATTCTAGATGTTATCGTATGGCAAATTTAGTGCTCAATCCCTTGCTATTGTGAAAATAGCTAATACCAATCAAAAGACATTCCAGATACTATCGCCTTAGCTCGTTCTACGAGGTATTACTGGTTACTATGACTTTTAGCCAGTCTAGCCTGGATAACGGCGGTTGCAACATTGCAGAAACGTCGGATGTTGTAAATTCGACGGTACCGCTGAATCACGCGGTAAAATCGTTTTGATCTTATTTGTTAATGGGCCCTTGCTGGGTTGGCCACGAAGACCCATTCTGTTCAAGGTTGGTCCCACTCACAGGTCAACACCCATCCGACGGCCTCCACGCATGCAGTGCGAGCCTGGGTAGGACTCTGGCCTTAGGGCTAGTTTCCTCTAGGAATCAACCTTTTGGCGTTAATAAAGACAGAAAACCGTAAGACCTTACTCAATTCTATTATGAAATTGTAACATTTTTGCTGATATCTTTTTTGACTTTAGTGCCTGGCCTATCTAGGCTATATAACGCACGGTGAGCTATCGCTTAGGACATGGAGCTGCACGCCAGCTGGGGCGAGCCCATCTGCGTGAGGACGCGGTCCAGCCACTGCAGAGGTCCGTTCAGGTGCAGCTCTATCCAGCAAGGGGTAGAGGTCACGGTCTGCCGCCTGTAACGAAACAACTTAAACTTTATTTCAAGATAAATCTTTTAATCTTTCTACAAATGATATTTAGAATGATTTAATTTTGTATAAAGAATATATATATATATATATATATATATATATATATATATATATATATATATATATATATATATATACATATATATATATATATATATATATATATATATATATATATATATATATATATATATATATATATATATATATATATATATATATGACTACTATTATCATTATTATTATTATATCACACATCCGGTAGAACAAAGTCACAAATGTCAAAATGTCCAAGTGACTTATGTGACTTATGAATTCCAAAGTTTCAAAATCAATTACACGTGCGGTAACACAAAGACACTTTACTAGTTTTAATAGATTTCGCTAGATGACGTGAGTGACATAGCACTATGCGAAAAAAGGACGGGTTTCCGGTGCAAAATCATCCAATTGGTCAGTTGCGCGGGCAGTGAGTGTCAATATCCAAGATATACAATTGAAACCTGCGTATAATACTAAAATTACCATCGCAGGACAAAAGAAAAATGACTTGACAACATTGATTCGTGACAACATTGTGCCCAAGCAATAATGCTTATTTTTATAATTCACTGTTTTGATCTCAATACCAAAAAAATGTTTAGATAGTATTTTAGAATTTTTATTTTGAATGGAATTTCCAGTTCCTACTTTTATAAGTGAAGACAAAAAAAATGTAGAATAAAGAAAAGCTTACTTTTTGATTGTTACTATACCTTACTTACTTTATGATAAATGTTTTTGCAACTAGTTTTATTATAAGAAGAATAACTTACATTATTCACACACACTCACACACACACACACTCCAATACACACACACACATACACTTTTGCTACCTTTTATGATGGATGTCAACTTTTAGTTTCTCCTGTTTTTTTAATTGTTATACTTACCTTTAATATAAGATTTAAGTTCCTATTGTGAATAAAACTATGATTACTTGTGTCCTATGATTACATTCAGAAGATGTAAACTATGTAAACTATGATTACATTCAGAAGATGTTTAGACTGATTTGTTATTCGTCAATGTGAATAAATATTCATTAAAATATAAAATGTCACAACTAAATTAACCCCTTGAGCAGCAAACGGGACAATTGTCCCACAGGTGAAATTACCGTAGAGCGGCAAAGGGGACATCTGTCCCAGCCGAGATCGGCGCCGATGTTTTCCAATTATTTACCCTTGATACCTCACATAAATCATACGGCCTGTGGTATGTGCGAAAAGAGGAGAAGATTCTCTGTCGTTAACTAGTTGGTTCATTATTTTTCATACAGTCGCCATTTTTTATCTATGATTGAACCAAACCAAACCAAAAACTTCAATATTCATGTTGATTTTCAACACTGAATATTTTTTTTATTTTTGTATGGGTATAAGTAAAACGAAGTCATAGGTTGAATGAAGCATATTATAATTATTATAAAAGTATTCACAATTTCTTGCATAGGGTGATTTATTTCCAGAAAAAACATAGAAATGTTGGACAAGGCAGTTTTTTTCTGTACCACAACTTTGACAGATAATTCTGAATAATGCTTATTGCTTTACAAAACGACGTTACACGTATCTAATAGCAAATTTCAACAGGAACATAAAACAGGTCTTCTTTATAAGATCCGTATAGTAGGGTCGGAGTAATCGTCGTTTTCCTGAAACGCTATATTTTTGTTGTGATGTAATCTTCTTCTTCGCGTTCTCTAAGGGAAACGACAATTCAAACGTCAGCGCTCGAGGGGTTAAGTAATAAACTTTAGTGCAACACAATTGTAGGATGTCAATGCTTTAAATGCATTTTTATTAAAGAATCAATATTTCAATTTTAGTTTTTTTTGATTACGTATAATACAAAAGTATATCCTGCAATTCCAAAGATCCGGCAATATCGAAGCACGTAATAAGTGGCTGTAGTGATTCAAATGAACTACAAGCCCGCGTAGACTTCCACAAAAGGTTCCTTACTGGAATCAGCCAGAATGGCACTGGTCTGGGGTATGGCAGTACAACCACGAGCGACGTGGACTTGAAGAAGTCTCTTTTGCGGGGAGATTACGACAGCAAGAGTATGGCTCATGCTATTGGCCTTCAATGCCAGAATGATTGGACAACAATTGGTGACTTTTGCATTCCGCCTCCAATGCACTGGAAGGTAATGCTCTATGACTGGACGCCAGAGATGCTGAAATTTTATTTGAATGCCTTTCAGCATACACTTCCAGACCCCAGTAACCTCGCTCGTTGGAGCTTTGCCGAGGATAGTTCTTGTCCCCTCTGTAGCAATACCCCTTGCACAGCTAGACACATTCTAGCTGGCTGCAAGGTGGCCTTAGATCAAGGACGGTACACTTACCGCCATGACAAAGTTCTCGCTGTTATTCGCGAGGTAATTAGTCTCTCAGTGGCTCGTGCCAACAAGGGTTTGACAGTATCCTCCAAACCCCCAATACAGTTTGTGCGGGATGGCTCTAAAGGCAAAAAACATTTAACTACAAAACCTTTCTCAATAATCGAGAAAGCTACAGATTGGATTCTGGAGGTTGATTCGGTCTCTAAGCACTATAAATTCCCTGAAAGTCTCGGATGCACAGCCCTCCGTCCAGATATAACTCTTTACTCTCTATCTCGGAAGGTGGCTCTTATTGTAGAATTAACTGTTCCATGGGAATCAAATATCCCAAAAGACCACGAGTACAAATTAAATAAATACCATGATCTTGCAAATGCCGTAACCCGGAACGGCTTCACTGTTCACCTTCACGCGGTGGAAGTTGGCGCTCGTGGCCTGCCAGCTAAATCTCTATTTCACCTCTTTAAAGATCTTGGCCTTTCCAGAAAAATAATCAACTCTTTCTTAGAAAAATTATCTAAAACTGCGATTTGCGCATCTCAAATTCTATGGCTTCGAAGGGGGAGTGAATGGGTGGCAAGGTGAACGCTCACATGTGGCAAGACAGCTGTCCTAAACCTACCACAGCCGGTTCGTAAGTCCGGAATCCACTGCTCACCCCCCAGAAGTGTAAAAAAAATAGTATTATGATGGGCCCGACTCCGGTCGGTGAATTCCATGGCAGCTCCGTTTGTATTTATATATATTTAAATAACGTATAGTCCTCATAATAAAACAATGATTTAAAGTCAAAATCTTGGTTCCAAATAATAGCATCACTTTAATTTGCGCTCCTGTAAATTTTTAAAAATGTATGTTCTGACTTTGTTCTACCGGATGTGCGATATGTTTAACAGACAGGCAGCTTAAACAGATGGGCCTGTATGGAAATATCAGTTAGCAACGTTTAACCCGCTCGCTACGTAACATCCATTTCGGGACATTTATGTCGGCCGCCTAAACTCCGTAACGTCCGCTACCGGACCAAGCGCTCGCCGCTGCGAAAAATGCAATTTACGATTCGAAACGTCGTACTATATGCTTTCTGAGGGCGCAACGATATGGCCAAAATATCTTTAATTCAAGATTTCCGTGTGGCAATATCGAACAACGATTTAAAAAGTGAGCATAGACGTCAAACGCCCAGTCTCCGCCGTCGTCCGTCGGCAAATCGCACGGCCGCGTACGGCTCCGCGAAATTGGTGATAAAAGTGTGTGTGTGCAGTGTTTGAGTGTTTGTTACTGGAGAACAGTGAGTAATTTGCATTTTAAGTAGTTTCTGAATGAGTATTAGTCATTTGAGATAGTCCATTTGCTGTTTTTCACGAATTTTTAAAGAAAACACTTCGGCGACAACAAACGGCTCGCGAAAAAATGGTTGTTATTATTTTGTAATGTTTATGAAATATCCCGATATATTGCGAAATATGACGTAATGTCGCTTTAATTTACTAACAAAATAAGTATTGCTTCATTTACATCCTAAGTTATCACATAATTAGGCGTATTTTGAACATTATATCTTGTTTTGTAATATGAATCGCGCAAAGAAACTTGTTTTGATAATTACTATGAGAGAATAAAGTGCGATTTTCCATAGTTTTTCGATGAAATGTGACTCTTTGGAGTATAGTAATTAGTTATTAGACATATAATAAGTCTATGATAAGACAATATAATTGAAAAAATCTAACGAATTTTATATTATGAGCATTCAAAGTTTATTATTAAGTTCGGACGCGGAAACTCTCAAAACTTTAGATTTTTCTATAATATCAGACAAAGCTCAAAGTTCTGGTGTGATTTCTAAGAAGTGTGATGTAGTAATAAAGTTATTTTGAAAGAATTTCATATAAAAAAATACCATAAGTAGTCACAAATTAAAAATTTTTTTTTTTTTTTTTACGAGAATACATAAAATTTTTCTTGGCTGAATAAATAAATATTTTTGTATGCAAATAAGTAAAACAAAAAAAAGAAGTGTGGCACTCGGGGACTGCCGTGGTAAAGCTATTGCATAGCATTTTTAACAACTTATGCAATTATAATTATTTATTTATTTATTTATTTTATTTTATTTTTTATGATATCAGATAACTGCGCTCTATCGGAAAACGTTGAAATTATTCCGTATCATTTGCGGCTGCGGAAGCAAATGATTCGGAATAATTTAAACGTCTTCCGATAGAGCGCCGCGCACGATTTTTTTATTCGATAAAGCAAAAAAAAAGGAGTATTCGAAAAAAATCGTAGATAAAAAGATAGATAATTAAATTATCTTTAAAATGGTGCAGGTTTCATAGTAATACGCCAGATAGTATTTGCGTAGTAGTCGTTTTTGTGTTCGGTTAGACCTAATTTCACAAATTTATTACACTATGTAATATAAACAAAATCTAAAATATTCAAAGCTAAGAATATTAGGAAAATGTTCTTGTCATATATTTATCTCGAATCGTAAGCAGTACTCGTTTAGACGTAATTATCAGTTTAAAATCATTAATTTTCGTTAAGAAATTGGTTCATTCGGTCGCCGCGCTGGCCTCTAGGCCCGCGATAAAAGTGCAATAGCTTAAAAATATCGTTTTGGTAAAGCATTTAATAAAGAACATAACTGTATTTACAATTTTTGCATATTTTACGTATTTTGTGACAAAAAAATCGAAATGATTTTATAGGCGAGTTTTTTCAGTTTGACAATTTTGTAATATTTATTCATTATTATCTTAATTGTTTTACGAGATAAGGTTATAATGTTTTATATGTCAAATTTCAATGCGATCATTTTTCTCTTTACCTTTTTTTAATCCGTTTAGTGGTTTATAAGTTATGATCGTTTTTCTCAAGGCCGTTGACTCGCGTCGATTTTACGCCCGAATATGTCGCGCGCAAAAGTGATAGGTGAATTTTTACTTCGCGAGAGGAGGGGTTAAAATAATATTAAATAACGATGTATACATTCTTAGTACCAAAACAAATGCACTCTCACATGGGAAATGACAATTATAGTTTCTAGCATTTTATTGACGTATATTGAATTATTTCACACAGTATTTATTTTTCAGTATTCGTATTGACGTCGAAATATGTATGACATTAAAATATTCTTACGAATAAACAGTATAAAAGAGCGCAATTTGATTAATTAATTCATACTATTAAAATGGCTCAAATATTCATACTGGGTGTTATTACTGCACGGGCTTTTTTCTCTGTGGGTGAATCAGTACAACAAAGTAAGCAACTTCTAATTTTAAAAAATTAAAAAAACTGAAAAAAAAAATAAAATTGAATAAAAATATATTTTTTGAAAATTTGTTTTTTTGTTTTATGATTAAATAGTATGAAAAGCTGTGATCACGATGCGCTATCTATCGGTTGGTAAAATGTCGCTGATATTGTTTATTTACGACTTTTTACCTACCGCTAGATGGCGCAGCGCGCTCAAACGCTTGTCAAATCTTTATTCAACAGTCAACTTCTTCAAAAATTTCAAATAAAAAAAAAGAACAAAAAATATATTAAAAAAAAAAAATTTTTTTTTTGGTTTTTTCCAAAAAAAATTATCAAAAGTTGCTTACCACGTTGTACTGATTCACCCACAGAAAAAAAAACCCGTGCAGTAATAACAACCTGTATGTATTTTCCTCTGTATATCCTATAACCTAGAAGTTATATATATAAAAAAAAAGAATTTATTTTATGGACGCCACCGCTCTTTTATAGACAAAGACGGAAACAATTTTTTTTTTTCAATTTATACCCAAAAAAAATTTATACCAGATACCCTAAAAAAAAACCAATCTCAGAGTGTGAGTTAAGTTTGTTTGCCTTGGATTTGGCCCACAGAAAAACCTTTTCATTCAGACGCACAAAAGAAAAAAGAAAACACGCTGTTATCACGATAACACGATAAAAGATAACATGTATGTTAACCCTTCGAGTAGCGGCATAATTTCATGGAAGACCGCGACAATTTATTGAAATTTCTTGCAATATTGCTGCGCTCGACAAAAAGTCCTATAACTATGGAACTACTATAGCAATCATAAAAAGAATAACTGTGCAATGATGGCATTAACATTTCGTATATAGAATATTGAAATCTCATTTTGTAAAACAATTAGATAATTATGAATAAATATGAGAAAGTCGAAAAAGAGAAAAAAACTCGGCATTTCTAACTTGTAGTTGTCTTACGGAAAAATATGGAACTTTACTTAGAAATTGTAAATACTGTCGAGATCTTTATTAGATTCTCTACCACAGGTAATATTTCGCTTTTCTTATTTACATACAAAAATATTTAGATATTAGCTCATAGAACCAATAAAATAATTGATGACCTCGAAAAAAAAATATATGATGATTGACAATGGAATTTTACCAGAAATATCAGCGAAATGACGTGCGAAATTATTCTAGCGGCTGTCTATGTATCTATGGTAAAAATGAGATATTTGGTATGGATTTCAGGATGCGTTTGAATTAGAAAATAATATTACTGTGCGCTTGGGAGCAAGCCGCCAATATTGGTCGTTACGTAGTCAACGGTGTTCTGATGTGCAACCAAATTTGGTCGTTAGGTAGCCGAAGGGTTAAAGTTCGCATTTAATTTAGCCTAAAATGCCCAACAATTGAGGGTTATTTCCTGTGAAATTGAAAGGTGAGGTTAAATCCTCACATTCTGTGACAATTTACGTCACCTTAGCAGCAATTACGTAAAAAAATCGAGGTGCCCCCCGGCTGTGTGCAAGGAAAAAAAAATTCTTTAAAATTGCGCCGATCCTACATGAAAAGCAACCCGAATTGAAAGAAAAATGCTCACCAGATTAACCACAAACACTTCACATTAAAAATTAAACACAACCCAGAAAAAATTACTACATCACGGCAGATTACGGTGGTTTTTGAGCCTCGAGTCGGATTTTCCACGACCGTGATCTCGCTGAATCGTAAAAGATCGAGTTTGATGCGCTGGCCGCCTATAGCGACGTTCAGAAAAAAAAAATCAAAACAAAACTGCCGTCTCGACCAATCACATGACAGCTCGGTGCAACCCTATCTGTCAAAACCGACAGGGAGTTAATGGGCTCTTGCTGAGTTGGCCACGAAGACCCATTCTGTTCAGGGTTGGTCACACTCACGGGCCAACACCTATCAGACGGCCTCCACGCATGAAGTGCGAGCCTGGGTAGGACTCTGGCCTTATGGTTAGTTTCCCCTGGGAGGCGCAACGTGTGGCATAAGCCAATCGATTGCGCACTCTGACTAACAGTTGGGGGAGTCTGGAAGCAGTACTGTTTCCTATAGAGCGGGGGTGGTTGCGGACCTTACGACGACTGCTCTTGAAACGACCATCGGCTACCCGATCCTGGGTGAACATGCCGTAGTCCGCGATAGATTCGGTATACACCGTTTCACCACTTCGTAATGGAGAGGACCGCGCAAGCGACCTCGAACTCGTAACCAATCGAGAGATTGGAGTAATCTGGTCGCAATTGGAAGTAAGGGCGTGAGTGTAAGCCCGCTGGGTAACACTCGCGGTTAAGGCGTTGGCCTCTTACGGGTTTGTGGCGGAGCCGGACGGCGGACTGTTTTGTCCAAGTCTTCTGCGCTCACTCCAGGGAGATTGAACGAATAATCGTTAAAACAGGTGACGGGCTCGCCCGCTGTAGTCGACAACCCTAGTTGTCAAAATCGACATTTACGAAAGTTCGCAAACATGGTTTATTTAATTATCAAAATATGGGAGGAACGCACGAAAACAGCGAAAAACCACCAGGAAACATTAAAAAAAACACGGGGAAATCATTAAAACAGGTTTGGGGAACATACCGGCACACAGGAGCGAAAACAAAACGATGAACTATGCGGTTTTTGTTACAATCCTCGAGGTACAAGGACAGCATAAAATAAGGACTCTGGATTTGTGAGCCGAGAATTACGTCCACGGCCAGATATGAGACTTCCCCGCACCCTGACAGGAAAGACACGAGATTGAGATTATGAGGACGATAGCCCGGGGTGAATTTCGAAACACAGCACATTGCGATGGGTTAAAATAATAGCTTCTTTCGTTTTCGATAACGCGCACCGAGGAGGCGGTAGTAGAAGCGGGGAGAAAGGCGCGCGCGCGATGCACCGATCGATAAGGAATGAAATTCATCGAGTATAAATGTCGCATAATATTCGACGTATTAAACAATTTCGTAGCGAACTTGAACAAATGTAATTGCGAGTTTTCTATGAAACGGGTTGCGATACGCGGATTCGCCGACGAAAGGAAAGAAAGAACGGGGAAGGCTTCTCACCTGTACTCGGCCCCCCAGCCCTTGACGAAGGACATGCGGATGGTGCACATGCGGGTGAGCTGGTAGACGGCCTCGAAGCCCTGGCAGACGGACTGCGAGAGCAGCGAGGCGAACTCCTGGTTGTTGAAGATCTTGAGGTTGCAGGCGGGCGGGATCTTGCAGACCGTGGCCGGGTGCCAGCCGTAGCGCTGGTTGCAGTTGGGCGACTGCACGAACACGGCCGAGTCGGACAGGCACTCGGCGAACACCTCCCCGCCGATGTAGTACAGGCGCACGCCCTTGCCGATGTGGCGCCGCGTCTGCTCCACCACCTCGTTGCGGTTCACGTTCGACAGCAGGCCCAGGCAGAACCTGCAGTGGCAATCCTCTAAGTCTACATTTTACATCTAAATTGGGGGATCGCTCGTACCCATAAACGTACAGTTAAATATTCATTCATCACAGTTAAATATTCATAAACATAGTCTAATTCGGGTCCCGCACGTTAAATACGCGAACCTCCTAACTGTAGGACGACATTCGCAAACGAATATGCGAAATTTTGGCTGCATTCGTCATATTCCCGAACCGCGTCGGTTTTTCGACGCACATCAAAGCGCGCGTAGTCTCCCATACATTCGCGCGTCAGTTGCGCACGCGATTGCGTACATAACGCAATGGCAGTCGCGCTCGCCGCATACGTATAAACGATCATCGGGGCGAAACGACTGGATTTTGGATTGGAATAGAGCGAACCTACCGTAGAGAATCCTAAAAAGAAATCTCATATATTGCAAGCGAGACTGAGGAATCAAGCATGGACCAACACTATCGACTGAGGTGCCAAAAAGGCCAACCAGCCTTTTCCGGTGGTTGACAGATAGAAGGGATCGCAAATGGGTTAGCGAATGAGTATACGAATAACATTGCATATTCGCTAAGTATGCGAATAAACACTGCGTATTCGCTGATGACCCTTCATAACAATAAATTGATCTCTCGCTTGTTTCTTGTGGCACGGACGCTAGTATTTAGCGAATGGGCCGTAAACTCATCAGAACCGTATAAATCCTCTGAAAAAGATGGAAGTATTACCGGCCTAACTATAGCAAGGGCTAGACTATATCCTACGAATCACAGATTTACCGTCGGAAGGATATATACCACAAGCATGGACCAACACTATCGACTGAGGTGCCAAAAAGGCCAACCAGCCTTTTCCGGTGGTTGACAGATCCGTACGTAGCCGTTTTGGCTGGCCTCTATATATACAAAAGCTCAACTGACCCGTCTAGATGCACTGGTGACAGCTAGTTTGAAATCCTAATTGTCCTTAGCCAAAACAGCTGACCCTACGTCTCTCTTCAGGTCCAAACACAATTTTGGGCCAGAGGTAAAACTGCCCTCTCTACTCTACGCCAACTCCAGAATAACCAAAAATTTGTTTCTGTGCAGTTCCAAAGATCCGGCAATATCGAAGCACGTAAGGATTCAAATGATCTACAAGCCTGCGTAGACTTCCACAAAAAGTTCCTTACTGGAATTAGCCAGAATGGCACTAGTCTGGGGTAAGGCAGTACAACCATGAATGAGCGATGTGGACTCGAAGTAGTCTCTCTTGCGGGGAGATTACGACAGCAACAGTATGGCTCATGCTATTGGCCTTCAATTTCAGAATGATTGAACGACAATTGAGGACTTTTGCATTCCGCATCCAATGTACTGGAAGGTAATGCTCTATGACTGGACGGCAGAGATGCTGAAATTTTATTTGAATGCTGTTCAGCATACAGTTTCAGACCCCAGTAGCCTCGCTCGTCGGAACTATGCTGAGGATAGTTCATGTCCCCTTTGTAGAAATACCCCTTGCACAGCTAGACATATTCTAGCTGGCTACGAGGTGGCCTTAGATCGAGGACGGTACACTTACCACCATGACAAAGTCCTCGCTGTTATTTGCGAGGTAATTAGCCTCTCAGTAGCTCGTTCCAACGAGGGTTTTACGTTACCCTCCAAACCCCTAATACAGTTTGTGCAGGATGGCTCTAAAGGCAAAAAACATTTAACTATCTCAAAACCTTTCTCAATAATCGAGAAAGCTTCAGATTGAATTCCCCGAAAGTCTCGGATGCACAACCCTCCATCCGGATATAACTCTTTACTCTCTATCTCGGAAGGTGACCACGAATACAAATAAATAAATACCACGATCTCGCAGAATGCCTTCGCGCGGTGGAAGTTGGCGCTCGCGGTCTTTCAGCGAAATCTCCGTTTCACCTCTTTAAATATCTCGGTCTTCCGAGAAAAATATTCAACTCTTTCCTAGAAAAATTATCTAAAAATGCGATTTCCGCATCTCAAATTATATGGCTTCGAAGGGGGAGCGAATGGATCATAAGGTGATTCGCTCACACGTGGTAATTCAGCTGTCCTAAAGCTATTACAGGCAAAGCTAAACCTTACCCCCAGAAGTGTTATAATAGTATATTACGATGGAGCTGAGTCCGGTCTTAGAAGCGTACGAACCTCTCGCTGTTGCTGGGGTCGGTGAAGCCGTCCACCGTGATGGAGGGCTGGCTGGCGTGGAAGGTCTCGCCCACGCGCGTGTTGAGCTCGTAGTAGGAGATGGAGCACCAGAAGGCGGGCTCGTGGTACAGCACCGGCGCCACCTCCACCGCGCCCAGCCCCGAGGGCGAAGGCGACAGCCGGCTCATATCTACGAACAGACCTTCCATAACATTATTCCCCACTTCCATTTATACCAATGGCCACGTTGCCGGCGCTGCAAGAGAAAGTGAAAAGTGACAGTGCAACCGGACAGCGGCGGGTGCGGAAATTTGCTAATTTGCTAGGAGCGGGAGAGCGCTATAGAGAAGGTGAACGAAAATTTGGATTTTTCTTATTCAGTTGGCCCGATTGTGTTTCTTCGTGAACTAAAATCGGTATTAGTTCATTTGAGTGAAACGAGCCAATACCAGCGCAATATAAAATGAATCATTTACCACGTTTCCAGCATAAAATACCTTATGAAGAGAAAACTTCTTATGAAGAGATGGTGTTTAACCCCTCAGGCCCCGATTGGCCGATATCGGCCCCGAAACGATTCAGCGTGAGCCCCGTTTTAATTTTATTTTAATTTAATTTGTTTTATTTTATTATGTTTCATTATGTTAATGTTTCATTTTAATTATGGGTACAGTGGTTTGGCAGTAATTGATGTTTTGGTGAGACAGTGTCGTAATTAATTTTTTTTACTAATTTTTACTATTTTTTTTTGGGACAGCAACTTGTCAATCGGCCGAGGGGCCGAGGCCTGAAGGGTTAACCCCTCAAATGTGTAGCGTCCCTAGCGGGACGCAGGCTTACCTACCGCAAACTTTGTAACGTCCCTTACACGACGCGGCGCTCGCCGCTGCGAAAAATGCCATTTAAAAATCGAAATGCGGTTCAATGCGCTTCTGATGGCCATACATTGTGGCAAATACCCCTCGATATTGAAATTTTTCAACAGCCGATCGCGGCGGCTAATAATTATTTTACTAAAAATGAGTCACGCCGCCGCGGCTGTCAGTTCGGTTCGTTCGTGTTCAGTGCCACGAGTTTGTGACAAAAATTGTGATTTTCAAGTGTTTCAGTGCGATTTTCTGCAGAAACGTGAGTAATTTGCATTCTAAAAGAGTTTATGAATGAGCATTAGTGATTTAAGATAGTCCATTTGCTTTTTTTAACGTATTTTTAAGCAAAATGCTTCACCCAAACATATGCGTGGCAAAAAATGGCCGTAATTTTTTGTTGTAATTTTTATGAAACCGTGAAAATATCGCAAAATATGACCTAATCTTGGTTTAATTCGCTAATAAAATAGTTATTATTTCATTTAAATCGTAAATAATCACAGAATTAGCTGTATTTTGAACATTATAAGTTGTTTCGTAATATGAGTCGCGCAAAGAAATTTGTTTTGATAATTACCATGAGAGAATTACCATATTTTGAGTGTGCTTTTCTATAGTTTTTCTATGAAATGTGACTCTTTGGAATATAATAATACGTTATTGGTCATATAATAAGCATATAATGAGACAATATATTTGAAAAACCTAAAACCACTTTTGTATTATGAGCCTTCAAAGTTTCCGTCAAAGTTATCAAGTTTCCACAGCTAACTCTCAAAAGTTTAGATTTTTCTGTAATATCAGACAAAGCTGAAAGTTCTGGTGTGATTTTTCTAAAAAGTGTGATGTAGTGGTAAAGTTATTATGAAAGAATTTCAAATAAAAAAAGACCCAAGTAGTCACAAATATATATATATATATATTTTTTTTTTACGAGAATACATCAATTTTTTCTTGGTTATTATGACTGAATAACTAAATATTTTTGTATGCAAATAAGTAAAACAAAATAATAGTTTTGGTAAAGCCAAATTTATTAAATATAAAGAACATAAGTTTATTTACAATTTTTGCATAGAGTTTTGTATTTTGTGATAAATGATTCGAAATGATTGAATAGGCGAGTTTTTTCAGTTCGCCAACTTTGTAATATTTATTCATTATTATCTTAATTGTTTTACGAGATAAGGTGATAATGTTTTATATTTCAAATTTCAATGCGATCATTTTACAGTTCTTCTTTTTATGATCCGTATAGTGGTTTATAACTTAAGGTAGTTTTTCTCAAGGCCGTCGATTCGCGCCGATTTCACGAGCGACGTTTCGCGTGCGAAAAGGTACAGGCTAGTTTTTACTTCGCGAGGTGAGGGGTTTATTTATCATACAATCTTATTCTATCCAATGATTGTATTTTATGTAATAAGCTTGGTATTTTTTTCTAAAAAACATCTAACTGCCTACAATGATTTCAATTCTTTTATTTAAACTTACGACCTGCAATCCTTTTCCTTCGCAAAAAAAATAGAACTCATTTTTCCACAAAATTGTCGAAATCGAGTAGATTGGCTCGGTGGGCTTGCAACCATCTTTGACATTGATTTTGTTGCTTCAAAATTGGGATTTCACCAATTAGTATTTTTTTATTGCCTTATCATACCAAGGTACTTGTCATTTTCGAAGTGGAGGTTTTTTAGGCAACGATTTTTGCAAAACGGCTACTTTATGCTATATTTTCTGGTGACATCGGCGACTATTCATGAGCAACACTTGGCAACACTGATAGCGCTTGCTTGCAAGTCAATAAGTGAAAAAATAATTTTATATCCAGTTATTAGGAAGGGGCCAAGGGGGTCGAGAAAAAACAACTTGGGACTACTGAGAGAGACCTGAAGCCGAGGAAGAAGCGAAAGAATAGAGGAAGAAGTTAATTTAAATACTTACTCATGTTATCATTATGGTCCATCGGGTCACCATCTTCACTCATGTAACCAGGAGGCGGAGTTTCCACTGAGGACTGTGATCTGTCAAAATTAAAACACAAAAATTAAATTCGTGGTAAGACTGCGCAGAACTGGTTTCATCAATATTTGATCGATTTGGATGGTCAAAAGTTAGTCACTAAAACATTCGCAATGGCAGGTTTTTTAATTTACAGGCCTACCAACCGACGAGGAGGTAAAGTATTGTGAATGCGTATTTTTTTTTCCGAGATCAAGGCGGATATATACTTTTTCACCACCCCCCCTTAACCCCTGGGTGGCCTCGCATGCCGATTGGCCATTTTCGTATTATCCGGGGGGGGGGGGGGGGAAGGGGGGGGGGGAGGGTAAAAATCTTTAAAAATTGCACCACCCCATAATAGAGAAGCAAGTATTATGACTGTTGTACATGGGAGCTAATGGGCCCTTGCTGAGTTGGCCACGAAGACCCATTTGTTCAGGGTCGGTCACACTCAAGGGTCAACACCCATCCGGCGGCCTCCACGCATGAAGTGCGAGCCCGGGTAAAAAACTGGCCTCGGGGCTAGTTTCCCTTAGGAATTAATCTTCTGGCGCTCCTGGACGGTCTGCGCACCATGCGGCGTAAGCCAATCGATTGTGCATTCTGATTAACAGTCGGGGGAGCGACCATCGGCTACCCTATCCCGGGCGGAACAGCCGGGCAAGGGATGCCGTGGTCCGCGATAGATTCGGTTTACACCGTTTCACCGCTTTGTAAGGGAGAGGACCGCGCAAGCGACCTCGAACTCGTAACCAATCGAGAGACTGGAGTAATCTGGTTGAGCATGTGGCGGAGCTTGACGGTGGACTGTTTAGTCGAAGTCTTCTGCATTCTTCTGCATTAGTCGAAGTCTTCTGATTAAATTCTTAGCTGGTGAAATCGCTGCATTAACTGCGTACCATGCCTGTTTCCATTCTAAAATGACTTATGGTATACTGATATGGGGGAATGCCACAGACAGTTCTAGGGTTTTCATTTTACAGAAAAGTGCACTAAGAGCAATTGCAGGAGTATCCCGTGACACGCACTGCGAACCATATTTTCTTATGTCTACTATGTATATTTTACAATGTCTTATGTATATTTTACAATGTCTACTCTATGCTAAATCAAATATTAACGAACAAGAGGTAAACGGGAATATGCACTCCCACAATACACGCAGACGTGATGACGTTATCCTGCCTAAAGTACGCCTTACGCAGACACATAGTCCTTTGGATATTTGAGCTATAAGCTCTTTAACCAGCTACCACTCTCCACAAGAAAGATGGAAGCAAAGGCGTTTAAAAGATTTATTAAACAAAAGCTACAATCCACACATGCTTTCTATAAGCTGGGTGATTTTTTTGAGCATGCCAATTCCTTCAAATGGGAATAACATTAATATGTAACTTTCAGGTAAGTACCTCATTTTAGTTCTTATTGTTTAATAATAATATTATGAATTTAATATTTAATATGTAGATTACATACCTGATCATATACATACGTTGTTTTTTCCAATTTTGTTTTGATACTTCCTATTGTGTGATTATTTTTTGTATAAAGTGCTTGATGACTATTAATATTCTTATAATAATCTATTTTATATGTATACTCATGTACATGGATTCAGCTCTATTTTTTTTTTTCTTATTTTATTTGTCTGCCGTGTAAAGCCGAATCTACATTTAAACTGACGAATTCTAATATGCGATAATTAGCTTTAATTCATAATTCATGCTTTTATTGTATATTCTGAATAAATAAATTGAATACTGAATACTGAATTCATTTTTAGGGAGATAGAACGACCAGAGGAGATAAAACTTCCTGAGGTGATGCACAGCTCTATTTGTTGTACTTACATGCGTATTGTTGTATTGCTGGGCACTTGTTGTGCGAGAGTAGCTTCTAGATACATGTTGCTATGTCCTCCGTTTCCGGCACCAGTGCTGGTTGGAGACTGCATACTGTAAACAGAAAATACCAAAAAATCAGTCTACGAAAAATTTATGAAGGACTCGGTCAAGCGCTGGCTTAGACGCATTGTCTTTCAACAAACATATATGAGTATACTGTGTGTATAAACATATATGAATATAATGCTACAATATAAAAATCAAAAAGAAAACTCGATAAATAAAAATCGCATGCTATAAGCTGCAGTTTGTAAAATAATGGATTGTTGTACCACAAAAAATGGTGAGACTTCAGAAACTATTAGTATCGATTTTAAGGATTGTTTTTAACTTAAGGGGCTATCTATTAAAACATTATATACAGGGTGAGTTTTAATTAACCGGCATCCTTAAAGGGGGCGAATCAATACGAGAAAATAAGTTAATTTTGATAAAAAATTCAGGAAAATTTTAACTTTTTTGAAAATGTTTTTTTTTTTTTCAATAAATAGGATAGAAACGAATTTACTGCGTGAAATTTGTAGCACCCGACATTTCGGTGACGTTGCAGCCGCCGTTGTCTAGGGTAGACTGAAAGAGCTCTCAATCCGTAGATGGTGGGGGGCCGGGCTCGGAGCGCGCGAATTTCGAAAATCCGTCTTACACACAACACTCACTGTATCCTGTCTTACGTCCTTGCGTTCGGCGGCGGGAACATTTTAAGAAGAGGGTTCCACGTAGAAGAGAGTTTATAACCGTCGTCTCTATTGAAGTTTGACGGAATGACAGCTCTTTCAGTCTACCCTAGACAGCGGCGGCTGCAACGTCACCGAAAGCAGTGGAAGCTGTCGGGTGCTACAAATTTTATGCGGTAAATTCGTTTCTATCCTATTTATAATGTCAAACAACCGCGATAGTCTTCAGTGTTTTTTTTTTTGTAAATTAGTATAAAAAGCGCTGAGCATGATGCGCTATCTAGCGGTAGGTAAAATATCGCTAATATTGCTTTTTAGTGATATTTTATGTAAATACTGATAGATGATGCAGCGCGCTCAAACGCTTGTCAAACTTTTATTTAACCCCTTGAGTATGATAAGACCAAATCTGGTTCTGAAACAATTATCCGTTGAGTATGATACGACCAGATCTGGTTCCGCGTTTTTTTCACTTCTTTGACGTTCTCATATTTATTCACAATTATCTAATTGTTTTACAAAATGATATTTCAATATTCTATATTCGAAATTTCAATGCAATCATTGTGCAGTTGTTCTTTTTATGATTGGTGTAGTAGTTTCGTAGTTTTTCAGTTTTTTATATTAAAACTTGCTTAGTTGCTCGTACTGATTCAACCGCTTCAAGGTTGCCGGTTAATTAAAACTCACCCTGTAGAATCCGTAACCACTGGTCTTGTTCTTCAGATTTTATATCCAAATTATAATAAATTCCATGGGAATCAAATATCCCAAATGACCACGAGTACAAATTAAATAAATACCATGATCTCGCAAATGCCGTCACCCGGAACGGCTTCACTGTTCACCTTCACGCGGTGGAAGTTGGCGCTCGTGGCCTGCCAGCTAAATCTTTGTTTCACCTTTTTAAAGATCTTGGTCTCTCCAGGAAAATAATCAACTCCTTTCTAGAAAAAATATCTAAAACAGCGATTTCTGCATCTCAAATTCTATGGCTTCGAAGGGGGAGTGAATGGGTGGTAAGGTGTACGCTCACATGTGGCAAGACAGCTCTCCTAAACCTACCACAGCCGGTCGTCAGTCCGGAATCTACCGTTCACCTCCCAGAAGCGTAATAATTATATATGAGTATTGTGTACTAATGTCTAAACAACCACATACAGTAGAACCCCTTTAACCCGACAAATGACAGGCGTCCCTTTTGGGATGCAAGTTTTAATACACTGGAATGACAGGCGTCCCACTTGGTCCAGTGATGACGACACGATGGAGGCCGTTTGCGTTTTGTAATTTGTCGCCATTATTATCTTAATTGATTTACGAGATAAGGTTATAATGTTTTATATGTCAAATTTCAATGCGATCATTTTACAGTTCTTCTTTTTATGATCCGTATAGTGGTTTACAAGTTATGGTCGTTTTTATCAAGGTCGTCGATTTTGCGCGCGAAAAGGTCGCGCGCGAATGGGACAGCTGAATTTTTACTCCGCGAGGAGAGGGGTTAATCGTCACCTTTGGGACTGGTGGTATGGTCGGAATGCAAAAATGTTGGATTATCAGAAAAACAGAAAAATACAGATTTATAGTAAACTGAACTGTCTCCGAACTCAAAAATGTATTGGTCTCGCAAACATTCCAATAAACCGCACAAAAGCTGTTATTATTAAAAATTGAAGTCAGATAGATTTCTGTTTAGCAGATGAAATTTTAGACTAGACTGCAGTGTTCCGTCCATTTCTTGATCCACAAGTTCGGCTCGACCACGGTCGGCTCGACCCCAGTAACCTCGCTCGTTAGAGCTTTGCCGAGGATAGTTCTTGTCCCCTCTGTAGCAATACCCCTTGCACAGCTAGGCACATTCTAGCTGGCTGCAAGGTGGCCTTAGATCAAGGACGGTACACTTACCGCCATGACAAAGTTCTCGCTGTTATTCGCGAGGTAATTAGTCTCTCAGTGGCTCGTGCCAACGAGGGTTTGACAGTATCCTCCAAACCCCCAATACAGTTTGTGCGGGATGGCTCTAAAGGCAAAAAACATTTAACTACAAAACCATTCTCAATAATCGAGAAAGCTACAGATTGGATTCTGGAGGTTGATTCGGTCTCTGAGCAGTATAAATTCCCTGAAAGTCTCGGATGCACAGCCCTCCGTCCAGATATAACTCTTTACTCTCTATCTCGGAAGGTGGCTCTTATCGTAGAATTAACTGTTCCATGGGAATCAAATATCCCAAAAGACCACGAGTACAAATTAAATAAATACCATGATCTTGCAAATGCCGTAACCCGGAACGGCTTCACTGTTCACCTTCACGCGGTGGAAGTTGGCGCTCGTGGCCTGCCAGCTAAATCTCTATTTCACCTCTTTAAAGATCTTGGCCTTTCCAGAAAAATAATCAACTCTTTCTTAGAAAAATTATCTAAAACTGCGATTTGCGCATCTCAAATTCTATGGCTTCGAAGGGGGAGTGAATGGGTGGCAAGGTGAACGCTCACATGTGGCAAGACAGCTGTCCTAAACCTACCACAGCCGGTTCGTAAGTCCGGAATCCACTGCTCACCCCCCAGAAGTGTAAAAAAAATAGTATTATGATGGGCCCGACTCCGGTCGGTGAATTCCATGGCAGCTCCGTTTGTATTTATTTATATTAGAGAGGCAGACCAGCCAAGCGTGGATACAAGGGGTTCTACTATAGAAGATTAAGAAGACGATACACTTGATTTGATTCGTGCCCTGGATAGTCTTACCCTGCGTGTTGAGCCAGATGGTAGTGAAGAGACGTGAGATCGGCGATATTAGGATCTAGAAGCTGCCCGCAGTTGCCCAAGTTGACGCTGCTGTACGGCGGAGGCGGCGCCCTCTACAAACAAACGAGCAATCGGTTAATGGAAAGAAAGTATCCATACCTACTATCGACACAATATACCGGGAGAGCAGTAGATGCGCTCTCGAGCGACAGAACATTGCGGGTATAGGGTGCGAGGGAAGTGAGCAGAGGGATACATTTCGGCGAACGCCTTTGGTTGGCTTTAAGCATCGGCGAACGTTGGCAAATGTCTGTAACGTTTGAACATCTGCATCGGCGGATTTACAGGCATATGGCGGTTATATGCGAGCCCTTAGGACTCAAGACGTAGCTCTCTTCGTTTTATATTATGTTCTAAAAGAAGCCACTGTCTGGTATACTTTGGTTTGGAGGTCTCTTCTCCAGATGATCATATCGAACATGTCAGTGCTATTGAACAGATTATTTTTTGTTGTTGCTTGTTTCTTCTTCTTCTTCTGGAGCTATGTTCGCTATATAACTTGCTAACTTCCGCTGACGTCTGGATGACTAATTTTGACGACCGCCAGCCTCTTGATGTTTTTGTCACAAATAAGGTGAAATCTAGTCATTTTCTGGGTGGTGTACTGTAGAGTTTGCCCCGCCAGAAAGCAATTAAAATTTTTCGCATGCGATATTACCACCCGCGCAAAATAATATGGACTCAGATACAATTATCGCATCACTTTTACGAACGAACATCGTTGTAAACGCGAGCAGGCTTGAACAAGCTCACCCGCTGGCCAGTCTGGAATCGACCTTTCACCCGAGAATGACTCCGTGTTTTCTTTCTTCGCGAAACCTCCGGTTGAACCGAAAAGATAACACCAAATGTTGGTCCTCAACGGCATAGGAAATTGTGTGAAAGGTGTATCTGGATTTAGAGAAGGCTTTCAGTCCCCCATAAGAGATTGATTAACATTCAGAGCATATTATTATTATTATTTATTCTGGACAGGCAGCTTTGCTGATACGTCCAGATCAGATCTTGTACAGCTAAACAATATTAACAAGTTTTTAGGTACAAATCGAGTCTGTTTTTAAATTGATTGACAGAGATTGCACTAATCAATTCAAATGGTAGTTTATTCCACATGTCCACCACTCTATTTAGCAGAACGTTCTTAAGAGGATTGGATTTAAATTTTGTACGGTTGAATTTTTTGTTGTGACTAGATTTGTGTTGATGTTGAATTTGAAAATATTCTTCAGTGCAGGTACATCGTAATAATGTGTTAGAATTTTATATGTCTCAATCAGGTCCCCTCTTTGTCTTCTTTGTTTGAGTGTAGTAATTCCAAGTAATTTCAAGCGATCTTCATAATTCCTATTCTTCAGGCCCACTGGCATTTTGGTTGCCCTTCGCTGAAACTTTTCCAGGATATCTACATCTTTGCAAAAGTAAGGGTTCTAGATCTGACAGCCATACTCAAGAATAGGTCTCACATATGCCTTGTAGATCTTGATAAAAACCTCGGGGGATAAAAACCTATGGGGAATGAGAGGAAAGATATTGTGGTGGATACAATCCTTCTTATGCGGTAGGAAATTCCAGGTCCAAATTGACGGCTAACTCTCAAATGAAAGATTCTAATCGAAATTTCTGAGTAGTTGTAGACCCACCATGGTATGTCACCAATGATACACCACATTGTGATCTAAATGTCATAATTGTCCGCGAGGACATTAATTTCATACATAAAATCGGTAAGCGGCCCTCTCTTGGCCGGCGGACGTATCCGGTTGTGTTCCGATGCAGTCGCCTTGGGCGGCAGGGTTGGTTTTTCGGCCAAGGGGGGGAGGGGGTTGGACCAAGCATCAAAAGTGAGTGAATATTTGATTAAAATGTATGATGGAATTTAAATATTATTAGTGTAGCTTGTAATATATGGTGCTAAAGAGTTTCGTGCAGCTTGGGCCATAAGATCCATTTTGTTCTCAGATCGGCTCAATTCACGATTCAGCTCCTATTCAGAAGCCTCCTCGAGTGGAAGGCTACTCCGGGTAAGAATCCCATGTCTCAGGCCTCACAGCTGGTGGACCGGTTTCTCCCGATGGGATTGCATCCCGGCGCCACTGGACGGTTTGCGCACCGGACGGCGAAGCCGATCAGTTGTGCATTCTGATTAATTGCTGAAGGGGTCTGGAGACTATGGAAATATACTGTTTCCTAAGCAGCGGGGGTGGATGTTCACCTGTTGTCATGCCACTCTTGAAATGACCTTGGGCCACTCGATCCCGTGTGGCACTATGGGCAAAGAACGCCCAGGTCCGTGATAAATTCAAACTAAATTACCGCTGTAATACAACAGGTAGAGGTCGCGTAAGCGACTTCGGACCCATAACCAGTTTAGAGGACGGAGGTATCCTGAAGGTTAATTCCAGATGGATATATCCTGCCAAAACTGGTAGTTAGGAGGTGAGGCTGCCCGCTGGGTAGCTATCCCGGTGCCTCGCCATAAGGCGTCGGTCTGTAACGGGTTGCTGGTGAACCAGACAGTAGATTGTCTTGTCCCCAAGTCTTCTACGCTCATCTTACGACTGAAAAAACGATCTCGATTGAAGCACGTAATAAGTGGCCGTAGTGATTCAAATGATCTACAAGCCCGTGTAGACTTCCACAAAAAGTTCCTTACTGGAATCAGCCAGAATGGCACTGGTCTGGGGTATGGCAGTACAACCACGAGCGACGTGGACTTGAAGAAGTCTCTTTTGCGGGGAGATTACGACAGCAAGAGTATGGCTCATGCTATTGGCCTTCAATGCCAGAATGATTGGACAACAATTGGGGACTTTTGCATTCCGCCTCCAATGCACTGGAAGGTAATGCTCTATGACTGGACGCCAGAGATGCTGAAATTTTATTTGAATGCCTTTCAGCATACACTTCCAGACCCCAGTAACCTCGCTCGTTGGAGCTTTGCCGAGGATAGTTCTTGTCCCCTCTGTAGCAATACCCCTTGCACAGCTAGACACATTCTAGCTGGCTGCAAGGTGGCTTTAGATCAAGGACGGTACACTTACCGCCATGACAAAGTTCTCGCTGTTATTCGCGAGGTAATTAGTCTCTCAGTGGCTCGTGCCAACAAGGGTTTGACAGTATCCTCCAAACCCCCAATACAGTTTGTGCGGGATGGCTCTAAAGCCAAAAAACATTTAACTACAAAACCTTTCTCAATAATCGAGAAAGCTACAGATTGGATTCTGGAGGTTGATTCGGTCTCTAAGCAGTATAAATTCCCTGAAAGTCTCGGATGCACAGCCCTCCGTCCAGATATAACTCTTTACTCTCTATCTCGGAAGGTGGCTCTTATTGTAGAATTAACTGTTCCATGGGAATCAAATATCCCAAAAGACCACGAGTACAAATTAAATAAATACCATGATCTTGCAAATGCCGTAACCCGGAACGGCTTCACTGTTCACCTTCACGCGGTGGAAGTTGGCGCTCGTGGCCTGCCAGCTAAATCTCTATTTCACCTCTTTAAAGATCTTGGCCTTTCCAGAAAAATAATCAACTCTTTCTTAGAAAAATTATCTAAAACTGCGATTTGCGCATCTCAAATTCTATGGCTTCGAAGGGGGAGTGAATGGGTGGTAAGGTGAACGCTCATATGTGGCAAGACAGCTGTCCTAAACCTACCACAGCCGGTTCGTAAGTCCGGAATCCACTGCTCACCCCCCAGAAGTGTAAAAAAAAAATAGTATTATGATGCGACTCCGGTCGGTGAATTCCAAGGCAGCTCCGTTTGTATTTATTTATTTAAACCAGCCTGGGGTGACGGGTTCGCCCGTTGTAGTCGACACCGCCCTACTGTAGCTTGTATATGAGATATTTGAAGAAGGCATCTATGTACCAAATTTCAAGTCTCTAAGCCCAATATTTCGAGATTGAAATATGACTAGAGTGGACGGTTTTCAAGCACAACCTTTCCAATTATTGCCATAACCAAATGATGCCTGCATGCCAAAATTTCAGCTCAATCGGACTGAGCGTTGGGGCGCTATTAGGACACACAGGCAGACTTAAATCTGAAAATGGTCTTAACCCCTTGAGTATGATACGACCAAATCTGGTTCTGAAACAATTATCCGTTGAGTATGATACGACCAGATCTGGTTCCGCGTTTTTTTCACTTCTTTGACGTTCTCATATTTATTCATAATTATCTAATTGTTTTACAAAATGATATTTCAATATTCTATATTCGAAATTTCAATGCAATCATTGTGCAGTTGTTCTTTTTATGATTGGTGTAGTAGTTTCGTAGTTATAGTACTTTAAGGTCGATGTCGCCGAAAATCCTGCAAAAGAGACAGATGCATCCATGAAAATACCCATTTACTCCAAGGGTTAATCGTCTCAGAGGGGCTCAAAATAGATATTTCCATACTTATCTCGAAAAGGTGGGTGGGAAAATCAAAAACAATCATCTGGGCCTAAAAGAAACGGTGTGATAGCTTATAATTACCTGTTGATGTAAACGAAGCTGGTGAGATGAGCTCGATTCTGAATTTCCCTCAGAGCTTGACGAAGACCTTGGAACGAGAATCGGCGGCAATGCTGCAAAACAAGCAATTTATCAGGATTTGGCGCTGATTAATAACGTATACACTCAACAGAATAGTGACATATTTCTTTTTATGAAGTCAGACGAAAAAACAAAAAAAAAGTGTCAAAAATTTTGGCTTTACCCATAAATACAATATTTCATTTTCTGTAATAGCAGTCGTGTTTTCTTATTTTTTAAAAAAATATTTATTTGTTTCCCTTTGATCTTCATATGTAATCGATTGATTTAGTATTTTGTTAGATAAAATATTCCATTATTTTTGTTACTTACGAATGTATATATAAGTTCATTGTAATTTGTAATTCATTTTAATTTCTACACCCGAAAAGGGTATTTCGAAATAAAAAAAACTTGAAATCATAATGAAGGTAAGAGAGAGATAAAAGCATATTATAAAAGAACCTCAGTCAATCCTTACCTGGAGCGTCGAGTTTTGTGTAATGGTACGGATTAATGCAGACTTCGTCTTTCTTCAGCTGATAGGCAAACTCACAGTGATCCAAGTGCTTTAACTCGTGCTGACTCTGAAAGTATGAGAAAATGTTTTAAAAGGAGCTTCAAAGCGGTTAGACACAAACTGATATTGATTGGCTGTCTAACGGCAAAATACTTTGGATTTAGAGCAGCGATACGCAACCTTGGAGTTGCGAAAAAAGAAACAAGTCTAATTAACAACTGCAAAAGTCCATCAAAGGCCTTTTGTACAGGGCACATTTATTTCAACGTACGCCCGTAGAAAAAAACGTGTAATCTTGTCCACTGGTGGTGCTAACCTGCAAAGCGGGCCATCGCCATAGTCTGCAATATATGACATGAGGCAGTCCCTTGCGGTGAGTTCCATTCAGCCCGTTGCCATCTGCATTCGGCTTGATTCTGAAACAATATAATGAAAAAATAATAAAAAATCGGTTGAGCCATCCCAAAACTTTCCCGGCATGTAGCCAAGGACTTGTGGAAGGATTTTGAGCGTGTTTTTCCTTCGGGAAGGTGGTTGACCAGTTAAGGTTGAAAGGTTAAGTTAAATTATTGTCGACGAGCAACTATCCAGGGAGGCACATCTAGATTTTTGACCTTGGTCAAATAATAATATAATTAAACTCTGTATTTGCACTTAAAAATTAGAGCACAAAAAGGCGAGCTTATTGCCACTTCGCAATATCTTACAACTAACCTAATCACAGTGCAGTAGTGCATGTGCATGTTTGTGGAAATAAAGATTAATAAGTTTGTCTACATAAAATGCAAACTACTATATTTAAAACTCACAGAATCAGCAACCCCCTTGGACAATATGCCACAATTTTCCAAGCCGAGGTGTTTGCCATATTGGAATGCATAAACTCCAAAGTCGACTTAGGTAAAAAATAGAAAAATCGTCATCTGCTCTGGCAGCAGAGCAGCACTGGACGCTCTGGCTAAAGCCACCACAGATTCTTCTGTGGTCTGGGGCTGCATGCAAGAGCTCAACAAATTGGGAAAAGCTAACAATATCACCTTAATATGGATACCGGGCCATCAAGGCATACCCGGCAACGAAGAGGCCGACAGACTGGCAAAACTGGGCACACTGGAATGCCCGGTGGAGCCAGTTGTTGGGGTCTCCTTCGATACAAGAAAATCATCAGGGACTGCTTGGAGCAGGAACATTGGGCATCCTGGAAACAGAGCCAGGGATGTCGCCAGGCAAAACCCATGATGGAGCAACCACTTCAAAAGAAAACCAAGGCTCTATTTACATGATCAAGAAGAACCTTAGAACCTCTATCGGTCTCCTCACATTAGAGCACATCTATTCAATCTTGTCTTGAGCGAGGGCAAGGACTGCTGAATATGTGGCGAAGAACCTGAAGACAGCATACACATCGTTGGCAAAAAAGACACAGTTTACTGGGACGAGTCTTTCTCGAACACAGCGATCTGCACAACTTGAAGGTCAGTGATCTGCTTGGACCGGTAAGCAGTACCGGGCTACTAGCAGACCACTGATCCAACCACAAAGTAAAAAGTTACAAAAGATCTTATAGATCCAGGTGACATCAAGGGCTGGAAATAAGCCTCCCACTCCGTTTACTACTACTACTATTACTAAGTACTACATATTTAAAACTAAGGCTAGGAATGCCCGAGGAGAGGAAATTGGGAGGAAGGAGAGAGAAAAAATAACTGCTTCTTTCTTAGAAAAGCAGTAATTTTCGAGATAAGTCTTGATTGATTGTAAAGAGGGCGAGTTTTGTATATTTCCTGGGCAATCGTTTCAGAGTTTTGTACCATGGATATAGAAAGAGTAGGAGTAGAAATCAGTATTATGACAGAGAATTTGGAGTTAATTATAAACATTTCTCCTTTAGCGTAATGGCAACCATTTTAACCGCGCCCTATATTAATATAAGTACCAGTTTTTTATATGTAAACTTGTTGAAAACACCACATCTCTCCGTGTATTGTTGTCTGTTGTGGCAGAATGTTTGGGCAAAACGGATTTCAGAGTATTCCTTTAGCACGCTTTTCAAGAAACCCGACCGAAGTCGGGCCCATCATATAGTATTATTACACATCTGGGGGGTGAGCAGTGGATTCCGGACTAACGACTGGCTGTGGTAGGTTAAGGACAGCTGTCTTGCCACATGTGAGTGTTACCTTACCACCCATTCACTCCCCCTTCAAAGCCATATAATTTGAGATGCGGAAATCGCAGTTTTACATAATTTTTCTAAGAAGGAGTTGATATTTTCCTGGAGAGACCAAGATCTTTAAAAAGGTGAACCGAAGGTGAACAGTGAAACCGATCCGGGTGACGGCATTTGCGAGAACATGGTATTTATTTAATTTGTACCCGTGGTCTTTTGGGATATTTGATTCCCATGGAACAGTTAATTCTATGATAAGGGCCATCTTCCGAGATAATGAGTAAAAAGTTATATCTGGACGCAGGGCTGTACATCCGAGACTTTAGGGGATTTATACTGCTTAGAGACCGAATCGACCTCCGGAATCCAATCTGAAGCTTTCTCGATTATTGAGAAAGGTTTTGTAGTTAAATGTTTTTTGCCTTTAGAGCCATCCTGCACCAACTGTATTGGGGGTTTGGAGGGTAGTGACAAACCCTTGTTGGCACGAGCCACTGAGAGGCTAATTACCTCGCGAATAACAGCGAGGACTTTGTCATGGCGGTAAGTGTATCGTCCTTGATCTAAGGCCACCTTGCAGCCAGCTAGAATATGTCTAGCTGTGAAAGGGGTATTGCTACAAAGGGGACATGAACTATCTTTGGCATAGCTCCAACGAGCGAGGTTTAATTAAAAGTTGCATTCCATAATGGCGTTTAACCCGCTGAGCACGTAACATCCATTTGGGGACATGTATGGCGGCCGCCTACAATCCGTAACATCCGATTTTGGATATCGCGCTCGCCGCTGCGAAAAATGCAATTTACGATTCGAAACGTCGTATTTTATGCTTTCTGACGGCTGAAATACATGGCCGAATAATCTTTAATCCGGCGGCCAGCGGCGATAATATCGATCGGCGAATTAAAAAGTCAGCATAAACGTCAGACGGCAGTCGATCGGCCAGCGCGCGGCGGCCGCGTAGTTCCGCGAAATGTTTGTTTTGTGAAGTGTTTTGTGAAGTGTTTTGTGGATATAAGTGCAGTGTATACCGGATAAAAGTGAGTAATTTCCATTTTTAAGTAGTTTAGGCATTAGGATTAGTCAATTTAGACAGTCCATTTGCTGTTTTTCACGAATTTTCAAAGAAAACAGTTTGGCAACAACAAACGGCTCGCGAAAAAATGGCCGTTTTTATTTTGTAATGTTTGTGAAATATTCCGATATATCGCGAAACATGACGTAATGTCGCTTTAATTTACTAATAAAATAGGTATTGCTTCATTTACATCCTAAGTTATCACATAATTAGGCGTATTTTGAACATTATATGTTGTTTTCTAATATGGCTCGCGAAAATGAAAGTTGTTTTGATAATTACTATGAGAGAAAAAAGTGCGATTTTCCATAGTTTTTCGATGAAATGTGACTCTTTGGAGTATAGTAATTAGTTATTAGACATATAATAAGTCTATGATAAGACAATATAATTGAAAAAATCTAACGAATTTTATATTATGGGCATTCAAATTTATTATTAGGTTCGGACGCGGAAACTCTCAAAACTTTAGATTTTTCTATAATATCAGACAAAGCTCAAAGTTCTGGTGTGATTTCTAAGAAGAAGTGATGTAGTAATAAAGTTATTTTGAAAGAATTTCATATAAAAAAATACCATAAGTAGTCACAAATTAAAAATTAAAAAAAATTTTTTTTACGAGAATACATACAATTTTTCTTGGCTGAATAAATAAATATTTTTTCCGTATTTTTGTATGCAAATAAGTAAAAAAAAATATCGTTTTGGTAAAGCATTTAATAAAGAACATAACTGTATTTACAATTTTTGATATTTACAAAAACTGTATTTACAAAAAAATCGAAATGATTTTATAGGCGAGTTTTTTCAGTTTGCCAATTTTGTAATATTTATTCATTATTATCTTAATTGTTTTACGAGATAAGATTATAATGTTTTATATGTCAAATTTCAATGCGATCATTTTTCTCTTTATCTTTTTTTAATCCGTTTAGTGGTTTATAAGTTATGATCGTTTTTCTCAAGGCCGTTGACTCGCGTCGATTTTTTGCGCGAATATGTCGCGCGCAAAAGTGATAGGTGAGTTTTTACCTCGCAACGTGAGGGGTTAATGGTTTCGATAACAGACTGGTCCATTGGTTGCAACAAGCTTGTGACGTTTGGCGGTAAAAAGATTGTTTTAAACTGGCCATTCCCGTTTTCCAACAATTCTTCGGTGGGATGACTTGGTGCATTATCAACAATCAGTACGTTTCCGTCTTATTTTTTTTCTATTTTAATTCGGATAATCAGTCCGTTTCAATCAATTCGGATAAATCGGATAATCAGCGATTCGGATAGTCGGAGATCGGATAATTGGAGTTCTTCTGTTTTTCACTTCAGAGGGTCTCTAACATTAAATTCGTTCCGTTCTTCAATAGGTGGTGTATGATTACTCCATGGACGACAGCCTATATCTTCAATATTATGTTTAAACCTGGTCTATAGTATAACTGCAACGTTAGTATGTAACGCCAGGTTAGACCTGATTATACCTAATCGTGGAATAACCACGAACAGAAATCGAGTGCAGGAAGGATAAATTAATGCCAAAGCAAATACACATCAAAAAACTAAATTTCAAAAAATATTGGACGCCACAGCTTTTTATAGGTTAAAGCTGAAACTAAAAAAAAAACCAGAACTCGATACAAAAAAATTAAGCACAAGATTTAACAGGGTGGGTAAGTCTCACAGGTTTGTCACTGGTTTAGCCCGTAGGTAGCAATTCTTCCTTCAGCTGTAAAAAAAAAGAAATGAGAACACGTTGCTTCTTTTCAGAGTTCTTTAATCCGCTTCTCCGCGGGCACAGCAAAACGAAGAAGGTGCAAGGCACACGATGTATAAATCACTTCACAGCACAGCAGTATATGGATATCTTCTAAAAGTTGACAGTAGGTAGGTCCGGAATTTGAATCTCCGATCTCCAAAAAAAATGCTCCGAGAAGCAGGCCGCCACGCTACGGCAGTTGAGGCTTTGCAGGTGGATTAAAGATAATTCGTATAAAAATAATAGAGGTGCTCGCCCGCCCGTCTGAAGCCAAGGAGAAAAAAAGCCGGTTAGAAGTCGATACGCCGCCATGTGCTAACCGCAAAAAAATTGACAATAATCGCTTACCAGAAAAGAACTACATGAATTGAAAAACTGCGCCGCGCTATACTCGTCGGCAGCGACGCCGATCCTCAGCCCCTCTTACGCCTGCGCTTCCAAACTCCAAAACCACAAAAGAATGCCATTTTTGATAGGCGCAAAACTGTACGACCCCGAAAGAACAGTGATGTCACCTTTTGACGTTTCCGGCTGAACCAAAGAGAATAGAGACGTCATTGCCGTAACCGTAGCGTTCGACACCTTCTTAAACGTCAGAAAACGGTTTTTACGACTTTTACAGTCGACTTTTAAGTCAAGTTGTGACTTAATTACGACGTTACGAAAATGAAGCAGAAAACTTCGGAAAAATAGTACAGACGCCAGAAAACGTGTGCAAATGACACCGAAACATGTAATTACATGGATCTGCACACGGAAAAGCATGAATCGCGAAAGAAATGTCATGAAAAAAGCAGTTTTTGTTACAGCCCCCCTTCCAAAAAGAAATCGGAAGAGCCAACGAACGATTTCAAATGAATCGTCCCGATTCTAGCTCCACTCTCAAGGGTTAACAAAAACGCCACAACGTCTATAACAGTGTATAAGACAGGAAAAAAAATATACTCTTCTAAACCAAATGACCAAGCTACCTTCAATAAGGGTAAACAAGTCTACAAAAACATACAAATAAATAAACAAAATCTTCCCGTTAACTAAAGTGGAAACCCTGGTAGGTAAGTTCTGCAGAGGTCAACTGCCATTTGAAAACTCTCCACTTTCCCGTAGAGAACACAAAACTACTTCAACAACAAAACTACTGCTTACCATGGAAGCACAAAGCCCATGTAAAAGAAAAACCACAAAACCTGGTGTCCTAAACAACCGTAATAAACCACCCCTCCTACTGAAGGAACACCAACAACGTCCAATAATCAAACCAAATACTGGCTGTGGACAAAAGAAACCGATGACTATATTGTTAGACCACGACAGAACTAATACCTCCTCCGGTATTTGAAAAATGTCCAATACTACCTTTCATACCATCACCTTGCATACTTCCCTCTCATGACATAAATTCAATCTACAGTGTTGCTAGACAGGTTTACTAGCAAGACTGATCTCAAACGAAATGGTTTCAGTGATAGTAACCACTCGGTACTACACCTTTGTAAGGAATACATTTTTAAAGTCGATCTAGTCGAACTCATAAAGACAACTTTCCGAAGAATGTTAACGAGAGACATAAAAATTACACAAATTACTTAGACCCTTTAGGATTTAATTTGAAATCCTTAATATGCCAAGAGCCAATATTCTTTCCCTGAGCATTAACCAACTCGTATACCAGAGCCGACAGTTTCTTGACTATCCGACATTTTTCATAACGTGGGGCAAACTTTGAAATAAAATAATTCCCCGCATTGCTCAAGAAGTACGTTTTCTTGTAAACCGTATCGCCCACCTCAAACTCCGCAGGACGGTGTTTACGGTCATAATACGTTTTATTGTGAGCATGCGCATTATCAAGTTTCTTCCTCACGGTATGAAAAACACCGGAAAGTTCGCTCATATCTTGAGCGTAGGACAAACGACTGCCAAAAAGGACCTCAGCTTGGGACTCAGGAGATTGAGTATAAAACGAACCGTCTAAGATAGGTTCTCGACCATGAACCAAGAAGAAAGGACTGAAACCCGTAGCCTCCGAAACGGCCGAATTGATCGCCATCTGAATGGCAGAAAGGTGGAGGTCCCAAGAGCGATGGTCGTTTTTTACAGACAACGCCAACGCCGTGACAACTCCTCGATTCTGCCTCTCAGCTGGATTGACCTGAGGGCAATACTTCGGATTAAGGTAAACCTTAGGTATCCGATACTTGGACATTAGTTCGGTAAACTCCTTTCCAATAAATTGTTTTCCGTTGTCGGAAATAACATACTGAGGGACACCAAAACGCAGGAAAACCTCATGCTCCATGATACGACTCACGATTTTGCTAGTAGCCCTCTTTAAAGGGAAAAGCAAACAGTATTTACTGAAACAACAAGTAACTACTAGTATGTGAATATTCCGATCTCTCGTCATCGGATAGGGACCCAACAAATCGACGGAGACCATCTGGAAAGGGAAAGAACAAGACTTTGGATTGCCTAACTGACCCAAAGGAGAAATATTTGGGTGTTTATACTGTTGGCAAGTTTCACATTGGGAAATGAATTTGACCACATCTCCGTGCAAATTCGGCCAAAAATAGCGCATTGCTAGGCGACGATGCGTTTTAAAAACCCCAAAATGCATAGACAGATCGGACGCATGGTTATCGTGTATAAGCTTCTCTCGGAGAGGTAAGGGTACCACTAACTTCCAGTCATAAGCGCTGGTGAGCTGGTACTTTCCCTTCGTGTAGCGATACAACTCCGCGTCCTTAATCTGGTAATTAGGGTAAGCGGCAGGGTTATTAGATACCGCTTGGAACAAATCGTTGTACCAAGGATCGGCGACCACAGAAACAGATGAAACGGGCAGCAAACGCGATAACGCATCAGGAACCACATTTTCGACGCCTTTCTTATGGACGATCTCAAAGTCAAAGGCGGACAGCCGAATACCCCATCTGGCCAAACGGCCAGTTGGGTTCTTCAGACTCAAAAACCACAGAAGACTGGCATGATCCGTGAAGATTTTGACTTTGGGGCCGCCCTCTAAGTAGCCGCGAAAATGCTCGATTGCATGAATCACGCTTAGGGCCTCCCGTTCGGTAGCAGAGTATCGCGTTTCAGCGGGTAAGAGAGTCCTACTCGTGAAAGCGATGGGATGTTCTACGCCATCCACTGTCTGGGTAAGTACGCCGCCTAAACCGTACAACGATGCGTCGCAGTGTAACGCAAATGGCTTTGTATAGTCCGGACAAGCTAGTATCGGACTAGAAATTAGAGCTGACTTCAATTTTTGAAAGGCCTCTTCCGCTTCTGGTGACCACGAAAATGCGGGAGCACCTTTGCGGGTACTGGTCAAACGTGACAGAGGAGCAGCAATACAGGAGAAATTTCGGATAAACCGACGATACCAACCGGCCATCCCAAGGAAAGTTTTAACCAACTTAGGCGAACTAGGAGTCGGAAAGTCTAATATACATTGTACCTTTTCGGGATCGGTATGTAGACCATGAGAGTCTACTACATACCCTAGGTACTTAAGTTCTCGACGAAAAAATTGACACTTTTTGAAATTAATCGTTAGGTTCGCATAAACGAGACGATCTAACACTCGGTTTAACAATGAAATATGCTCTTCGAAAGTTGAAGAGACAATAACGATATCATCTAGGTAACAAAATACTTTGTTATCGAACGACGGGTCGAACAACTGATCAGCGAGCCGTTGCATGCAGGCAGGCGAATTGCGCATGCCGAACGGACAGACTTGCATAGCAAAGAAACCACGTCCAGGAACCGTAAAACTGCACTTTTCCTGAGAGGCCGGATCTAAGGGGATTTGCCAAAAGGCGGCCGACAAGTCGATGGAAGACAAGTAGTTAGCGTCTCGTAAACTGTCCAGGATGGTAGTAATTCTCGGAAGAGGGTACGCATCCGGCTTCGTTATCGAGTTGAGCTTCCTACTATCCAGACAAAATCTTAAAGTCCCATCGGACTTCGGAACAAAAATTGTTGGGTTATTCCAACCCCCTTTGCTAGGTTTAATAACTCCTAACTCTAGCATACGATCAACTTCCTCATTTAACAATGCTAAACGAGCGGGAGACATGGGATAATACCGCTGTTTCACCGGTGGATGATTACCCGTGTCGATAACCTGTGATATTAAATTAGTTCGACCAAGACCCTTAACGTCTGTCGAAACTTTTTGAAAACCATCGATCATTTTGTTTGCTAAGGACTGCTGATTCTCAGTCAGAGAAGCGAAAGGATGCAAAACCCTCACTTCGCTGACTGAATGCCAACTAACATCACTATCCTCAAACCTAACGAACTTCACAATTTCCGGAGCCAAATCAAATTGTCGGACAAAGTCCATGCCTAATATAAGAGAAGTGCCAATATCCGGAGCCACAACCGCTCGGATCACTTGACAACGATTATTAAATTTGAAAGGCAAAGACATATAACCGATCGTCCTAACCGTACTAGAATTTGCGGTGCTTAAAGTCCAAGACGAAGTCTTGTGCAGGGTATACCCGATCTCAATTAAATGTCGATGTGAGTCGGCACCCAAAATTGTGACGCTCGAACCAGTGTCAAGCAAGCCACAAACCGCAATATCACCCAACGCAACATCTAAAAATGGACGACGGTTGTCTTTTTCCTTTTCGAACAAGGCAGAGACAGAGTGAACAAACGCATTCACTCTGTCTCGGTTCTCGAGTTTTTTGAATCGGCCGAAGTAGAATTGGGAGAATTATTTCCTTTGGAACAATCCGGACAAGTTGTCACGGTAAAATTAAATTTACCGCAACGGTAACAGTACTTGGAGTGCCCGTGATGTGAACCCCTCTGGTAACCACTATACGCTCCTCGAGGACCACCCGCATTATGCGGTTTGCCTCGGGAGTAACCACCTCGGTGAAAACCACCCCGATTGCTCGAACCTCTATGGGATTCTTGAGTACGAGTGGATAAAGAATCAACAGCGGACACTGTGCACTGATGAAGATGTTCCTCAAGAGGAACGTCCGTACCATTATTACCGGAACCAGTACAATCGACAGAGTGAACTGCTCTAGACGCAGAAGGCTTGGCTTTTGAAAGTGCCTGCAGGTTAGCATTATACTCATTTATAGCCACATGCGTGAGTTCCTGCTGTTTCCCCACATGAAGCAGTTCTTGTATGGAATGAACAGGGATGTACGCGAAACATTGTTGCAGGTAAGGTTTTAAATTGGGTACTAGGATTGTCAGCTGCTCCGCCTCCGGCAAGGGCCTGGATAATTTATTAAAATAGCCCAATACTTCAGTAATAAAAAGATGAAGAGGTTCATCCGGTCTCTGAATTCGAGCGCGAGCCCGTTTCAACATATCGCGGTCGAAGGTTTGACTGCCAAAATTTTGGCGAAGTTCTTTGGCCAACTGTGGCCAATTGTCAATCCTGGAAGCAACCGTCCTATACCAAGCGAGCGCGTGATGTTGAAACAACTCGCACGCCGATTTCAGCAACCGTGCATCAGAAATATTTCGTGCCAAACGATTTTCCTCAAGGCGTTCCAGGAATTCTACGACGCATGACTTTCCATCAAACACAAACCCTAAACTCAAAGGCCTTAACACCTGTTCATTAGTAAAATCATACGGCCTGCTGACAGCGACCGGATTCCTAACAAAAACCTCGGGTTCGGAAACCGAATTACCCGCATTAGGTACACTCGAAACATTTGGAACGGCTAACGGAACAAAAAGATTATTTGATGAAACCGATGTCACCCCTAAAGGATGTACCGGCACAGGCACCTCTACCTGTACAGAAGTAGACGGCAGTAAATTTGGACTAGGAGCTCTCACAATATCTGAACACTCCTCCAGCACCTTCACGATCTCTAAAATCTCCGCCTGAAGACGTTCAAACGAAGCTGTCGGTACAACCCCAGACATTATACGTGATACTCTATAAAAAAGATGCGTTGTTTTTGTACAAACGCGTTTAAACAAAGGTCGAGTATTGTTCTCTACCAAATCCTCAACAAATTCTTGGAGACACAAGAGTCGAATGGAACATTCGTTAAACTCTTGCTCGGGATCCAGATCCGTCGACGTGATTGAATCTGCCGGAAACTGTTTAAGCAGCGAACTAAACTGTCGGCGCATCGACTCCACAAGCGTCGGGGTAACCTCCCGAATTTTGAATTCGTAATCCAATTCTTTTTTAACTAAGTGTGAGGCAGAATAATACACAAGCACGGGGGAAGCCATCTCAACTACTTGCGTATTAAAAATATAAACAAGCAGAAAATTTAAAAGTTTTAAAAAAAATTTTTTTTTTTTTAAAAAAAAACTAAAAAATTATTCACAAAAAAATAATTCACCAAAAAAAAATTTTTATTTATGGTAAAAAAATCAAATATAAAAAATTGTTCTGCTCAATAAAAAAACAAAAAAAAAACGAAAAACGAAATATTTTTTTTTTAAATAAAAAATAAATTTAGAAAATAAATAACTAGAACGATCTGACCTCAACGATTGCTGACGAGCACCTCTATTCACCTGACACCTTTAACCAATGGAGCGGAGTATTCAATCCTCGGACCTGAAATTTACAAAAAAAAACAATTTAATAAACAGTCTATAACAATCTTCGAACACGGCAAGCCTCTATCTTGCTGACGAGGCTATTTCCCGACAACCGTGTCGGATTACAAATTAAAAACAAAAAATTACAAAGAAAACCGCTATACTGTACCTCGAGCTACTGTACAATGATACTAGATATTATATACAATATCTTTAAAAAACTATGTGAAAAAGAAACGGCAAGTCTGTATACAATAGAACTTTTTCGCGGTAACCGCTTAAAATGTTAAATTCAAGTTACAAGAAATGTTACAGGTTAAACATTAAAGAAAACATTTAAGTAAACGCAGACGTGTCTCAAAAACTAAAGAAAGAATTACTACTTAGGCTAAAACCAGTTCTAAGGCTCCACGCTGGGCGACAGTTTATAACTGCAACGTTAGTATGTAACGCCAGGTTAGACCTGATTATACCTAATCGTGGAATAACCACGAACAGAAATCGAGTGCAGGAAGGATAAATTAATGCCAAAGCAAATACACATCAAAAAACTAAATTTCAAAAAATATTGGACGCCACAGCTTTTTATAGGTTAAAGCTGAAACTAAAAAAAAAACCAGAACTCGATACAAAAAAATTAAGCACAAGATTTAACAGGGTGGGTAAGTCTCACAGGTTTGTCACTGGTTTAGCCCGTAGGTAGCAATTCTTCCTTCAGCTGTAAAAAAAAAGAAATGAGAACACGTTGCTTCTTTTCAGAGTTCTTTAATCCGCTTCTCCGCGGGCACAGCAAAACGAAGAAGGTGCAAGGCACACGATGTATAAATCACTTCACAGCACAGCAGTATATGGATATCTTCTAAAAGTTGACAGTAGGTAGGTCCGGAATTTGAATCTCCGATCTCCAAAAAAAATGCTCCGAGAAGCAGGCCGCCACGCTACGGCAGTTGAGGCTTTGCAGGTGGATTAAAGATAATTCGTATAAAAATAATAGAGGTGCTCGCCCGCCCGTCTGAAGCCAAGGAGAAAAAAAGCCGGTTAGAAGTCGATACGCCGCCATGTGCTAACCGCAAAAAAATTGACAATAATCGCTTACCAGAAAAGAACTACATGAATTGAAAAACTGCGCCGCGCTATACTCGTCGGCAGCGACGCCGATCCTCAGCCCCTCTTACGCCTGCGCTTCCAAACTCCAAAACCACAAAAGAATGCCATTTTTGATAGGCGCAAAACTGTACGACCCCGAAAGAACAGTGATGTCACCTTTTGACGTTTCCGGCTGAACCAAAGAGAATAGAGACGTCATTGCCGTAACCGTAGCGTTCGACACCTTCTTAAACGTCAGAAAACGGTTTTTACGACTTTTACAGTCGACTTTTAAGTCAAGTTGTGACTTAATTACGACGTTACGAAAATGAAGCAGAAAACTTCGGAAAAATAGTACAGACGCCAGAAAACGTGTGCAAATGACACCGAAACATGTAATTACATGGATCTGCACACGGAAAAGCATGAATCGCGAAAGAAATGTCATGAAAAAAGCAGTTTTTGTTACAATAGATCCCTTTCAGACTATTTTCTAATAAGCAGTCACTTTATTATAATAAATACAACTTGGGTTGTCGACTACAGCGGGCGAGCCCGTCACCTCAGGAAGTTTTAACGATTAGTCGTTCTATCTCCCTGGAGTGAGCGCAGAAGACTTGAGGACAAAACAGTCCACCGTCTAGCTCCGCCACAAGCCCGTACGAGGCCAACGCCTTAACCGCGAGATAGCCAGGAATGTTACCCGGCGGGCCTACACTCACACCCTTACTTCCAATTGTGACCAGATTACTCCGGTCTCTCGATTGGTTATGAGTTCGAGGTCGCTTGCGCGGTCCTCTCCCTTACGAAGCGGTGAAACGGTGTTTACCGAATCTATCTTGGACCACAGCGTCCTTTGCACGGCTGTTCACCCAGGATCGGATGGCCGATGGTCATTTCAAGAGCAGTCACCGTAAGGTCCGCAACCACCCCCGCTCTATAGGAAACAGTACTGCTTCCAGACTCCCCCGACTGTTAGTCAGAGTGCACAGTCGATTGGCTTACGCCGCACGGTGCGCAGACCGTCCAGGAGCGCCAGAAGGTTGATTCCTAGAGGAAACTAGCCCTAAGGCCAGAGTCCTGCCCGGGTCGCCGAATGGGTGTTGACCCGTGAGTGTGACCAACCCTGAACAGAATGGGTCTTCGTGGCCAACTCAGCGAGGGCCCATTGACTCCCTATAATATAATAAATACAATTACAATTACATTATTATCGACAAATGACAAACGCAGACCAATTTGAAGCCAAATCGTATTATGTCGCTTTGCCATCAGATAAGCCTGTTTTACAGGTAATAAAATAGATAAAAAGTTACAATCCGTATCTTTGTACTCCGTTTGCAAAAACCTAAAACGGTGCAATCGTACAGTCCGGCGATTAACACGTTGAACGCCAAACTAAAAATCATGTTTAGCCCAGCGGGCAGCGGCGGAGACCTTGTGACTGTCAGTATATCGGGTCCAAAGGGCCGCGTCGGACACCATGTGTCCGCATGCCCTCGATCACTTCAGAAGCCTGTAGGCGGCCAACGGACAGCGTTTCGACTGTTTTTACTAAGGCAAGTGACCCGTGCGACCCCACAGTACAACTTGACCACTTGGCACAAAAAAGGAAAGAGGTTGGATATTCTTGCAGGCCAAGACGGACACTGGTGTCTGCCATTTGACATCTCGGAAAATAATGAGTAAATCGCTGTTTTCGTAAGTCACCCATTATTTTTGAGTTATTTACTGTTTTTTGTTGCCAAAAAGAACCTCAACGATTTTTGGACGATTCTAGATTTATTGGTGCGGCCCTGGGGGGAAAGTCATATTTATTATTTGATTATTTATTCCGTAGCCGGCAATTGGGGAGGGGGTCGCCCTCGCAGCCAATACGCTGCTGTCGGTGCCGCTGGATCTCGTACTACATTCACGATTCGCTTCCATTCTTGACGATTTTTTGCCACGTCACGAGCATCCCTAGCCGATAATCGTTGATTTTTAAGGTCGTCTTTGATGTTATTTAGCCAGGTTTTCTTCGGTGCAGATCGCTGAATTCTCCATTCTGTCGGACGGTCTCGCCAAAGAAGTTTACGTGGCAAGCGATTATCGTTCATTCGGCAAACATGGCCGAACCATCGTAGTCGACGTTTTTGTACTTCTTATATATAATTTCGGATATTTCGGGGGAAAGTATGCTGTCGGACACATGGTGTCCGTCATGGCATTCAAGGAGTTAAGAGCCATATTCCCCGGGAGACCATGGACAACCAGTCGCCGCCCCCAACAAAATGTATACAGCTCTATGGAGGGTATTTCCCCTGGTGTCGCAACCGTTGCAGACACAGATTATTACTGGTAGCGCCACCACGCCACCAATAATTAGTATAGCTCTGTATCGCGTGTCACTCACTCGGCCGCCAGTCCGAGTATAATTTCGATGGATAATTTCGATACAGAAAAGTTTATTATCGAAATTCAAAGCAGACCACCTAATTGGGATAGTTCCTCGCTGGATTTTTTTCTAATAAAGATTTGAAAATAAATGTTGCGATTCTGGTGTCTATCTGGTGTCTTATCTGGTGTCTCGACTTGGTAGCTCAAAGACACCATGGTTGCGCGACTGGTTGCGCCACCATGGTGTCCTCGTGGAATATGGCTCTAAGAGTAGAAATCAATTCGAACTACTTTGGGAAACTATTTTGATGTGGCAACACTAACCCTTACGACAGATGATTTTTCCCCTCTTGAATCAGTTCATGAAATTGCATTCATTTTGTCATTAATTCTCGTTATTCATATTCTTTTGCGTTAAAAATGAATAAAACTAATCGGAGCAGAGAAATTGTTTTCATTGTCTTAAAATGTACTTCTAGGTACATTTTGAGGTTATGTTTTGTGTGTAATTTTGTATAGTTTAAACACAAACTGTTGGCACGTAACTGCCGATCGTAGTCAAAATTATAGATTATTTAACAGAGGTTTGATGAATGTTTTTTTCTATTAAACTCACAATAATTCAAAAGTCGATGTTACATGATAGAATCAGTAAAGGAGCAGAAATATTAGTCTGAAAACAATATGCCTTTTGGGACACGGTACTGAGACATGTCCCTAGATGATTTAGTCTTACTATTCTCACATTACTGTGTTGTAATATAAATATTTTTTCCCAAAAAGTAGGGTCTACTCTTTCTGGCCAGATTGCACAATTACATTATTATCCAACAATGACGGACGCAGACCAATTTGAAGTCAAATCTTATGTCGCTTTGCAATCAGATAAGCCTGTTTTTCAGGTAATAAAATACAGATAAAAAGTTAGAATCTGTATCTTTGTTACAGTGCTCTATTTGCAAAATCTAAAAACTGGGCAATCGTATGTTTTTCAAATTATTTGAAAAGCAGACACGCACCCTGAAAACCGGACTGCTCAGTCTAAAATCGAAAATTTGGTAACCCTGGTGTTAGAAGCCCTTAGGTGGACTTTTTGGTGGGTATTATCGCAGTATAGGAACCTCTTCTAAATTGCTGAATTTTTAACGCCACCCGGCTATATTCACCGCGCTGATTTTGAATGTGCAATAATCTTTATTCCGTCTCAATAAATAAGCAAGATATAGGCATTCAAAGAAGCATGAAATCCGTACATTTCGTTAGGTTTGAGTTTTTTTTAAACAACCTTAAAAACTGAGTTAAAAAAACTTTTTTTTAATTAGATTAAAGTTTTAAGATTAAAGTATATTTGTTTTTTTTTTCTAGAAATTTTACGTGTCCGAAGCTTTTTTCTTTCAAATTTAGCATTACAATGACCAAATCTAGTAGAATTTCTTATTTTTTAAATTTTGGAGAAAGGTCCCTATACTGCAATAATTCCTTTTAGTGGCCTAACTCAATTACATATCGGCGATTGACAGGCAATCCTGACTAAGCCACATTGACTAAAGAGTAATTAAAAGATAAAATATTTAAATTAAATAAAAAAAACACCTCATTGTTGGATTGAAAGAAATCCAACAAATAGGTAAATTTAAGGTATTATTGCAGTATAGGTACCTCTTCTAGATTGTTGATTTTTTAACGTCACCAGACTATATTCACCACGCTGATTCCGAATCTGCAATAATATTTATTCGGTCTCAATAAATAAGCGAGATATAGGCATTCAAAAAAGCGCCAAACCCATACATTTCCGTAGTTTTTTTTTTTAATAATACATAAACACCTATTTGGCGGTAGGTTAGGTTAGGTTAGGTTAGGTCTTTTTAAAACAACCTTAAAAACTGAGGTAAAAAAAAGATTATTTTTTTTTGTATGTAAATTTGGTTTTGAAAATTTACGCGTCCGAAGCTTTTTTCTTTCACATTTAGCAACACAATGATCTAACCTAGTAGTATTTCTTTGTTTTTTCGATTTCTGAGAAAGGTACCTATACTGCAATAATTCCAAATTTAAAATATAGATTTTCTAAATATTTTAATTTTTTATCACTATACTGTAAAGTGTCCTCAATGTCGCTTAGTCAGGATTACCTTTCAAGCGTCGATATAGAACAATGGCAAGAACTTCTAAGCAGCCATCTAAAATACTGGGGTGACCAACTATCCTCTCAATAGCTTACTGAACAAGGTTACTGAGGGGTCAATCAGTCGGATCGATAACCTCAAAAAGATTTTTAGGAACTAACGGGGCAGGGTGTGTTTGTTGTGCTCTGTGAATCCTTGTTTCCCCTCGTTTTTTGTTGTTTTGTCTGTGTTGTCCAGGTCATCCTTCAGTGGTTTGGCGGGGATCGTTCACGGAAACTGTAAGTTTGTCGTCATTTTTGTTTATACCCCCGGATTAAATAGCGTGTCTCGTCAGCCATTCCTGCGGGTAGCATCTCCAAACTTTTTTATTCTTTTTTTTTCAAAATTATCTGGATGTACCCTCCTTAGATTGCCTGTGAATGGAACGGAGACAGGGGGGGTCGACGGGGGCACGCCCGTCGACTCCGACAAGCCCTATTTGTGCAATATCGGAACAGGAGATGGACTCGCGGGCGCCGTTGGGAATGACTGTCGAGGTTAGGTCTGACGTGGCTGCGGGAGAAGCCATCGAAACTAGGCAAATAGCTGCCGAAAACATGTACAAGGAGGACTCGCCCGGGCCCTTCATAGTTTATATTCAATTTTGCCCAGAGAATTCCAACAATTCTGAGAGTACAAATTCGAATTTGTCTATCTACCCGCTTACTGTCGGGAAACTGATTGAAGCAAATAAAGTTCAAGACGTCAAAACAATTAAAAAGACGGGAAGAAACCGCATCGAGGTGGCCTTGAGAACTGCGAGAGCTGCCAATAACCTTACTAAAGCTAACTTCTTAAGAGTAAAAAATTACAAAGCCTTCATCCCTTCCTTCGCCACGGTCAGATTGGGGTTGGTAAAGGGACTGGACACGGATATACCTGATGAGGAGATAGTCTCTGCATTAAACGCCTCCAATCCTTTCGTAGTCAAGCGGATCCGCCGCCTTAATTACCGATCTTCGGACGATTCAGGCAACGTGGTTTATAAACCTTCTCGAACGGTTGTTCTCACATTTGAGGGACAAAAGCTCCCGGAAAAAGTCCTAATATACTACAATAGCCTCCCAGTAGAGATTTACTCCCTTCCAGTTGCTCTCTGTACAGCTTGCTGTCGGTACGGTCACCTAAAAAAGACCTGCCGATCTAAAACTCCCAGGTGCTTTCGTTGCGGTGAGGCCCATGCGGGGGAGAGTTGCAAGGCATCTCTCTCCTTCTGCGTTAACTGTCGCAACGATTCACACACAGCTACGGACCAAAAATGCCCCGAATATAGCCGTCAAAAGGCAATAAAAAACATCATGGCAAAAGAAGGCATATCATTTAATGATGCTCTCTCGAGAGTACCTAAGACAACATCTGCCTCATATGCATCTATTGCAGCAACTACCCCACAAACACAACCTTTTACCTTTAATTCCCCACTCTCCCCAATGAGACCAAGAATTATCGTCTCGGATCCTATCCGTTCAGGTAAAAATAAAGGCGTAGGGAAGAAACGGAAGTTGCAGAGCCCTCCCCCGCCTCGCTCCCCTGTTCACGACAAATCAAACGAACTACGATGGGACTACTTCCCATATAAATCCGTTAACGGCTGTGGTCTTAATGGAGATCCTAAAACTACTCTGGATCAGATAGCAGCCCTCTTACAGGTGCTTATGGCCCAACACAACACCAATTCTGGAGCCTCGGCTTCCAGCGACACCTCCTCAATGATAACTGTCACTGACCTTCAATTATCAGACACGTTGGATGGCGGATCGGGATCTGCCTTCAGACCAACCTAACGCCCCAGTCACAAACTTCCGCTCCAGCTAAATTTCCCACTTACTTGTTTCTTTATATATACATATAGGTATATATTACACATTTTTTATATTTCATTTTTAACCTTTAATTTACTTGTAGATTCAATTTATATCTGCAGAATGGCAACGCTTTGCATCTTGCAATGGAATTGCCGAAGCCTGATACCCAAAAAGCATGAGCTCATCCAACTGCTGCATCAACGTGAGGTTGACGTGGCAGCTATCTCTGAATCTTGGCTGTCCCCCTCCAATAACTTTACCATACCAGGTTACACTGTCCTCCGTGATGACCGCCTCGACGGGAAGGGTGGGACTATCCTTATGTTCAAGAACTCACTTATCCACTCTCCGCTGGCCCTGGCTTCCCCGGGGAACAATGTCCAATTGGCCTCTGGCAGAATAAATGAGTGCACATTTCTTTCTCTATATGCTCCCCCCAGGACGATTATTACGGAAAAATGGTGGTCCCGGACCCTCGGAGGTATTTCCGGGCCTGTGTTCATTCTTGGAGACCTAAATGCGCATGCCCCACTTTGGGGCTGCTCGCTCTCTGACCGACAGGGAGATGCCCTGATAAATATGATGGATAAACATTCTATGTGCATCATGAACGACGGCTCACCCACCTTGGTTCCACTTCCATCAGAACGTTCCTCGGCCCCTGATGTCTCGATATGCTCCCCGTGCCTCCAAATAGACAGTACTTGGCAAGTATTGGATGACCCATTGGGTAGTGACCACTTTCCCATCCTCATTAATACTCACTTCACTCTGATTAATCGAGCCACCATTAGCCGTCGTGCACTCTTTAAGTTTAGTAATAAGGAAAAAAACTTCTCGGATTTCTGCGCTCACTTAAACGACGCAGCAACACTCCTCCCCCCACTCGAAAGCACCCCCCTAGAGGAGTGCTACTCCTCCTTGTCCTCTTGCATATTATCAGCGGCTGAAAAGTTTTTCAAAAAACAAACCCCCAAAATTCCAGTCCGACAATCTCCTCCATGGTGGGATGCTGAGTGCAACCAAGCGGTTGGCAGGAGGAAACTCTGCCTCTCTACTTATCTGAGTGATATGAACACTAGCAATCACAACTCATACCAAATCGCAGCCAAGGAAACCAGAAAACTCCTCTCAAGTAAAAAAAGAGAAGGTTGGAAAAAATTCTGCTCCAACCTTTCCCCGGATACTCCGAGTTCCACTGTCTGGGCTATGGTCAAAAGATTCAGGAGAGCTTCGAACCTTAACTCCTCCCCCCCAGTACATGGAGAGACACTGGACCAATTTGTTAATTGCCTGGCCCCCCCATATTGTCCCGGCAGCGACGAGCTCAACACAGAACCGGAAATCCTCCCTAGTGCGCATCCTTCCTCACATACCGAAATGTCTTCCCCCTTCAGCCTGGTAGAATTAGATGCCGCCCTGAACAAGGCTAGAGATTCAGCCCCAGGCGAGGACCTTATTCCCTACGCATTCATCCCCTCTTGCTGCCCTAACATCACAGGGTACTACTTAGATCTCCTGAACGGGTTCTTTGATCAAGGCATATCTCCCACTTCCTGGAGGTCCCAAGCGGTCATCGCTATCCCCAAACCCAATTGTGATCCGTCCTCCCCCAAAAGTTTCCGCCCTATTGCTCTCTCTTCAACCCTGTGCAAAATTTCAGAGCACATAATCAAAAACAGACTAGAATGGTTCGTGGAAACTTCAGCCAAACTAGCAAACTCACAGTTTGGATTCCGTCGTGGATCAGGCACCCTCGACAACCTGGCGATTCTCACCACAGATATAAGACTGGCATTCAAACGGAAGGAATCGGTAGTTGCGGTCTTCCTGGACGTGCAAGCCGCCTACGATAATGTCCTGCTTCCACTCCTCCAGAGGAGGCTACAGTACTTGGGGGTCCCGGACAAACTCTCAACATTCATCATCTCAACCCTCAAAGGAAGAAAGATTAACATTATGACCTCTGCAGAACCCATTTCAAGAACCCTTTTCAGGGGCCTCCCACAGGGCAGTGTGCTCTCCCCCATCCTCTACAACCTCTACACCAGAGGTTTGGAGGAGGTGGTTTTGAGACACTGCAGGTTATTACAATACGCGGACGATATTGTGATATATAGTTCCTCACAAAACATACCTACTGCCCTCCGGAAAGTCTCAGAGGCCCTAGAGGATCTGGAGGTATGGCTCAACGACTCCGGACTATCAATCTCCCCATCTAAAAGCAATGCTGTAGTTTTCACCCGCAAGAGAACCCCGACACCCTTAAACATCAAATTCAACCACTCAGTCATCCCAATTAAATCTCATGCCAAATTCTTAGGAGTTACACTAGATGCCAAACTACAATGGACCTCATACATTGACCAAGTGGTCAACAAAGGAGAGAGAGCACTAAACATACTCCGAGCAACCAGCGGAGTTTGGTGGGGGTCACACCCTTTCACCACTAAACTTCTGTTCAACGCCCTAGTCCGCTCACAATTAGACTACGCCTCCTTCATTTGTTACCCTTTAACCAAAAAACTCCAAGACAAACTGAACTCCCTACAATACAAAGGCCTACGATGTGTCATTGGCGCCATGAGAAGCTCCCCAACAAACGCCCTCCTCGTAGAATCTGGCGAGCCTCCCACTGATCTTCGATGCCAGCTCCTGGCAGACAAGTTTTACATCAAGAGGCTCCAACTGTCCAAACACCCTTTAGTGCCAAAACTAAAGCTCCTATGTGAGCTCTCCCAAGGCTCTCCAAATAGCAAAGTCTCGGCTCTATGTAGGAGCCATCGCAAACTGCATCACTTTAAAGAGGTTATTCAGAGAGATCACATCCTCCCGGATTTCAGACTTCCTTTCCCTGAAAGGTTTGAGCACCCTACCATATGTTATGACTCAGGAATAACAAAGACCCCCGCAGGTGAGGATCCCTCGCCACTGAATAATAGCACCTTTGCGAGAATGGTCGCAGACAGGTTCCTCGGCTGGGATCTCCTCTTCACGGATGGGTCGAAGGCCGAGGCGGGCACGTACGTGGGGGTGGGTATATTTCATTCCAATCTCAACATCTCTCTTAAATTTAGGCTGCCTAGCAATGCCTCCATCTACACGGCAGAAAGCGTCGCAGTACTCAAGGCCTTGGAATATATGCGGGTTAAACGGTCTCCCCAAGGAGTCGTATTCACAGACTCGAAAAGCCTATTAGATAAGCTTAATTCCCCCTCTATATCGCACCGTCCGACTCACATAGAGAACCTTATTAGATCACAATACCGCCTCATCAGTGAAGCTGGGGGCGAGATAATATTGATGTGGATCCCTGGGCACTCCGGAATCTTAGGCAATGAGTACGCTGACAGAATGGCAAACGAGGCACGGTCAGGGGGAGTTCTCCTGAAAATTAAAATCCCGGCATCAGACATTTTTCAAGTAATAGAAGAAAAGATGAAAGAAAAGTGGAATAAGACCTGGCTCTCCTCCTGCAGCAACAAGGGCAAACACTACTCCCAATTTAACCCTACAATTCCCTCTAAACCATGGTACTACAAGAAGCCGTTTAAGCGGAAGGAAATAACATCAATCTGCAGAATGCGAATAGGACACTGCTCCACCCCCTCTCATCTCTTCCGCATAAACGTGCTGCCCTCCCCCCAGTGCGACTGTGGCTACCACAATTGCACATTAGATCACATATTCTTTAACTGTCCCCTTCTCAACAACTACCCATCATTTATTCCAAACTTAGTAAAATATAAAATCTGCCTTCCAACAAAAATTGACATCCTATTGGCATCGAATTCGATAAAAGTTTATAAAAACATTACAAAGTTTATTTCCCTTAATAACGTGTCGATATAATTCAAGAGGCAAATTTAACCTTTTTACTAGCCATTTTAAAAACATCCACACCCATGGGACATCCTAATTAGAATATCCTGTCCTTTTAATATCCACAATGTGATGTCCACAGGGAAATATTCCCAAAGGACATGTAGTTAGTGCATGGTAGAATTGAAATATTTCCATTTTATAAGGCATGTAAATGTGAAGTCATTTGTCTGTTCTTGGTCATTGTTCAAGGTGGGGGTTTACTAACCATAGATCCCCCAGTCATCGGGAAGCACTAAGAAGAAAGACTGATAAAAAACTGGCACCAATCGCTTGCTGTATAGCGGAATTGCCAAAATAAAAGAAGAAGAAGAAGAAGAAGAGGTTACTGAGGCTAGAAGTGTAATGACTATAAAATGTACTAAATGTTCGTTTGGTGCAAGCAATCCTGTTGGTGTTACTTTATAAGGAATTCTAATATGAAACCATTATGATAACATAAATCAAACACATCTATCGTCGAATCACACGAGATTCTCATTGCGAACTCGCAAATCTCACAAAAGCCGAAATGAACAAACCATGACCTTACGCATTGCGAACATTTAAGGTTTCTCCAAAAACCCTGTGAATAATGACGAATCGGAAATGAAATAACGTTTTAAACACAAAAACCCACTAACCCGACACTTCCAATACGAATCTCGTTCAGTGTATCACAACAAAATTCACTTTCGATGGATCAAACTCACACACTGGCGCGATTAAGTTCAAGACCAAGGTTTTATCGCGAGAAAACTGCTCAAATTCTTCAAGCACTCGTCTGAACGATGCCGACCACGAGCGCAATCGATTATTGTCCAAATTTCGTTATATTTCACGCAGAAATTTGCCGTAAATCAGTGGTGAAATTTCAACTGGTGAAAATTTCGGATATTTCTTGGGCCGGCCGCCATCTTGAGACCGCCAGTCGATTGTTTTGACGGGCGAGAGGCAGGGATGTGCCAAGAAATAATCGCATATCGTATGACCATGCGTGAACAACATTCCCCAATCTCAGATGTATTGGGATGTATACAGATGTTCAGGGACGTAGCTAACTGCACCCGTTATCAGGATGCAGTTTAACGAATCTTTTTTCTTGTGAGGTTTTCAGAGGCGCATGCAAACTAATGCGTCTGTTCTCACGCACGATACGTCAAAACCTAATACGGTAAAAAACCTAAGCGTTTATTTTTGCTGCCGTGTCTAGTCACTGATGCCCGGGCCACACTAACGGGAAATGCCGTTAATAACGGCGATGATGGCCGTTTTGCTGCGGCCACATCTAAATTATCGCGATAATTAATGGCATTTCCCGTTAGTGTGGCCCGAGCATCAAAACCTTAACAGCCCTTCACATGATGCGGTTTACTGAAATGTTTCTCTTGTGCGGTTTTCAGTGGCGTATTCAAACTAATGCGTGTGTTCTCGCGATACGTTAAAACCGAATACGGTAAAAAAACTTTTGCGTCTATTTTCACTGCCGTGTCTAGTCACTGAAAACCGTAACAGCCCTTCTTCACACGATGCGGTTTACAGCAAGGTTTTTCTTGTGCGGTTTACCGTAAAAGAAAAACGTTTCGGTAAACTGCAACGTGAGAACTGGGGGGTTATCTAGTGCAGCCGGTGCAGTGCACTGGCTCAGTTTGCATCTACTCTAAATAACGACTATTATGGTACCATAAATAAGAGAAAAAAACGAATTTACCGCGTGAATTTTGAAGCACCATAGACAACGACGGCTGCAACGTCGCCGAAACGTCAAGTGCTATAAAATTCACGAGGTAAATTCGTTTTTTATCTTATTTATAATGTCAAACAACCGCGATAGTCTCCGATTTCAGACTATTATGGTGCTCCTAAATGAGTCACATTTTCACATCCCAATACGTGGCCAAAATACAGTTGCCAGCGACATTGCTAGCAATACCAGCTATACTATGCAATATACGGCAATATTTTTAGTGTCTTCCGGCCATATAGCCGCACGTGTTTCGTATGGCCGAAGCATTTTTATGTGTTGCCGGCATGTGGCTGGAAAGTACTGCAATATTGATCTTCAATTTGTATTTATATCATCTGATGATCAATGTTTTTGATCCACAAAATATTATCTATTCTGATATGTCATAATATATAATTGCGTGAAGTAATTGATTATTAAACAATTGCGTGAAACATTGTTAGTCTATTGAAATGTTTATATACATCATCTATACTAATATTATAAAGAAGTAATGTTTTGTGTTTGTATGTAGGGGTTAATCGAAACTACTCATCCGATTTCAATTCTTTCACTAATGGAAAGCTCCGTTATCGACGAGTGCTATAGCCTCATTTTATTGTGATAAATATTGGTTTTCAATACGAAACCACGACATTTGTAAATCAAGTCGGAGAAAATGAGCTGATGAGTTTTTTTATCGGTGTGCACTGACGAAACGGTTTGACATATGTGAAAACAATATATGACAAAAACATCGACCTTAAAAATTCGACGACAGCATATACCTAACTTTTATATTTAAGCTACAATGACTGCTTTTGTCTCAAAAAATGAGAAAAATAAGTAGACAGTGTTTGTTGAAGACATTAGCAACAAAATAAGAATCTATTTCAAAACAAATTGATCCATCATCACGGTTGTTGAATAGAAATAAAATTAGCCATTTACTGTACATTTTAAGGTGGTATATATTTATTTATTTTTATTAGCTTAATGTTTTATTTAGAGATAGTGGGCCCGATTGCGTTTCTTTGTGAACTAAAACTAAAATTAGTCCAAGCGAACGAGACAGAGCAATACGTTAGAGCGGAATATGAAACGAATGATCGTCGATAAATACTACCTGCCGAACTTATACTCGTCCGAATAAATTCGAGCATATTTCGTGCGGTGTAAGATTCGACCTTGACGGGCAGTTTTAATGCGAAAAAGTGACAACCGGTCATCTCACACTCCGCTCTAGCGTATTGCCCTGTCTCGTTCACACGGACTAATTTCCGATTTTAGTTCACGAAGAAACGCAATCGAGCCCATTATGAAATTAGTAACACCTGCAAGCACTTCGAAATACCTAGCAAGCGGCGGCGGCTGCTGGTCCAGCAAGGTCAGCGTCCAGCGGAAAGCGGCGGGTGGCGAGGAACAAGACGCGTACGTCTACGAGATAGGTAGCGTGCGTCTTGCGTCTTGCACTATATGTATCTAAAGATAGCGTTTAAAAGGGCAAATAAACGCCACCCTAAATTAACAAATCGAATCGAAACTTTACACGAAGCGAAGCCCCGGGCAACAGCTAGTTAATAGATGATTGTATTATTAATAGTGAATTCATATGAAGGTATTTCAATTTGTATTAATATCGTCAAAAATATTCAGGCGTAGATATCTAGTGTCACGCATATTGAAGGTCGAATCCACATTATCATCATTATTTTTCGTTTCAAATTTTCTTAAAACAATATAAGCCGCGCGACACGTCTGATTTCATCGGCCATTGTTGCCCGATTGTGTATCCCGTGTACGAGACAAAATTATGGGTAATACTTTTGCGTTGACAATAGTTGAATAATAGTTGACAATATTGCGGCCACATATTTCCGTTTAGGAGCACCATTACGTACTATAATCATAATGAAATGAAATGACGGGCATTAATGCATTATAGGAACCTGTTCTACATCGCTGATGTTTTGTTTTATCCTCACTCGACTATATTCACCATGTTGACTCCGAAATTATGATAATATTTATTCGGCTTCCATAAATAAGCGAGATATTGTCATTCAAAGAAGCCATACATTTCGATAGATTAGGTTAGTTTTTTTTTAAATAATACATGAAAAACTATATGACGGTAGGTTAACTAAAATCTTATCTTAAAAATTGAGCAATTAAAAAAAAACAAAATTTTAATTTGATTTTTATTTGTTGTGAAATATTGCGCGTCCAAGGCTTTATTCTATCACATTTAGCATTACAATGATCGAATCTGGTAGTGTTTGATTTTTGAGATAGGTTTTTATAATGCATATATTCCTAATGACGAATTGATAGAGATTATGACGATGTAAGGCGTCCCGTACGCAAACGTAGCAAATGGATGAAACATCGTACATTAAAAAAAAACATCGTATGTGTAAATTAACTGTCGATCTCTACAGACAACGTAGAAGAGAAACGGGACTAAGGTGACAACACAATATTCATCTCTTTCACTCCAATGAGAATTCCGCAGGCGGAAATCGATTTATATTATGTATTTTCATTGGATTTGGAAGAATTCAATTCAAAAATTATGATTTATTTTTGAAAGAAAATCGGGATGCCACTTTTTATTGAATAAAAACTGACCTCGGTATGGTGACACACTTTGTGTTTACGTTCTGAGTAGAAATTGCCTTCTCCAGCTCTTCCAGAGCGCCGGATTTCTTCAGCTTTTTCACCAGGCTTTTCACCGCTTTTTCAGACCACTTATCCTCGGCCACGGATCCCTCGGCACCTTTCTTCCAGCCGAGCAGCCGCTTGACGACGGGCGGCGTGAACGGCAGCATCGTCGCGGAAATGACGCACAATAATTTAAAATCACAACCTACATCGACGCGGAGGCGATTACTTCGATAAAAACGATGAAAATCGCGTCTCCCAAAATGTCAGACGAACCGATCGACTGACGGACAAAATACGGCCATGTTCGATTGGGCGATTCGATTGCAAGAGGGGGCGGTTGATTATTAGAGAAGCGGGACCGGGCGATCCGCACTCGGAATTGACCTTAGGAAGGGGCATTCTTATGATTGCGATAGAAAGAGACGTACGCGCACTACTTGAAAATTTGCCGATTTGAGCGCACAGTCTGACAGATAAGGCGGAAAAACGTTTCCGTTACGTCACATAACACAACAGAGTGTTTTTTACACTGTTTGGATATTTTATTTGATTTGAATTTGATTTGTTTGGATAATTATATTATATAAATTGATTATAAAATCCAACGAACAAAACCAGTGATTGCTGAATCGATATCATGGTTTGGTACCTAGATAGCCGCAAGTAAAATAATTCAAAAAATCGATACTAAGGGTTTCTAAAGTCTCACACCACATAATTTATAATAATCGTATTGGATACTTAAAACTACAAAGTCAACTTACATTTGAACATTTTGACTTGAGAGTCAATTGTTGTCATGAAATAGAAAACAATATGGTCCTACAAATACAAAATACAATTTATTATCAGTGAGAAAATAAAATAGTTATAATATTATAATATTTAATACAATAGTAAAAAGGTAAAGATAAATGAAGAAACTCAAAATGGAAATAGTCAGTCGCCTAATTAAACTTCGTATATATTTTCTCTCAATAATGTAGCCTTTAAATTTGACTTAAAATGAAGTAGTTTAACCCCTCAAATGAATGCCGATTAGCTCGGGTTGCCGACGGCAAAATGTATATAAATTTATATTTACATTTACATTTACATAGAGCGGGGTTTACTATAGAGCTATAGCATTACTATAGAGCGGATTAGTATAAAGCGGCGCACATTTACATTTATATTATAAATTTATATACATTTTGTATACATTTTGCCAAGGCATCCCTTAAGGGACGCCTCACATTTGAGGGGTTAAACATACCATTCCAACAAATATATTTTTTTATAGTTAGGGTCCCTTTAATAATTCGAAAGGCGGACAAGGTAGCATTAAATTATGCCTAGGTACCTCTAGTAAAATGAGGGTGAGTCTTCAACCTAATTGTTCAACTTTTTTTTATATTTTTTAATAATATTAAATTGATTTATTCAAAGAAATATTTTACGGTGATGATAGAGTGAGTAGGTATACGGAGAGTTCTGAAATGACCACTGAACCAACATTCAGTACTGTTAAAATAAATCAATGGCTCGTTTTTGGAGAGAGAAAATACGCTGCCTTAAAACTGTGGTACACTGCGACCAGAAGGGAATCTCGTAACGAAGAATCGACTCGAAACGCTGATAATTTTCCGTATTCGCCGTATAATAGAAAAAGGCGCTGGAAATTCCATGTTATGTTCTCATTTAAAACTAATCCAAGAAGGTGGCGTGTTGGTTTTTAATATTGTCTTTTATTATAGTCTCACGGCGAAAAATTAACGAAGACATTTTTTATGATTTCTATTTTTTGTAAATTCGTGATTGAATTTGCGCAGTGTTCTGGCAACACTGTTAAAAATGACATTCGAATAGTTGACAGTCCCGTGATCGTACAATCGATTCGACTTCGTCGGCTAGATACTGGAATAAAATGTTCATTTTTCATTTATCGTCGGCACAGATAAGACGCTATCGCCCAATTTAACGTATAAAAACGTTCAGTGGCTGCAATTTCGCGATCTATCCAGACTATACCGCGAAACTTTATAATTATTATTATTATTATTTGAAAGTGAAATTTGGACCGGCTGGTAGAGGTACGTCCGTTCCCATCGCCTAATAATAATTCTTTCCAAATTTGAATTTCGAAAATGGAAATAGGCTGTATTTTGCCACCAAATTTTCATTCCTATTTGACATTTCAGTATATTCTAATTTGTGTACGTATTTATGTACTGTTTTTAGCAATATATTAGTGTGTTTCTGTTTTTTTTTATTGTTTTTTGTTATTTGCAATAGTAGTTCATGGAAAATTCGTGGTAGAACGCTGTTTTTTATCAAGTGAGGTATTCTATAAGTGGCAAAAGGAAATTACATCCAAAGACATCTCATCAGTTTTGAAAACATGATAGAGAATAGTTTGATGAGCAATATTTTTTGGAATTTCCATACTGTGAAAAAAGTTCGCACGGGAGGGCTCTAAAGGGAAAAAACATTTCACTACAAAACCCTTTTCAATAATCGAGAAAGCTTCAGATTGGATTCTGTAGGTCGATTCGGTCTCTAAGCAGTATCAATACCCTGATGTCTCGGATGCACAGCCCTCCTTCTAAATATAACTATAGACCCTGTCGGAAGATGGCCCTTATTGTAGAACTAACTGATCCATGGAAATCAAATATCCTAAACGACCGCGAGCACAAATGAAATAAATACCATGATCTCGCAAATGCCGTCACCCTGAACTGCTTCACTGTTCACCTTCTCGCAGTTTTAATCTGGATTTGTATTTTTGCACCATTTTAAGGTATAAATTATTGTGTTTTTGTTTTTTTTTTAAGAATGAAACTTACGACGGCATGTCTTCAACCCATAAGAATTTCTTTGTAGGTAGTGGTAGTGCATGCATACTAACATACAGGTGAGTTTTAATTTAGTGACGTTCTTGTAGTGAAAAAAAAAACTGTTAGAAAAATAGTATAAAAAGTTTTGAACGCGATGCGCTAATATTGTTTATTAGCGACTTTTACCTATCCCTAGATGGCGCGACGTGCTCAACGCTTCTCGAACTTTTCTGTAATACAAAATTAACAAAAAAAAATCTAAAACGTTTATTTTTTATTTTTTTAAAAAGTTGCTTATATTGTCTATGATTTACCCACTACAAGGATGACACTAATTAAAACTCACCCTGTATAACGGTGGTTTATTCAATGAACGTGAATTTTCAAGAACTGCATATAATTACATAAATGCGCAGATCAGCCGCCTGTAAATTGTTGCAATAGAAAAACCACCGATCGGTGGTATTGGCATTCCAGTGGTTAATGGCTTATAATGACCATAATGACCACCGACCTCCAATAGGAGATGGCACTTTAAGAAGAAGAAAGAAGAATGGCCTATCTGCGTGAGAGCCGTTAGCTACCAATCAAATGAACAGTCGATAGTAAAATGCGCTCTGGATGCTGGGCGCTTTAGTGGAACAAATTTCTTTTTAAACATAAATTTGGCGCCCCCTTTACCCCAGTACCCCAATTTGACCTTTCCCCCCCTCCCATCAGATCTGAGGGTAAAGAAAGGATGGACGAAATAGCTTCAGTAGCGCTAAGAGAGTCATTTTGAGTATTCGGGTATTGGATTGGCTCCCATTTTGCTTTCTTCTAGTGTTGCGGCACCATATGACTCGGGCGTTGGCTACTTGAAATGTCAGAAATGAACGAAGCCGTCAAGAAAGTTAGCATGGCGAGCGACAGCCCCGTCACGGACCCGGGCCAAGGCCGCAGCGGGCCGCCCGAGGCCATCGCGGCCACGGCGGCGGGAACTGCGGAATTCGCCGGCCAGCGCGGAAAAGCCGGCGCCCTCAAGAAGGCCGCTCGCTACCGCAGCCGCTCGCTGTCCGCCTCCTCCGCCGACAGCTACAGCTCCGCTTCCTACACCGGTGAGTCACTTTATATTCAATGTGTCGATCGACGAGCGTTTTAACCCCTAGAGCCCCAAATGATTCAGCGTGACGGCCCCGTTTTAATTTTAATTTAATTTAATTTGTTTTATTTTATTATGTTTTATTATGTTAACATGTTTTATTTTAATTATGTGGACAGTGGTTTGGCAGTAATTAATGTTTTGGTGAGACAGTGTTATAATTCAATTTTTTTACTAATTTTTACTAAAAATTTTTGGGGCATCAACTTGTCAATCGGCTGAGAGGCCGAAGACTGAAGGGTTAATTCACCGCCAGTCTAGCCCTTCGTTTACCCTTTCGGAAGCCAGCCTTCACGCGCAAAAATGGCGCCACACCTTTTTTGGTCAATTTTATGTATAAACTAGCTGACCCGGACCTCAAACTCGGAACCAATCGAGAGACCGGAGAAATCTGGTCACAATTGGAAGTAAGGGCGCGAGTGTCGGGCCCGCCAGGTAATCATTACTGGCTATCTCGCGGTAAGGCGTTGGTCTCTTACGGATTGTGGCGTAGCTAGACGGCGGATTGTTTTTGTCCAAAGTCTTCTACGCTCACTCCAGGGAGATAGAACGACTAATCGTTAAAACTCCCTGTGGTGACGGGCTCGCCCGTTGTAGTCGACAACCCAAATTGATGCGAGGTACGACGCACGACATCTTCAATTTGTATTCATATCATTTGATGATTATTTTTTTTAATCTATAAAATATTATTATCTAATAAATAAAAAAATAAAATACAAACGGAGCTGCCATGGAATTCACCGACCAAAAAATCGGGCCCATCATATATAATTATTACACTTCTAGGAGGTGAAGGGTGGATTCCGGACTAACGACCGGCGGTGGTAGGTTTAGGACAGCTGTCTTGCCACATATGAGCGTTCACCTTATCACCCATTCACTCCCCCTTCGAAGCCATAGAATTTGAGATGCAGAAATCGTTTTAGATAATTTTTCTAGAAAGGAGTTGATTATTTTCCTGGAGAGACCAAAATCTTTAAAAAGGTGAAACAAAGATTTAGCTGGCAGGCCGCGAGCGTCAACTTCCACCGCGTGAAGGTGAACAGTGAAGCCGTTCCGGGTGACGGGATTTGCGAGGTCATGGTATTTATTTAATTTGTACTCGTGGTCTTTTGGGATATTTGATTCCCAAGGAACAGATAATTCTACGATAAGGACCATCTTCCGAGATAGAGAGTAAAGAGTTATATCCGGACGCAGGGCTGTGCATCCGAGACTTTCAGGGAATTTATACTGCTTAGAGACCGAATCGACCTCCATAATCCAATCTGAAGCTTTATCGATTATTGAGAAAGGTTTTGCAGTGAGATGTTTTTTGCCTTTAGAGCCAACCCGCACAAACTGTATTGGGGGTTTGGAGGATACTGTGGAACCCTCGTTGGCACGAGCCACTGAGAGGCTAAGTACCTCGCGAATAACAGCAAGGACTTTGTCGTGGCGATAAGTGTACCGTCCTTGATTCAAGGCCACCTTGCAGCTTATATGTTATCTACAATTGCGTAAAATAATAAATGTGGATTAGTCTATTTAAATGTTTATATACATCATTAATAGATAATTGTATTGTGAATTTATAATGAATAGTGAATTCATATGGAGAAGATCTTTCAATTGGTATTCATATCATCAAAAACATTCATAAAAATTCATAAAACATTCATAAAACTGTTCATAAAGGTCGGGTCGAATCCACATTCTCTTAATTTTTTGTCGTTTTAAATTTTGATTTAAAACAATGTAAGCCGCTGCGACGCATATGATTTCGTCGGCCATTGTTGCCCGATTGTGTAGCCCGTTTATGAGTTAAAATGATGGGCCTTATTGTTGCAGCAATATTGCCGAGAATATTTTTCAGCCATATGCTGCAATAAAATGTTGCAGTGATAGCCGGGTTATAATTGCCAATATTGCATCCCCATATTGCCTTAACCCTTGGAGTAAATGGGTATTTTCATGGATGCATCTGTCTCTTTTGCAGGATTTTCGGCGACATCGACCTTAAGGACTATAACTACGAAACTACTACACCAATCATAAAAAGAACAACTGCACAATGATTGCATTGAAATTTCGAATATAGAATATTGAAATATCATTTTGTAAAACAATTAGATAATTATGAATAAATATGAGAACGTCAAAGAAGTGAAAAAAACGCGGAACCAGATCTGGTCGTATCATATTCAACGGATAATTGTTTCAGAACCAGATTTGGTCGTATCATACTCAAGGGGTTAAAAGACAATTTATAGCATTAAGGAATTTGACAATATTAGATATTCTCAATTCTCTTGTCTTTCTTTATTCACTCTGACTCTCAGATTATATCATTGTTAATTTTTATTTTGACTATTGGTGATTGACTCTTTTGTCATTACTAATTTGTCAACATTTGTATTTTTATAATTATTTTTATTTCTGACTATATCTGTAAAATCTATCTATATATATAAAACAAAGTCGGGTTTGTTCGAACACATATAACTCGAGAACGGCTGTCCCGATTTTCATGGTTTTTTATTTGTTGTATTTGTCTCCGTCCCGAATAGCAGAATAACTAAAATAATTAAAAACAGCAGAATACTTAAAAACAAAAATTGAAAAATTGACAAAAAAAAAAAAGAAAAAATAATCCCATACAAAATGTAAATCCGTGTTTTTCTCATGGTCAGTTGTACGTGGCATGTTCACGTGTCAGCAAATCATCCGCTTTATTTATTCTTGCGCCTGATAAGAAAACAAAAAATGTCATATATCACAAGGTGCTTCAATGAGGAGAATTAAACCGAGTGCATCCCACGCTGCACAATATGTAAATAGTGTAATTCAATCATGTCTTGCTGACACGCGATTGATATACATATTTTTTTTTAGTTTTATATTTCTTTTTGTGTTATTTTCTTAATAAAGTACTGAACTTAATATTTATTTTGTATTCATTGTATTGTACTGTACTGATTCCTATAGAGCGGAGGTGGTTGCGGACCTTACGGCGACTGCTCTTGAAACGACCATCGGCTACCCGATCCAGCCGGGCAAAGGACGCTGTGGTCCGCGATAGATTCGGTATACGCCGTTTCACCGCTTCGTAAGGGAGAGGACCGCGCAAGCGACCTCGAACTCGTAACCAATCGAGAGACTGGAGTAATCCGGTCGCAATTGGAAGTAAGGTCGTGAGTGTTAGCCCGCTGGGTAACACTCCTGGCTATCTCGCGGTTAAGGAGTTGGCCTCTTACGGGTTTGTGGCGGAGCTAGACGGTGGACTGTTTTTGTCCTAAGGCTTCTGCGCTCACTCCAGGGAGATAGAACGACTAATCGTTAAAACTTCCTGTGGTGATGGGCTCGCCCGTTGTAGTCGACAACCCAAGATGTAGTTAATTGTACGTAGAACTAGTGAAATGACGAAGGGAAATAATGGGCCCTTGCTGAGTTGGCCACGAAGACCCATTCTGTTCAGGGTTGGTCACACCCACGGGTCAACACCTATCCGACGGCCTCCACGCATGAAGTGCGAGCCTGGGTAGGACTCTGGCCTTATGGTTAGTTTCCCCTGGGAATCAATCTTCTGGCGCTCCTGGACGGTCTGCGCACCGTGCGGCATAATCCAATCGAATGCGCACTCTGATTAACAGTCGGGGGAGTCTGGAAGCAGTACTGATTCCTATAGAGCGGAGGTGGTTGCGGACCTTACGGCGACTGCTCTTGAAACGACCATCGGCTACCCGATCCAGCCGGGCAAAGGACGCTGTGGTCCGCGATAGATTCGGTATACGCCGTTTCACCGCTTCGTAAGGGAGAGGACCGCGCAAGCGACCTCGAACTCGTACCGCTGAATCACGCGATAAATTCGTTTTGATCTTATTTGTTAATGGGCCCTTGCTGGGTTGGCCACGAAGACCCATTCTGTTCAAGGTTGGTCCCACTCACGGGTCCTCACCCATCCGACGGCCTCCACGCATGAAGTGCGAGCCTGGGTAGGACTCTGGCCTTAGGGCTAGTTTCCCCTAGGAATCAACCTTTTGGCGCTCCTGGACGGTTTGCGCACCGTGCGGCGTAAGCCAATCGACTGTGCACTCTGACTAACAGTCGGGGGAGTCTGGAAGCAGTACTGTTTCCTATAGAGCGGGGGTGGTTGCGGACCATACGACGACTGCTCTTGAAACGACCATCGGCTACCCGATCCAGCCAGGCAAAGGACGCTGTGGTCCGCGATAGATTCGGTATACGCCGTTTCACCGCTTCGTAAGGGAGAGGACCGCGCAAGCGACCTCGAACTCGTAACCAATCGAGAGACTGGAGTAATTCGGTCGCAATTGGAAGTAAGGGCGTGAGTGTTAGCCCGCCGGGTAACACTCCTGGCTATCTTGCGGTTAAGGCGTTGGCCTCTTACGGGGTTGTGGCGGAGCTAGACGGTGGACTGTTTTGTCCAAGTGTTCTGCGCTCACTCCAGGGAGATAGAACGACTAATCGTTAAAACTTCCTGTGGTGACGGGCTCGCCCGCTGTAGTCGACAACTCTAGTTAGTGAAATGAGGTAGTCAATGCCAATATCTTCTTCGTTGGTACTCATTTTAAACACTTTGATTAAAAATTAACAAAAATACGTGAAAACAAATGAAACATGCAAGCATGTATCCTCCTTCGACTGCACGTAACAACTGAGCGGTGCCGCTCCGGCGCATATCCCCGGTTTGAGTGCAGTGCAACGCCGGAATGCACCTTGTGACATACCATGAATATTTCTATGTAGGACGCCACAGCGGCACCGCTCAACCGCCGCGCTGCAACCGCACCAATAATCAATCTATTAAAGTTTGACGCATGGTGCGTCTCATAATAAGGCCAAGGACTGTACATAAATGCGGCGAATCTTCATAGATATATGTGGGTGTCTTATAGGTGGGTTGGTATATTGAATACTGAAGCCATTGTGTTCCACATTGATCTGGATAAGCAGAGCTTATGATTGTTAACAGTGATTACATCGAGTCATTAACTGGCGCTTTACAATTGCCATTAATAGGCTTAACCCCTTGAGTATGATACGACCAAATCTGGTTCTGAAACAATTATCCGTTGAGTATGATACGACCAGATCTGGTTCCGCGTTTTTTTCACTTCTTTGACGTTCTCATATTTATTCATAATTATCTAATTGTTTTACAAAATGATATTTCAATATTCTATATTCGAAATTTCAATGCAATCATTGTGCAATTGTTCTTTTTATGATTGGTGTAGTAGTTTCGTAGTTATAGTACTTTAAGGTCGATGTCGCCGAAAATCCTGCAAAAGAGACAGATGCATCCATGAAAATACCCATTTACTCCAAGGGTTAATATGTCATACCAACGTACATATAGGGTGTTTTCACATTGCACAATCTATCTATATATATAAAACAAAGTTGGGTTTGTTCCAACACTTATAACTCGAGAACGGCTAGATCGATTTTCATGGATTTTGATTTGTAGTATTTGTCTCCGACCCGAATAGCAGAATAACTATTAAAAACTGAAAATTGGAAAATTGACGAAAAATAAAAATAAAAGAAAAAACATTTTCCCATACAGAATGTAAATCTGTGTTTTTCTCATGGCAAATAATCCGCTTTATTTGTTCTTGCGCCTGATAAAAAAACAAAAAATGTCATATCACAAGGTGCTTCAATGAAGAGAATTATACCTAGTGCATCCAATGCTGCACAATATGTAAATAGTTTAATTCAATCATGTCTTGCTGACATGCGATTGATATACTTAATTTTTGTAATTTTATATTTATTTTTGTGTTACCTATTATCTTAATAAAGTAGTGAATTTAATATTTATTTTGTAGTCATTGTATTACTTTCATAAAATCATAAATTAAGTTCAGCTAATCTGTAACACGACATTCATTGACTGTTAGGCGGTACGAAGTTCGCCGGGTCAGCTAGTACATAAATATAAAAGGGCATTAAATATGCAAGCGGAAGCATGAAACATAGTAAGACTAACAGAATACTTTAAAAAAATCGATCTTTTTCTAGCATAAACAGGTAGCGCAATGCCCATATCTTGAAGTGATGTGGGCTCGCTGTAAAAATGTCCAGGTCTGATGATATGATGGTGATGATGAAATGCCAGCATGCATATTGTATAGGTTGATTTTCCAAAGAACTGATAGACAAGCGATAGACGGAGATACTATGCCATTCATTCTGATAAGATAGCCGCTTTAAAATTATATTTGTACGAATTCAACATTTTTGGAAGTGTCCCTGGTGGCTTATCTTTGGCTTACCGTTTTCAATAACATAATGATAACATTTGTTTTGATATGAGACCTCCCATGTCGATTCACTGTGTTCTTGGTTTTTTAGAGTCCAGTATCCAGTCGTACGATGACTGGACGCTAGAGATGCTGAAATTTTATTTCGATGCCTTTCAGCATACCCTTCCAGACCCCAGCAACCTCGCTCGTTCAGCTATTCTGAGGATAGTTCATGTCCCCTTTGTAGCACTGCCCCTTGCATAGCTAGACATATTTTAGCTGGCTGCATTTTATTTCTGGTGGCCTTAGTTTAAGGACGGTACACTTAGTGGCACGACAAAGTCCTTGCTGTTATTCGTAAGGCAATTAGTCTCCCCCAGTAATCTCGCTCGTTGGAGCTATACCGAGGACAGTTCATGAATCTTGTCCTTGGATAGATCTTGGAATAACAATTCAACTCTACTCTCTATCTAATGAGGAAGGCTTTCCAACATCTGTCAATAGAGGTTTTTATCAAGATCTACAAGGCATATGTGAGACCTATTCTTGAGTATGGCTATCAGATCTGGAACCCTTACTTTTGCAAAGATGTAGATATTCTGGAGAAGGCTCAGCGAAGGGCAACCAAAATGCCAGTGGGCCTGAAGAATAGGAATTATGAAGATCACTTGAAATTACTACTCTCAAACAAAAGACAAAGAGGGGACCTGATTGAGACATAAAATTCTAACAGATTATTACGATGTACCTGGACTGAAGAATATTTACAAATTCAACGTCAACACAAATCTTCGAGGTCACAACAAAAAACTTAACCGTGCAAAATTTAAATCTAATCCTTTTAAGAACGTTCTTCAAAGTAGTGGTGGACATGTGGAATAAACTACTACTTGAAGTCATTAGTTCAAGCTCTGTCAATCGATTTGAAAACAGACTCGATTTGTACCTAAAAACTTGTTTATATTGTTAATAATGTTTAGCTTTACAAGATCTGATCTGGAAGTATCAGCAAAGCTGCCTCTCCAGAATTAATAATAAATAAATACAAACGGAGCTGCCATGGAATTCACCGACCGGAGTCGGGCCCATCATAATACTATTTTTTTTACACTTCTGGGGGGTGAGCAGTGGATTCCGGACTTACGAACCGGCTGTGGTAGGTTTAGGACAGCTGTCTTGCCACATGTGAGCGTTCACCTTGCCACCCATTCACTCCCCCTTCGAAGCCATAGAATTTGAGATGCGCAAATCGCAGTTTTAGATAATTTTTCTAAGAAAGAGTTGATTATTTTTCTGGAAAGGCCAAGATCTTTAAAGAGGTGAAATAGAGATTTAGCTGGCAGGCCACGAGCGCCAACTTCCACCGCGTGAAGGTGAACAGTGAAGCCGTTCCGGGTTACGGCATTTGCAAGATCATGGTATTTATTTAATTTGTACTCGTGGTCTTTTGGGATATTTGATTCCCATGGAACAGTTAATTCTACGATAAGAGCCACCTTCCGAGATAGAGAGTAAAGAGTTATATCTGGACGGAGGGCTGTGCATCCGAGACTTTCAGGGAATTTATACTGCTTAGAGACCGAATCAACCTCCAGAATCCAATCTGTAGCTTTCTCGATTATTGAGAAAGGTTTTGTAGTTAAATGTTTTTTGCCTTTAGAGCCATCCCGCACAAACTGTATTGGGGGTTTGGAGGATACTGTCAAACCCTTGTTGGCACGAGCCACTGAGAGACTAATTACCTCGCGAATAACAGCGAGAACTTTGTCATGGCGGTAAGTGTACCGTCCTTGATCTAAGGCCACCTTGCAGCCAGCTAGAATGTGCCTAGCTGTGCAAGGGGTATTGCTACAGAGGGGACAAGAACTATCCTCGGCAAAGCTCCAACGAGCGAGGTTACTGGGGTCTGGAAGTGTATGCTGAAAGGCATTCAAATAAAATTTCAGCATCTCTGGCGTCCAGTCATAGAGCATTACCTTCCAGTGCATTGGAGGCGGAATGCAAAAGTCACCAATTGTTGTCCAATCATTCTGGCATTGAAGGCCAATAGCATGAGCCATACTCTTGCTGTCGTAATCTCCCCGCAAAAGAGACTTCTTCAAGTCCACGTCGCTCGTGGTTGTACTGCCATACCCCAGACCAGTGCCATTCTGGCTGATTCCAGTAAGGAACCTTTTGTGGAAGTCTACGCGGGCTTGTAGTTCATTTGAATCACTACAGCCACTTATTACGTGCTTCGATATTGCCGGATCTTTGGAATTGTACAGAATCGAATTTTTGGTTATTCTGGAGTTGGCGTAGAGCAGAGAGGGCAGTTTAAGCGCTAGCCCAAAATTTTGTTTGGACCTGAAGAGAGTCGAGGGGTCAGCTGGTTTGGCTAAGGACAGCCAGGATTTTAAACTAGCTGTCACCAGTGCATCTAGACGGGACAGTTGGGTTTTGGTAAAATCGTAAATAAGAAAGGGCCATGACAAATGTGACGTTAGATAATTGTCATAGATCCAGGCCTTACGAGGGCCAGAAATTAGCAAGGCATCTATTTTCGCCAGGCAACTTTTGAAATGCTCTATAACATGATCGCCCGAGACGTCTTTTCCCTGATGGGTGATTTTTCTGCCGAGGAATTTGAAATGATTGTTTGGGTCTATAAGGGAGATATTAGAGCCCTTATAGACCAATTTGGGGTCATAGGATGTAAATTTTGTGCCCATGCGGGCGAGTCCAAGGCAAAAACATTTGGAGGGCTTCACTTTTATACAGCCTGACCAGTCGCAGAAAAGCTCCACTTTCTGTAATAGCAGGGAAAGCTGCTTGGGGCTTCTGGTAATGAAAGTTAGGTCGTCGGCAAAAGCGAGGCACGACGAGGTGTATTGGCCGTCTGTTTTAAAACGGTAGCCCCACTTCCTGTCAAACTGGCTCAGGCTTTCCAGAAGTATATTAAAAACTATATTAAAAATCGTCAGGGAGAGGCAACAGCCCTGAAATAGTCCAATTGAATATGGTATAGAGCGGGTAGTCCATTCTTGCGTTTTAACATGGAAAGTCAGACAGTTGTAGTAGGAGGCTACAATGTCACGCACGACTGGTGGGAAGTTGTACCAGCGGAGTGCAAAGTGGAGGAGACTGTGTCGGACTGACCCAAAGGCATTCTCTAGGTCGAGCCAGCATACATTGATTTGGCGTTCGTGTTGTCTCGCATCCTTGATGGCAGCAGCCAGGAGAGAGTTGTGCTCGAGGCAGCCCGAGACGCCGCGCATGAAGCCTTTTTGAACTGATACTCCAAGGTACTCATTCCGGTGCATGAATTCGCTCATCCTCGTGTGGACTATGCTAAAAAAGATTTTGGCCACAGTGTCTGTGAGAGCAATGGGCCGAGCGTCCTTTGGTCCGGTGCAAACTGGGACCTTCGGAATTAAGATGACTGTCGCTCGGCCAAAATTCTGTGGGACTACACCGCTATTCCATATATTTCGGAAGATGGATCCTAAATATTGCAGAAGGCAGGGGCATTTTTTGTATACTAAATAGGGAATAATAATAATAATAATAATAAAAATTCGACGTATTAAAAGCCAAGCTGGTGAAACTGCCCGCGATGAGCCTGTTACATATCCAGAAAAGAGATTTGAAGTCGATTTTTTTAACTGTCTCTTGGACACTACCGTTAATTTACTGAATGAAAGATTTGAACAGTTAAATGAGTACCTACTCGGAATCTTGGTCTTTTATTGTACGATATAAAAAAGATTCTGGAAAACCAGACCTTCTTAACCCTTGGAGTAAATGGGTATTTTCATGGATGCATCTGTCTCTTTTGCAGGATTTTCGGCGACATCGACTTAAAGTACTATAACTACGAAACTACTACACCAATCATAAAAAGAACAACTGCACAATGATTGCATTGAAATTTCGAATATAGAATATTGAAATATCATTTTGTAAAACAATTAGATAATTATGAATAAATATGAGAACGTCAAAGAAGTGAAAAAAACGCGGAACCAGATCTGGTCGTATCATACTCAACGGATAATTGTTTCAGAACCAGATTTGGTCGTATCATACTCAACGGGTTAAACTGTGTCTCCAATTGAAATTAACTGTAGACTCTACATCAGATATAGATAGTTGTAGTGTTGAGCTAATAAGTCTGAAATCTTTTTTACCTGATCAGAATATAACTCCTGTCTTTATTTTAAATTTTATCAAAGATTGCAACTTTAACCCTTTATAGCTTCATGTGACATTTCTGTAACAAACTACTAATTCCCCTAAAATCCCCCTAAATAAGGCACTAAATTCATTTAGTTCATTTGAATCCGTCTAGCACTACTGTACGCTACCACTTGGTATCGAGTAAAAATCATAGATAACGTAACTAAGCGACTTATGTGAGTTTAAATGTTGCGCGTTGATGAAAGTGATAAATTAGAACTAAGGCAGATGTTGAATGACTGATAAAAAAATATAAAAAGTGTATACAATTGTGTGGTTTTCGTGGAAACCTGTAGGTAAGAATATAATTTTATCCATTCAAAATTTCGAAGCAAAAGATGGCAAGTTAGGATGTTCTAACAGTTACTGGAATTGACTATGGCAAATTCTTGGTTAGTATACCGAAGAGTAAGGAAGGCAAAATATCTCAACGGCAAACAAATGTCTTCAGCAGAATTTAGACTTGAGATAGGCGAGACGAGACCTTATGCGAGTTTGGCCTTAAGCCTAACATCAAGAGTCGAAGGTCTTTAGAAGACGAAATTCAAGCCAAAACACATAAGGGCCCTGCGCAACATGTTCCTCCATTGGCAGTAAAGTATGACCAGGTCGGTCATTGGCCGATTTGGGTTAAAAAAAGGATACGTTGCAAGATTCCCAAGTGCACTGGCGTTTTACAAACAATTTGCAAAAAATGCAGTGTAGCATTATGCTATAATAAACAAAATAATTGTTTCATATTTTTCCATACAACATAAATGTTTTTTTATACGTTCAACTCAATGTTACAGTAATGTCACATTCCCTTAAATGTCAAATAAATGATTAATAATAAATATTTTAGAATTTCTGAGAAATATGTGTTTTTTTATTTGCCTAAACCTATCTCATTATCAACATTATTTTTTGTTTGAAGATCTTGGGCTATAAAGAGTTAAAAAAAACTGTATCCAACTGTATGAACGGTTTCGTGCCGCTTGGGCCACAAGATCCCTTTTGTTCTCGGATCGGCTCAACTCACGATTCAGCTCCTATTCAGAAGCCTCCTCGAGTGGAAGGCTACCCCGGGTAAGACTCCCGTGTCTCAGGCCTCAGAGCATCCTGGCGCCACTGGACGGTTTGCGCACCGGTCTGCAAAGCCTATCGGCTGTGCATTCTGACTACTTTCTGAAGGGGTCTGGAGACTAGCGGGAGTGGATGATCACCTGTTGTCATGCAACTCTTGAAATGACCTTGGGCCACCCGATCCCGTTTGGCACTACGGGCAAAGAACGCCCAGTTCCGCAATAAATTCAAACTGCATTACCGCTGTAATACAACAGGTAGAGGTCGTGTAAGCGACTTCGGACCCGTTACCAGTCGGGAGGACGGAGGTATTCTGAAGGTTAATTCCAGACGGAGATATCCTGCCAAAACTGGTAGTCAAGGGGCGAGGCTGTGCGCTGGGCACCTTTCCTGGTGCCTCACCGTAAGGCGTTCGCCTCTGACGGGCAGGTGGCGGAGTTTAACGGTGGATTGTTTTGTCTTAAGTCTTCGGCGCTCACCTCACGGGAGACAGAACATTACATTTCGTTATGGATAAATTCTGTAATGTACGATTATTCAGTCCTGCTTCTTGCAGTCTAGAAACCCTAATATAATTGCTTGTATTCTGGGAGCTATTAGTCAAGTGCTGCCAATACTCGGATCTGATCAATACTTCTCTTCGGATATTATGTAGCTTCTCTTCGGATATATGTATGAAAATAAATAAAACGAACTAATAGATTTGGTAAAGCATGTAATAACGTACACAAATGTGTTTACAATTTCTAGATAGGGTTTCGTATTTTGAGATAAAACGTCGATATCGCTGAATAAGTGAGTTTTTTTCAGTTCTCCAACTTTCTAATAATTATTCATAATTATCTAATTGTTTTACAAAATGAGGTTTTAATGTTTTATATTTCAAATTTCAATGCGATCATTCTATAATTATTCTTTTCATGATCGATCAAGTAGTTTCTTTCATATGATCGTTTTTCTAAAGTGCTATATTTTTGACCTTCAACTCGCAGAAATGACAGGTAACTGCCAAGATTTACACCCGCCGCTTGAGGGGTTAATAACAACGGTGTCCATATATAATACCTTAATAAAGCCAATCAGGAAACGGCACTCCAAGAAGATGAAGATACATTGCAGCACGGATAAGGGCATCTGGAAGTAATTATGAACATACAAGCAGGATATAGCGTCAAGGCAAAATCTTATATTAATGGAGACAGACTGATGACTTCCCTTAATTAACAACATACACCAGAGCTGTTTCACACTTTACCTTATTCAAATGGTTGCTGTCGGCCATAAATGTTTGATTGACTGGATAATAGTTGGTTACTTTTGTATTCCCCTCTCCCGATACGCTGGAAGATTTATGATAATCGAGGGGTCAGCCAGAACGGCAATGGTCTGGGATATGGCAGTACAACCATGAGCGATGTGGACTTAAAGAAGCCTCTCTTGCGGGGAGATTAGGACAGTAATAGTATGACTCATGCTATTGGCCTTTAATGCCAGAATGATTGGACAACAATTGGAGACTTTTGCATTCCTCCTCCTGGAAAGTAATGTTGTATGACTGGACGCCAGAGATGCTGAAATTTTACTTAAATGCCTTTCAGCATACACTTCCAGACCCCAGTAACCTCACTCGTTGGAGCTATGCCGAGGATAATTCATGTCCCCTTTGTAGCAATACCCCTTGCACAGCTAGACATATTCTAGCTGGCTGCAAGGTGGCCTTAGATCAAGGACGGTACACTTACCGCCATGACAAAGTCTTTGCTGTTATTCGCGAGGTAATTAGCCTCTTAGTGGGTCGTGCCAACAAGGGTTTAACAGTATCCTCCAAACCCCCAATACAGTTTGTGCTCTTAAGGCAAAAAAACATTTCACTACAAAACCTTTCTCAATAATCGAGAAAGCTTCAGATTGGATTCTGGAGGTCGATTCTGTCTCTAAGCAGTATAAATTCCCTGAAAGTCTCGGATGCACAGCCCTGCGTCCAGATATAACTCTTTACTCTCTATCTCGGAAGATGGCCCTTATCGTAGAATTAACTGTTCCATGGGAATCAAATATCCCAAAAGACCACGAGTACAAATTAAATAAATACCATGATCTCGCAAATGCCGTCACCCGGAACGGCTTTACTGTTCACCTTGACGCGGTGGAAGTTGGCGCTTGTAGCCTGCCAGCTAAACCTCTGTTACAACTTTTTTACACCCAGAAAAAAAAATGTATATTTTTTTTTATTTATTTAAGTAATTCAAAAATAATTTAAAACAATTTTATCTTAGGAACTATGCACAGAAATATTTTAAACATTGAATAAATAGCAGAAAATGAATACATTGCAAAGTCCAGTGACAACGCCACCTAACTAGGCCGCGACCAGTTCTAAGGTGAATTTTTAATTTTGTGCGTGTTTGTTCAAAACTGTGATTATAACAAAAACAAAATATTTTTGTAACAAAATAAAAAAAATTGACATTTAAAACTGCAATTTCCGCATCTCAAATTCTATGGCTTCGAAGGGGGAGTGAATGGGTGGTAAGGTGAAAGCTCACATGTGGCAAGACAGCTGTCCTAAACCTACCACAGCCGGTCGTTAGTCCGGAATCCACTGCTCACTCCCCAGAAGTGTAATAATACTATATGATGGGCCCGACTTCGGTTGGTGAATTCCATGGCAGCTCCGTTTGTATTTTATTTTGTGTAATAATAATAACAATAAAATGCTTTATTTTATCAAACAAATCTGAAAGCTTATTGCGTTAAAGCAATATCTTACAGCCAACTTTAACCTAATGGGAAAACATCTTTTGTGGTAATAACAAGGTAGAGAGGATGAGTAAAGTATTGAACATAACAAGAAAATAAGACTGATTTTATTAAATATCTTTATATTTGATACATTGATGCAATGCATCTTTCATTATCTTAATAACATTTGATTGAAACCTCAAATAATTATATAAAATTTAACACCCTCTATACTCATTTCTATGTACTCTTTCGAACTTTCTATTTACATTAGTGCCATTTCTGGTCACTTGATGTAATTTAGTGTTTATTAGTGAAAACAAAATTGATGAGAGCGATTTGACCCCTTTCCTATGTATTGAACGATTTTTGCTAAGCTATTCAAAAATATATATTTCATTTAGGTACCCGATTTTCCGTTAGCTTCTGGAATCATTTGTAGTACTTTACTTGTAATAAGATAAAACTATTATTTAAATTACTTACTCTTATCTAACATTAAAATCTAGCAGAAAATAAAACATAGTTAAAAAAATAAATTGAGACTGAGATTTGAGAGACAAATTGAGACTGAAGGGGGGAGCCTGGTTTAGAAGGATAAAAAAAACATGTTTTCATTTTTTTTTTAAATAAAGTTGAAATCTGATCATGAATCTTTTATATCAATTTTACCATTTCAAAAATTTAAATATTTTTTGCATTAGTAATAAAAACTATTTTTGAAGTATTGAATCACAAAAGTTTCTGCCGCTGACGGTATCTGTTTGCGAGCGTAATTTTGCCTGAAACATAAAAAGTAAAATAAGTTTTTACTTTTTACATGTGTGTTTTCTAGATGAACTAAAAAAAAAATTTGCATATTTCCTGCGGTTTACGATCCCCTTCCAGCCCGCGACGCGAAGCTTGACAAGTATGCTTGATCGTCTAGAGCAGAGATTCCCAAACTTTTTTTCTCGTAGACGACTTTCAAAATTGTACTGGTTTCGGTGGACCCTCTGCTGCTATATTTCTACCATATTCCCAAAACTCGTCAAAAAATGTAAAGATTAGATCTAACGATGGAAATTTGCTTTGCGGCTGAGTTCCAACCCTAAATTCGGAGTGGTAAAAATAAAAAGAAAAATGGTATATTTTCTTGTGTTCTATTTATTAAAATAATATGATTACAGACTTAATAAAATTAAAATTAAACATTATTAACCCCTAGAGAATTTTATTTTAATTTAATTTGTTTTATTTTATTATGTTTTATTATGTTAATATATTTTATTTTAATTATGGGTACAGTGGTTTGGCAGTAATTAATGTTTTGGTGAGACAGTGTCCTATTTCAATTTTTTTACTAATTAATTACCATTTCAAATTTTACCATTTCAAAAATTTAAATATTTTTTGCATTAGTAATAAAAACTATTTTTGAAGTATTGAATCACAAAAGTTTCTGCCGCTGACGGTATCTGTTTGCGAGCGTAATTTTGCCTGAAACATAAAAAGTAAAATAAGTTTTTACTTTTTACATGTGTGTTTTCTAGATGAACTAAAAAAAAAATTTGCATATTTCCTGCGGTTTACGATCCCCTTCCAGCCCGCGACGCGAAGCTTGACAAGTATGCTTGATCGTCTAGAGCAGAGATTCCCAAACTTTTTTTCTCGTAGACGACTTTCAAAATTGTACTGGTTTCGGTGGACCCTCTGCTGCTATATTTCTACCATATTCCCAAAACTCGTCAAAAAATGTAAAGATTAGATCTAACGATGGAAATTTGCTTTGCGGCTGAGTTCCAACCCTAAATTCGGAGTGGTAAAAATAAAAAGAAAAATGGTATATTTTCTTGTGTTCTATTTATTAAAATAATATGATTACAGACTTAATAAAATTAAAATTAAACATTATTAACCCCTAGAGAATTTTATTTTAATTTAATTTGTTTTATTTTATTATGTTTTATTATGTTAATATATTTTATTTTAATTATGGGTACAGTGGTTTGGCAGTAATTAATGTTTTGGTGAGACAGTGTCCTATTTCAATTTTTTTACTAATTAATTACCATTTCAAATTTTACCATTTCAAAAATTTAAATATTTTTTGCATTAGTAATAAAAACTATTTTTGAAGTATTGAATCACAAAAGTTTCTGCCGCTGACGGTATCTGTTTGCGAGCGTAATTTTGCCTGAAACATAAAAAGTAAAATAAGTTTTTACTTTTTACATGTGTGTTTTCTAGATGAACTAAAAAAAAAATTTGCATATTTCCTGCGGTTTACGATCCCCTTCCAGCCCGCGACGCGAAGCTTGACAAGTATGCTTGATCGTCTAGAGCAGAGATTCCCAAACTTTTTTTCTCGTAGACGACTTTCAAAATTGTACTGGTTTCGGTGGACCCTCTGCTGCTATATTTCTACCATATTCCCAAAACTCGTCAAAAAATGTAAAGATTAGATCTAACGATGGAAATTTGCTTTGCGGCTGAGTTCCAACCCTAAATTCGGAGTGGTAAAAATAAAAAGAAAAATGGTATATTTTCTTGTGTTCTATTTATTAAAATAATATGATTACAGACTTAATAAAATTAAAATTAAACATTATTAACCCCTAGAGAATTTTATTTTAATTTAATTTGTTTTATTTTATTATGTTTTATTATGTTAATATATTTTATTTTAATTATGGGTACAGTGGTTTGGCAGTAATTAATGTTTTGGTGAGACAGTGTCCTATTTCAATTTTTTTACTAATTTTTACTAAAATTTTTTGGGACATCAACTTGTTAATCGGCTGAGGGGCCGAGGCCTGAAGGGTTAAGGTAGGTACCGTAATTTCAGTAATGTAAATCAACAAACAAAAACAATCCTAATTTCAATGGGAGTATTAATGGATTGACAGTAAATTATCAATATTTGGCTTTGCTTTGCAAGTCTCGACTTGCGTTGTACTAAATATCGAATATGCAAGTTGTGACCGACACGATTTCTCGGTACTTAGGATACCTAGAAATCGATGTAGTCGCTTGTTTGTAGAAACTAAAATTATAAAGAAAACATTAAATCACTTGAACGATGACATTTAATTAGTAAAAGGCAGATAACAATAAGAAAATATGAATTTTAAAGAACTCTAGAAGTGAAATCTAAATTTACAACTATAATATTTGATTAAAAACTTTGAAAACAATTAAAACTTTGGAAATTAATATTCAACACATTTCAAAAACTCTGGAATCTAGCTCAGAACAATGGGACTTTTCTCAGAGGCCGGCTGATCATGAAGGGTCAACAGTCAGACGAGTGGTAGGTAGAGAAACAGCAGTAGGGTAGGTACGTTAAAATTTCAAGGATAGAATCTTCTGGAAAGTGGATTCAAACTTCCCGCCTTCAGCTCGATGGTCGCGGCGGCGTCACGTGGTTACGTGGCGGTAACTGGTACGATTTAAGCGTAATCGTATCATACGGTACGGCGACGAATAGCGGCGCTGGCGATCGACCAACCCGGCTCGGGCTGATCTTCAGGAAAGCTGGAATGGGCGTATTCTTCAGCCGTATGGCGTATTCTTGTACTCCGACCGGCTGGAACGGTTGAATTCGGAAAGTACTCTTCAAACGGCTGGAACGATTGAAGTAGGCAAGGCTCCCAGAGGTTTGCCCCAGTGGAAGTTCTCCCCGTGGAAGTTCCTGAAATTATCCTCCACTTAGACTAGGGATTCAGGTGTTGGGGTAGGAGCGAATAAGGGAAGCAGAGACGGCACCCTGCGTTCCGAGGAAATCGAATCTCGCTTCCCCAACTCAGCCAGATAAACCCTTCAAGAAGCAATACCAAGATATAATTATCGAACGCACTCACCGAGAAATATAATGTCTAACACAACAGAGAATGAAGACCGCCTCGGAACTTCCACTAACTAGGCTCCGATTTGAAATGCCCGGAAAACGAGTTTTTGGCGCTTCATATAGGCTCATATCAAATGTTCCAGAATTTTCTAGCTCGTACTCGAACAATCGATCATATCCGGTTCACCGTTTGCTGAGTATAAATTGTGTAGCTAATTTCTAAATTTTATTAATTTAATAAAGAAGTCAAAACCGAGATTAATTTTATTATAAAAACCTTTTTGAATATATTTATCCCCAAAATTCAATACAAGGACAGGACCACCTTGACTCTATGTCGTAAAATGGTTACTTTATTAGAAATAAGTATTTTATCAAAATAAAAATTGCTGTTTTAAAAATATTCAATGTTTTATTTATTTTGCATTTTAATAACCCAATCCCATAGCAATTTATCGCATAAATTATTAAATATTAAGTCGCTGATTTCGACTCTTGCGGTTGGTAGACGAAATTCGGTTGTATGGAATTGGCAAAACTGCATATATGTCAAACGATCGGTGTCAGTGTCGTGAAACAACAACAATGGCGAGGATTGGGACTCAACACGCGATAAATTATGGAAATTCTGTATTTAATTTACAGAAATCGCGTGACAAAGTTTTTACAAGTAACAGTCGCTAACCTTCTTAAAATTAATTAATTTATTTATTTATTTGTTACAACTTGGTAGAGAGTTAACAGTGTGATTACAGATATAATTTGTAACTATTTATATAAGCAATAAGGAAATGAACATAACCCATACGATCATTCTAGACGAATGCCCAACCAGACTGAACAGCCTGTATCTGGGCACACGAAATATATAGCCTTTGTTTTTGAGTAGTACTGACGTTTGAGTAGTACTGACTAATAGACTACTTTCAATACTAACACTAAGATAATGGCATAAAATAGTACACATATTAATACAAATACAGTAGAGAGTCGATTATCCGAACTAATTGGGGGACAAGGGTGTTCGGAAAACCGATTTATTCGGATAATCGAACTGTATAAAAAACTGTATTATTAAAACCATATATGGACATAATAATATGTATTATCTATGTAATCTGTTTTAACTTTTTTTATTTATTACAATAGTGAGTAGTAATCCCGTGAATAAAATAGATATGTGTGTATGTAATACATACGTACATGAAGAAGAACTAATTAACGCTTAAAAAAGTCCTTAATTTTGGTCTGTCGAAGCAAGCCTACCCGCTTATGAGCAGCTAATTCCCGCACTTTTTTCAGTACAGATATCTGATACTGGTCGCTTTCATTTTGAGCTTCAAACCATCGCAAGACAGTAGCTAGACATGTAAATGCTTCAGAAGGTGTAGATATATTTTCATCTTCATTTTCTGATTCACTAGTCGATGAGGTGCTGGCGGCGTCAGCATTATCAGTCCCGGGGTCTACAATATCGCTGTCCTGCATGATATGGTACCCTGGATCTGCATCATCAACCCTCATCCATTATTGAACGTCTTTTCATCACATTCATGGCAATCGAGTTCTGTTTTTAAGCAAGAGTCTGCGGCCGCAGCAGTTCGGTTAAGCGGTCGTTCGGTTGACCGACGTTCGGATAATCGACGCTCTACTGTATATATGATAAAGGATTAGTTGCACACATAAACATATAGACACATAAACACATACAAACATACATACATACATATTATTATTTATTCCGTAGCCGGCGATTGGGGAGGGGGTCGCCCTCGCAGCCAATACGCTGCTGTGGGTGCAGCTGGATCTCATACTCCATTCACAATTCGCTTCCATTCTTGACGATTTTTTGCCACGTTTCGAGCATCCCTAGCCGATAACCGTTGATTTTTAACCCTTCAGGCCTCGGCCCCTCAGCCGATTGAAAATTTGATGTCCCAAAAACTTTTAGTAAAAATTAGTAATAAAATTGAATTATAACACTGTCTCACCAAAACATTAATTACTGCCAAACCACTGTATCCATAATTAAAATAAAACATATTAACATAATAAAACATAATAAAATAAAACAAATTAAATTAAAATAAAATTAAAACGGGGCCGTCACTCTGAATCGTTTTGTGGCCGATATCGGCCAATCGAGGCCTGAGGGGTTAAAGGTCTTCTTTGATGTTATTTAGCCAGGTTTTCTTCGGTGCCGAAGTTTACGTGGCAAGCGATTATCGTTCATTCGGCAAACATGGCCGAACCATCGTAGTCGACGTTTTTGTACTTCTTCTTCGATCGTTGTTACTGGATCGCATCTTTCTCTAATGGTCTTGTTTCGAATTCGGTCGCGGAGTGAGACACCGAGAATCTGCCTCAAGCATCGCATTTGGAAGACTTCGAACTTTTTGAGGTCCGATTCTAGTAACGTCCACGTTTCCGATCCATAAAGAAGAATGGGAAGAACCAACGTTCGGTATAGTCGTACTTTGGTTTTGATGGTAATATTCGTTCGCTTCCATATGCACCATTTGAGCGAGGCGAATGTCGCTGTTGCCTGACCGATCCGGCTATGGACATACATATATATAACAATAATACATACATATATAATAAGACACACACACACATACATCTACATACACACATATTTTAAATTATTGTATGAAGCAATTCTTTTTCAGTCTTTTTTTTAACTTTGCTCTCATCATCATCATCAACCGGTAGACGTCCACTGTTGGACATAGGCCTCCCCCATAGATTGCCATGAGGAGAGGTCTTGAGTAGCCTCGATCCACCTACTTCCTGCGACCTTGGTTATGTCGTCGGTCCATCTTGTGGGGGGCCGTCCCACACAGCTTCTGCCGGTTTGTGGTCGCCATTCGAGAACCATTTTTCCCGAAGGTTGTCGGTTCTACGAGTTATATGGCCTGCCCATTGCCATTTCAAGTTGGCAATTTTACGAGCTATATCAATGACGTTGGTTCTTAAACGCACTATTGAAATACACAACTCAAAAAAAATATAGGTTTTAAAAAAAAGAAATTAACGCTAAATAAACATTGATAGGTACAGTCAAGCAAACATTTTGTTTTTTGATTTTCACTTACAACTTCTGAACCACAATTTTTTTTCACACCAACCTTTATTTATTTATTTATTTAACCCTTTAAGCCCCGCGACTTCGATATCGAAGTCAACTGAAAGCGTCCAGGAAAAGTGATTTGATTGGGTCTTTCGTGTCATTCCGTATGCAGTTGTATTTTATTTAAATGCACGATGATACAAATATCATTGTGCATTTACATAAAATACAACTGCATACGGAATGACACGAAACACCCAATCAAATCACTTTTCCTGGACGCTTTCAGTTGACTTCGATATCGAAGTCGCGGGGCTTGAAGGGTTAAGAATTAATTACTATAAAACATTGATTTGCTTACAAAAACAACAGGAACCGAATGGCAAAACCTTAACCTTTTGCTTATTTGTTTCTGTCACCCAACTGGGACTAGCCCGTTCTAGGGTGGACAGGACTCTAATATTACAATCAAGTTTGCTTGATTGCTTACAGATGTACAAATTTTAGTAAAAAGCTAATAACACTAAATTGCCCTAAAATTTGGTCTTCAAAAAAAAAGAGAAGTAAAATAATAATAATAATAATAAAAAATATTAAAAGATAATATAATAAATAAAATTCAATTCTATTATATAATCGGCAATAATATAAAATTCGATTAAATAATATAAGTAAAATTAATTGTGAGAAAAAAAAGAAACAGTCATTAATATTTAATATATGTTAAGTAATAAAGGATTTAATATTAAAATATCTAGTCAAAAAAAAGTACAATTCATTGTCAAAATAATGTATATAACAACAAAGTCAAATAATTATTGGTAGTTAGTTCAATGTTAAAATATATTCAATATACATGTTTGAAAATATGTTTAAATTTGTGCACCTAAGTTTTATTAAACTATTATTTCTAACATTTGATGTATGGTTAGTCTGTCATGATCCGATAACCATTTCTTTAATTTATTTTTGAATTCCCTCAATGTCAAATTCATTTTTATTTCAATATTGATCAGATTGTAAAATCTCGGCGCAATGAAAGAGTAATGTCTTTGTCCAAATGATGTTTTCATTCTGGGTATTATAAGGCTATTTTGTATAACTTGTCTCGTTGGTCTTCGGTTCTGAATTATTCCTAGATTTGACTTGTTGTCCAAAAATAGCCTTAACCCTTCAGGCCTCGGCCCCTCAGCCGATTAAAAGGTTGATCTCCCAAAATTTTTTAGTAAAAATTAGTAAAAAAATTGAATTATAACACGGTTTCACCAAAACATTAATTACTGCCAAACCACTGTATCCATAATTAAAATAAAACAAATTAACATAATAAAACATAATAAAATAAAACAAATTAAATTAAAATAAAATTAAAACGGGGTCGTCACGCTGAATCGTGTTGTGGCCGATATCGGCCAATCGAGGCCTGAGGGGTTAAGAGGGAAGTTTTTAGAAAAAGTTGCCTAGAATCAAGGACATTAGCTTCTTTATAAAGTTCATTAGTGGGATGGCAATATGGTCTACGTAAAATAATTTTTAATATAAATTTCTGCGCAACTTGCAATGGCTCTAGCAGGGTTTTACCACATCCACCCCATCCAATTATGCCGTAAGTAATAAGCGATTCACATAAAGCATAATAATCAGTTTTTAGTGTTTTGGGATCCAGAATATTCCTCAGTTCTTTGAAAACATATCCAAGGATATGTTAGTTTTAGCAAGACTTCCATTGAGTCCACTTAAACTCCCATTGAGTCTCCCGTGGACCCCTGGGGGTCCACCTGAACCACTTTGGTAATCACTGGTCTAGAGAGCCCTTAAGCCTCAGCTCAACCCCCCCCCCCTCCCCCTCGATGATTGCATAATATGTGGACGGCCCCCTAATCCCTAACCATCGGTTATTATTGCTCAGAGAAAAACAAGTTTTGTTTTGTGTTCTGAATAATTAAATAAAAGCTTTTGTTTATAATTTACGAATATACCTGATGCCGCTCCTAACTATCAGGCCACTTGTACTTACCCAGTTTAAAATTAAATTAAATGTATTACAGATCGTTATCTTTGTAAGTGGAACGCAGTGTGCGCCTCCCTTATCACCTTGCCAAAGACGTTTTCCTTCAACGCATCTATCTCTCTCTTTCCCCCGCTGTCAATGAACCGGTTCTGTAGATAGCGAATGTAGACTGCTCTCTGTCCTTGTTCTGTCGCCGCCGGGACGTTCACACTACGATTATTGTAAACCCAATCGTACGGTAATCGTAACACATCACAAAATAATCATAGATGGCAGAGTTGGGCAAAATTTAGTCGACTAACGATTGACGATTGAATTCGTTAATCGCGATTGACGACTAACGATTGATTCGTTCAACCGTCAATCGGTGACTATGATTGATTAGTTTCAGTCGTTAGTCACGATTATCGATTAGACGTTTGCGATTGATATACTCGACAGCGGTCAACTTGAATTTTACGTCTTTTCGTCGGTCCGTGCGGTCGGTGCGACGCGACCGCAAACGCGACCACAAACGACCGACGAGAATGAATTGTCGGGTGGTATCTAAAGAGCAAGTTAGTCGCGGTTGGCGATTAACGACTAACTGATTTAGTCGCGATTACTTCAATCGTTATTAACTTTAGTTGCGACTAAATCAATCGTGATTGATTAGTCGATTGAAATATTCAATCGATTGACCCAACACTGGTATTTATTTACAAAATCGACCAAAAATTTGTGGCGCAGTTTTTTGCGCGCGAAGGCTGGCTTTCGATCGGTTAACCCTTGCCGACGCCAACAGTGCCATTTTTGCGTCGTTTGACAGATCCACGCCTAACCCGGCTGGCCGATCAAATAGAGTTACAACTTTCAAAGAGAGAAAAAATCCAATTATGGTGTTTCTTTATAAAAATTATCGCCATTTCTCATTTTAAACTCCCAAAAAAGTTTGAACTGTTAGTTCACTAATTCGTTAAAACCGTAAGTAACGACCGTCAAACATCGTAAAGTAACAGTTACGACTCTTTTTGAAAGTGTAAATTGAGAAATGGCGATATTTTTTTATGAAGGAATACCATAATAGGAATTTTTCAAGTTATAACTCTATTTGATCGGAGGTGCGATATATTATATAAATATATAATATATACGACTAACAAGATTAATTACTAGGTAACAAGAGGTAATTAATAAAAAAACGATATTGTCAGTATTTATTTACAAAATCGACCAAAATTTTGCGGCGCAGTTTCTTGGGCGCGAAGACTGGCTTTCGAGGGTTATTTTTTTATTTGTTGAGTGGGGCTTTTCTAGGGTCTTTATGAGCCTTGTAACACTGCGACCATTGCTGATCTATTGTGCTCGCCACCTACTATAGTTCTGCGCTAAGCCTCGTGTCATTTAAGAACCGCAGCAGGCTTTTGGCGCCAGATTGTTTTACCTCCTCAGGTTGGAGGTAGTGACCACCCAGGTGGGTGTATCTTTTACGCATCAGCGGGCCACACTCGCACATGAGGCGCTGGGGAGTTTCCTCTGCCCCTTGGCAGAACCTGCACATTTTTGTGTCTTTGAGCTTGAGGTTGAACATGTGTTTGTTCAGGCCACAATGCCCCGTGAGCGCCCTTACCAGTATGCGTAGATTGTTCCTATTTAGCGATAGGGCCTCACGGGCCGTCTTACGGTCGTAAGGCTTAATAAGCGCTTTGGAATGATTCAACCCGTGTTGTTCCAGTGGTTGACGGATTGTTCTAAACACATTTGTTTGAGCATTAGGTTTGCAAGGCGTTTTGGTACGCCACAGCAAGGTTCAGGGCCGTATAACGTTTCCTTTGCTCCCGTCCTAGCAAGTTCGTCGGCTTTTTCATTTCCCTCGATTCCTGCATGGCCGGGAACCCATCTTAGAATCACCCTGTTCTTTTCGCCCAGGGAATTCAGTAGTGATATGCAGTTTTGCACTAGCTTCGAATTAATGGTATTCGAGGCTACTGCCATAAGAGCTGCTTTGCTATCCGAGTGGATATAGATACGGTGGTTGGCGTAGTCCTTTTGGAGGTTGATATCCGCACATTCAATAATTTCGAGGGTTAAGTCCGTTATTTCAAATCTCGTTTGGGTTTGGTATGGTCAATGATTTTATATTAAAATCAATGGTATGGCATTTGCGTTACGGCCCATATACGATATTATTACACAAAGTACTGCCACTTGCCACTGTATAGCATTGGCAACGTACGATACTATGTTCTATGACGACGCAAAATAATCATGAATGATCGTATTTATAATTACTTTGTAATAATCGTATGTTGTCCAGCGCTATTTGCTCAACAGTTCATTTTCTTTCTCTCGCGAGACGAAATTATTGAGACGGAGGAAGCAGCTGTTGAATGAAAAAATTGTAAAAGTGACGCGTACAGTTTGTGTTTTGCACATCCACAATGGTGATTGAAGGATTGTTTCATAAAACCGCGCGATACGCGGATATTCCAGAAGAACGTATGTTCGAAATTTAGCGTTTTTTCCCATTATTTTATATTTTTCTGCGCGTATTTGGTATTAATGTGACCGCGCGGCTGATGCGAGTACGGATATACTAAATTTATCGCGATTATGCGATTACTAACAAAATTTGAGTATTTTCGCGAACTCCAGAGATTTGTTTACAAGATGGCCGCCGCCCAGTGATAGCTGTCAAAAGTGACAGCCGAAATCGCGCCAAAAATGCTCGTGACATCAAACGGTTTTGAATATTTTGACACTAAAAATACCTAAAAAAACTTGAATAAATAAGACAATTTAATTTTAAGAATTCTAATTAAATTAATAATACGGATACATGGGAATAACCGCAGCATAGGAACCTCTCTCCGAAAAAATAATATATATAGACTAATAGATTGTTTTATTTTAATGCTAAATCGAGAAGAAAATTGTGTCGGTCGCTATAAATAAGCGAGGTTTAGGCATTCAAAGTTTAAATTTTATATGTAAACAAACAGGCCATGGTTAGTTAGTTAGTTAGTTATACTGGGCGTTCCTCCGCAAGTCGACATCCAGTGTGCCTATTTTGCGTGTAACGGGGGTAGCGCTATTCCACCCACCCCAGCTCCTCGACGAAAGCCAGCAGGGCTTTCAGGTTTCCTGCCGCCTCGCGCAGGGTGCCTGGGGTCCCAAGGTGTTTTGTCCTGTATACTTCTACCTGTGTACAATCTAGCAGAATGTGTTTTGTGGTTTCTTCCGCCTCCATGCATGCTCTGCACATAGGGCTATTCGTTCCGCCCATTTTGAAGAGGTGTTTGTTTAGTGTGTTGTGTCCTGTTATCAGTCCCACTAGTTTGCGTAGTTGGGGCCTTTTTGTCCTTAGAAGTGTTTTGGTAAGTTTGTGGTTGTATTCCATTACTATTTCTTTGGTTTGTCTGCAGGTGTCTATCTCTTTCCAGTGTGTTTGATGTAGTTGTTTGTAGTGGTTGTCAAGTTGGTTGTTTATGTCCTTAAATTTTATATGTAAACAAACAGGTCATAATAAAAAATTAAAAATTCACCACGCTGTATTTCCCACGTTGATTCCGAATCTTCCATAATCTTTATTCGGTCTCAATAAATAAGCGAGATATAGGCGTTTCAATTTTTCATCCCAATGTCAAGAAAGTTGCGGCCATTTTGTTTGTACATACCGTGTGTGACACATTCGAGTATATCGTAATATCGATAACAATTAGCGATATTACAGAAATTATGACAATTTGCAGAGTTTTTAGATTAATCGAAATATTTTGAAAAGAACGATCGGAAAAATACATATTTTCGCGAAACTTAAGAAAAGGGCACTATTTTCGATGTTTTTTCAATGACACTGCATATTGATGACAGAAGATATCCTTAAATGTCATTTGTTTCAGGTTACCTTTAGTCATCAATACACCAAGTCATTATAAATAGGATAGAAAACGAATTTACCGCGTGAAATTTGTAGGACCCGACGTTTCGGTGACGTTGCAGCCGCCGTTGTCTAGGGTAGACTGAAGAGCTGTCAGTCCGTTGTTTTGCGGGTAGGCCGCAAACCGCTGCCGCCACTGCGTAGGTTATAACGGTGGTGGGGGGCCGGGCTCGGAGCGCGGGAATTTTTAAAATCCGTCTTGCACACAACACTCACTGTATCCTGTTTTACGTCTTTGCGTTCGGCGTTCGGCGGCGGGAACATTTTAAGAAGAGGGTTCCACGTAGAAGAGAGTTTGTAGCCGTCATCTCTATTGAAGTTCGGAGTTCTTCTTATTTCAATGGCTTCCCGGATCATGCGAGGAAAGTAGAATTGTTCCTTGGATAGAACAATGGGATTTTGAAACTGCATCCAGTGGTTACTTCCGCTATCCAATATACGTTCGCAGATCGCCGATTTTTCTCGCTGAACGTTTTTAACAGCTTTGATGTGTTCTGTCAGTCGCGTGGCTATGGGCCCGGCCCCCCACCACCGTTATAACCTACGCAGTGGCGGCAGCGGTTTGCGGCCTACCCGCAAAACAACGGACTGACAGCTCTTCAGTCTACCCTAGACAACGGCGGCTGCAACGTCACCGAAACGTCGGGTCCTACAAATTTCACGCGGTAAATTCGTTTTCTATCCTATTTATAATGTCAAACAACCGCGATAGTCTTCGATTTTATATACGGGTATGGCCGTAGAAAATTGTACATAGTAACTCTCGAGACATAATGTATCAGTAACACACAGTAACGTACGAGACTAGTAGTAACTCTCGAGACTATTCTTAAGCTAGGTTTACATGAATGAATGAATTAATTAATAATAGAATGAGTTATTGAGTAATAATTTTAAGAGGTATTGGTTTCAAATTCAACGCCTACTGAAACACTGCGTGTAAGAGATGGTTCCACAAGCCAGATTTTTTTCTGATTCTGATTCAGGGGTGTATTTGGCTCATGATTCTAAATACCTTCAAATTGGTAATAATGTCGGCAAGTGGAAAAAAAAATCAATAGATCGTCGAAAATATATGTAGGTACATCCATTTATTTATTTATTTGTACGTATTTCAGATGGTCCAATTAAATACACCACTTTAGCCTTCGGAGATCTAATCATCCGTTGCACTATTTATCTTTTAGAGCTCGTTGTTTAAAAAAAACTAATTAAAAGTTAAGTCATAAATTTATTATAACTGGTATTCGTCACTTAAAAAACGAAACAGGCATACCAAAAAGCCCGATTACAACTTCCATTTTTTTTAAAGTAAACTAAACATTAAATCAACTTTCATAACCACATTGGTTGTTAACACAAAAATTCGGTTCCTAGTAAGCCCGATTATAACTTCCATTTCTTTTAAGTAAACTAAACATTAACAGCCGCTATTTCAGTTCATACTTAATCTGCTTCACAAGTAAGTGACACCTAAGTGCGACCTTAAGTCCGAAGAGTCGGACTTATCCGACTCTTCCGAGATAAGTAGCACATTGAGTGTCACTTACTTGTGAAGCAGAATAAATATGAACTGAAATATCGGCTGTAAATCAACTTTCATAACCACACAAAATTTCGGTTTCCAGTAAGCCCGATTACAACTTCCATTTTTTTTTAAAGTAAACTAAACATTAAATCAACTTTCATAACCAAATTGGTTGTTAACACAAAATTTCGGATAAACTGATAAACTTACATGCAAAAATTTACGCAAACAATTGATAGCTCTACCTAGCCTGGAACAGAATTTTAAGCGAACATTTCTAGGTAAAGTAAACCCGATCACAAGAATTTTTTAAATAGTACTCTTTCGAGCTGAGTACTAAATCAACTTTCTTAACAACATTGGTCGCTGGCACAAAATCTCGATCGTTTTTTTTTGATTTGACAAACTGTAAAGGGTTTTTGACTGTTTTCAAAAAAGTTATAGTATAATATGTTACACTATTTTCCTCTTGCACATTTTCAATATAACCTACGTAGAACTTCCAAGACCTTTTCTCGTAATATTTAACAATCACACTATCACCTTCTCTATTTTCAAGTCTCTCGAACTCTTTTTCTTCAGTAGTTTGACTAGGTTTATTTTCTTCTTCTTCTATATGTACTCTATTTTGGGCTTCTTCACTCTTTGCTTCTTCTATTTGTACTTTGTCTTTAGTTTTCACAATCTCGTGCTTTTCTGCTCCTATTTGTACTTCATTAGTCTTGCTTTCTACTTCTATTTGTACGATATTTTTAATTGTCATAGTATTATTTTTTTCTTGTCCTCTTTGTATTCTGTTATCACTTTCCGTAGTCTTGCTGGTAATATATTTATCTTTTTCTTTATTTTCAGATTCCGTTGTAATAGTTTTTCCTATTTGACCTCTATTTTCGCCTTTTCTAGTCTCGTTTTCTTGTTTTTTGTTTTCCATGTTAAGGTTTTCTTTTTCTCTTATTTGTACTCTATTTACGATTTCCGTAGTCTCGATTAAGTTATGTCTCTTTTTTTCTTCCAATTGTCCCATATTTTCTAGTTCTGTAGTCGGTTTTTCTGAATCGGTATGATCGTATTTGACGTTTGTTGTTATTTCTTTTAAAAGTTCTTCGTCATCGTCAATACAATAATCTGAGGAGTCGTGGACAGAAAAGGTCTCATGACTAGTGTCTGTCGTATCACTTTCACTATCGACAGGCCTCTTTCGTTTTAAACTACATGTTTTAAAATTGACTTCCTTTGACGTTGACGGAATAGGATCAATGTTATTACCATATTCATTTTTGTTGTAACATTTATTTCTGTACAAATCGAAATTTGGGGAAATATGTTTGCTGTTTAATCCATAATACTGTTTTAAGTCTATATAGCCTTGGTTTTCAGGTAAGTAACGGGCATCGGCCAAAATCTGTACTTTGTTTTCTTTGCTATCATCAAGTGGGTCTTTCTGTGTAATTTTCCTTTTTTTCTGAAGGCCTTCTTGTTTCTTATTTGAACTATTGTCCCTTTTTCGTTTAGAATCCGTAGATTGCCGTTTCTTAGAAAGCAGATGGATTTTCGCATTAAGGCAGTTGCAGGAACCTTTGATAGAATTCACGTCGTCACAACAAAAACAACTGAGACATCTATATCTTATAGTGTTAATTGCATCCGTGTTAATAATTTGATGCAAAGTCATCGTTTGTGGTACGGGTAATAGGATTTCCGTTACTGAGTATTTTTTAATAGATTCATGTGGTATGTAAAACGTCAATATTGTTGAATCAGAATTTTGCAGCACTTCGTAGGCCACTTCGGCATTTGGTATATCAACGCCTTGGGCGACGCAGTTATCAAGGCGTCGTTTTATTGCGGCGCCGACACCATCAGCCGCTCCTTTTCCATGTGAGGCTTCGCTAAAATTCCAAGTCGAACGAGGGAATGTCATTTCTTGTGTGAGCTTAGAGAAGAGATAAAAATTTTTTTTTTGCTTATATTGGCTGGTTGGGCCGTCTGAAAAGAAGTGAATTTGTGTGACACTCGGAAATTCCTTCTTAACATAATCTAAGACCGGTTCTAAATGTGCCCATATAGCTTCTGGTCCATGTTCATTATTGGGGGAAATAGACGCAAATGTTTGAGGTTGCCTTTCTTTTGCGTACATCACTCCGGTATGTATAGTGATTTGTGGTTTAGATGCTCCCCAGTGCATAGATTGTACTTCCTTTGATAATTTGCATGTATAATTCTCGGAGAAGTCGATGTGTATCACTATTTCGTTTGTTTCTAAATTATTTATGCATGATAAATACTGAGAATACTGGTGCTTTATGTTGTATATGTGTTTACGAAATGTGTTTAGGTCATTATTGTATGAATTGGTTAATGAAATTAATGTGTCACGGTTCTCTTTTTTAACTATTTTTTCGGTAGTTTTCTTGTTTCCATCATTTTTATCAACATATTCATGTTTCTCGCGTGCAAATTCTTCCCAAGTAACCATATCATCATTATTGTGAGCAGCCCAATCAAAAGTAATAACTTTATCGCGGCAATTGAGACATTGTCTATAGGCACATTCCTTCGAATTAGGATCGCATACTACTCTTGTAAGGATTTCGCCCAAGTTTTTTGTATCAATCATTCCTACAGTGTATAACTTTTCAGTTTTGAATTTGATGTTTTCATGTTTTATACATCCGCACGTATTCCTATTACTGAGTTTTGGATGCAGCACATAAAATGGCCTATATTTTTTGAACGATGAGTACTTTGCCGTACCTCCTTCGTCTTTGTATTTTTTGAACAGATCTTTTAGTGATTTGAGTAAATATCGTCTCTGTTGTTTGTCCTTATTTGAGGTCTTTACTTCTTTTTTCCCTGCTGTAGCTCGGCTTACATCACCTCTTACATAGAAGTTCTTTATTTCTGCCGAAATCTTTTTGTTTCTTTTTTCTGCGCATTGTTTAAGACGCCGCGCTCTCCCTTTTAATCCCAATAATAATGTCATTTGACGTTTCTTTCTATATTTATGTACTATTTCATTTTCCGTCAAGCTTTTAAAAATATTACGTTCTTCATTCGTTTTTGTATTTTGGTAGGCGTCTTGTACTACATTCGTTAGAATATTGTGATCCAAAAGGACCCTTTTGACTTTTTCTTTTGCTTCGTTTGTTACATTAGGTACATTCTGATCTATAAACGCAGAAGCTTTAGACAGTGGTGTCATATCATTTTCATTAGTTTTTGACGTTATCGTTATATCTTCTACATTTTTTTCTTTAAGTAAAAGTTCTTCTAATTGAAGGGTTTTTTTAATCAATCGCTTATTTTGCTGTCGAAGTTTATCTATTTTTTTATACAATAAATTTATTCTTTTTTCATACTGGGTTTTCTTGGCAATCCACATTCTGTAAATTCTTTTTCTTTGAACTTGTTTATTTTTTTGTGGCTGATCCCTGGTCGTGTTGTTGGCGTCTTTATTATTTTTTTCAGCAGAGTTTTCTTTTTCATCATTCCTTTTTTTTCTCTTTTTTTCTCGCCATTTTAGTCTTTGTTGGATTATCTTCTCTTCAGAAAGGCTTTCCTTTATCTTTTTTCTATACTTTTTATTTCTATCTGCATTATATTTTAGAACTTCGGAAAACTTTTCAGGATTCGTTTGCCGCATGCGTTCTCTATACCTTTTTTGTTTTTCGGCGGCTGTAAGCGGTGCCATCTGAAAAAAAAATATCAATCACCATCTATTTTTTTTTATGGAAACTGACATGGATGTCTACATCACCCTAATGTAGTGATGTTAACCTAGTATACCTTGGTGAATTGGGTAGGTGCCATGTCAGTACTTCCCACTAATCTGGCCGGCTACATTGAACTGGACGAAAAACACGAACTATTTGTGCATAGTCGTTTCGACTGACCTTCATTCAGTGCGTTGGTACCAACCCGGGGGGATATACCCTACCACCAGCCTGGTAAGGATAGGGAAGGGACCTACAGTTTTACGTTTAATCCGAACCACGGCCAGCGTTAACGGTCAGTCGGTCACCCATCCATGTACTGACCGCGCTCGAGGTTGCTTAACTTCGATATCGAATACCGAAGAGCTGTACCAAGCTACCGACGCTGTCAAATTTTCATACTTGACAAACAACAAACAGACAGACAAAGGGCTATTACATACGTTTTGGTTGTGTAGGTACTAGAGGGGATCAAGATATCTATGTGCCATCGTCGCGGTGCCATCTGAAAAAATAATTATGCAACATATTCACCAATCACCACCCCCCATAGAACTTTATACCTACATTGAAAACTAAAAATATTAAATATCTACTAAATTAGTAGGTAGTCTGAGAAAAAAGTAAAAGAATAAAAAGTATTTAGAATGCATATTAGGATACAATCTCATTAAAAATAAAACAGAATTTGAAAAAAAAAACAGTTTCATACATTAAAACAAAAAATATTAATATCTCCTGAACTAGGATGCGGCCCTGAAATGTGTGAAGGAATCACCTCTGTGATTATGATAGTTAATAATGAGGTTGTGACGTTCGTTGTAATGTGTAAACTCAGCTTAAAAATATGTCCCGAGCGATACGTAACTCTCGTAACTCTCGAAGTAACACTCGCGAAGAAAAATCACGCGAATCTAACCTAAAAATTTTATAAACTCTGACATAAAACCAGAATGAGCCTCAATCCAAGCTTATTCCTTTACAGTATGAATAGAGCTATGAGCGAAATAGATAAAAAACCAAAATATAATTAGATACAGACCTTGACAGTCGTATTAAATTTCAGGAAATAAAGGGGACAACTCGATCGGCGCACAAAACTTTCGGTTTCACGAGCGTGACTGTGCGACTTTCTTCTTCTTTTTTTTATGACGGATAAGTATCAGTGTTGCCATGCTTAAATCAAGTTTAGGGATGTGGATACACAAAATATTAAGCGATTATTTGGTAACGTTTGTAAGGTAACTCTCGAGACAAGGAATTTTTGGACACAGTTTGAATGTTAAAAAAAAACTTCAAAATCGTAATTAAATGTTGAAATACAATATATTTACAAAGTAAAAGTTATAATGAAGCTATTAAAAGCTACTCCGTACAGCTGAAGAACGTTTTTATAAATATATTTTGCCTTGAATAGTCATAAGGTAGATTTCGGACGCGCTTTTTTTGTATGAGACGGAAAAATGTGATTTTGTTAAAATATCATAAAAAATGTAAATTTGAAAGCCTGGTAGATTTGAACTAAGTATTATGTCTATTAAATGGAGTTTCTTTTAAATAGTTCATACTTTGACCTATTTGAGTTCAGTATTATTAAGTTATTAATAATCATTTTGCTCGGACAAAAAAAAAAATTAAATGTACAATTTTACGCGGCCATACCCATACACCAAGTCATTTCGTAAAAACTTCGAAAATTGTCCAATTGTTTTAAATGATCGCTAACACATGGTGTTAATTTGATATTGAAGAAATTTCGTTTATTTTAGTTTACCTTTTGTCATCATCACCAGTCATTTTGTAAAAACCTCGAAAAAAAATCCAAATTATCGCTAACACATTGTCATGTTAACATCAATAGCGCCGTAGAATTTTTTTATTTCGAATTTCGCAGCGCGAAATTCGAAAAAAAAATTGGAAATGGGCATAATATTATGTATTTGGTTTTTGCAATGTAAGGATGTAATTGATTTTTGCAAACTTTTTGTGTAAAAGTTAGTAGTTATGAAAATGTGTTTTTTGCATAATGTAGTTATGATAGGTAATTAGATCATATTACATTGTACATTTATTTATGGTTCGTGGTATCATGTTCACAAATATAGTAAGAAGCTGTATACAAAATGGTAACCTTGGTATCTACTAGGTAATTTTGTTTTATTTTATCGTACAATCTTATTCCAACCAATGTTTTTTTTTATGTACTAATCGTGTAATTTAAAAAAAATTATCTGTTACGGCCTAGAATGTTTTGAATTATTTGATTTAAACCTATGTTATGCAACCCTTTTCACTTGCAACTTGACAACCACTACAAACAACTACATCAAACACACTGGAAAGAGATAGACACCTGCAGACAAACCAAAGAAATAGTAATGGAATACAACCACTAACTTACCAAAACACTTCTAAGGACAAAAAGGCCCCAACTACGCAAACTAGTGGGACTGATAACAGGACACAACACACTAAACAAACACCTCTTCAAAATGGGCGGAACGAATAGCCCTATGTGCAGAGCATGCATGGAGGCGGAAGAAACCACAAAACACATTCTGCTAGATTGTAAACAGGTAGAAGTATACAGGACAAAACACCTTGGGACCCCAGGCACCCTGCGCGAGGCGGCAGGAAACCTGAAAGCCCTGCTGGCTTTCGTCGAGGAGCTGGGGTGGGTGGAATAGCGCTACCCCCGTTACACGCAAAATAGGCACACTGGATGTAGACTTGCGGAGGAACGCCCAGTATAACTAACTAACTAACTAACTAACCCTTTTCACTGGCAAAAAAGGCTTTTTTGCAAAACGGCTACTTTAGGCTATATTTTCTGTTGACATCGGTGACTATTCAAGTCTAGCACTTGGCAACACTACCACTGTCGGTTGTTAGTCCGGAGTTCACCGCTTACCCCCCCAGACATGTAAAAATAGTAGAATAATAGAATATACATTAACCCCTTGAGTATGATACGACCAAATCTGGTTCTGAAACAATTATCCGTTGAGTATGATACGACCAGATCTGGTTCCGCGTTTTTTTCACTTCTTTGACGTTCTCATATTTATTCATAATTATCTAATTGTTTTACAAAATGATATTTCAATATTCTATATTCGAAATTTCAATGCAATCATTGTGCAGTTGTTCTTTTTATGATTGGTGTAGTAGTTTCGTAGTTATAGTACTTTAAGGTCGATGTCGCCGAAAATCCTGCAAAAGAGACAGATGCATCCATGAAAATACCCATTTACTCCAAGGGTTAAGTGTGGTTAAATGCATTGTTACTTTTGAAATGTCTTGATGTCATGTCATTTGCAAAATATCTTTTTATTGCTTGTGTTGCGCAATGTCAATATTCTGCACAGCGGCGTTTTTCGAATTGCTCGGTTATCACTGCTCGTGCTGTATTATTATCATCTAAATAACGTTTGGTTGTTTGTTTCAGGTTCTTCTGATGAGGACGAAGGCGGAGAGGGCGCAGAAGGAACGGGCGCCGGAAACCCTCCGCTGTCCCCCAGGGAGAAGTCTCTGAAAGCCGACCCTCCGCATCCAGACTACTGCGTCCGAAACATCAACCAGCATTCCTTCGGTACGATCATGTCGTTCATCGACGAATCTGTTGTAATTTACCAGGATAACCGAATAACCGACGGGGAGGGAAAGTACTACTAACAGTGCCAACAAGACCCATTCGTTCAGGGTCGGTCATACTCACTGGTCAACACCCATACGGCATCCACATAGAAGGGACAGCCAGGGTAGAATGCTGGCCTGCGGGCTAGTCTCCCCTAGGAGTCAACCTTCCGGCGCTCCTGGACGGTTCGCACACCGTGCGGGCGTTAGCCAATCGATTGTGCACTCCGACTAACCGAATAGAGCAGGGGTGGTTGTTAACCTTTTGGCAACTGCTCTTGAAATGACCGTTCGGCCACCCGATCCCGGGTGAATAAGCCGGGCAAAGAATGCCGTGGTCCGCGATAGATTCGGTAGACACCGAATCACCGCTTTATAAGAGAGAGGACCGCGCAAGCGACCTCGATTCTGTAACCAGTCAGGAGGTAGTAGGTATACTAAAGGTTAATTCCAGACGGAGATATCCTTCCAAACTGGTAGTCAGGGGGCGAGGCTGCCCGCTGGTTGGGTACCTTCCCCGGTGCCTTGCCATAAGGAGTTGTCCTCTGATGGGCAGGTGGCGTAACTAGACAGTGGATAGTTTTTCGTCCCAAGTCTTATGCGCTCACCTCACAGGAGACAGAACGATCAATATCGTTCCTGAGGTGACGGGTTCATAACTTCCTGAGGTGACGGGTTCGCCCGTTGTAGTTGACAGCTCTGGTTGCTAACAGGGCCAAAATCACTACACTAGCAAAAAGTACACACACACACACACAGCTTACAGACAGGCTTCAGTCTGGAAATGGTCTTAATCATCTTGACGGGGGGGGGAAAATGTATACATCCGTCTTCATCTCGAATAAAAAATGTGCATTCACAATACTTTCCGTTTGTCGTGTCGGGAAAGTAAATCATATACATTTTCAAACCGTAGTGCCATCTCTATGTCACACCGAGAACTTTTTGACCTTTCTGTGTAATTATGTATATTCGTAAGACCTCTATGAAATGTTATTATTTTAGTGATAAAAAATGTTATATTTTGCAAAATTTTAGTTCAGGTTGCCCCGAACATAGTGTTAAACTATTCCTAACCCCTTGAGTATGATACGACCAAATCTGGTTCTGAAACAATTATCCGTTGAGTATGATACGACCAGATCTGGTTCCGCGTTTTTTTCACTTCTTTGACGTTCTCATATTTATTCATAATTATCTAATTGTTTTACAAAATGATATTTCAATATTCTATATTCGAAATTTCAATGCAATCATTTTGCAGTTGTTCTTTTTATGATTGGTGTAGTAGTTTCGTAGTTATAGTACTTTAAGGTCGATGTCGCCGAAAATCCTGCAAAAGAGACAGATGCATCCATGAAAATACCCATTTACTCCAAGGCTTAACTAGCAGTAAATTACAGATTGACTTTTAGCAAATTGCAGAGTACAAAACGCTTTACGCTCAGGAGTCTCCATTTTGCATATGTGGCGCTGCAAGCGAGAACACCACAAAGCACTACTCGCTCATGCTCTTATCTAAAACTGTTTGAAGAGCTACTCTTTAATTGTGACCTTGACCCAACACTACAACGCTTATAGTTGATTCTATTAAAATGTATAACTGGGACATTCTTTTAGGACACATAGATACTCTGGAAATACGCCTCCATATTCCAAGCGGAGGTATACACCTTTATTGAATGTGCGGATATCAACCTCCATAAGAACTACGCCAACCACCATATCTATATCAACTCGGATAGCAAGGCAGCTTTTATGTCACTAGCATCGAATACCATTAATTCAAAGCTAGTGCAAAACTGTGTATCACTACTGAATTCCCTGGGCGAAAAGAACAGGATAATTCTAAGATGGGTTCCCGGCCATGCAGGAATCGAGGGAAATGAAAAAGCCGACGAAATTGCTAAGACGGCAGCAAAGGGAACGTTATACCGCCCTGAACATTGCTGTGGCGTACCAAAAAACCTTGCAAACCTCAAACAAATATGTTTAGAACAATCCGTCTACCACTGGAACAACTCGCCAGGGTTGAATCATTCCAAAGCGCTAATTAAGGCTTATGATCGTAGGACGGCCCGTGAGGCTTTATCGCTAAATAGGAACAATCTACGCATACTGATGAAGGCGCTCACGGAGCATTGTGGCCTTAACAAACACATGTATAACCTCAAGTTCCGAGACACAAAAATGTGCAGGTTCTGCCAAGGGGCAGAGGAAACCCCTGCACATCAGGTGCGAGTGTGACCCGCTGATGCGTAAAAGATACACCCACTTGGGTGGTCATTACCTCCAACCTGAGGAGGTAAAACAATCTGGCGCTGAAAGCCTGTTGCGGTTCTTAAATGACACGAGGCTTAGCGCAGAACTATAGTAGGTGGCGAACACAATAGATCAGCAATGGTCACAGTATTACAAGGCTCATAATGACCTTAGAAAAGCCGTACATAACAAATAAAAAAATATATAGATACTCCACTTCTTCCGATAGAAAAATTCCGGTTATCGACACTTATTAAAATTCCTTCGGCTTGATAGTAGGTTAATGATGTCATCCTGTGTAAATAAATCAATAAAAACAATGATAGACTATATGCAATGTAATCTATCAAGGTTTTTATTGACTTATTTTATCACACTGTCACATCTCTAACACTAGTTCCGTGGATGCTCACTATAGCTAACAGTGCCAAAATGGCGAAAATCAAATTGCCTCATAGCCAGTCCAGCTGACTAGTATAACAACGCTCAGTTGAGCGTTGTCGACTACAACGGACGAACCCGTCACCTCAGGCTGGTATAACGATATAAGATCGTTTTTTTAGCCGTGGGATGAGCGTAGAAGACTTAGAGACTACAAATCTACTGTCTAGCTATGCCAACATGCCTGTCGGAGAGTAAACTTGAACCTTAACTAACAGTAAATGTTTTTTTCTCATAGGTAGAAGAGAAATCGAAATAGCCGAGCAAGAGATGCCGGGTATAATGGCCTTAAGACAGAGAGCAAAGGAGGATAGACCCCTACGAGATGCTAAGGTGAGAATCATGAAATATCTTAACCGATTCTTGAGTCGATTCATATTTTTGGGTCACACATTGTAGTCCAAAACCTGCCTCTATTATTAAGAAAGCTTCAGACTGGATTCAGGAGGTCGATTCTGTCTCTAAACAGTATCATTTTCAAAATAAAAATAAAAAAACTATTCGCACTTAAAAAAATAAAATACAAAAAGGCAAGCTTATTGCTAATATTATTATTATTATATTATACACTAGCAGCTTAAGGCTGATGCGTGTATATCGCATGCACTTGTTTTTAAACTTGTGACTGTTTTGCACTAAGAAAAATGTCCAGTTTGTTTTTAAAGCTATTGACAGAGATAGCACTGATCACTTCCTCTGGCAACGCATTCCAAGCATCCACTACACTATTTGTCAAAAAAAAAATCCTGCGGTTCGATGCTGCAATTGTCTTATTTAGCTTCAACGAGTGTCCACGCAGTTGCTTATTGGTGTTCAGGGTATACATGCTCTTGAGGTTGGGCACACTGTAATAACCGTGTAGCATTTTGTAGCTTTCTATTAAGTCTCCTCGCTGCCTACGTTCCTCTAATGTTGTCAGGCGAAGTTCTTTCAGTCGCACTTCGTATGGTTTGTTCCTCAGCGATAGCCCCAACTTTTCAGGTGCTCTATATCTTTCCGAAAGTAAGGATTCCATACCTGGTAGGAGAAGTCGAGGAGCGGGCGAATGTAGGTTTTATAGAGCTTGAGGCAATATCTTGAGGCAATAATAATATGGCACTATCTTACAACTAACGTAATCATACAGTGTAGTGGTACAAATGGAAATAAGGATTATTAAAGAAAGAAGTTATTCTGTGTAAAATACAAACTGCCATACCTATCGCATATATCGAGCAATGCCTCCAATTCAGCATCTTTGAAGGATTTTGGCCTTCCTTCACGCGGATGGTCGTCAACATCGAGATCACTGTCTTTGAAGCGACGGAACCAATCACGGCGCGATGTTTCACTTAGAGCAGCATCTCCGTATACTTTTTGGAGATCTCGATGCGCTTCAGCCGCCGTATTCTTCAATGAAAGGAGAAAATCAACACTTCCCGCAAATGACGATAATTTGGCACAAAATCAGACATTTTCACACAACCAAAAGTATATGACGCCTAATCAAAATCATTAATGTGTCAAAACGGCTTGTTTACCACATGTCTAAGCTTGGTTTATGACGTTTTGGATATGTCAAAATCGACCAGCACTTACTGCTGGAGCCATCTATTGACAAACAGCTAGAACTTAGTTATAAGAAGAACCTAATAATACTTAACCCTTCAGGCCTCGGCCCCTCAGCCGATCGACAAGTTGATGTCTCAAAAAATTTTAGTAGAAATTAGTAAAAAAAAAGAATTATGACACTGTCTCACCAAAACATTAATTACTGCCAAACCACACTGTACCCATAATTAAAATAACACATATTAACCCTTGGAGTAAATGGGTATTTTCATGGATGCATCTGTCTCTTTTGCAGGATTTTCGGCGACATCGACCTTAAAGTACTATAACTACGAAACTACTACACCAATCATAAAAAGAACAACTGCACAATGATTGCATTGAAATTTCGAATATAGAATATTGAAATATCATTTTGTAAAACAATTAGATAATTATGAATAAATATGAGAACGTCAAAGAAGTGAAAAAAACGCGCGACCAGATTTGGTCGACTCGTACTCAACGGATAATTGTTTCGCAACCAGATTTGGTTGACTCATACTCAACGGGTTAACATAATAAAATAAAACAAATTAAATTAAAACGGGGCCGTCACGCTGAATCGGATTGTGGCCGATATGCGCCAATTGGGGTTCTAGGGGTAAATAGTTATAGGACCTAATAATACTTTTTTAACCCTTCAGGCCTTGGCACCTCAGCCGATTGACAAGTTGCTGTCCCAAAAAATTTTAGTAAAAATTAGTAAAAAAAATGAATTATGACACTGTTTCACCAAAACATTAATTACTGCCAAACCACTGTACCCATAATTAAAACAAAACATATTAACCCGTTGAGTATGATACGACCAAATCTGGTTCTGAAACAATTATCCGTTGAGTATGATACGACCAGATCTGGTTCCGCGTTTTTTTTCACTTCTTTGACGTTCTCATATTTATTCATAATTATCTAATTGTTTTACAAAATGATATTTCAATATTCTATATTTGAAATTTCAATGCAATCATTGTGCAGTTGTTCTTTTTACGATTGGTGTAGTAGTTTCGTAGTTATAGTACTTAAAGGTCGATGTCGCCGAAAATCCTGCAAAAGAGACAGATGCATCCATGAAAATACCCATTTACTCCAAGGGTTAAACCATGGACACAAAATGCATAGGAGTAGAAATCAGTATTATGACGAGGAATTTTGAGTAAATTGTCAGAGTCTGATCAAAAACACGAGATTGTGGGAACTTAACCCCTCTCCTCGCGGAGTAAAAATTCAGCCGTCCCATTCGCGCGCGACCTTTTCGCGCGCAAAATCGACGACCTTGATAAAAACGACCATAACTTGTAAACCACTACACGGATCATAAAAAGAAGAACTGTAAAATGATCGCATTGAAATTTGACATATAAAACATTGTAACCTTATCTCGTAAATCAATTAAGATAATAATGGCGACAAATTACAAAACGCAAACGGCCTCCATCGTGTCGTCATCACTGGACCAAGTGGACGCCTCTCATTTCAGTGTATTAAAACTTGCATCCCCAAAAGGACGCCTTTCATTTGAAGGGTTAAGGCCTCCTGTCCACGGACGTATTTTTTCCATGGAGAACTGCGGTTAAAACACGGTCGTCAGTATTGTACGGATCACTATGGAAGCTTGTCCATAAACACTGCTGCGGCGCTGTGTGCGGCTGCTTCCATAGTGATCTTCGTGGCCAACTCAGCAAGGGCCCATTAGCTCCCACTATTTAATAAGTATACATAACATATTGAGTTGTCAACCACAACGGGCGAACCCGTCACCGCAGGACGTTTTAACGATTGTTCGTTCTATCGACCGTGCAGTGAGCGTAGAAGACTTGGGACATAACAATCCACCGTCAAGCTACGCCACAACCCGTTAGAGTCCAACGCCTTACCGCGAGTAGCCAGGTATGTTACCTGGCGGGCGGCACTCGCGCCCTAACTACCAATTTTGACCAGATTTCTCCGGTCTCTCGATTGGTTCCGAGTTCGAGGTCGCTTGCGCGGTCCTCTCCCTTACGAAGCGGAGAAACGGAGTGAACCGAATCTATCGCGGACCAAGGCGTCCTTTGCCCGACTCTGAACCGGGATCGGATGGCCAATGGTCATTTCAAGAGCAGTCGCCGTAAGGTAGACAACTACCCCCGCTCTATAGGAAACAATACAGTTCCCAGACTCCCCCGATTGTTAGTCGGAGAGCACAATCGATTGGCTTGCGCCGCTCGGTGCGCAGACCGTCCAGGAGCGCCAGAGGATTGATTCCCAGGGGAGACTGGTTGACCCAGTGTCCTACCCAGGCTCCGCACCCCATGCGTGGAGGCCATCGGATGGGTGTTGACCCGTGAGTGTGACCGACCCTGAAACAGAATGGGTCTTCGTGGCCAACTCAGCAAGGGCCCATTAGCTCCCAAGTATACATAACAACTTAATAAGTTTATAGTAAAAACACGTTTTTAAAAACAAGCTTTTATTAAAATGCTCTCGAGCCAACCTTGTATGCAGCAGCCATGTCAAGGTGAAACTTAGAACGGGCTATCATAATTGAATGTATATACGAAATTTCGTGCCTGTGCTTGTTTGTTTGTTTGTTTATACTCTTTATTGTGAAAATGTCACAATGGGTGGGTTTATTGTCATAAGACAATCTCTTACAACCAACCCTACTATGACGTGTTATATTTATTTATTTATTTATTTATTTATTTATTTGCAGCTGTTATAAAAAACATATACAAAAAAAAAACAAGAACACACAGATTAAAAATTAAAACTATAAATAGACAAAGACTATGAAATAAAGCTACAAACGCTGCAAATTAGGGGTATCCTCACGATATCTCTTATCCTGGTTTTCAGGACACACCTATTAATTATTGATACATAGGTATATGATTTTTAAAATAAAATAACCAAATCAAATAAATCTTAAAACAAAAAATCCAAATAATCATAATCAAATAAATACACAAATCGAAATAATCAAAATCAAGATATTTAACATCAAATGATATTAAAAGAAAATAGCATAATTACATAAATTTAATAATCTACATATAATAAATCAAAAATAATCAAAATCAAAATATTTAACATTAAATAATCAGGTTACAAATTAATAAATAAACGAAGACAATAGTAATAATCCAATTAGCAATAGTTATTTTAAAATAAAATCAAATTATGACATCTAAATATCTTCCTTTAATAATAAACTTTTAAACTGGTCCTTAAATACTGCAATTGATTTCGATCGCAAAGCCATTCCCAACCGATTCCATACCGCAGAATAATACGAAAAGCTGCACTGGAAATGTGTAGTTTTGTGCTTGGGTATTATAGCAAGTTGTTCACGTGCCCGTGTTGAATGGACATGCCGGTTACGGGACCACGTCATAATCGAGTAAAGATATCGCGGCTGTTTATTGCGTACTACCTTGAGTACGAGGGTCGCAAGATGGAGCTGCCTTCTTTTACTCATATTCAACATGGAAGCTTTATGTATTATTATTATTATTACACGCACACATACATATGTATGTGTGCAAGTAATATGTATGTAAGTGTGTGTCTTATTATTGCATTCCATCGACAGAATTGAAAATGCGATTCCGTTAATTTGATCCCAACGGAAAATGGTGACCCAGCCGGGAATCGAACCTTACAGTGTAAGATCAGGCGACCTAACCACTATGCTACCGGGCCAGGTTGGAGGTAATGACCACCCAAGTGGGTGTATCTTTTACGCATCAGCGGGCCACACTCGCACATGAGGTGCTGGGGAGTTTCCTCTGCCCCTTGGCAGAACCTGCACATTTTTGTGTCTCTGAGCTTGAGGTTGTACATGTGTTTGTTCAGGCCACTATGCCCCGTGAGCGCCCTCACCAGTATGCTTAGATTGTTCCTATTTAGCGATAAGGCCTCACGGGCCGTCAGGCCTTATGTGCTGTTGACCGTTGAGAAGTCCCCTAGTCAGGAGCCAAGCCTGGGTGCAGAATTAGGTCATGCTTACAATAAAAATGCATTGTCATCAGAGCTGAACCAACATGTAAAATTTCCACTTCATAGAATAAGAGGAAGTGTTCTAATTCTGCTTGCAAGATTTGACCTAAACAAACATACTGGCAAAAATTGCTAGATAAATAAAAGCTTGTAAAAATAGAGGATGCTTGGCGTGAAATTGCTACAAAGTCTTTTGAGACTCGCGGGGCCGGCTCGCAGCAGCTCGTATGCTGACTAAGCCGCTCACTAATGCGTTCCCATCGAGCCGCTCACAGTGCGCCGCGCTCGAAGGTCGATACGGGGCTTAATTCTTCGACTACGTTACGACCAAATTTGGTTGCACATCAGAACACCGTTGACTACGTAACGACCAATATTGGCGGCTTGCTCCCGGAGCGCACAGTAATATTATTTTCTAATTCGGACGCATCCTAAAATCCATACCAAATATCTCATTATTACCATAGATACATAGACGGCCGCTAGAATAATTTCGCATGTCATTTTGTGGAAATTTCTAGTAAAATTCCATTGTCAAACATTTTTTTCCCGGAAATCATCAAAATTTTTATTGGTTTTTATGACCTAATATCTAAATATTTTTGTATGTAAATAAGCAAAACGAAATATTGTCTTTTATAGAGAATCTAATAACGATCACGATAGCATTTACAATTTCTAAATAGGGTTCCGTATTTTTCCGTAATAATAATAAATAATAAATACAAACGGAGCTGCCATGGAATTCACCGACCGGAGTCGGGCCCATCATAATACTATATTTTTTTTTTTTACACTTCTGGGGGGTGAGCAGTGGATTCCGGACTTACGAACCGGCTGTGGTAGGTTTAGGACAGCTGTCTTGCCACATGTGAGCGTTCACCTTACCACCCATTCACTCCCCCTTCGAAGCCATAGAATTTGAGATGCGCAAATCGCAGTTTTAGATAATTTTTCTAAGAAAGAGTTGATTAAGACAAGTTAAAGTTAGAAATGCCGAGTTTTTTTCACTTTTTTGACTTTCTCATATTTATTCATAATTATCTAATTGTTTTACAAAATGAGATTTCAGTATTCTATATACTAAATTTAAATGCAATCATTGCACAGTTATTTTTTTTATGATTGCTATAGTAGTTCCATAGTTATAGTACTTTTTGTCGAGCGCGGCGATATCGCAAGAAATTCCAATAAATTGCCGCTGTCTGCCATTAAAATTATGCCGCTACTCGAAGGGTTAATATGTGTATTGCTAAGGCTGTAAAAAAATATTTTTGCAACAGATTGTGGGCTGTACACACATAAACGCGCAGACGGCTGTACTTATCGAGACGTTGACGGCATTGGGGGCTTCCGTGAGATGGGCTGCCTGCAACATTTACTCCACTCAGAACGAAGTAGCAGCCGCGTTAGCGCATGCAGGTAATACAAATAATTATTATTTTAATCAGGCAGTGTTTCTGGTTCCTACCGCAGCGGCCAAAACGAATTTGACACGTGGAGCCTGACACTTTGGCTAGCGAATGACAGCCCAGCCGATCTGATTGATGAACTCGTCAAACGGCAATGTGAATGCCGTTGTAAAATTAATGCGATAAGTCGTGGCTACCGACATTGAACGTCCATCATCGCGATAATTATTATTATTATATATTTAACAGGCAGGCAGCTTAAGCTGATGCGCCTGAGTCCGTGCTTGCATTACAATTTCTGTTGAATAAGTCCAGTTTATTTTTAAAGTCATTGACACTTTTGGCATTGATCACTTCACTTGGGAGAGCATTCCATTCGTTTACCACTCTACTGCTGAGGAAATGTTTCTTGGGATTTGAATGGAATGATTCACGCTGGAGTTTCAGATGATGCCCACTCAAATGTGTGTTAGTGCTCATGGTGTAGATAGTCTGTAATCCAGGAACATCATACGATGCAGTCAGGATCTTATATGTCTCGATTAAGTCACCCCGTGCCCTGCGTTGCTCCAGAGTGGTCAAACTGAGAACCGACAATCTTTTCTCATATGTTAGATGCTTCAAGTTAAAGGGCAATTTAGTCGCTCTTCGCTGGACCTTCTCTAGAAGATCGATATCTTTCCTAAAGTGTGGATTCCAGATCTGATAGGCGTGTTCCAAAATGGGTCTTACAAATGACTTACAGATTTTCGATTTCACAGCACTAAGACGGGTGTTTTCCAGAAATTACGGCTTCTTAGGGTTCTTTTTACCGAGATGAAGAACAACACATTTTTCAGCATTAAGAGTTAGGAGCCATTCCTATGTCCAAACGCTGAGTTTGTTGAGGTCATTCTGTAAGCTGCAGCTACGGAGTAGTGGATTTGCATATATCTTCGTATCGTCTGCGTATAGACTCATGCTTGATGATATACTAGCTCGTAGGTCTATCAGGTATAGGATGAATAGCACTGGCCCCAAAACACTGAACACCACAAAAACGTCAGATAGACAATCTTATTTGCACTTGCTAATTAACAAAATTATTGGCATTTAGTTATCAAAACTCCATGAATTTTGTAGCACCTGACGTTTCGGCGACGTTGCAGCCGCCGTCGTCCAGGGTAGACTGAAAGAGCTGTCAATCCGTTACGCGGGTAGGCCGCATACCGCTGCCGCCACTGCATAGAATTATGACAGTGGTGGGGGGGCGGGCTCGACGAGTGCGAATTTCGAAAGTCCGTCGTGCATACAACACTCACTGTATCCTGTCTCACGTCTTTGCGTTCGGCTTTTGGCGGTGGGAACATTTTAAGAAGAGGGTTCCACGTAGAAGAGAGTTTGTAACCGTCGTCTCTATTGAAGTTTGGGGTTCTTCTTCTTAATTCAATGGCTTCCCGGATCATGCGAGGAAAGTAGAATTGTTCCTTGGATAGCACAATGGGATTTTGAAACTGCATCCAGTGGTTACTTCCGCTATCCAATATATGGTCGCAGATCGCCGATTTTTCTCGCTGAACGTTTTTAACGGCTTTGATGTGTTGATGTCCATATGGAGTAAGCCGTGATTGACGTTTTTTTTCACAAACTGAAAGGTAGCTTATTAGAGCTGATATTCCCTCCCGAACCCCAATTGCTTTTCTAAATAGGGGCCTCCAAATACGTCTTATTGGAGGGCGTCCAAAAACATTTAATCGCAAGGCATCCAAAGACGTTTTATTAGATACTTGGACTATAGAGTTGTCAACTACAACGAGCAAACCCGTCACCTCGGGAAGTTTTAACGATTAATCGTTCTTTCTCCCGTGAAGTGAACGCAGAAGACTTGGAAAAACAATCCACTGCCAAGCTCCGCCTCTAGCCCGCAAGAGGCCAACGCCTTAACCGCGAGATAGCCAGGAGTGTTACCCAGCGGGCTTACACTCACGCCCTTGCTTCCAACTGCGACCAGATTACTCCGGTCTCTCGATTGGTTACAAGTTCGAGGTCGCTTGCGTGGTCCTCTCCCTTACGAAGCGGTGAAACGGTGTATACCGAATCTATCGCGGACCACGGCATCCTTTGCCCGGCCGTTCACCCGGAATCGGGTAGCCGATGGTCGCTTCAAGAGCAGTCGCCGTAAGCTCCGCAACCACCCCCGCTCTATAGGAAACAGTACTGCTTCCAGAATCCCCCGACTGTTAGTCAGAGTACACGGTCGATTGGCCTACGCCGCACGGTGCGCAGAACGTCCAGGAGCATTCCTAGGGGAAACTAGCCCTAAGGCCAGAGTCCTACCCGGGCTCGCACTTCATGCGTGGAGGCCGCCGGATGGGTGTTGTCCCGTGAGTGTGACCAACCCTGAACAGAATGGGTCTTCGCGGCCAACTCAGCAAGGGCCCATTAGCTCCCAGATACTTGGACTACCGCGAGCACTTAGGACTTGAAACTTAACCCCTCACGTTGCGAGGTAAAAACTCACCTATCACTTTTGCGCGCGACACATTCGCGCAAAAAATCGACGCGAGTCAACGGCCTTGAGAAAAACGATCATAACTTTTAAACCACTAAACGGATTTAAAAAAGATAAAGAGAAAAATGATCGCATTGAAATTTGACATATAAAACATTATAACCTTATCTCGTAAAACAATTAAGATAATAATGAATAAATATTACAAAATTGGCAAACTGAAAAAACTCGCCTATAAAATCATTTCGATTTTTTTGTCACAAAATACGTAAAATATGCAAAAATTCTAAATACAGTTATGTTCTTTATTAAATGCTTTACCAAAACGATATTTTTTTTTACTTATTTGCATACAAAAATATTTATTTATTCAGCCAAGAAAAATTTTATGTATTCTCGTAAAAAAAAATTTTTTTAATTTTTAATTTGTGACTACTTATGGTATTTTTTTATATGAAATTCTTTCAAAATAACTTTATTACTACATCACACTTCTTAGAAATCACACCAGAACTTTGAGCTTTGTCTGATATTATAGAAAAATCTAAAGTTTAGAGAGTTTCCGCGTCCGAACTTAATAATAAACTTTGAATGCCCATAATATAAAATTCGTAAGATTTTTTCTATTATATTGTCTTATCATAGACTTATTATATGTCTAATAACTAATTACTATACTCCAAAGAGTCACATTTCATCGAAAAACTATGGAAAATCGCACTTTATTCTCTCATAGTAATTATCAAAAGAAGTTTCTTTGCGCGATTCAATTTACAAAACAAGATATAATTTTCAAAATACGCCTAATTATGTGATAACTTAGGATGTAAATGAAAGAATACTTATTTTGTTAGTAAATTAAAGCGACATTACGTCATATTTCGCAATATATCGGAATATTTCATAAACATTACAAAATAATAACCACCATTTTTTCGCGAGCCGTGTGTTGTTGCCAAAGTGTTTTCTTTGAAAATTCGTGAAAAACAGCAAATGCACTGTTTCAATTGACAAATCCTAATGCCTAAACTACTTAAAAATGGAAATTACTTACTTTTATCCATTAAACACAGCACTTTTATCCACAAAACTCTGCACAACACAAACATTTCGCGGAACTATGCGGCCGCGGCGCGCTGCCCGATCGATACTGCCGTCTGACGTTTATTCTGACTTTTTAAATGGGCGATCGATATTATCGCCGCCGGCCGCCGGATTAAAGATTATTCGGCCATGTATTTCAGCCGTCAGAAAGCATAAAGTACGACGATTCGAATCGTAAATTGCATTTTTCGCAGCGGCGAGCGCGATATCCCGTATGGGATGTTTCGGTTTTCAGGCGGCCGCCATACATATCCCGAAAGGGATGTTAAGTGGCTACCGGGTTAAGAGAGCAGGCTGAACTATTTTCATGAGTATTGTAAGACCACCGCACAGACTGCGCTCAGGTTTGGCTCGGGACAAAACATTTTAATAAAAGCTTGTTTTAAAAAAAAAATGTTTTTACATTTAACTTATGTATCCTATCCCCTATTATTCTTGCTTGCAATTATCGAATTTGCAACTAAAATGTAATGTAATAATTACTAAAATGTAATGTACTTAGTAATTAATTTAATTCCAGTCAATTTTAATAAATTTATCGTATAAGTAAATACTGTAAGACACTACTGTAGGAAACAATTAACCTGCCAGTGAAACATAGTATCGAGATAATTTGTAATAATCAATGAACCGCTGTATGCTTCCCCGAAGAATAAATAAATAAATAAATGTTTTGTTATCTTTTTAGGTTTTCCAATATTTGCTTGGCGTAGCGAAACGGAAGAGGACTTCTGGTGGTGCATTGATAGGTGAGTTTTCTTGTTCTTAGGGGTCCGGCACACTAGTCCGACGTACGCAACGCATTATGACATCTGGCCCTTATATTTGAATGAAAGTAGACACACTTTTCCTAAGTAACATTGCGTGGGATAAGACATAACACAAAATACCTGACACAAATACCGACCTGATACAAAATATTCTTGCATTGAGGTTTTCGAGTTCTAAACTGGCATCTAGTGTTTTATTTTTCAAGCCTTGCATATTTTGGTGGACGATCTTGAGGAGAAAGACGTCAGAGTTGGTTATCCTCTTCCTTCGAGCGTCGGTCGTCTTAATCCGTTTTTGACATTTGGTTCCTCATTATTTTTGTTATTGCATTATTTATAAGTGCTGAGAATTTCCTCTTTCCTTTTATATTTAGGTGAGATCCTCTCGCAACATAGTCTTCTTCCTCTAGATGGTCTGCTAGTTCTACGTATGTTGCATGTTTTCTCGTTAATGAGGTGATCTTTATATTTTTATTAATATTGTAGATATCTAAATTATGACGGTTGATATCCAGTCTATAGGGTATACTGCAGATAATCAAATTTGTATTTTCCGTGTGGTCTAATAATTCTTTCATACTGTTTTCAATTATATGTTTGGTGCGTACTTTCACGTATCGATTTTTGAGGTGGCTATAATGGAGGCCACCCATTACTATAACGTAGTCGTTTTTGTCAAAGCATGATACGATATTATTCGTATTGCTGCATACTGTAACAAAAACTGCATATTTTGATGTTTTGTTTTCGCGCCTTTGTGCAGATTATGTTCGCTGCACCTGTTTTCCATGTTTTCCCCGTGTTTTTTATGTTTCCTGGTGGTTTTTCGATGTTTTCCGTGCATTCCTTCACACTGACGAAAAATAAATAATGTTCGCAAACTTTCGTGGATGCCGGGTTTGACAAATAGGGATTCGCCTAGCTCTCACGTGATTGGTCGAGACCGCGGTTTTGTCTTTTATTAAAGAGCGATACCGGCCAAACGGAACGCTGCATGAACGAATCTGAGCTGTCAAATTCGAGCGGTCGAGAGATCTGGCGAACGTCAGTGCGTGAGTGAATGTGCTGGGCGAGAAAACCTCCGTAATCTGCCGAGATGTTCAGCTTTACCGGGAGGCGGTGATTTTTTTTATTATGTGAAGTGTGTGTGACTTCTCTGGTGAGCATTTAATTTCCTTTTGGGGTGCTTTTTATATAGGATCCTCGTGATTTTAACAGATTCTTTTTCTATTGATCGCAGTTTGGCGGCACCTCTGAACTTTTGTTTTATGTGTATTTTAACTGCTGCTTAATTAAGTGATGAAAGCGTCGCTAAATGTGACGGGACTTGCCTCCACGTCAGGGAATTTGCCTTTATATCCGGAATTTGCTACTTTTATTTGGCTGAGCACATGTGACGCGCCGATAAGGCGGGAGCTGAAGAAAGGGGGCCTGCGGGGCGATTAAACACGGATATTTCACAAAACCTTGTGTTTCTTTTTTGTGTGCTTTAGTCTTTTGTGTGTCTGAGAAAAAAGGGTTTTCTGAGGGCCGAATCCAGTGCACATATATAGCCCAATATATAGCCCACTCTCTGAGATCGTTTTTTTTAGGTTAACTTGTCTTTTTTTTCCTATTTCAAAATTTCTTTTTGGTATATTTTTTTTTGAAATTAGTTTCCTTCTTTATCTTTAAAAGAAAGGTGGCGTCCTTATAAATTCATTCTTTCGGGTTTTGGTGGATTCTGCCGTGTTTCCTCTAAACACGGTAGATTAGAAATTTGAGGTTATAATACCCCAAATAATTGTGCATCGGTTTTAGTAATACTTGTCACTTGATAGGTTTTAGGTAAAATGTCATTCAGCAGCCCTGCACTCATCTTTCCGTTCTCATCCGTTAGAATTAACACTTTCTCCTGTTTGACTTGATTTCTTGACCGTGACGTGTGGTCTTTGTTGTCTGTTTTACTCATAATATTATTTTAATTTTTATTAGTCATCATTGAAGACCAGCGTTTGATTTGCCATGTAGAGCAGGCACCAGCAGTGTCCGACTGCAATATCCAAAAGATCCAGCTTGACTTTTGCAATTATTAGATCAGGACTTCCCAACCAGTAGTTGCTCCCCCCCCCCCCCCACCCTCTGGAGGCTGTAGAGAGATTGTGAGGGGGGCATGAATCAATGTTTTTTATTGAAAATTGAGGCTGGGGCTGTGAGTGGGTGGCGAAAATGTAAACACATTGTTTTACTTTTGAGAAGGCCGAGAATGCTTTGGAATATTCCAGAAAGTTGTAGAATATTATAGACTGCTCCAGAAGGTGTTTGGGAGTTAATGGGCCAGTGCAGTCGGGCCATTATAACCTATGTGTTAAGTTGGGTATCCATCAGGTTCGTGCACCTGCAACTGCTCCAGTAGTGGATATGTTGGCGCTCCTGGAGCATGCAACGTTGCACGCACCGCGGCGGGCGCTCCGAGCGGTGGCGTTAAATGCGCAAACACAAAGTGATGCGCAATGCGTTCCTGGACGCGAGCAAAGTGAGACGTTGGTGGATTCGTCTCCCGCATTACGTTCGACGTTGAGTAAACGCGAATCCATCCCTATGAAGTGGGCCGAAGAGAAATGTCTAGCTCTAATCAGGGGATACCGAAATTATACAGCGCTTTGGGAACCGAAGGGTGATAAATATAAAAATAAATTCTGGGCACAACATTTTCGCTCAATGTTTGAATGAAAACTGCGGAGCACTCGTTGTTCTTGAGGTAATGCGCGATCCATCTCCATTTGACCAGTTGCAGATGCGCGGATCAGAGTTGATGCGCGAACGTAATGGATACCCACCTTTATGGTCGGCCCAACTCACAGGTCAACACCCATCTTGTAGCCTCCACGTAGAAGTGCAAAAAGGGTTAAAACTCTGGTCTGCAGGCCAGTCCCCCTAGAATCATCCTTCGGGCGCTCCTGGACGGTTTGCGCACCGTGCAGCGTCAGCCAATCGACTGATAACCGGGGGAGTCTGGAAACGGTATTTTTTTTGCTATAGAGTGGGGGTCGTTGTTTAACTTACAACAACCGCTCTTAAAACGACCAATCGACCACCCAATGTTGAGTGGTAGATTCGGTTAGTTCCGAATCACTGCTTATGTAAGAGAGGGAGAGGACCGCGCAAGCGACATTGAACCCGTAGCCAGTCAGGAAGCCGATGAAATCTGGACAAAACTTGTAGTAAGGGCGCGAGGTTTACCCGCTGGATGCACATCCCGGTGTCACGCGGTAAGACATTGCCTTGGTTTAGCCATGTTAGGCAACGAGATTTAACAGTCAAACCCCGTCTTTACTGCTAGCACGTCTACTAATCTTTTTGTTGACATTCTAGGTGTTGTGCGCCATCGGCAACATGGCAGCCGAACATGATTTTGGATGACGGAGGGGATGCCACACACTTAATGCTTAAGAAGTATCCAGCGGCCTTCAAACTTATAAAAGGTAAAAAACCGTTCTGAAATTTAAATATACTCAAACTAGAGAGAGATCTTAACCCTTCAGGCCCCGCGACTGCGATATCACAGTCAAACTGAGGGTTAACCGCGAGTCGCGAGGCCAGAAGGGTTAAATAAATCTGAATGCTGCTTAGTCTAAATCAGTGGTTCTCAAACTTATTTCGTATACCGCCCACTTTGAAAATCGATTATTTTTCAGCACCCCCATTTTTTTTAACTTTACAACATCTTAAAAACCAGAATGACATTCAATCTGGGCAACAGTAGACTGTCTCCTCGCATCCTCGTTTACCAGTTTGCTTCTTTCCAATGTCTGCGCAAACTTTGCAGACTCTTGACACTTTCATTTTTTTTTTGTTTACGCTATGAATAAACGCTAATGACTTGCATATGTATGTATGGATAAAAGACTAAGCTACACGCTGGTACAACGCAAATTACGAACCGAGTACGTGATTTTTAAACAAACTGTATGAAACTCGATTACGCCCTCAGTACTTGAGTCGCGAAGTAGAGATGCACAGCCCTGCGTCCAGATATAACTCCTTACTCTCTATCTCGGAAGATGGCCCTTATAGTAGAATTAAGTGTTCCATGGGAATTAAATATCCCAAAAGACAACGAGTACAAATTAAATAAATACCATGATCTCGCAAATGCCGTCACCAGGAACGGCTTCACTGTTCACCTTCACGCGGTGGAAGTTGACGCTCGTGGCCTGCCAGCTAAATCTCTGTTTCACCTTTTTAAAGATCTTGGTCTCTCCAGGAAAATAATCAACTCCTTCTTAGAAAAAATATCTAAAACCGTAATTTCTGCATCTCAAATTCTATGGCTTCGAAGGGGGAGTGAATGGGTGGTAAGGTGAACGCTCACATGTGGCAAGACAGCTGTCCTAAACCTACCACAGCCGGTCTTTAGTCCGGAATCCACTGCTCACCCCCCAGAAGTGTAATATCACTATATGATGGGCCCGACTTCTGTCAGTGAATTCCATGGCAGCTCCGTTTGTATTTTATTTTATTTTATTTATTAGTATCTAGTACTGAGTACGTGCGCCGCTGTTAAAGTGTTAATGGCAATAAATACGATGCGCACTACTGTGATGCATTCCTAAACAGCCATTGAATTAATGTCAGATGATATTTTACTATTTTATTTCAGGTATTGTTGAGGAGTCTGTGACTGGAGTTCACCGTTTATACCAACTTAGCAAAGCAAGCAAGCTAAATGTGCCTGCTATGAACGTGAATGATTCCGTGACGAAGACGAAATTCGACAATTTATATTCATGCCGGTAAGTCAATTCTATGACATTCTTTTATATGTTACTAGCTGACCCGTGCCCACTTCGTTGGGCGGTAAAACTTTTTACCTGTAATGAAATTATGAGTGTGGGTCGGTTAGTACTGAGTGCTATGATTTATTTCCTGACTGCCAAAAGAAGGGTTATTTTTTTACTGCATATGTATGTTTGTATTTGCATGCCAATTTGACTATATTACCGTTTTTTGTGAGTGTCTTATTTGTGAAAGTCTTATCTCTTTAACCATTTATGCAGTAAAAGGGAAATTATATGCAGTAAAAGGGAAAAGTCTATTGTTTTAAACACTGGAGACGATAAATTTACTTATTTTGATAAGAATTCATAATTGTTGATAATATGACCAATAAACATGACCTTACGATTTAAATTATTTTTTAATATAAAATACTACTTTTTGTGACTTATGAAAGTTAGACATATGCTGTCGCTGACTTTTTTGTAGGCATTATCAAGCTCTACAACTTTTCTCTAGAACTTAATCATATATCTCTCATTGTTAAGGCAGCGTTAGTTAGAAACATTTTCGTTCGACCGTTTTTTCTCCGACTTTGCAAATCCGACTACCACGAAAAAGTCTTCATTTTTCGAATTATTATATAACCTATGACACTTACAAATAACGTGGCTGTCTATTGGTTAAAGAATTTTCAAAATCGGTTCAGTAGATCCAGAGATTACTTCTTACAACGTCACTTTACCTCTTTATAATATTCGTATAGATGACAAATATCAATAAAAACGAGGCAAAAAGACTGTAATGATATTTATTCAGCATTCAGAGTTAGAAGCTATTTTGATGTCCAAGCGCTGAGTTCATTAACCTTTCGGAAGCCAGTCATTCCACGCAAAATCTTCGAAGCCCTCGAAAATTTGTTTGCAGTAGGTATGTGCAAGCATGGTAGTATATACCGGTGGCTTATTCAATGGCAGGCTTCAATGACAGGCTTGTACCGCAGTGGAGGGAGAAATAAAGCCGATAATTGCATAAATACAGATATAATATGGATAATACGAAAAGCGCCGATCGGAGGGCCACCCATGAGTTAAAGTCATTCTGCAAGCTGTAGCTGCTGATTAGTGTTTTTGCATATATTTTCGTATCGTCTGCTTAAAGAATCATGCTTGATGATATATAAGGTGTGTTCAGAAAATAACGGAAATTTTTAAATTTCGCGGGTTCGGAGAGTCCGATTGCCATTTTTTAAAATTATTTTGGTATACATGCCCCTTAAGTATGATAAATTGTTTAGCTGTATTCATTATTTACTTTGTCTGCGGCAGCCGCTAGTTAGTTAGTTAGTTATACTGGGCGTTCCTCCGCAAGTCGACATCCAGTGTGCCTATTTTGCGTGTAACGGGGGTAGCGCTATTCCACCCACCCCAGCTCCTCGACGAAAGCCAGCAGGGCTTTCAGGTTTCCTGCCGCCTCGCGCAGGGTGCCTGGGGTCCCAAGGTATTTTGTCCTGTATACTTCTACCTGTTTGCAATCTAGCAGAATGTGTTTTGTGGTTTCTTCCGCCTCCATGCATGCTCTGCACATAGGGATATTCGTTCCGCCCATTTTGAAGAGGTGTTTGTTTAGTGTGTTGTGTCCTGTTATCAGTCCCACTAGTTTGCGTAGTTGGGGCCTTTTTGTCCTTAGAAGTGTTTTGGTAAGTTTGTGGTTGTATTCCATTACTATTTCTTTGGTTTGTCTGCAGGTGTCTATCTCTTTCCAGTGAGTTTGATGTAGTTGTTTGTAGTGGTTGTCAAGTTGGTTGTTTATGTGCGAGTATGGTAGGGGCACGATAGGTTCGGGTCCGTATGCCGGTGTGTCTGAGCCCTTACGGGCTAGTTCATCCGCAGCATCGTTTCCTCTTGAGTTACCGTGTCCCAGCATCGTTTCCTCTTGAGTAACCTTAGCGGCAGCCGCTAAGGTTAGAGGTGTTTTATGAGCTCGACGATTTTCGTCTTGGCGAGCCAGAGCGCCTCAACTGGGACGATTGAGCCTTAGTTTTGACGTCATATCCGTAAATCCATTTTTCGTCACCAGTTATGACGTTTCAGTAATTCTGCATAGTTGATTTCACTTAGTGACTCCTAAGCAATTTCCATTCGCCGCTGTTTTTGTTCAAAATTCAACAATTTTGGAGCAAATTTCGCTGCCACGCGTTTCATATCCAAAACATCCGAAAAAAATTCATGGCCTGAGCCAGTCGATATGCCAACATCATCAGCGACTTCTCTGATTGTGATTCGGCGCACTTTTTTCACGTTTTCATCGATTGTTGATGTGCTGGGGCGTCCTGGGCGTTCGTCATCTTTAACGTCTTCACGGCCATCTTGGAAACGCTCATACCACTCGTAAACTCTTGTTTTCCTCATAGCAGACTCACCATAGGTCTTTGTTAACATTTCACACACTTACACTTTATTTCATTTTTTATGCAAAATTTGATACAAATTCTTTGATACAATTTGATACATTTCTTTTAACAAACGAAAATTACCGAGCTCATAAAAACACATCTAACCCGGCTGCCACATACAAAGTAAATAATAAATACAACTGAAAATTTTATCATACTTCAGGGCATGTATACCAACATAATAATAAAAAAATGTATACTCATTAAGTGCAAATAAAGAGTTATTATTATTATTAAAAAATGCAATCGGACTCTCCAAACCCGCAAAATTGAAAAATTTCCATTGCATTACATTTACGTTGTGTCCAATTGGCGGTAAAAAACCACTCTTGGACGTGTCAAAATAAGTCAGGTAGTAAGTCTGATTACTACTTTAATCTTTAGTTAACATACTGTCAAGAATTTAGCCATTAGATTGAAGAAAAAAACTATCTAGTTATAATCTTAAATTTCTAATCTACCGTATTTAGAGGAAACACGGCAGAATCCACCTAAACCCAAAAGGATGAATTTATAAGGACGCCACCTTTCTTTTAAAGATAAAGAAGGAAACTAATTTTTTTTAAAATATACCAAAAAGAAATTTTGGAAAAGGAAAAAAAAGTTAACCTAAAAAAAACGATCTCAGAGAGTGAGCTATATATTGATGTGCACTGGATTTGGCCCCCAGAAAACCTTTTTCCTCATACGCACAAAAGACTAAAGCACACAAAAAAAAACACAAGGTTATGTGAAATATTTGCGTTTAATCGCCCCGCAGGCACCCCTTTTTTCAGCTCCCGCACATGTGCTCCAGCCAAATAAAAGTCGCAAATTTTTTAGCCTGATATACAACCGAAACTTTTGTATCTACTAAAAGTAGTTCATCGTAAAATTTTATTACAAAACAAATTAAAGGCATATTAATTAAAACAGTTAATAATTCTAATGGTTACATACTTAAAGCAGTGTTGGGTCGATTGACTATTTCAATTGACTAATCAATCACGATTGATTTAGTAACGATTGTTTTAGTCGCAACTAACGTTAATTAGATTGGAGTAATCGCGACTAAATCTATTAGTCGTTAATCGTCAATAGTGACTAACTTCCTCTTTAGATACCACCCGACAATTCATTCATTCATTCTCATCGGTCGGTCGGTTGCGGTCGCGTTTGGCGTTTGTGGTCGCGTTCGCGGTCGTACCGACCGTACCAACCAACGAAAAAACGCAAAACTAAAGCTGACCGCTGTTGAGAATATCAATCGCAAACGTTTAATCGTCAATCGGCGACTAACGATTGAAACTAATCAACCATTAGTTGCCGATTGACGATTAAACAAATCAATCCTTAGTCGTCAATCGCGATTAACTTATTCAATCGTCAGTTGACTAAATTTTGCCCAACACAGACTAAAAACCACTCAACACAATAATTAAAATAGTCAGTAAAAAGTTGAATAATCAAAGCTGAAGCCTAACAATTGAGATAGTCAATAATTCTAATATATACATACTAAAAACCTTACATAGTAATATCCAAAGTAGTAAGTAATGTGTTAAATAATCAAACAAAAGCTAAATCTTACATTTCAAAACTAAAAGTACAGATATAATTATTAATCAAAATCGTTATTTTCTGTTATTTTCGCTATCGTTATTTTCTGAACACACCTCGTACTAGATTGTAGGTCTCTCAATTCCTATACGTTATAAAATAATAATATAATAAACAAACGAATGTTTAAATCAGAGCTCTTATTATTTTAATATTATTTACATAAAGATGTAATTTTTTTATTTGGTATACAGGTTTAAATACATAATAATTCTTTCTTTTGATTATGTTTTCTTTTTAAACTAGTTTTGTTTAATATGTCTGCCCTAGAACAAGTGTTCATACTTAGTTGGGCGACATGGGACCGATCTTCACTATAAGCGTGACACAACTTGCTGTGGGTTTTATTTAAGTGTAGATATTAAATATAATTTGTTACGCTTGTTGCTTATTATGTACATTGCTTTAAATAAATAAATAAATAAATTACGCTCTTTATTCAGGTGCGTGCTGATAGATACAATTCTATTTCTGTGATGTAAATCAGCCTATATGAACATGCGATAATTGCACTAATAATGCAATGTTATTATTGTTATTATTAGTTACATTATTGGGTTTTTATAATCGATCAGTCCATCATATAAAACCATTAATGCTGTTATAGATGGCCAAGTAAATTGCTATTAGTTTCGCCATCAATGCTAACAGCGCCACCTGCATTTTGCCATTTCAGGAGGGTTGCCAAACCTATTGTGGAATTGATCAGTTTAATACCATATTATAATCAATGATTTCGGCAACTTCAACCGAGCCCTTGTAGGGGTGATAAACCAGCTACGTGGTACAAATTGTAATATTTGTTTTTTTTTTTTGCCAGGGAGAGTTTAATAGATGCCTTAAAACGCAGTACGGACATAATGTTTGGTGGAAAGCAAGCTGTGGTCTGCGGATACGGAGAAGTCGGCAAAGGTTGCTGTCAGGCCCTCAAGGCCCTTGGATGTGTGGTAAGCAGTTTTTTAATAGATATTTTATCTATTTCATTTATTTATAAAAAAAACCACAATGAAGGTTTACAATTATATGCATTAAATTATGGTGTAGAGATGATCCCAAATGGAAGAAACACATAATTGCAATTGCTAAAAGAGCCAACTCTACTCTCTATCTAATAAGGAAGGCTTTCCAACATCTGTAAATAGAGGTTTTTATCAAGATCTACAAGGCATATGTGAGATCTATTCTTGAGTATGGCTATCAGATCTGGAACCCTTACTTTTGCAAAGATGTAGATATTCTGGAAAAGGTTCAGCAAAGGGCAACCAAAATGCCAGTGGGCCTAAAGAATAGGAATTATGAAGATTGCTTGAAATTACTTGGAATTACTACACTCAAACAAAGAAGACAAAGAGGGGACCTGATTGAGACATATAAAATTCCAAGACACTATTACGATGTACCTGCACTGAAGAATATTTACAAATTCTACGTCAACACAAATCTTCGAGGTCACAACAAAAATCTCAACCGTACAAAATTTAAATCTAATCCCCTTAAGAACGTTCTGGGTGGGCATGTGGAATAAACTACCATTTGAAGTGATTAGTGCAATCTTTGCCAAACAATTTAACCCTTCAGGCCTCGGCCCCTCAGCCGATTGAGAAGTTGCTGTCCCAAAAAATTTTAGTAAAAATTAGTAAAAAAATTGAATTACGACACTGTCTCACCAAAACATTAATTACTGCCAAACCACTGTACCCATAATTAAAATGAAACATATTAACATAAAAAACATAATAAAATCAAATAAATTAAATTAAAATAAAATTAAAACGGGGCCGTCACGCTGAATCGTGTTTTGGCCGATATCGGCCAATCGGGGCCTGAGGGGTTAAAAACAGACTCGATTTGTACTTAAAAACTTGTTAATATTGTTTATAGAATATTGTTTAGCTTTACAAGATCTGATCTGGACGTATCAGTAAAGCTGCCTGTCCAGAATAAATAATAATAATAATAATAATAGAAAGGAACAGAAAGTATAGATTGAAATCCGGCAGACGTCCTGCCTTTGTATAATTATTTACGATCGGTTAGCAATCGGTTGAACGGTAAAGAAGTTGATGTGCTGTAGCGCCATCTAGTGGCGAGTTACAACAAAGTGGATAGCGCAAAAATATCGAGGTCAAACACCTATGTATACTAATTTTCATGGCGATCGGTTGAACGGTATAGAAGTTGATGGGCTGCAGCGCCATCTAGTGGCGAGATACAACAAAGTGGATGGCGTGAAAATATTATCCCGCTCAAATACCTATGTATACCAATTTTCATGGCGATCGGTTGAATGGTTTAGAAGTGGATGTGCTGCAGCGCCATCTAGTGGCGAGTTACAACAAAGTGGACAGCGTGAAAATATTATCCATGCTCAAATACCTATGTATACTAATTTTTATGGTGATTGGTTGAACGGTATAGAAGTTTATGGGCTTCAGCGCCATCTAGTGGCTTGCGATATAAGGCTCATTTTTCTATCATTGTATATAATGTAAAGTTTACTTTATTTTTAGCCCTTAATTGCATACATATATATTTATTTTTTCTACTTTAAATTTTACTTTAATTTGTGTAAACAACACATTTGTTAGATTTAGGAATATTTAAAATTGATCACCTTCGTCAGTTCGCGAGTTACAAAAATACAGTTGGTATAACACAGCACAGCCATAGACAGACCTTCTAGGTCTAGTTGGTTGTGCGATTTCGCCTCATTCGGATATGCTAGCATATTTATATGCATAGAGCTATGTTTTTCGCTATAATAATGTTTGTTCTTAATTATTCCTCATGTACAACAGTATGCATGTCCTTGTATTTTTTTGTTCTTGTACGTTATAAATAAATAAATAAATAAATAAATAAATTTTTATAAATAGGATTGAAACGAATTTACTGCGTGAAGTTTGTAGCACCCGACGTTTCGGTGACGTTGCAGCCGCCGTTGTCTAGAGTAGATATAGGGCGGCTGCAACGTCGCCGAAACGTCGGGTGCGAAACTTCACACGGTAAATTCGTTTCTATCCTATTTATAATGTCAAATAACGGCGATAGTCTTCGATTTTATATCGTGGCATTTTTGTCCTAAGTCATTGAACATATTGCTTATACTCAAGTAAACTCCTTTCCCAACGGGGCGTTACGTACCCACGGGTTACGGCCTTGGTCAAAGTCACTTTGTCATCCGTACCTGGTTCTCCCAAAACCACGACTTCTGTTAGAGTTTTTTGTTTTAGTTTTTAAGCTATTGCATAGCTTTTATCGCGGGCCTAGGCCAGCGCGGCGACCGAATGAAGAAATTTCTTAACGAAAATGAATGATTTTAAACTGATAATTACGTCTAAACGAGTACTGCTTACGATTCGACAAAAATATATGTTAAACAAGAACATTTTCCTAATATTCTTAGATTTGAATATTTTAGATTTTGTTTATATTACATAGTGTAATTAATTTGTGAAATTAGGTCTAACCGAACACAAAAACGACTACTACGCAAATACTACCTGGCGTATTATTATGAAACCTGCACCATTTTAAAGATAATTTAATTATCTATCTTTTTATCTACGAATTTTTTTGAATAATCCGTTTTTTTTGCTTTATCGAATAAAAAATTCGTGCGCGGCGCTCTATCGGAAGACGTTTAAATTATTCCGAATCATTTGCTTCCTCAGATGATTCGGAATAATTTCAACGTTTTCCGATAGAGCGCAGTTATCTGATTAAATAAATAATTAATGTAAATGAAACGCAATAAAATAAATAAATAATTGTAATTGCATAAGTTGTTAAAAATGCTATGCAATAGCTTTACCGCGGCAGTCCCCGAGTGCCACACGTATATTTTTCTTTGTTACAGGTTTACGTAACGGAAATTGATCCAATCTGTGCCTTGCAAGCGTCCATGGATGGCTGCCGCGTAGTTAAACTTAATGAGGTAATAAATGGTAATTCAGTGAACGGGAATGAAATATTTGTCATACAAAAATGTTACCCGCGAATTATAATTTTATGTTCGATTTTCGCATGTGAAAATCAAGCAAGAAGTTGTTGTTTTACTAAGAAAAATGTTTTACTAAAAATGTTTTTAAGCTATTGCATAGCTTTTATCGCGGGCCTAGGCCATGCAGCGCGGCGACCGAATGAAGAAATTTCTTAACGAAAATTAATGATTTTGAACTGATAATTACGTCTAAACGAGTACTGCTTACGATTCGAAAAAAATATATGATAAACAAGAACATTTTTCTATTATTCTTAGCTTTGAATAGTTTAGATTTTGTTTATATTACATATTGTAATAAATTTGTGAAATTAGGTCTAACGGAACACAAAAACGACTACTATGCAAATACTATCAGGCGTATTATTATGAAACCTACACCATTTTAAAGATAATTTAATCATCTATCTTTTTATCTACGATTTTTTTCGAATAATCCGGTTTTTTGCTTTATCGAATAAAAATTCGTGCGCGGCGCTCTATCGGAAGACGTTTAAATTATTCCGAATCATTTGCTACCGCAGCTGCAAATGATTCGGAATAATTTCAACGTTTTCCGATAGAGCGCAGTTATCTGACATCAGAAAAAAATAAAATAAATAAATAATTATAATTGCATAAGTTGTTAAAAATGCTATGCAATAGCTTTACCGCAGTTCCCGAGTGCCACACGTTTTTTCAAGAATGTTTTACTAAGAAAAATGTACAGTTGCACTAAGAATAATGTCCTGTTTTTGAAGCCCTTGACAGAGCAGTATTTATGACTTTCCCTGGCAATGCATTCCAAGCATCCACTACACGACTTGTCAAAAAGTGTTTCCTGTGGTTCGATGCTGCAATTTCCTTATATAATTTCAACGAGTGTCCATGCAGTTGCTTGTTGGTGTTCATGGTATAAATCTTCACGAGGTTGGAGACACTATAATGACCGTGAAGCATTTTGTAAGTTTCTATCAGATCTCTTAACTGCCTACGTTTTTTTTTATTTTATTATTGTGTGGGGCTTTTCTAAGGTCTTTATAAGCCTTGTAACACTGTGACCATTGCTGATCTATTGTGTTCGTCACCTACTGTTCTGCGCTAATCCTTGTGTCATTTAAGAGCCGCAACAGGCTTTTGGCGACAGATTGTTTTACCTCCTCAGGTTGGAGGTAATGACCACCCAAGTGGGTGTATCTTTTACGCATCAGCGGGCCACGAGGTGCAGGGGAGTTTCCTCGGCCCCTTGGCAGAACCTGTAAATTTTTGTGTCTCGGAGCTTGAGGCTGTACATGTGTTTGTTAAGGCCACAATGCCCCGTGAGCGCCCTCACCAGTATACGTAGATTGTTCCTATATAGCGATGAGGCCCCACGGGACGTCTTAGGGTCGTAAGCCTTAATTAGCGCTTTGGATTGGTTCAACCCTGGCGTGTTGTTCCAGTGGTTGACGGATTGTTCTAAACATGTTTGTTTGAGTATTAGGTTTGCAAGGCTTTTTGGTACGCCACAGCAAGGTTCAGGGCCGTATAACGTTCCCTTTGCTCCCGTCTTAGCAAGTTCGTCGACTTTTTCATTTCCCTCGATTCCTGCATGGCCGGGAACCCATCTTAGAATTACCCTGTTATTTTCGCCCAGGAAATTGAGTATCGATATGCAGTTTTGCACTAGCTTTGAATTTCGAGGGTAGTGCCATAAGAGCTGCCTTTATCCGAGTGGATATAGATACGGTGGTTGGCGTAGTTCTTATGGAGGTTGATATTCGCACATTCAATAATGGCGTATACCTCCGCTTGGAATATGGAAGCGTATTTCCCCAAGTTTTCACTTCTTTCGATGTTTGGTCGCTCTCCATATATACCGCAGCCTACATCCAGTCCCGATTTGGACCCATCAGTATACCATTTAAGGCTACCGGCCTCGCACACTGCCTACGTTCCTCTAATGTTGTCAGGCAGAGTTCTTTCAGTCACATTTCGTACAGTTTGTTCATCATCGATAGCACCAACTTCGTTGCTCTTCTCTGAACTATTTCCAGGTGCTTCTATATCCTTCCTAAAGTAAGGATTTCATACCAAGGAGCGTGCGAACTTAGGTTTTATAGAGCTTGAGGAAAAGTTCGCTGGTAATAATAGGAAAAGCTTTTCTTATTAGATATAGAAGTGAGTTTGCTCTCTTAACTATATTGATCATGTGGGTTTCCCATTTGAGGTCATAGGATATAGTGATGCCAAGGTCTTTCTTGGTCATAACTGTCTACTTTTTTCCCCTCAATCGTGTATCTTAGCCTTGGGCTTCCACACCTAATATGTAGAACAGTGCATTTATCTGCATTGAGAGAGATAGAGAGCAACTATTCCTTGGTCCACTGTACTGTAGAGATGAGGCTGTCCTGGATGTTCTTGTAAGCTAAGCTATGAGTGGGTTTACACGACCCGGTGGCATAGTGGTTAGGTCGCCTGATCTTACATTGTAAGGTCCCGGGTTCGATTCCCGGCTGGGTCACCATTTTCCGTTGGGATCAAATTAACGGAATTGCATTTTCAATTCTGTCGATCGAATGCAATAACAAGACACACACTTACAGACATGTTACACGTACACACACACATATAACACATCATAGTAGGGTTGGTTTTAAGAGATTGGCATATGACAATTAACCCGCCTATTGTGACATTTTCACAATAAAGAGTATAAACAAACAAACAAACAACGAACTTGGTGTCGTGGAAAAATGGAGCAAAATCCAATTCATATGTAAATCATTCCAATCGTACCTTGCTTGACATAACAAAAATTACAGAAAATAAAAACTAAAACAAAAAAGAAATTCACAGGTTATCCGAAATGTGGACTTGGTTATAACGGCGACTGGTAACAAGGGTGTGGTTACGCGCGAACACATGGACCGAATGAAATCTGGTTGCGTCGTCTGCAACATGGGTCACTCCAACACAGAGATCGATGTTCACAGCCTTCGCACTCCTGATCTCGTCTGGGAGAAAGTTAGATCGCAGGTGAGCCGCTTTTCACAACATAATTCATCTTTTCCTTAGTCGCCATTAGTCTTGCACCGAAAAATGAACCGCTATTCATTTCACTATTCACTATTCGAAGCTATCACGAAGATATCTCTGAAAATGGATTGAGTCCTTCGTCGCAGGCAGAAAAATGCAAATGCGTAATGGCAACACCTGTCAAATGAAAGGAATGTTATGAGCAGTGTACCATAGGGCTCTACTATTTATTTTGTATCTCATTGATCTATTATAAATACAGTGGAACCTCTCATAACGAGTTTTCTTCATCAGCGTGCATTCGCCCACCGTTGGGCATATTGCCTCTCCAATCACTCTCCATCCGGATCGGTTGTCCGTTTCCCTCATCCAGACTGGTCAGCTGTCTCCTTAATGCCATCAGACCTTCGAGCCGGTGGTCTGCCCATTGTTCTTCTGCCTAATCGGGGTCTCCACTCCAAAACGCGCTTGCTCCACCGTTTGTCGTGTCGTCGAGCCACGTGGCCGGCCCGAGCCCATTTCAGCTTGGCCAGTCTTTGACCCACGTCGACCACCTTCTTGTCCTTAACAAAGCTGATCTCACACCGAATCCCATTTCATTGAATGGACAACCGCTAGAGTAGGTGCAGGAGTATTCATCACCTAGGACAGGTGATAAAGCTCGGCCGGGACTCGATGATGGCAAGAGATAAAGCGAAGAAAACAATTGGGATGGGCAGCCTTCGGAAAGCTGAGCTTCGTGCTGAAGTCCAGAATTCCCCAATCGCTCAAGACGAAGGTGTTCAATCAGTGCGTGTTACCGGCTATGACGTATGCTTGTGAGACATGGACACTGCGAGTCATGCTCAGCATATCGTTGCGTGATCGAGTCCCAAACGAGCTCTTTCAGCTGTACGGTCATTGTTGCCGCTTTGTACAAGCTCTTCAGGATCTACTCATAACGAGTAATTCGCAGTAATTCCTCATGACGAGTATTCACACCTCTCATAACGAGTATGGGGAAAAATTGTTTCGCTGAACGAGTGTTTCTCTTAACAAGTCTGGAACGAATTAAGCTGCAATTATATTAGGCTTCGGCCGCGTGTCGCAGCGCTGTCTCACGCAACGGGCATGTAATTATACTACTGTGTCGTGTCGCCACGCGTGCTGATGAATTTTCGTGTCAGTTGAGTGATGGCCGTGAACATCCACACTTTTCTACAATGTTTCGGTCCGACAGATACGGATGTTGAAGAAAATATTGCCTACCTACTTATGTTAAGCGTACTCAAGAAGAAAATAAAGAAGAGGAGATATTGGGTGCATCCAATAAATGCATTAAGAGGAACTCGAAGTGAATATCGTAACCTTCACTTCAATATTAACAAATGTGCAGTGATGACATACACAAGATCGCCTGATCATCTGATGTATGATTACTCCATCGCTGGATGTGTGCTTCCCAGAGTTACTGAAGTCAAGGACTTGGGAGTTTTTTTCGACCCCAAGTTAAACTTCAAGGAACATATTAGACAACTATCTACAACTTCTTTCAAGCTTCTAGGGTTTGTGATACGGCAATCCAAACACTTCAATAATATTCGGGTTATGCGCACGTTGTACAACTCGATTGTTAGAAGTCGCATGGAAACGAATGCACCTATTTGGAATCCACATGAAGATACTTATACCCTCATGCTGGAAAAGGTACAGAAGTGTTTTTTGAGATTTCTGTACTTCAAGCAGTACGGATATTATCCATTTTTGTATCCGACTGCATTTATCACAGGCATGGTTGGCTATAATTCTCTCTGTCTCAGAAGAGAAATGCTGACCATGTCCTATGTTTTCAATCTAATTCGTGGTAAAACTGATAACCCTAGCTTACTAGCAAAGGTGGATCTATTCATACCAAATAATTATCTCCGTACTCGATCGCACCATCTTTTCGCGGAGCCGTTCTCGCGCACTAACCTTACGAGGTGGAACTTGTTGGCGCGTGCTTTGCGGCGCTTAAATGAAATTCACTCGATGGCACCAGATTTCGATATTTTTACCGCCAACCCTCACTTGTTTAAATTGCAAACTATTAATTATTTATTTTTACATGATAGCTAGTATTATACGTATCATTCTATTTGTATAGTTATGGTAATATCTTTATTAATTTTACTTTTCAATGCATTGGTTTTACTGTTATGTTGATGAGTAATAACTGAATAAACAAAAATAAATAAAAAAAAAAAAAAATAAAAAAAATATCATTTATTGGTAAATGAAGTAGAAAGCGACGAAAGTAGTTTTCACTAATATTTCAGAATGACAAAATCACAATTTGACTACATACTTTCTTTGATTGAAAATAATATTTTAAAAAATCATACTGATATTTTAAAAAATCATATATCTTGCACACGCACTGAAATATATAGGTGTGCGTCTGCTCACTTGCTCGGCCACATGCGCAAATGCGAGTGTAAATGCAAGAGTGAGCCAACGCGTCGCTTCTCCCACTACCGATCCCACGCCGATCGAAATCGAGTAGTCTGCGTAGCGTCAGCTCGCTCGGCGACACTCATTTTCATACTAAAAGTATGAAACCATTCATACTAAAAGTATGAAACCAAATCTAATCCCCTGCGTTGTAGGCCTAATATAATTGCAGGTTTATGCTCGTTATAGAGAGCTTTCACTGTGGGACAAAAACGGATTTATCGCCTGAATTTGTTATTTGGCCGCATACTTTGTTACATTCGACGTTTCAGCGATGTTACAGCCGCCGTTGTCTATGGTGAACTGAAGCGCTTTCAGTTATTAACCGTTATTGTTCTGCGGGTTGGGTCGTTCATTCGTTAATGTCTCCGGGCCAGATTAAGAAACGTCCCTCCAAAAGTAGGCGTCCTGGATGGCCTTCTCGTGTACCTCTTGTCGTTCACCTCTCGTTGTTCCTGGTGTGAGATTGTGGTTGATAACTGCTGGCAGGATCGGAGGTGGTCTCTATCCTGCAGCATTTCACAGTTGCTTATTGGATTCTCTGTGCAGCCTCAGCGGACGATATTGGCTCGGAATCTTGTCACTAACCATATTTCGGCTACATTCCTCATTTCATTGAATTTATCTACCAGACGCTTTATTGATGTATATAAATACAAACGGAGCTGCCATGGAATTCACCGACCGGAGTCGGGCCCATCATAATACTATTTTTTTACACTTCTGGGGGGTGAGCAGTGGATTCCGGACTTACGAACCGGCTGTGGTAGGTTTAGGACAGCTGTCTTGCCACATGTGAGCGTTCACCTTGCCACCCATTCACTCCCCCTTCGAAGCCATAGAATTTGAGATGCGCAAATCGCAGTTTTAGATAATTTTTCTAAGAAAGAGTTGATTATTTTTCTGGAAAGGCCAAGATCTTTAAAGAGGTGAAATAGAGATTTAGCTGGCAGGCCACGAGCGCCAACTTCCACCGCATGAAGGTGAACAGTGAAGCCGTTCCGGGTTACGGCATTTGCAAGATCATGGTATTTATTTAATTTGTACTCGTGGTCTTTTGGGATATTTGATTCCCATGGAACAGTTAATTCTACAATAAGAGCCACCTTCCGAGATAGAGAGGAAAGAGTTATATCTGGACGGAGGGCTGTGCATCCGAGACTTTCAGGGAATTTATACTGCTTAGAGACCGAATCAACCTCCAGAATCCAATCTGTAGCTTTCTCGATTATTGAGAAAGGTTTTGTAGTTAAATGTTTTTTGCCTTTAGAGCCATCCCGCACAAACTGTATTGGGGGTTTGGAGGATACTGTCAAACCCTTGTTGGCACGAGCCACTGAGAGACTAATTACCTCGCGAATAACAGCGAGAACTTTGTCATGGCGGTAAGTGTACCGTCCTTGATCTAAGGCCACCTTGCAGCCAGCTAGAATGTGTCTAGCTGTGCAAGGGGTATTGCTACAGAGGGGACAAGAACTATCCTCGGCAAAGCTCCAACGAGCGAGGTTACTGGGGTCTGGAAGTGTATGCTGAAAGGCATTCAAATAAAATTTCAGCATCTCTGGCGTCCAGTCATAGAGCATTACCTTCCAGTGCATTGGAGGCGGAATGCAAAAGTCCCCAATTGTTGTCCAATCATTCTGGCATTGAAGGCCAATAGCATGAGCCATACTCTTGCTGTCGTAATCTCCCCGCAAAAGAGACTTCTTCAAGTCCACGTCGCTCGTGGTTGTACTGCCATACCCCAGACCAGTGCCATTCTGGCTGATTCCAGTAAGGAACTTTTTGTGGAAGTCTACGCGGGCTTGTAGATCATTTGAATCACTACGGCCACTTATTACGTGCTTCGATATTGCCGGATCTTTGGAATTGCACAGAATCGAATTTTTGGTTATTCTGGAGTTGGCGTAGAGCAGAGAGGGCAGTTTAAGCGCTAGCCCAAAATTTTGTTTGGCCCTAAAGAGAGTCGAGGGGTCAGCTGGTTTGGCTAAGGACAGCCAGGATTTTAAACTAGCTGTCACCAGCGCATCTAGACGGGACAGTTGGGTTTTGGTAAAATCGTAAATAAGAAAGGGCCATGACAAATGTGACGTTAGATAATTGTCATAGATCCAGGCCTTACGAGGGCCAGAAATTAGCAAGGCATCTATTTTCGCCAGGCAACTTTTGAAATGCTCTATAACATGATCGCCCGAGACGTCTTTTCCCTGATGGGTGATTTTTCTGCCGAGGAATTTGAAATGATTGTTTGGGTCTATAAGGGAGATATTAGAGCCCTTATAGACCAATTTGGGGTCATAGGATGTAAATTTTGTGCCCATGCGGGCGAGTCCAAGGCAAAAACATTTGGAGGGCTTCACTTTTATACAGCCTGACCAGTCGCAGAAAAGCTCCACTTTCTGTAATAGCAGGGAAAGCTGCTTGGGGCTTCTGGTGATGAAAGTTAGGTCGTCGGCAAAAGCGAGGCACGACGAGGTGTATTGGCCGTCTGTTTTAAAACGGTAGCCCCACTTCCTGTCAAACTGGCTCAGGCTTTCCAGAAGTATATTAAAAACTATATTAAAAATCGTCGGGGAGAGGCAACAGCCCTGAAATAGTCCAATTGAATATGGTATAGAGCGGGTAGTCCATTCTTGCGTTTTAACATGGAAAGTCAGACAGTTGTAGTAGGAGGCTACAATGTCACGCACGACTGGTGGGAAGTTGTACCAGCGGAGTGCAAAGTGGAGGAGACTGTGTCGGACTGACCCAAAGGCATTCTCTAGGTCGAGCCAGCATACATTGATTTGGCGTTCGTGCTGTCTCGCATCCTTGATGGCAGCAGCCAGGAGAGAATTGTGCTCGAGGCAGCCCGAGACGCCACGCATGAAGCCTTTTTGAACTGATACTCCAAGGTACTCATTCCGGTGCATGAATTCGCTCATCCTCGTGTGGACTATGCTAAAAAAGATTTTGGCCACAGTGTCTGTGAGAGCAATGGGCCGAGCGTCCTTTGGTCCGGTGCAAACTGGGACCTTCGGAATTAAGATGACTGTCGCTCGGCCAAAATTCTGTGGGACTACACTGCTATTCCATATATTTCGGAAGATGGATCCTAAATATTGCAGAAGGCAGGGGCATTTTTTGTATACTAAATAGGGAATACCATCGGGACCCGGAGTAGAGCCCGACGGCTTCCTCTTTACTTGATTAAGAATCTCATCTAGAGATGGAGGTTGAGAAGCAAAAGCTACCGTAGGCAGGGGCGGAGGTGTAATGCCCGGCGGAGGGCTGTAATTATGGAGCCACATTGGGTCCTCATACGTGGTCGAAAAATATTCCGTGGCCATTTCTTCCGGGATTTGGATTTTTCCCTTGGCGGGGACTTTGGGACTGGTCAGTACCAGTCCCAAACAAGGGATTTTTCCCTTGTTTGGGACTGGTACTTCCGGAAATTTGGTTTTGAAATTCATTTTGAACTTCGCAGTAAAAGTTTATGCGAAAATAAACGCACTTTTCCGCAGATTCGCAGAAATAAATTCAGTGAACTTTGATCTTTCAGCACATAACCTGTAACAGAGAACGAACCGCGAAGACTGGCGAGTTCCGCCCACTTTCATTTCAAAGAAGAGGGATCAGCATTGCTACTCGCGCATTTCTAAATTCCCTACTTTTTTTTTTTTTAGTTGCTACACATTACAATTTTGGGTTGCACAACTTTTGCCCCACCCGTACTTACTGATAATATGATAATGGGCCCGATTGCGTTTCTTCGCGAACTAAAATAGGAACTTAGTTCAACTGAACGAGACAACAATACGTTAGAACTAAATATGAAATGAACTGTCGTCGATATTCCCGCACCAAAACTACCTATCGAACTTATAGACGCCTGAATAAGTTTGAAATCATTTCGCACGGCATTAGATTTAGCTGCTTTGTCTTTAGGGGTTTGGAGGATACTGTCAAACCCTTGTTGGCACGAGCCACTGAGAGACTAATTACCTCGCGAATAACAGCGAGAACTTTGTCATGGCGGTAAGTGTACCGTCCTTGATCTAAGGCCACCTTGCAGCCAGCTAGAATGTGTCTAGCTGTGCAAGGGGTATTGCTACAGAGGGGACAAGAACTATCCTCGGCAAAGCTCCAACGAGCGAGGTTACTGGGGTCTGGAAGTGTATGCTGAAAGGCATTCAAATAAAATTTCAGCATCTCTGGCGTCCAGTCATAGAGCATTACCTTCCAGTGCATTGGAGGCGGAATGCAAAAGTCCCCAATTGTTGTCCAATCATTCTGGCATTGAAGGCCAATAGCATGAGCCATACTCTTGCTGTCGTAATCTCCCCGCAAAAGAGACTTCTTCAAGTCCACGTCGCTCGTGGTTGTACTGCCATACCCCAGACCAGTGCCATTCTGGCTGATTCCAGTAAGGAACTTTTTGTGGAAGTCTACGCGGGCTTGTAGATCATTTGAATCACTACGGCCACTTATTACGTGCTTCGATATTGCCGGATCTTTGGAATTGCACAGAATCGAATTTTTGGTTATTCTGGAGTTGGCGTAGAGCAGAGAGGGCAGTTTAAGCGCTAGCCCAAAATTTTGTTTGGACCTGAAGAGAGTCGAGGGGTCAGCTGGTTTGGCTAAGGACAGCCAGGATTTTAAACTAGCTGTCACCAGCGCATCTAGACGGGACAGTTGGGTTTTGGTAAAATCGTAAATAAGAAAGGGCCATGACAAATGTGACGTTAGATAATTGTCATAGATCCAGGCCTTACGAGGGCCAGAAATTAGCAAGGCATCTATTTTCGCCAGGCAACTTTTGAAATGCTCTATAACATGATCGCCCGAGACGTCTTTTCCCTGATGGGTGATTTTTCTGCCGAGGAATTTGAAATGATTGTTTGGGTCTATAAGGGAGATATTAGAGCCCTTATAGACCAATTTGGGGTCATAGGATGTAAATTTTGTGCCCATGCGGGCGAGTCCAAGGCAAAAACATTTGGAGGGCTTCACTTTTATACAGCCTGACCAGTCGCAGAAAAGCTCCACTTTCTGTAATAGCAGGGAAAGCTGCTTGGGGCTTCTGGTGATGAAAGTTAGGTCGTCGGCAAAAGCGAGGCACGACGAGGTGTATTGGCCGTCTGTTTTAAAACGGTAGCCCCACTTCCTGTCAAACTGGCTCAGGCTTTCCAGAAGTATATTAAAAACTATATTAAAAATCGTCGGGGAGAGGCAACAGCCCTGAAATAGTCCAATTGAATATGGTATAGAGCGGGTAGTCCATTCTTGCGTTTTAACATGGAAAGTCAGACAGTTGTAGTAGGAGGCTACAATGTCACGCACGACTGGTGGGAAGTTGTACCAGCGGAGTGCAAAGTGGAGGAGACTGTGTCGGACTGACCCAAAGGCATTCTCTAGGTCGAGCCAGCATACATTGATTTGGCGTTCGTGCTGTCTCGCATCCTTGATGGCAGCAGCCAGGAGAGAATTGTGCTCGAGGCAGCCCGAGACGCCACGCATGAAGCCTTTTTGAACTGATACTCCAAGGTACTCATTCCGGTGCATGAATTCGCTCATCCTCGTGTGGACTATGCTAAAAAAGATTTTGGCCACAGTGTCTGTGAGAGCAATGGGCCGAGCGTCCTTTGGTCCGGTGCAAACTGGGACCTTCGGAATTAAGATGACTGTCGCTCGGCCAAAATTCTGTGGGACTACACTGCTATTCCATATATTTCGGAAGATGGATCCTAAATATTGCAGAAGGCAGGGGCATTTTTTGTATACTAAATAGGGAATACCATCGGGACCCGGAGTAGAGCCCGACGGCTTCCTCTTTACTTGATTAAGAATCTCATCTAGAGATGGAGGTTGAGAAGCAAAAGCTACCGTAGGCAGGGGCGGAGGTGTAATGCCCGGCGGAGGGCTGTAATTATGGAGCCGCATTGGGTCCTCATACGTGGTCGAAAAATATTCCGTGGCCATTTCTTCCGGGATTTGGATTTTTCCCTTGGCGGGGACTTTGGGACTGGTCAGTACCAGTCCCAAACAAGGGATTTTTCCCTTGTTTGGGACTGGTACTTCCGGAAATTTGGTTTTGAAATTCATTTTGAACTTCGCAGTAAAAGTTTATGCGAAAATAAACGCACTTTTCCGCAGATTCGCAGAAATAAATTCAGTGAACTTTGATCTTTCAGCACATAAACTGTAACAGAGAACGAACCGCGAAGACTGGCGAGTTCCGCCCACTTTCATTTCAAAGAAGAGGGATCAGCATTGCTACTCGCGCATTTCTAAATTCCCTACTTTTTTTTTTTTTAGTTGCTACACATTACAATTTTGGGTTGCACAACTTTTGCCCCACCCGTACTTACTGATAATATGATAATGGGCCCGATTGCGTTTCTTCGCGAACTAAAATAGGAACTTAGTTCAACTGAACGAGACAACAATACGTTAGAACTAAATATGAAATGAACTGTCGTCGATATTCCCGCACCAAAACTACCTATCGAACTTATAGACGCCTGAATAAGTTTGAAATCATTTCGCACGGCATTAGATTTAGCTGCTTTGTCTTTAGTGGGTAGTTTTAATCCGTAAAAGTGACAACCATTCATTTCATATTCCGCTTTGACGTACTGCTCCGTCTCGTTCACACGAACTAATTTCCAATTTTAGTTCAAGAGAAACGCAATCGAGCCCAAAACATACTTTCATGTACAGAAGTGCCTTAATAATCATCTATATATAAAAAACAAAGTCGGGTTTGTTCGAACACTTATAACTAGAGAACGGCTGAACCGATTTTCATGGTTTTTGATTTGTTGTATTTGTCTCCATCCCGAATAGCAGAGTAGCTATTAAAAACGAAAATTGAAAAATTGACAAAAAATTAAAATAAAAGAAAAAAACATTTTCCCATACAAAATGTAGATCCGTGTTTTTCTCATGGTCAGTTGTACGTGGCATGTTCACGTGTCGGCAAATCATCCGCTTTATTTGTTCCTGCGCCTGATAAAAAAACCAAAAATGTCATATATCACAAGGTGCTTCAATGAAGAGAATTAAACCGAGTGCATCCCATGCTGCACAATATGTAAATAGTTTAATTCAATAATGTCTTGCTGATACGCGATTAATATATATAGTTTTTGTACTTTTATATTTCTTTTTGTGTTATTATCTTAATAAAGTAGTGAACTTAATATTTATTTTGTATTCATTGTATTACTTTCATAAATTCATAAATTAAGTTCAGCTAATCTGTAACACGACATTCATTGACTGTTAGGCGGTACGAAGTTCGCCAGGACAGCTAGTTTCTAATAGAAAAAAGCCATGGTGCGAATATTTAGATTTTTGCATACTTCACGCATGGCGTCAATGTAGCATACCGCAAGGTCTATCAAGGTTGTATTTATTATTTATTATTTTCTTTAGGTTGACCATGTGATTTGGGAGAACGGCAAGCGGATAGTGCTGCTAGCTGAAGGCAGGCTTGCCAACCTATCGTGTTCCAGTCTACCGTCCTTTGTGGTGTCTGTGACGGCCGCCACGCAAGCACTGGCCCTAATAGAACTCTACAATGCACCAAACAATAGATATAAGGTAAACAGGCGGTGGTAAACTTGCAATCCCTCAGGCTAAAGAAGAAAAATATGTGGTAGTTTTGCTATATTACTGTAGTGTTTCGCTTGGAAACTTTTATTGTGGATCACAACTTTTCACTCGACAATTTTATTTTCTGCTCAGCTCACACTTTAGAATATCTCAAGGTCTGCACAACGATGCTACGATCACTTATGTGGCCCTTTCCGTTACTGAGTTATTTTTTGGATGCTCTGAATAATGTAAATAATGTAAAGTTTACTTTATTTTTAGCCCTTAATTGCATACATATATATTTATTTTTTCTACTTTAAATTTTACTTTAATTTGTGTAAACAACACTTTTGTTAGATTTAGAAATATTTTAAATTGATCACCTTCGTCAGTTCGCGAGTTACAAACATACAGTTCGTATAACACAGCACAGCCAGAGACAGACCTTCTAGGTCTAGTTGGTTGTGCGATTTCGCCTCATTCGGATATGCTAGCATATTTATATGCATAGAGCTATGTTTTTCGCTATAATAATGTTTGTTCTTAATTATTCCTCATGTACAACAGTATGCGTCCTTGTATTTTTTTGTTCTTGTAGTTATAAATAAATAAATAAATAAATAAATAAATAATGAATGTTGATAAATTAAGCACAGAAACATGCAAGTTGAAAACTTTTAGCAACAAACGATGGTCTATTTTTAACACGCTTTTATTAGGTCGACCTGTATGTAACTAACTATGTAATGGAATCTAAGGTAACTAATTTAACCATCTTCCAAGGATCGTAGCGTCATGAAAATTGGCAGCTGTATGTAGTTCTGATGACAATACAATAATATGGTACTGTCGAACTGATCTGATGATGGAGTCGGAAGATATGAACTGGAACTTCATGATGGAACATCGTATCATAGCTGTGTTTGGACTTGTTAGAAAAGTCTTGGAATGAACTTTGACCACGATTAGGTTTCAAGGTCTGATGATGAAGCCGGAAGATAGGCACTGGCATTCCATGATGGAATATCGTATCATAGCCGTGTTTGGACTTGTTAGAAAGGTCTTGTAATGAACTTTGACCACGATTAAGCTTCAAGTTCTGATGATGAAGCCGGATTTTTTGGTTTTTACGTGCATTTATAAAAGCGTGTTTTTAGTGTTTTTTTTTTAACTATTAATTTATTAAAATATACACTCAACCTACAATTTAAATCGATCGACAATACCTGCTTCTAGTGGAGTACATTCCCAATGCCTTGCTCCTTGGGGAAACTTTCTGATTGGTAGAGAGGGCCGTTTCCCAAAAGGCAGCAATTCTCAGCCAATCAGGTAATTTCCCCTTGGAGCGATTCATTTGAAAAAAAGTCTACTGGGCTGAGATTGTTTTTAATGGCTCCGAGCAACTTGGTTGGTATTGAACCATTTTTTGGTGACCTTGTTTGGCACAACTCACAGTTCAACTCCCATCCGGTAGCCCCTTCAAAGAGGAACTTAACTTGTGAGGGCCGCTGTGACTTCTGCCTGCGGCTGTAACCTGCAGTCAGGGATCAGAAGTGTGGGAACACCTCGGGCGGAATCGGGCAGTTTTCGTACCAAACTGTGACACATTCTTGCAATTGCTAAAAGAGCCAACTTTACTCTCTATCTAATAAGGAAGGCTTTCCAACATCTGTCAATAGAGGTTTTAATCAAGACCTATTCTTGAGTATGGCTATCAGATTTGGAACCCTTACTTTTGCAAAGATGTAGATATTCTGGAAAAGGTTCAGCGAAGGGCAACCCAAAATGACATTGGGCCTGAAGAATAGGAATTATGAAGATCGCTTGAAATTACTTGGAATCACTACACTCAAACAAAGAAGACAAAGAAGGAACCTGATTGAGACATATAAAATTCTAACACACTATTACGATGTACCTGCACTGAAGAATATTTACAAATTCAACATCAACACAAATCTTCGAGGTCACAACAAAAAACTCAACCGTACAAAATTTAAATCTAATCCTCTTAAGAACTTTCTGCTAAATAGAGTGGTTGACATGTGGAATAAACTACCATTTGAAGTGATCAGTGCAAGCTCTGTCAATCAATTTAAAAACAGACTCGATTTGTACCTAAAAACTTGTTAATATTGTTTATATTATATTGTTAATATTGTTTAGCTTTACAAGATCTGATCTGGACGTATCAGCAAAGCTGCCTGTCCAGAATAAATAATAATAATATCCCACAAATAAGCGGGGAGGGGGGGGGGGGGGGGTTGAAAAACGTATGTTTCCTAAAGAGCGGGGGGTAGCTGTTGATCGGGCGTCACCTATTATTAGAAACGATCTGATATCCACCCGATCCCTAGTGACCTTGATGGGCATGGAGCGTCGAGGATCTGCCCAAAATTCAATATGAATTTTGGGCAGGAAACAATATGAAACAGAAGGAAGGATACCAGGCTACAGATCACAGAAATCCGTCCAAATCTGGTAGAAAGGGCTTGAGCTCGGCGAGCTGAGTTCACTTCTCAACGTAAGCCTTCGATCTCTTACGAGCGTGTTGGCGGAGCTAGACATAGGATTTGAATGCAATGAATCACTCTGGAGTTTCAGATCATACATGTCTCGATTAAGTCATACATTGATTTTTTTTCATTGTTAGATGCTTTAACTTAATAGACAATTTAGTAGCTCTTCGCTGGACCTTCTCTAGAAGATCGATATCCTTCCTATAGTATGGCTTCTGGATCTGATAGGCGGGTTCCAAAATGGGTCTCACAAATGACTTATTTTTTTGAAGCATCAGTTCCTCTGTAATATGGCGAACAATAGAGAGTTTGCCTTCTTTACTATTGAAGTCACGTTTCTTTTTCAGAAAGTATGGCTGCTTAGCATTCTCTTCTCTTAAACTTCTCTTAAACTTTTTACAGTGGAACTGCCGCCCAGACGACTGGCTAAAAAGCCAACTGCAATGGCAGGCCGGTAGCCTTAAATGGTATACTGATGGGTCCAAATCGGGACTGGACGTAGGCTGCAGTATATATGGAGAGCGACCAAACTTCGAAAGAATTGTAAGCTTGGGGAAATACGCCTCCATATTCCAAGCGGAGGTATACGCCATTATTGAATGTGCGAATATCAACCTCCATAAGAACTACGCCAACCACCATATCTATATCCACTCGGATAGCAAGGCAGCTCTTATGGCACTAGCCTCGAATACTATTGATTTAAAGCTAGTGCAAAACTGCATATCGCTACTGAATTCCCTGGGCGAAAATAACAGGGTAATTCTAAGATGGGTTCCCCGCTATGCAGGAATCGAGGGAAATGAAAAAGCCGACGAACTTGCTAAGGCGGGAGCAAAGGGAACGTTATACGGCCCTGAACCTTGCTATGGTGTACCAAAAAGCCTTGCAAACCTAATGCTCAAATAAATGTGTTTAGAACAATCCGTCAACAACTGGAACAACATGCCAGGGTTGAATCAAGGCTTACGACCGTAAGACGGCCCGTGAGGCCTTATCGCTAAATAGGAACAATCTACGCATACTGGTGAGGGCGCTCACGGGGCATTGTGGCCTGAACAAACACATGTTCAACCTCAAGCTCAGAGACACAAAAATGTGCAGGTTCTGCCAAGGAGCAGAGGAAACTCCCCAGCGCCTCATGTGCGAGTGTGGCCCGCTGATGCGTAAAAGATACACCCACTTTGGGTGGTCATTACCTCCAACCTGAGGAGGTAAAACAATCTGGCGCTAAAAGCCTGCTGCGGTTCTTCACTGACACGAGGCTTAGCGCAGAACGATAGTAGTTGGCGAACACAATAGATCAGCAATGGTCGTAGTGTTACAAGGCTCATAAAGACCTTAGAAAAGCCCTACTCAGCAAAATAAATAAAAATAATAGCATTCTCTTTTTCGAGATGAAAACAGCACATTTTTCAGAATTCAGAGTTAGAAGCCAGTCTCCATCAGTAAAGCATTACTCCCACATTTCTTGTATGTTTGAATGATTATGTTAACGTATAGGCATCTCTTTTACAGGCGGACGTATACTTACTTCCGAAGAAGATGGACGAATACGTTGCTTCTCTCCACCTGCCGACTTTCGACGCGCATCTCACGGAGCTGACCGACGAGCAGGCGAGATACCTCGGCCTCAACAAAGTGGGCCCCTTCAAGCCAAACTACTACAGATACTAGCAGAGCTTAGACCAACGACAATTACCTGAATGTGTGACCTGCCAATTCGGATTATTTATCTTTTAAAATTGTTGAATTGTAATATATACGTAGGTGTACTGTCGCTTTGATTGCTCGTACTGTGTGAAGGTATGGGAGACTTTCGTTTCGCAAAATGGCGGTTCTGCCCGATCTTGGCACGGATTAGTTTAGGCGAAATCGGCGAGTAAATCAAGAAGCGGTGAAAAGGTATCACCGGTGGAGAGGTTGCGCATCCATCCTACTCACCACGAATAGCAGTTGACCCTTAGAAAGCTAGCCATTGGAATGAAACTCATAACGGCGTGTTTTGAACTCTCGAAAAATTTCTTTGTTGGGAGTGTTAGTGTACGCATACTAATATATAATGGTGGCTTATTCAATGAAGACGATTTTTTGGCATTCTTCTTCTTCTTCTTCTTCGTTAGTGCGCATTCGCCCACCGTTGGGCATACGCCTCTCCAATCACTCTCCATCCGGATCGGTTGTCCGTTTCCCTCATCCAGACAGGTCCAGCTGTCTCCTTGATGTCATAAAGTTGTACTGTTCATCATGATTGGAGGTATTTAGCCCGGTAACCGCCACATCGGCCACACGTCTTGGCGAGCTCCTCACTTTCAGGAAAATATTTCCATTTCCTAGGCTCGTGGCAACCTGGTCGGGTTTCTTAACCGCCGAATTACACTATATTCACTAAATTTATTATTTAATTATTATTTATTGTTGAGAAAAGTTCAAAATATATGTTGACACTTAAAATTTAAATTTATAAGGACGCTATAGTCCGCGATAAATTTGAACTGAATTATTGTTGATACCAGGTAGAGGCTGTGTAAGCGGCTTCGGACTTGTGACCAGAGGAGGGGGGGGGTGGACAAGTCCTGCTAAATATGGTAGTGAGGGTGCGAGGCTTCTCGCTGTTTCCACTTCCCAGTGACACAATGTAAGGCGTTGGTCTCTGACGGGTGTCAGTGTAGCTAGACGGTGGACTGTCTTGTCCAGAAGTCTCAATTTTCCATGGGTGTGACAGACAGCCCTCTATGCAGAGGATGCATGGAGGAAGAAGAAACGCCACAGCATGTGCCCATGGAATGCAGGAGCGCGGCAGAGCAACGGGCAAAAATACTACAATCTCCAGCATCTGTCCCGGAGGCCTGTAGCAACCCAAACAGGCTGCTAACCATCTGGGACAGCCTGGGTTGGCTGGAGTAACATAAATAGAAACATGAGCCACGCACAACGGCCCAATCAAGAGGCCAAGTGCGGGAAAAAGCCCAGATAAACTAACTAACTAAGTCTCTATGTTCACGCCACGGTTGAAAAAATGATCAATATCGTTATACCTTCCTGGGGTGGTGAGTTCGCCCATTGTAAGCGACAACTCCATACTGCCCCGCTCGAATGCGCCTCTTCTCTTTAAACTCAAAACCCAAACCCTTTCTCCCCCGGTTGCAGCCTGGTGATATAGTGCGACGGTAGTGATGGATGATTCGTGTGCGCTGTCAATTACGATATGCTGCGTAAACATTACGACCAAATGCGATTATTATTCAAAAACAAAAACCAACAACCCAACCTAGTCACAAAAAAACAAACTCTGCGCAAACGCTCTCAATGCAATACAATACAATACAATACAATCAACTACTCCAGTAGATAGGCATTCCTACACTTGGATGCGTCACAAAATTAAATGCTAAAAACTTCATTATTAAAAATAATGGCTGTAATATTATATTCGTGGCTGTAATATTATATTCAATATTACCTTCATACAAATAATCAAAATATACTAATGTGATTTAAGAGTCAGGGAGAATAATATATTAAAATAGAAATGCAAATTCTATGTAGAATAATCAAAAAATATATATTTTATTATCAATCCAGCAATATGCCTTCGTATTATTTTTTTAAAATGAATAGATGTATAATAAATTATATGAAAATTAGAATGTCAGCTATCATAATACCATTATGTTTAAAACTTTACGCATTTCATTAATCATCAACATGGAAAATAAACTCAGAATTTTCAAACTCCCTTATACCCTAAATTGGGTTTCTTACTATCTTTTTAAATTGGTCCTCTCCAAGGCTTTTCATTTTCTCTGGAATCTTATTATAGAAGGACAAATTTTGGTGAATAAAACTGTATCGCACTTTGCTAAGTCGCTGTCGGTTTATGTGGAGATTGGATTTATTCCTCTTATCGTGATGATGAAAATCACTATTCACCGGAGCTTCTAGGTGTCTACGAGCGTACATAATACTTTGGTAGATGTAAGAAGAAAATAGAGTCATGATTCCTGATTCTACAAATAGCGGCTTACAAGAACTTCTTGGTGAGACTCTTATATAAACTGCGTACCGCTCTTTTCTGGAGGTGAAAAATTCTTTTTGAGTTTGGTGCCATTCCCCAAAGCAGTAGGCCATACGTTATTATGGAGTGGAAATATGCAAAATAAACGGATTTAGCTCCTTCAAAACCGCATAAACTTCTTATTTTTCTAGTGGCGAATATGGCACTGCACAATTTTTTACTGAGATCATTTAAGTGATCAGACCATTGTAATTTTTGATCAATCGATAATGAAGTAATAACATTATTAAACAAATTCGAAACCAATGATTCAAAGTATCTACCTTCCTACCAAAACGAAGGGTAAACGAGAACTTTCCAACACTAATTTACCCGCATTTAACCCGTCGTACGCCAACAGTGCCTATAGACACTTTGCGTCATTTGATAGATCCACACGTAACCGTTTCGGCCGGCCCCCATATATATATTATATAAATATATAATATACACGAATAACAAGATTAATTACTAGGCAACAAGAGGGAATTCATGAAAAAACGATATTGTCAGTATTTATTTACAAAATTGACCAAAAAGTTGCGGCGCAGTTTTTTGCGCGCAAAGGCTGGCTTTCGAGCGGTTAAATGAATTACAAAACCTAAAGAGCTTTAAAGGTCGTAGCTTTTAAACAAGTTGACGAGTTCTATGTTCAACTTACTACTAATTGTTTCTTGATTTGCTCCTGTTTCTCCATTGTTCATTGGTCGAAACTAGTTATTGAGGGCAGACGGAATCGACATCTCTTTGTTGCTTCTACACTAGAAAAAAAACTACATTAAAATATATCTTTTATTTAATTACTTGTGACGCTAAAATACACCAAAAATATTATAAGCTCCTTAAGAGGCCGTGGCGGTCGTGGCGGCCAAAAGCTATATGAAGCATAATTTTGTGGCCTGGTTGTGAGAACACGAAAAAGAATTTTAATACAATTATGCCGGATTTTAAAAACCCGGTCCTTAAGCTATCATTTCGCCAAAACGATTTTGATAAATTATTTCCATATTAATTGTAAATTATCTTTATTCTGTTACTGTTTTTCAAAAAAATTAAACAAGCGAGATTTGTCTTCAGTTTTTGAAAAACCTAGAGATGATTCTCAATATTAAAAAATACTATTTACACCAGTGTATGCATAGTACCATTTGCATAGTACCAAGACAGTTTTTGGAACTTCCATACAAAAAATGTAAGAAAAAAATGTTTGAAATTGTGTAATTTCCAGAAATGTTATGGCCAAACATTATTTTTTTTCTATTTATTAAAGATACTTTTGAGTGATATAAAAAATAACACAGTGATCTTAAGTTATTTTATTATTGTAATCTAATTTTTACTTTATAAAAAAGTATTCATTTGATAATTTATTATATTATAATTGAAAAGTCAAATTGACTATATTAGACGACGCGCGAAGCCGAAATCGTCATTCGTAATTGGCCACTGCCAAAGGTGGGATGTATTCCCTTGTCACCGCGGCATACCTATACATCTTTATGTATATATCAAAAGCGCGCGGGCGCGTGGCATTGCAAAAATGCCTAATTTTTTTGTCGCGTCAACTCGGAAGGGTGCCTTAAAAGTTTATTTAGAATATTAGTTTTTAATTAAAATTGTGCATTACGAGATTTTATTTGCTTTTATTTTAGTACGTTAAATGCCGTGTTGGTGACCTCGCGGCAGACCGGTTTTCAAAGTGAATTTGTGCATCAGAAGATGCATTTTCTACAGGTTTCAAGTGTTTCTTGAAAAATTTAAGAATTCTTGAATTTGTGGACAATAATAAGACATAAGTACGAATCTTGACATTGCCGCGCAGCAAAAAAAAAGTGAATTTTCACATTCTTATATGGCGTTTAACAACTTAACGGGAGATTATAAATAGGATAGAAAACGAATTTACCGCGTGAAATTTGTAGGACCCGACGTTTCGGTGACGTTGCAGCCGCCGTTGTCAAGGGTAAACTGAAGAGCTGACGGCTACAAACTCTCTTCTACGTGGAACCCTCTTCTTAAAATGTTCCCGCCGCCGAACGCCGAACGCAAAGACGTAAAACAGGATACAGTGAGTGTTGTGTGCAAGACGGATTTTAAAAATTCGCGCGCTCCGAGCCCGGCCCCCCACCACCGTTATAACCTACGCAGTGGCGGCAGCGGTTTGCGGCCTACCCGCAAAACAACGGACTGACAGCTCTTCAGTTTACCCTTGACAACGGCGGCTGCAACGTCACCGAAACGTCGGGTCCTACAAATTTCACGCGGTAAATTCGTTTTCTATCCTATTTATAATGTCAAACAACCGCGATAGTCTTCGACTTAACGGGAGATTTTCATTTTTATCTCTTGATCTTGATCAGTGAATTCTTTCGATTCTTGGAGGTTTAAATTTATGTAGATTATTTTAAAAATGGGCATAGACAATTTGACGAATAGGTAAAATTGACAAATAAATATATTAAAATGAATAAAAGACATGACTGCCATTATAGAAAATGAAGTATTGTATTTATAATTATTTTTTATGAAATATTTGTGGTTTATGTATTTATCCATATATATAGATACATGTGTATTTTCGGAATGTACTCAAACAGACCTTTCATTTGACACTAAACAGGATATATTTATGACATAACGATTCTAACAATACCACACACTTTTCAATCAGTTCAAGCGTTTAGAAGTTATGGTGGAATAAAGAAACGGAAAACATACAGAGATGAACCCTGAACACATTACACCTTTTTTGTTGGGCAGTCAAGTAAAAAATCGGTATTTTTTGGAAACAGTATTGGTTTTCTCATTTTTTTCAAAGCAATGCAATTTTGTGAAACAGCATTGCATTCAAAACAACAGTACACCAAAATGTATGAAAACCTGATATGCCTATCGAGTCGTTTATGATATCTCGATGTTTATGTATTTAAGTTGAGTGATGTGATTTTACGGCAGGCGTTTTGCAGCTTTTGATTGCATGGGTTGTGATCGATAAGTATCCGTTTCCTGCGGTCTTTGCGGTAGACCATCCACCCGCACTTGGCCTATCGTTACAAGGAATATTATAGCTTACGATCGGAATCAGGAATCCCAACTGGTTGGGGTCACACGTGGGATACTTATCGGTTACAGTGTCAACTTGCCCGTGCACTATTTTTTTATAAGTATGTATTTAACACATCAATAGCCATTCCAATCAGTACCTTTAAACGCAGATGCCATTTATTTTCAAAGCATTTTAACGACTCGTGTGCCACGCCAGAATATTTAGCGATAGTTATGATCTCAATGGAAACCGGAAACGAAGAGGCCGACAGACTGGCAAAACTGGGCACACTGGAATGCCCAGTGGAGCCAGTTGTAGGGGTCCCCTTCGCTACAGGTAAGAAAATCATCAGGGACTGCTTGGAGCAGGAACATCGGGAATGCCCAGTGGAGCCAGTTGTAGGGGTCCCCTTCGCTACAGGTAAGAAAATCATCAGGGACTGCTTGGAGCAGGAACATCGGGCTTCCTGGAAACAGAGTCAGGGATGTCGCCAGGCTAAAGCCACGATAGAGCAACCACTACAGAAGAAAACCAAGGCCCTACTTGACATGAGCAAGAAGAACCTTAGAACCACTATCGGTCTCCTCACCGGACACACGACCCTTAGAGCTCATCTATTCAACCTTGGCTTGACTGAGAGCAAGGATTGCCGAATATGAGGAACCTGAAGACAGCATACACATTGTTGGTCGCTGTCCAGGGCTCGCCGCCAAACGACACAGTTTACTGGGATGAGCCTTTCTCGAACCCAGCGATCTGCCCAACTTGAAGGTCAGTGATCTACTTGGACTGGTAAGAAGTACCGGGCTACTGGCTGACCACTGACCTTACATATCTAGGTGACATCAAGGGCTGGAATCAAGCCCCCCACTCTATCTACTCTGCTACATGATCTCAATGGGAAAAACACATTTGTAATTGCTAAAAGAGCCAACTCTACTCTCTATCTGATAAGGAAGGCTTTCTCTCAATAGTGTTTATAAGTATCTTTAAGGCATATATGGGGCCTATTCTTGGAACTCCTACTTATGCGAAGATATAGATGTCCTGGGAAAGGGGCAGCGAAGGGCAACCAAAATGCAGTGGGCCTGAAGAATAGGAATTATGAAGGTCGCTCGGAATTACTTGGAATGCTACTCTCAAACAAAGAAGACAAAGAGGGGCCCTGATTAAGACATATAAAATTCTCACAAATTATTACAATGTGCCTAGGCTAAAGAATATTTACAAATTTAATGTCAACACAAATGTTCGAGGTCACAGCAAAAAACTCGACTGCAAAATTTAAATGTAATCTTAAGAACATTCTGAAAAATAGAGTGGTGGACATGTGGAATAAACTACCATTTAAGTTGAGTAGTGCAAGCTCTGTCAATCAATTTAAATACAGACTGGATTTGTACTTCTTTACAAGATCTGATCTGGACTTACCAGCAAAGTTGCAGAATAAATAATAATAAAAATCCATGGAGTCGGTATGCCGAAGATACAGACCTGTGAGTAGTTTGCAGGGAAATGAAAAAGCCGACGAACTTGCTAAGATGGGAGCAAAGGAACGTTATACGGCCCTGAACCTTGCTGTGGCGTACCAAAAAGCCTTGCAAACCTAATGCTCAAACAAATATGTTTAAAACAATCAGTCAACCACTGGAACAACACGCCAGGGTTGAATCAATCCAAAGCGCTAATTAAGGCCTACGACCCTAAGACGGCCCGTGAGGCCTTATCGCTAAATAGGAATAATCTACGCATACTAGCGAGGGCGCTCACGGGGCATTGTGGCCTCAACAAACACATGTTCAACCTCAAGCTCCGAGACACAAAAATGTGCAGGCTCTGCCAAGGGACAGAGGAAACTCCCTGCACCTCATGTGCGAGTGTGGCCCGCTGATGCGTAAAAGATACATCCACTTGGGTGGTCATTACCTCCAACCTGAGGAGCTAAACAATCTGGCGCCAAAAGCCTGCTGCAGTTTTTAAATGACACGAGGCTTAGCGCAGAACTGTAGTAGGTGGCGAATACAATAGATCAGCAATGGTCGCAGTGTTACAAGGCTCATAAAGATCTTAGAAAAGCCTCACACAACAAATAAAAAAAAAATAAAAAAAGTTTGCAGGAAAAGAACTACCAGCGGGACAATGCCTTTGGTATATTGGCATGCCAGGCGCTCGCGGGAAAGTCACATAAGAGAAGATGCCGACCTCTCGCTGGTGTAGAGGCACTTAGTAAAGATGTGTGGTGTTCACACATACATATTAACATCGCTCCTTGGAGAGCTAATGGACCCTGTTGCAGTTAGGCCACTAAGACCCATGTGTGTAGTCGGCCAAACTCACGGGTCAACATCCGGCAGCCTCCTCGCAGAACTTTGAGCTCGGGTAGGACCCTGGCCTGCGGGCCATCTCTCTTAGAAATCAACCTTCGGGCGCTCCTGGACGGTTTGCGCACCGTGCGGCGTTCCTTAACCTTACGGCAACTACTCTCGAAACGACCATTCGGCTACCCGATACCGGGTGAAGCGCTGGGCAAAGGACGCCGTGGTCTGCAATAGATTCAGTAGACACTCCATCACCGCTACGTAAGGGAGAGGACCGCGCAAGCGACCTTAAACCCGTAGCTAGTCAGGAGGTCGGAGAAATCTGGCCTAAACTGGTAGCCAGGGGGCGAGGTGGCCCCACTGAGTTACCTTCCTAGTGCCTCACCGTAAGGCGTTGGTCTCTGGCGGGTTTGTGATTTTTGCTGGACGGTAGATTTGTATCGTCCTCAAAGTCCTTTATGCTCACCTCACGGGAGATAAAACGATCATTATCGTTAAAACTTCCTGTGGTGACTGGTTTGCTCGTAGTCGACATACCACAAATTTCATTAGTATACTCCGTGTGCGTACTAACACGGTTCCCATTGTCAGAATTTGACATGACAGCAGCAGTTATGCCAAGACCCTTTTTTATTTGATTTCGCTAAAGCTATTGAAACTGGCTTTGGCTATTTAAACGGCACACGAGCGGTTATATTATTTTATTTATTTACAGCATATAAATATAATTTTGTAGGAACTCCGTCAATGACTTTGTCAATATAAATTTAAAAAAGAGAAAAAAAAATGTACAATTATTAGTCGGTGATGTAAACTGTCTCGATTTGACAGCTGTCAAAAGTGACATTCTGTCATTATTTGACAGACATCCGCCCGCACTGATGCCTTATAGAAAATGTATAACTTTATAGTCTTGCCATTTGAGAGTGATAGTTCGGGAGTCCGTTGCGGTTTAACCTACGTCATCAGACACATTAATTATGCCAAATCAATATGAATTATTGTCCTGTGTAGCTTTTTATAGTTGTCTACCCGTTTTCCAGTCATTAACGTTGAGTTCATAGGTTCTTAAATTGGGTGCTGTGAACATTCTTCGCCCAGATATAACTTAACTCCTTGTCTCGGTAGAACCCCCAATACAGTTTGTGCGGGATTGCTCTAAAGGCAAAAAACATTCTACTACAGAACCTTTCTCAATAATCAAGAAAGCTTCAGATTGGATTCTAGTGGTCGATTCGGCCTCTAAGCAGTATTAATTCCCTGTGTTTCGGATGCACAGCCCTGCGTCAAAATAACTCTTTACTTTGGAAGCTCTTATTGTAGAATTAACTGTTCTATGGAAATCAAATATCCCAAAAGACCACGAGTACTAATTAAATAAAGACCATGATCTTGCAAACGCCGTCACCCGGAACAGATCCACTGTTTACCTTCACACGGTGGACGTTGGATTAATAATAATAATAATAATAATTAAACGCTTTATTTGCTTTAACAAAACGGCGAGCTTATTGCCTAAAAGCAATATCTTACAGCTAACCTTAACCTAGTGGAATAACATGTTATGCGGTAAAAATAAACTAATAAATTAAATTTTAATCATTTAAATTCAGCATGGAAACAAAACAATAAATTTAAGAAAAAAAAAAAACAAACAATAAACCTATAATGACGCAAGGGACGCAATAGGGAGGAAAAAATAGGGAAAAATAAGGAAAAGTTTATGAGCGTGGGTTCAAGTGTTCTTTGAGCCTGCGTTTGAAGCAATACAAACTAGGTGCTATCCTTATACGCGAGGGTAAAGCATTCCAGAGACGGGCTCCACGTACAGAGAAAGAGTGCGAGAAGAAATCACTACTGTGACTAGGGATCGAGAGCAGTAGGTTGTCTTCAGATCTCAGAGGGCGCCCGTGAGAAGATAGAGGTTTGAACCTACTTATAAGATATTTCGGAGCGGCCCCCTTCAGGATTCTGAAGAGCAAACCTAGGACTCTCGTATCTCTCCTTTCTCGGGTCGTCAGCCAGTGAAGTCTCCTTCTGTACTCCGTAATATGGTCAAACTTTCGTAGGTCATAAATGAATCGAATGCAGACATTTTGCAGCCTTTCTACCCTGGTGGCTAGATCTTCCTTGATGTCGAGAAAGGCAACATCTGAATAATCAAGGAGAGGGAGGAGAATAGATTGGCAGATTGTGATTTTGCTTTCCTCGGGGAGAAAATTCTTGAGTTTCTTTATTGCATGAAAGCGACCAAAGAGTTTACGTCTCATCTCCTCAATGTGTGGCTGCCACGAAACATTTTGGTCGAGGTATACACCAAGATTTTTAACCTGAGAGCTGATTGGGACCTCATCCGCACCTATGCCTATTTACCTGGATTACCCTTTTTGTATTAAATTCCGTAGGAACAATGTGACGTATCACGTACGCTTTGTAGGTTTTGGGTTTTTTTTTTTTTTTACTCGAATGTACAGTCCGCGAGCGAGCTCCGAAGAATCGGGGGCTGGGAAAGCGGCTGGATACGCCATCCCCGATCGTCGCTTCATACCCTGCGCTCTCCCAGTACTAGTACTGAGAGAGCTAGACGAAGCTAGACGGTGGACTGTTTTTATCCTAAGTCTTCTGCGCTCACTCCAGGGAGATAGAACGACTAATCGTTAAAACTTCCTGAGGAGACGGGCTCGCCCGTTGTAGTCGACAACTCTAGTACTAAGAGAGCACAGGGTGTGGAGCGACGGTCGGGGGCGGCGTAATCTGCCCTCTTCGCCAGCTCCCGAATCTTTGGAGCTCGCGCGCGGACTGTACGTGATACGGCTTGCTGCGTCTGCGCGATAATATAGCAGATGTATCAAGTACGTTCGTATAGGTTGGGCGGTTAAAGATCTTGGTCTCCAGGAAAATTCAATCAATGCCTTCCTAGAAAATATATCTAAAACCGCAATTTCCACATCTCAAATTCTATGGCTTTGGAGGGGGAGTGAATGGGTGGTAAGGTGAAGGCTCACATGTGGCAAGACAGCTGTCCTAAACCTACCGCAGCCGCTCGTTAGTCCAGAGTCCACCGCCTACCCTACAGAAGTGAGATAATAGTATTATGACTTCGCCGATGGATTCCATGGCAGCTCCTCATTTAGCGGAGGAAAATGGCAGTGGACCTCCTCATAGCTTGTTCTATGTATGATATGCAATTGCTTTGATTTGTGTGTCCGATGACTTGGATTAATATGCGCAACGGTCCCTCGAACCATGTGTTTTTTTTTGTACTAAAAACATGACATTTTAGATTTGATTTTCTAGAGTTAATAAACAAAAAAAAATTTAAGTAGAGATGTGGGGCCTAAGAACTACCTTAGTATTAGAATTGTGAGAAACTGTGTATTTAAAAAGGAGAAAAACAAATTGTAAATCATAGGCAGAGTAAAAAAACAGAGTTTATTACTAATGAAGCTTTAGCACCTATCTGTTACCGTTTTTGATTAATAAAGTTTTGAAAAAGAGGTCATCTAGTTTTATTTTATTATTAGACAAGTATGTTATTTTAAGCACTGCTCATATCGTTTGTATACAGACGTATTCATACACAGGCAAACAGCTGTTTTGGTGCTGGGGTATTTGTAGCTTATTTCACAGTAGAATTTTATGCCCTGAATTCAAATATGGCATTAGTTTTTGTCTATAAGCTCGAAGACCTAAAATATAACATTTTCTGGAAATGTACGTTTTGACTTGAATACAGGGTGTTTGTCAGTTAAACCGACACAATTTTTTTGGGGGATCGGTGGGGTCATTTTCTGGCTTTTACACAGACCATATGTCCTAAAAGCCACTTTTTTTATATATATTTTTTTATTCATTTACCGAAATTTTATGGTTAGGTCGTCATAACTTTTTTGTTTGTGGCAGTAATAGCACGACATAACTTTTATTGTATTTTGCAATGCATTATTAATGCATGCGTTGACTGCATTTTTTGAAATCTATTTAATTTTTAGAGTGATTGTTAACCCTTCAGGCCTCGGCCCCTCAGCCGATTGACAAGTTGATGTCCCAAAAAAATTTTGTAAAAATTAGTAAAAAAATTGAATTGTGACACTGTCTCACCAAAACATTAATTACTGCCAAACCACTTTACCCATAATTAAAATAAAACATATTAACATAATAAAACATAATAAAATAAAACAAATTAAATTAAAACGGGGCCGTCACACTGAATCGTGTTTTGGTCGATATCGGCCAATCGAGGCCTGAGGGGTTAAGCCCTGATCAAGAATGATCTCTTATTTTAATCAAATACTGAATGTTTCTATTAAATGTCTATTACATGTAGCCTATCATTGAAATGGCTATAAATTCCAAAACTTTTTAAAATAAAGCTAAGTAAAAAAATCCCTTTTAGTTTTTTTAAATAATGAATCTAGAACTTAACAATTTTCAAACATTTACACATTTTTACGAGTGTGGAAGCTCGTAAGTCATTTTCTTGAAACTGTATACATCAAGTATCAATTTATTTGAAATAACAATATATTACAATATACAACACAAGTTATTTTGTGCTATTACTACCATAACCAAAAAAATTATGACGACTTAACTGCAAAATTTTGGATAATTAAAAAATAATAATTTAAAAAAAACGGTGACAATTAAGGCATAGGGTCTCTAGGTGTAATGTAGGCAAATCACCTCCCTAATCCCTCAATAAATTGTGTCGGTTTTTCTGACAAACACCCTGTACATAAATCAAATAAAAAAACTAAACGGTGATTTTTTATCATAATATATAAATATTGTGTATAAATTTAACTAGTGACTGAACACATCGGAAGATTCTTTTCTTCTTCTTCGCATATGTAGCAAATTACATCAGGGCAATTTACACAACCTCTTCCAATTGAACTCATTTTATTTCTTATAAATAGGATAGAAAACGAATTTACCGCGTGAAATTTGTAGCACCCGACGTTTCGGTGACGTTGCAGCCGCCGTTGTCCAGGGTAGATTCGTTTTCTATCCTATTTATAATGTCAAACAACCGCGATAGTCTTCGATCATTTTATTTCTGTTCATAACACAGCACGTTTTTGGTTAATTTTATTTATTAATTATTTTTTTTTAAATTGATTTCTAGCTGCGATCGGTCACAGCATTGAAGACCATAATCAGATGTATTGTTGAGTTGAAGGCGTGTAAGATGACTCCTCCCTCGAAGAGTCTCCTCTTAATATTAATTGACTGCTCTAGTGTCAGTGTCTGTCAATCAGGTCTGCCACATCAAAGCGTTTTAACCTTCTTATATTTTCACCTACGTTTGTTAGGTTTGAGGCTAGGGCATTCACGTGTCCTACCAGTGTCATTTTATATCTTGCACTGTACTTTTGTAGTTCTTCCTTAACCGTCGGCATTTTGAGGTGTGGTTAATTTTATAACAACTTTTTCATAAACATAAATAACCCGTCTTAGGAGCTTTGATGTCCATTCAAATCAAAGCATACTGTTAATATATAGTGATGAAAATACTGTAATCATAACTATACGAAATGTTGTCTTTAATAAATAATGTAAAAAGCATAGTACAAAAAGATTTCGGAATCCCGAAATCCTACAAAAAGATTCCTACAAAGAAATTCTTCTAATCCCCAGACCGTTTAGAACAATCCGTCAACCACTGGAACAACATGCCAGGTTTATATCATTCAAAAGCGCTAATTAGGGCTTACGACCGTAAGACTGCCCGTGAGGCCTTATCGCTAAATAGGAACAATCTACGCATACTGCTGAGGGCTCACGGGGCATTGTGGCCTTAACAAACACAAGTATGACCTCAAGCTCCGAGACACAAAAATGTGCAGGTTCTGCCAAGGGGCAGAGGAAACTCCCCAGCACCTCATGTGCGAGTGTGGCCCGCTGATGACACCCACTTGGGTGGTAATTACCTCCAACCTGAGGAGGTAAAAAAATCTGGCGCCAAAAGCCTGCTGCGGTTCTTAAATGACACGAGGTTTAGCGCAAAACTATAGTAGGTGGCGAACACAATAGATCAGCAATGGTCGCAGTCTTACAAGGCTCATAAAGACCTTAGAAAAGCCCCACAACAAATAAAAAAAAAATAATCAACAAAGAGAAATTCCTCAAATACTTTTAGAACGTAGGAAGCCGGAAGGAAGGGAGATGTAACACCTGGTTACCTTGTAGAATAAATCATACAGTTTGTCCCAGAAGTCGACGTCAAGACGGAAACGGGTGATAGGGTAGGTAATACTAGTTATCAGAAAAATATTTAAAAAAACCAAAGCAAAAAATATTGTTAAAAATCGACAAAATCAACACTTGGTAACGGTGTTTACTACAAACCTTTACTTTTTTTAAATTTCGGTGTCGAGCTTGTATTGCGACTGAAGGAAGGCCGTTTGAACATTTGTTGTAAATGTAATAAATATTAGAATCCAAAAATTGATGTTTAATTCAAAACTTCTCATAACCCTTCAGGCCTCGGCCCCTCAGTCGATTGACAAGTTGCTGTCCCAAAAAATTTTAGTAAAAATTAGTAAAAAAAATGAATTACGACACTGTCTCACCAAAACATTAATTACTGCCAAACCACTGTACCCATAATTAAAATGAAACATATTAACATAATAAAACATAATAAAATCAAACAAATTAAATTAAAATAAAATTAAAACGGGGCAGTCACGCTGAGTCGTGTTGTGGCCGATATCGGCCAATCGGGGCTTGAGAGGTTAAAACCTTCCTAAAAAATTTCTTCAAAATTAGGTTTCTTTAAAAAAAAAATGACCCTAATATAAGAAATAATTTAACAAGTGTTATACCATTCTGGAATCATTATTAAATGCGCCAACTTTTAATGTTACTTGCCAAATTAGTGTGGTACATTTTATTTTCAGTAGTCAGTTAAAATTGGGCGAAGTATTCATTTTGAATACTTGGTTGGACAAAATGTGACATTTTCTTCCAAAATTGGAGCAGTTAGCTTTAAATTTCAAGCAACAATTTACAGAGGATTACATAAAAAAATAAAATTGAAAAAAAGTAGATTTGTAGTAACGGGAGTTAAAACACCATCACAGGTTGTTGATTTTCTCGATGTTTTGTATAATTTTTAAAATATATAAATTAGGGTTTTAAAAATATTATTGTGATAATTAGTATGACTTGCCTTATCACCCGTTTCCGGCTTGACGATGTCTTCTGGGACATTCTGCATAACACAAGATATAACTCATTACGTTTAGATATATTTTTTAATATATTTTAGATATAACTTGATGACTTTGGTTCGGCCATATTTGCCGAATGAACGATAATCGCTTGCCACGTAAACTTCTTTGGCGAGACCGTCCGACAGAATCGAGAATTCAGCGATCGGCACCGAAGAAAACCTGGCTAAATAACATCAAAGACGATCTTAAAAATAAACGATTTATCGGCTAGGGATGCTCGAGACGTGGCAAAAATTCGTCAAGAATGGAGTGAATGGAGTACGAGATCTAGCGGCACCGACAGCAGCGTATTGGCTGCGAGGGCGACCCCCTCCCCAATAACAATAACTCATATTCAAGGCATGTAAAAAATCAAAACTTTTGATTAAACAATTTATTATAATGTTTATTATGCATACAATTAATTAATTGCATTTATAACATTCAAAGTAGAATTGAATTAATTCTAGCTAAGAATAAAATTAGGGTCCTCTTCATCAGCATTTTGTATTGGTTCTTGGAGCGGTTGTTCCGCGTTGCCAGCGTGGTTCTGCTCCCTCTGTAAGACCGTGTTGCCTTGCTCATCGATGCGGATGACAGCACCGCCCTGAAGATTGATGATACTGCCGTCTTCTCCGCTACCTTCAAAATAGAAGTAAGAAAATGTAGGTTTCCACCTGTTATATTTGTTGCAAACCTGACGATAAATTAGTATCGTCTCAGGATATTTTTATATAGGTCTAGCTTAACCCGGTCACGCTTCGCTGTGGCTCAGTCTGATATGAAATGAATGGGAAACGCACCGATGTCGAAGCGCACATAAGACCTTCATTGTGCATATTCAGATGCAACGCTGTGTCAATAATAATAATAAATACAAACGGAGCTGCCGTGGAATTCACCAACCAGAGTCGGGCACATCATAATACTATTTTTTACACTTCTGGGGGGTGAGCAGTGGATTCCGGACTAACGACCGGCTGTGGTAGGTTTATTACAGCTGTCTTGCCACATGTGAGCGTTCACCTTACCACCCATTCACTCCCCCTTTGAAGCCAATTCTTTTATCAGTGTTTTTTCAGTTCTCCAACTTTCTAATAATTATTCATAATTATCTAATTGTTTTACAAAATGAGTTTTTAATGTTTTATATTTCAAAGTTCAATGCGATCATTCTACAATTCTTCTTTTCATGATCCATTAAGTAGTTTCTTTCTTATGATCGTTTTTCTAACGTGATTTATTTTTGACCATCAACTCTCAGAAATGACAGGTGACTGCCAAGATTTACACCCGCCGCTTGAGGGGTTAAGCTCAAACAAATACTAACATCGTTAAATTTTAATTATATTAGTAAAATACTTTTTATACCTACCTAATTTACCTTTTAGATACATAACCTAACTCAATTTGTACTATTATTATATGTTTTTTTTAATTTATTGTTGAATCATTTTGTAAAAAATAAATATTGTACGCCTAAATGGCAGGTTGTGCGGTACTGAAAAAATTGTAAAACTCCATGTTATACTACAACACAATCGCAATAAAGTAAATTGAAATGTATTTATTTTATTTCAAACATAATGATAAAACACATAAAAATGGTCATACCAAGTAATAATGCAAAGTAAACCACGGCCCACATGACCATGCTCAACGCATACCCAACTAGGCCGAATATAGCCTGTATTGGGCATACAACTTATTTTCTGACTCGGGTGGAGAAGCCTGACTGATGTAGGTACTCATATAGATACATATACACATATACATACACAAAAATATAAATATAACGATCTAGATATATTATAGCATTATTCTTTTGCATTATATTACAATATAATACGATTTGAGACAGCTCTACTTAAAATTCTGTGTAATTTTTTTTCAATTTAAATACAACAGGAGATTCTCACAACAACATATATTGTATATAAGCACAGTTGTTGATGCCAAAAAAATAGATATTCCCCGAATGATGACCTCTTTTGGTCTAAGGCATTCTACTGTTTTGGGCCCCAGGGCATATTGGAAGATGAAATTAAAGATTTCTTTAACCCCTCGCGGCCCGCGGTTTGAATTTTAATGTGTGCCTTACGGCCCGTAAGAAATTCGCGAGTCTCAAAAAAAAGATGGCGTTTCAGAAAAAAAACGATTACTCCGAAACTGTCACACCGATCGTCTAAAAAAGACCTGTTTTATGTTCCTATTGAAATTTGCTATTAGATATTTGTAACGTCGTTATGTAAAGCAATAAAGATTATTCATAATTATTAGTCAAAGTTGTACTAACGATAAAAATTAGCCACTGGCGATAAAAAAAATGTTTTTTTAGTCCATAAATCACTATTTCCGGAGATTGTGAAAAGTTTTATAATAATTATAATATGCTGCATTAAAACTATGACTTCGTTTTACTTATTCCCGTTTTACTTATTCCCCAAACGAACGTTTTTTCTCTTTACGTCTTGTTTACCGGCCGAGCGATCGCGGCACTATGGATCTTCAAAAATTTGTAGTGGCTAGTCAACGTGACGAAAAATACTTATCTGGCTACCAAACGGTAGAGAATTTTCTCCGCTCCTCGCACATACTACTGGCTAAGTGGTTGGTGCGAGACAGTAAGATTAAATAATCCATAATTAGCGGTCGGCCTCGCCTGGCCATTTCGGGCCGTCTGGGGTTCGACGGTAAATATCAATTCTGGACATTTCGGGCCGTCTGGTACGCGAGGGGTTAAGAAGCAGAGCCAAATGTGGCTAATAAATGAAGGTCGAGAAAAGAGCCACAAATTATTTGACCTGTCTAGTATGATTTTTTATTTTTATTCTTTTTTTATTTTTATTTTTTATTATTTTACTGAGTAGGTATTTATCTATCTATTTACTATTATTATGATTTCGATTTTTATTTATTTACTCGATAATTTTATGATTATAATTTCAAATACTTCTTGATGATATTTAAATATTTTTTTTAACATGTTTATGACAAAGACATAATTTAGAATTTTAGATTTTTTGTGTGCACAGGTAAAATATTTCCTGGTACACCTGCCTTAGTACAGGCCTAGGCCTAGTTAGGCGGTGTTGACGTAGTGACCAAGATGCTGCAGTGTGCTCTATGTTTCGCTACTGGTCCAAACACATTTTTTTTTTGTAATGCTGCAGGAAATTATATTTTGTGCTTTACCTTTAATAAATAAATATTATATAATAATAGTAAAGTTAAGCAAGCATATTATTTTTTTAAGATATGATTTGCAGAAGTTCGTTCTCTGTCCTTGAACGACCTATGTCGTCAAGAAGCCATTTTTTAATATTTTTTTTTAATAAAATGGTACTTCCTATTTCTTTTATTTTGTCATCAAGACGGTTGAATATTTTAGGGGCTATATAGTTGAATTGTCTTTGGGCAGATGAAGAATTAACTCGGGGAACGGCATATTTCAGACTTGCAGATGAATTGAATGTTCTAAGAATTGAACGAGTCCAAAATAAATTCACACGTATGCTGTCCAACAAATGTGGCCTCAGAAATGCTCTGAAAGGTTATGTAGAGCGGCTTTCTCACTTCAACCTGATAGACTTAAAAACACGTAGGACTATAACTGATATAACGAGTCTCCATAAGCTTTTGCACAATCGACTAGACAGCCCAGCTAGTCTAGAAAAAGTTCAATTTCGTGTGCCACCGCGACTGACGAGGAGCTCTCAAACATTTTCGGTTGTCGCTTGCAATAACAACATCGGGTCGAATAGACCTCTTGCCAGAATGTGTCGCGTTTTTGATAAATCGTATAAAGGATTAGATATACGAGGGATGTTTCCAAAGTTCTGGGAATTGTGCTATAATTAAATTACGCAGAACTTATAGGCAATGTTGTTGGTGCCAGACAAGTCTTGACATGTTTATGCAACTATCTAGTGCAACATTGTTCAGTCTGATTTAGGTGTTCGACTGTTATAGTTGCGTTTTCTAAACACTGTTTTTGTAACCATGGAAGACGCAGCAAAATCTCAAAGAGCAATAATTTTCTTTTTGTGGAAAGAAGGTGTGAAAACATCAGAAATTATTCAGCTTCTGCAAGGAGTATTTGGTGAGTCTGCAGAATCCCAAAGTGCTGTTTATCGGTGGATCGATCGTTTTAAACCCGGTAGAACATCACTAGAAGACGATCCACGCAGTGGGTGCCCAAGCACGTCGGTAAATGAAAGAAACATTACTGCCGTCGAAGACCTACTGAAAGAGGACAGGCGAATGACTATTCGTCAAATTAGTGTGTGCCTAGGGATAGGTACACGACAAGTTCATAACATCTTGCATGATTGTTTGGGCGTTAGCAAGGTTTCGGCTCGCTGGGTGCCAAGGCTGTTGGGAGCAGACCAGAAACTCAATAGGTCTGATACTTGTCGTCAACTTCAAGAGCTGTTAGCCCATTACGGTGATGAATTTTGGCAACGAATAATAACCACTGACGAAACGTGGATTCCTTATTTCAATCCTGAGACCAAAAGTCAATCCAAAGAATGGCGCAAACCTGAAGAAGGGCCTCCACTTGAGGCGCGTGCAGTTCCGTCTGTTGGAAAGGTAATGCTTACTGTATTCTGGGATTGCTAAGGAATTATTTTTAAGGATTATCTGGTGAAAGGTACTACAATTAACGCAGAATATTATTCGAATTTATTATCCGGACCACTGCAACAGGCACTTGTTTAAAAACGGCCTGGAAAGTTGCATAAGCGTCCGTTATTGCAACAGGATAATGCAAGACCACACACTGCAAGAAAAACGAAGGATGTTTTGAACGATTTACGATGGGAATTGCTTCCACACCCACCTTATTCCCCGGATCTTGCACCCAGTGATTATCACCTGTTTCCAGATTTGAAAAAAACCCTTACGGGGTGTTCGATTTGAAAGTTTAACTGACGTAAAACGTGACATAAATAGGTGGATTGAGGAGCCACCGAAAAAGTTCTTTGAGGACGGCTTAAAAAAATAAGTTTATCGTTGGGATAAATGTATTAAGTTAAATGGGGATTATGTTGAAAAACTACATTGTAATATTGACGAAAATTAACAAAATAATAAAAATATGGCTAAATTCCCAGAACTTTGGAAACATCCCTAGTATTTTATGATTCCATTAATTTAATAAAAGACTCGATCATACCTAGCCTATCTCCTACTTCTTGACTGCCATCCTAACATACTGTATTATATGATTATTATATTATAATATACTATTGTATTATATCATATTATATATAATAAATATTATTATCCAATTACTCATAGGTACTTCTATAGGAGTTCGTTTTTTGAATTCTAAGTGTCAACATCTTATGAATTTTTCTCCACAATAAATAATAATTTAAATATTAATTTATTGAATACAGTGCAATTCTAATCTGGATTTACTCGCGGTTAATGGACTTGCTTTTCATCGTGGTTGAGACAGGACGCGTTCCGGGCTGTCTCCCAGACTTGTTGCCGTTTTGCCGTCGGGGTGGCACGCTTTCGTAAACCGAGCGAAAGACCCCAGTGAGCACAATGGAAGCGGTACTTTTATTGGTGAATGAGCTTAAGTGCATCATTCTCGCGCAAGGTATCCAAATAAAGGAGTTAACAAGTGAAATACAAGATTCAAAATCGCAATTTTTCTCGAAGTCTAAAGATGGGGGCAATAAACCCACAGGGACCAAGAGTGCACCATCTGCAACATTTCGAGCTAACCCGGAATGGGTGAATACTAGGCCGCGAGGAAACAATAGCGGACGAGAAGAATTAAGAAATGCAACTGTGTCAACCCAGCAAAAAAAAGTGCCATCGACATCTGCGTCGCTATCGCACTCCGGGCGGGGTGATAAAATCGAGACGCCGTGCATGTTATCTGAAGAACAGCCAGCGGTAACTCACGAAGGCACAAGCGCAGCGGACGAAAATGATTGGCAATTGGTGCGCTCCCGCAAAAGTCGTGCAGCCGATTCTAGGAAGATGCAAGAAGAAACGGCTGACAGGAAAAAGACACTAAATCGCCCAAAGAGGAAATTCATTCAGGGCTCTGCCATAGACAATTCGATAGAGACTGTCGAGCCGATGAAATTTATTCATGCGTTTTCTTTCGGCTTGAACGTAACTGCCGAAAAATTAGAGGCATATTTAACGAAAAAGGAGAATATTAAAATGGAGGTGGTTCAACTAACTACTAAGGGCCCGTACGCCTCTTTCAAAGTTGGAGTACCTAAAAGTGTATTTGGTAGATTTTTGAATGGGAGTATGTGGCCAATTGGAGCAAAAATTAAACCATTTTATTTTATTAAACGTGATCCTCAACCAGCTTCTACTGCGTGACTGCAGGGTAACGGGACAATATTTCTGGCGGATATTTATTATCAGAATGTTAGAGGTTTAAATTCAAAAATTATTGAATATAGGAACAACATCCTGATAAATGATTATTTTGCAATTGCTGCTACCGAAACTGGCCTGGGAGAATTAGTTCAAAGTCAAGAACTATTTTCTGGCTGTTACTCAGTATTTAGGGCTGATAGAATTGATGGAAGAAAAGGAGGAGGAAGTTTACTCGCCATTCGGAATGGAGTTGGCGCTCTAGCTGAGAGAGTGCCGACACTTGAATCTCACCCTGAAGCGGTGTGGATCAAATTGTCGTATAAATCTCAAGTAGTGTTTATATGTGTAGTGTAGTGTACTCATACTTCTATTTTGCTCTATCCAAATAACCTTATTAACCCGGTCGCTCCGTAACATCCCTTGGGGGACCAAAGGTCGGCCGCCTAAAATTCCGTAATGTCCCTTACGGGACCAAAAGCTCGTCGCTGCGAAAAATGCAATTTACAATTTGAAACGCCGTACTATACGCTTTCTGAGGGCGCTACGATATGGCCAATATATCTTTAACCCGTTGAGTATGATACGACCAAATCTGGTTGTGAAACAATTATCCGTTGAGTATGATACGACCAGATCTGGTTCCGCGTTTTTTTCACTTCTTTGACGTTCTCATATTTATTCATAATTATCTAATTGTTTTACAAAATGATATTTCAATATTCTATATTCGAAATTTCAATGCAATCATTGTGCAGTTGTTCTTTTTATGATTGGTGTAGTAGTTTCGTAGTTATAGTACTTTAAGGTCGATGTCGCCGAAAATCCTGCAAAAGAGACAGATGCATCCATGAAAATACCCATTTACTCCAAGGGTTAATTTAAGATTTCCGTCTGGCAATATCGAAGGACGATTTAAATACAATACAATACAATACAATCAACTACTCCAGTAGATAGGCATTCCTACACTTGGATGCGTCACAAAATTAAATGCTAAAAATGTCATTATTATAAACATAACTATCGTGATAGTTGTCATGGCTGTAATATTATATTCAATATTACCTACATACAAATAATCAAAATATGCTAATGTGATGAGTCAGGGAGAATAACATATTAAAATAGAAATGCAAATTCTATGTAGAATAATCAAAAAATATATATTTTATTGCCAATCCAGCAATATGCCTTCGTATTTTAAAAAAAACATGAATTTAATTATATGAAAATTTGAATGTCAGCTATCATAATACCATTATGTTTAAAACTTTACGCATTTCATTAATCATCAACATGGAAAATAAACTCAGAATTTTCAAACTCCCTTATACCATAAATTGGGTTTCTTACCAAATTATGTATAATTATCTTTTTAAATTGGTCCTCTCCAAGGGTTTTCATTTGCTCTGGAATCTTATTATAGAAGGACAAATTTTGGTGAATAAAACTGTTTCGCACTTTGCTAAGTCGCTGTCGGTTTATGTGGAGATTGGATTTATTCCTCGTATCGTGATGATGAAAATCACTATTCACCGGAGCTTCTGTTAGGTGTCTACGAGCGTACATAATATTTTGGTAGATGTAAGAAGAAAAGTGAGCATAGACGTCAAACGGCAGTGTCCGCCGGCCACTCTCACGGCCGCGTATGGTTTCGCGAAATGGGTGATAAAAACAGTGTTTGTGCAGTGTTTTGTGCCATTTACTGGAGAACAGTGAGTAATTTGCATTTTTAAGTAGTTAAGGAATGAGAATTAGTCAATTGAGATAGTCCATTTGCTGTTTTTCACGAATATTTATGCAAAATGCTTCGGTGACAACTTAGCGCCGGGGAAAGATGGCATTTTGTGTTTTGTAATGTTTATGAATTATCACGGAATAACGCGAAATATGACGTAATATCGCTTTATTTCGCTAATAAAATAGGTATTGCTTCATTCACATCCTAACTAATCACATAATAAGCCGTATTTTGAAAATTATAAATTGCTTCATAATATGGCTCGCGAAAATAAATTTGTTTTGATAATTACTATGAGAGAATTACCATACTTAGAGTGCGATTTTCTATAGTTTTTCGATGAAATGTGACTTTTTGGAGTATAATAATAGTTGTTTTACATATAATAAGTATATAATGAGACAATTTATTTGAAAAAATATAACCAATTTTATATTATGAGCATTCAAAGTTTATTATCAAGTTGTGGACGCCAACTCTCAAAACTTTAGATTTTTCTATAATATCAGACAAAGCTGAAAGTTCTGGTGTAATTTTCTAAGAAGTATGATGCAGTAAAAAAGTTATTTTGAAAGAATTTCATATAAAAAAAAACCGTAAGTAGTCACAAATTAAAAATTTTTTTTTTTTTTTTTACGAGAATACATCAAATTTTTCTTGGTTGAATAACTAAATATTTTTATATGCAATTAAGTAAAACAAAATAATTGTTTTGGTAAAGCATTTAATAAAGAACATAACTGTATTTACAATTTTTGCATATTTTCCGTAATTTGTTATAAAAACATCGAAATGATTTTATATGCCAGTTTTTTCAGTTCGCCAACTTTGTAATATTTATTCATTATTATCTTAATTGTTTCACGAGATAAATTTATAATGTTTTATAATTAAAATGTCAATGCGGTCATTTTACAGTTATTATTTTTATGATCCGTATAGTGGTTTATAACTTATGATCGTTTTCCTTACGGCCATCGACTCTCGCCAATTTCACGCGCCAAACTGACAAAACAAACGGGACGGCCGAATGGGCCGAATTTTATCTTCGCGATGTGAGGGGTTAACAACCTATTTAATTATTGCTTTTCTTACCCTTATATTATTATTAGCTTTATTATATATTTTTTTTACTATCAACGTGTTCATGTTATTTCTGTTAACCCACTCTATCCGTAACATCCGATTCGGGACATGTATGTCGGCCCCCTAAAGCACGTAACATCCGCTACTGGATATCGCGCTCGCCGCTGCGAAAAATGCAATTTACGATTCGAAACGTCGTACTTAATGCTTTCTGACGGCGGAACGATATGGCCAAATAATCTTTAATTCGGCGGCGAACGGCGAAAAAATCGAATGGCGATTTAAAAAGTCAGCATAGACGTCAAAACGGCAGTCTTCATCGGCCAGCGCCGCGGCCGCGTATAGTTCCGCGAAATGGTGGTTTTGTGCAGTGTTTTGTGGATAACAGTGCAGTGTTTACTGGATAACAGTGAGTAATTTGCATTTTTAAGTAGTTTAGGCATGAGGATTAGTCAATTGAGATAGTCCATTTGCTGTTTTTCACGAATTTTTAAAGAAAACACTTCGGCGACAACAAACGGCTCGCGAAAAAATGGTTGTTATTATTTTGTAATGTTTATGAAATATCCCGATATATTGCGAAATATGACGTAATGTCGCTTTAATTTACTAACAAAATAAGTATTGTTTCATTTAAATCCTAAGTTATCACATAATTAGGCGTATTTTGAAAATTATATCTTGTTTTGTAAAATGAATCGCGCAAAGAAACTTGTTTTGATAATTACTATAAGAGAATAAAGTGCGATTTTCCATAGTTTTTCAATGAAATGTGACTCTTTGGAGTATAGTAATTAGTTATTAGACATATAATAAGTCTATGATAAGACAATATAATTGAAAAAATCTAACGAATTTTATATTATGAGCATTCAAAGTTTATTATTAAGTTCGGACGCGGAAACTCTCAAAACTTTAGATTTTTCTATAATATCAGACAAAGCTCAAAGTTCTGGTGTGATTTCTAAGAAGTGTGATGTAGTAATAAAGTTATTTTGAAAGAATTTCATATAAAAAAATACCATAAGTAGTCACAAATTAAAAATTTAAAAAATTTTTTTTTACGAGAATACATAAAATTTTTCTTGGCTGAATAAATAAATATTTTTGTATGCAAATAAGTAAAAACAAAATATCGTTTTGGTAAAGCATATAATAAAGAACATAACTGTATTTACAATTTTTGCATATTTTACGTATTTTGTGACAAAAAAATCGAAATGATTTTATAGGCGAGTTTTTTCAGTTTGCCAATTTTGTAATATTTATTCATTATTATCTTAATTGTTTTACGAGATAAGGTTATAATGTTTTATATGTCAAATTTCAATGCGATCATTTTTCTCTTTATCTTTTTTAAATCCATTTAGTGGTTTATAAGTTATGATCGTTTTTCTCAAGGCCGTTGACTCGCGTCGATTTTTTGCCCGAATATGTCGCGCGCAAAAGTGATAGGTGAGTTTTTACCTCGCAACAGGAGGGGTTAATTTGTAATGCAAGCATTGCAAACTATTCATAGGATAGTAAATTTGTTTCGTTTGAATATGTTTTTAAAATACTAGTATCATATATTTACTATCTGTAAGTTTGCTATAAAATAAAATAGATTATAAATGGCAAAATAAATTGCTATTAATTTGCTCGGGGAACGGCATAATTCAGACCTGCAAATGAATCGAATGTTATTATAAATGGCAAAATAAATTGCTATTAATTTCACCGGACAATGCTATCAGCGCCTCCAGCGTGTCGCCGGCGTAGAAATATTGCCAAAACGTACTACAGCATTAATATTTTATTATTATTATATATTTAACAGGCAGGCAGCTTAAGCTGATGCGCCTGAGTCCGTGCTTGCATTACAATTTCTGTGAAATAAGTCCAGTTTATTTTTAAAGTCATTGACACTTTTGGTATTGATCACTTCACTTGGGAGAGCATTCCATTCGTTTACCACTCTACTGCTGAGGAAATGTTTCTTGGGATTTGAACGGAATGATTCACGCTGGAGTTTCAGATGATGCCCACGCAGATGTGTGTTAGTGTTCATAGTGTAGATAGTCTGCAACCCAGGAACGTCATACAATGCAGTTAGGATCTTATACGTCTCGATTAAGTCACCCCGTGCCCTGCGTTGTTCCAGAGTGGTCAAACCGAGAGCCGAAAATCTTTTCTCGTATGTTAGATGCTTCAAAAGGGCAATTTAGTCGCTCGTCGCTCAGCGATGACAACTATCACGATAGTTATGTTTTTAATAATTAAATTTTTAGCATTTAATTTTGTGACGCATCCAAGTGTAGGAGTGCCTATCTACTGGAGTAGTTGATTGTATTGTATTGTATTGTATTGATCCCTTTGTGACTTCACAGCACTAAGACGGGTGTTTTCCAGAAAGTACGGCTGTTTAACCCTTCACGCCCCGATTGGCCGATATCGGCCACAACACGATTCAGCGTGACGGCACCGTTTAAATTTTATTTTTATTTTATTTGTTTTATTTTATTATGTTTTATTATGTTAATATGTTTCATTTTAATTATGGATACAGTGGTTTGGCAGTAATCAATGTTTTGGTGAGACAGTGTCGTAATTCAATTTTTTTACTAATTTTTACAAAATTTTTTTGGGACAGCAACTTGTCAATTGTCTGAGGGGCCGAGGCCTGAAGGGTTAAGCAATCTAATACCGTAAATAATCAATGCTATCACGGAAACGCTTACCTTGAATGACGATATGTCCATCTTCCGTGAAGATGATGTTTTCATCGGAGAGTAGATGGATGTTGCCATGCTCATCCATTATCCCCGGCTGACCGCCTTCCTCTCCCTCCTGATCTTCAACCTGTTCGACAGCGTTATTGTCCGGATCATCCTTGATTACTATACTCCCATCGCCAAGAAGAATTGCCTAAAAAATGATAGATTTCGTTAATATTAGACATTTTGGTGTAAGCGGTTTACACATCCCTAGGGCCCAACAGAACATACTTCAGTGGGATGTGTTAACGTTGGTAGTGGGTTTCCTTTGGTCGCATTCGACATGGGTAAATTCTGCATTACTTGGTAAGTTGTGTCTGAGGTTTCCGATACCCGACCTCTGGGTCGTCGCGGCCCACGACCTATACCTCGGCCACGCCTTGGCGGCGGATCTGAAACAAAATAAAAATAAATGGAAACTGTCCTTGCCTAGATGCGCTGGTGACACTTAAGGATTATACCCGAGTATAGTCGAGCGGCTATTATGTGCGAAAATTCCCACACCCGAGATAACTTGGGCAAGTTTTAACCCCTTGAGTATGATAGGACCAAATCTGTTTTTTTCACTTCTTTGACGTTCTCAAAGATTAATTAGACTCGTTAATTATCTAATTGTTTTACAAAATGATATTTCAATGTTCTATATTCGAAATTTCAATGCAATCATTGTGCAGTTGTTCTTTTTATGATTGGTGTAGTAGTTTCGTAGTTATAGTACTTTAAGGTCGATGTCACCGAAAATCCTGCAAAAGAGACAGATGCATCCATGAAAATACCCATTTACTCCAAGGGTTAAGAGGCCGTGGCGGCCAAAAGCTATATGAAGCATAATTTTGTGGCCTGGTTGTGAGAACACGCAAAAGAATTTTAATACAATTATGCCGGATTTTAAAAACCGGGTCCTTAAGCTATCATTTCGCCAAAATGAAATTGGTAAATTATTCCATATTAATTGTAAATTATCTTTATTCTGTTACTGTTTTCCAAAAAAACAAAAAACGAGCGAGATTTGTCTTCAGTTTTTGAAAAACCTAGAGATGATTTGCAATATTAAAAAATACTATTTACACCAGCGTATGGTCTATTTGCATAGTACCAAGACAGTTTTTGGATCTTCCATACAAAAAATATAAGAAAAAAATGTTTGAAATTACGTAATTTCCAGAAATGTTATGGCCAAACATTATTTTTTTTTCTATTTATTAAAGATACTTTTGAGTGATATAAAAAATAACAGCTGATTTCTATTTCGTATTTTTAATTCGTGACCTTCGACTGTTTGACATCTGGTGGCGATTCGCTGAATAACTTCTGAAACTACGTCGATAAATAACAAGTTGCTTCCATCTCGTGGCGAAATTTTAAACTATCCGGTGAGCGCTATCGTACACAGGGGCCTACTTGGTCATCCTTCGCCTACGATACGATAACAAAAATATAATTAAATACATCTGCCACCGGCCAGTACGTTGAACGTCGCGTCTCGGAAATTGACGAAACAGACATCATTTAGCGATAATCATACCGATAAAGAGATTTTAATTCGGCAAGTAAATTGATATTCTACTCATCTATTTCAAACAACGTACCCGCTCGTCGAATTCTTCTACCGGCGACTCGCCTGCGCGCATATTTGAACGACTACGTCACATTATAACGGTGCTGCCACATTGCCTCAGAAAATTAAATGCAATAAATGTAAAAATACCGTAAAGGCTGATACTTCGCTGAAATGCGGCCGCTGCTATGTCGCGTTCCATTACTTCTGCCTATTCATAACTCCAGAAGGATTCAAGGGCCTCTCGAGCATACAAAGGAACAATTGGAGATGCGATCCGTGCAAGTTAGTAGAGCCAAGATCTACCAGAAGCATCAGTCTCGCGAAATCTTCCGCTGAAAGATCGCGTTCTTAAACGCCAACAAATCACGCAGCCAAAACCCCTAATGCCTTCCCCGCAGCCACACCCCCAGCAAGTGGCTTCATCGATAATGACCCCATAAATCTTTTCAGTATCATGGAAGAACTTAAGAAAATGCAGCGTCAAATAGCCGGCTTGGAAATTCTAAGGGACGACATAAAAAACCTAAAATTGAACCTGCAAAACATCCAGGGATCAATCGACTTCTGCAACACTTACAGTTGAAGATTTTGGAAAAAGAATAAAAGCCGTCGAATTTAAGGTCGACAACATGGAGAAGGAAGTAATGTCACTGCGCCAAGCAGTATCAATGCTCCAAAATGAATCTAATGAACGTTACCAATGGGCGAGATAACAAAATGTCGAGATCAAAGGAATACCACAGAAGAACGGGGAAAATATCTTGGACCTCATCAAGAAAATTGCGATTGTTACCGAATTTCCTTTGAAGAGCGAAGATGTGGAATTCGCATCACGCGTTGCAACAAGGTTACCGACTAGCAATGGTCTACCTAAACCGATTGTCTTGCGACTGATTACCCGACGCTTAAAAGATGGCTTCCTGGATGCAGCGAAACGACGCAAGTCACTTAGCACGTCAGACATTGGTCTTCCTGGAGAATCGCATAGAATTTTCGTGAACGACCACCTCACTGCCAAAAACAAAAGACTTCTCTACCAAACGAAAGTCAGCGCGAAGCAGAAAAACTACTTATACACTTGGGTAAAAAACTCCAAAATTTTCCTCCGAAAAAACGACGCCTCACCGGCTGTTTATCGGAAAGGAATCGGACCTCAAAAAAATTATATAAATAATTACACATGGACCTATCTTTCATCCGATCAACGCTCTATCGTTATTGTTTATCTTGTTTATACTACTTATCTCCGCGTATTTACCTTAATTCTTTCTACTACTATACATTACATTTTATTAATTTTTCGCTTACCAAACCTATCTCTACCAGTACTCCTCCACACCATCCCTCATAGTGTCACTCTAAAACACCCCCCCCACCCCCATCTTTCTCATTCTTTACTACCGATATTCTATTACCAGCCTGCCCTAATTACAATCACCCTCTTTCACTTATTTTTATTTCGATATCTTTGTACACGGGAAAACAAAGCTATCGTTTGTCTCACCATGTCAGACGCAGTCGTTTTTATTCAGTACGATATGTGTGTCCATATCGTTTCACCACATTCAAGGTATGCAGCATTAGGTTACTTGTGTGTCTGTCATGCCCATAATAAACAATCCAAAAAATATATATATTGCAAATCTAAATATATACCGTCATTATAGATCTTCAGTCACGTTTCATATACCATTTGTCCTAATTTGTTTAACATATCATCTACACATTTTCCTACTATATGATGTCGTTGCTAATCAATTGACCATTTCAGTGATTCTTCATTGTGCACCTATTTACTTACACATTATCATATTGCAATGACTCAATAACAACTGTGATCAGTCATAACACTTCTCTATTAGGTTACTACCAAAATACAAGGGGACTGCGCTCTAAAGTCACAGCGTTTCGTGATAACATACTAATTATCGACTATGACTTCTTATTAATTACTGAAACGTGGCTGACGAAAAATATCTACAACAACGAGTTTTTTGACTCTCATTACGCATGTTTTCGAAGAGATCGGGACTACGATACGACAGGTCAAACTCTGGGTGGAGGTGTTCTCATCGCAATCAAAACCCATCTCAATGCTTATCTTCAAACTGACTGGCAATCGAGTGCGGAGGATCTGTGGATAACCATACCTGCAGGCTAGGTTCGAGAGGTAAATCTCTTCTCTAACTACGCTGAGACTCTAACTACGCTGTCCACCTTGAGGACTTCCTTCGGCAGTTATCTTTTATCACGACCGACAACCCCAATGACAATTTCCTCCTGGTAGGCGACTTTAACCAAGGTGATATATCATGGTCCGTATCAGATGATAACTGGCTAACCCCAACCTTTAAAAGCCCATCACATATGGGTACTCTCCTCATTGAAGAGACTGCATACTCCGGACTAAACCAATATAATCCGATCTGTAACACATTCGGACGCTATTTGGATCTTGCCTCCTCAAACTGCTCTCTCTCTATTGGCGAGGCATCGGAGTCGCTAGTTCCAGAAGACTGCCATCACAGATCGATCGAAATTGGTATATCCCTCAGACATCCCACTCCTCCTGGACTATGTAAAAGAAAGGTTTACAAATTTCATGAAGGAAACTACAAGTTAATTCAGGATGAATTATTGGCAATTAATTGGTATTCTATCTTGTTCTCAGGTGACATCGATTGCGCTGTTGACACTTTTTATAACATTCTTTTTGAACTAATCGATCGTCACATACCCACTAAGCTCGTCCATGCGAGCAAATATCCGCAATGGTACTCCTCGGCGCTTATCAAGGTTGCACGGGAAAAAGAGAACTATTTCCACAAATTCAAACGCTTCAAGAATCCTCTTGATCAATCGTCCTACAAATTGTTACGTATCAGATTTAAAAAAATGCACAAATCCTGTTTTAACCCTTCAGGCCTCGGCCCCTCAGCCGATAAACAAGTTGATGTCCCAAAAAATTTTAGTAAAAATTAGTAAAAAAATTGAATTATGACACTTGTCTTACCAAAAACATTAATTACTGCCAAACCACTGTACCCATAATTAAAATGAAACATATTAACATAATAAAACATAATAAAATAAAACAAATTAAATTAAAATAAAATTAAATCGGGCCAGTCATGCTGAATCAGTTTGTGGCCGATATCGGCCAATCGGGGCTTGAGGGGTTAATGACTACATATATCGCGTTGAAAATAGCATATCAAGTAATCCTAAAGTATTCTGGTCCTTTATTAAAGCGTTGAAAAACTCGTCTACTCTTCCGGAGAGGACCATCTATCACGGCATGGTCTCAGACTCAAAGCAAGACATCGTAAACTCATTCTCCACCTATTTCAAATCTGTATTTGAAACACCGGTTGACTCAGATTTACCTGATGAAATCGGACCCGCCGATATCTCTTCTATTACTATCAACGCTGAGATTATTCACCAGATCATCAAACAACTGGACTTAAGGAAAGGTGCAGGTCCCGACAGAATCTCACCCATCTTTGTCAATCGTTGTGGCAAAAACTTAGCATACCCTTTGAGCATCTTATTTAAAAGATCATTAGATGAAGGCATATTTCCGCATGAATGGAAGATGGCCCACATCACTCCGGTTTACAAATCCGGGCCTAAACACGACATTGAAAATTACCAGCCTATCTCCAAACTGTGCATCTTCAGTAAAATTCTAGAGAAATTGGTATATGCTCAGTGACATGCAGCAGTGAAAACATATATTAGCGACTCCCAACACGGCTTCCAATCAGGACGATCAACCACATCCAACCTGATTCTGTTCACTGAGACCTTGCTGACAAATATGGATAAACGTTACCAGACAGACGCCATCTACACAGACTTTAGTAAGGCCTTCGATAAAGTAAACCATCCTACTCTAATATCGAAACTATTAAAGATAGGTATACATGGCGACTTACTGAGGTGGTTGAAATCATATATCAGTAAAAGAAGTCAAATTGTAGTGGCAGCTGGCTTCAAGTCAAATAGAGAATTAGTAACCTCGGGTGAACCGCAAGGTAGTATTCTTGGGCCTTTATTATTCACATTATATATTAATGATATCGAAGAATGTTTTAAGCATTCTAAAATTCTTCTATTCGCGGACGATATGAAAGCCTTTATGCGCATTAGCTCGATACAAGATTGTTTAAACTTCCAAGAAGACCTCAATCGCTTTTCTACCTATTGCAAACTGAACCACCTACAGCTCAACGTACACAAATGCCACTTGGTTCGATTTACCAGGAAAAGAGATATGATTAAACACCAATACCAACTCTTTAATATTGTCATCCATTCTAAATCCGTTACCAAAGACCTAGGTATTCTATTGGACGACAAACTGTAGTTTATTGATCATATCGACACAATAACGAAAAAAGCATTTGGAATGTTGGGTTTCATTCTAAGGACCTCTAAATCATTTTTTAATTTACACACTATTAAAACGCTTTACTATGCCTACGTCCGCCCGCATCTTGAATACTGCTCGCAAGTGTGGAACCCCTCATATGCCATCCATAATAACAGAATCGAGCGCATCCAGACTAAATTTTTGAAATATTTAAACTATAGATTTCACTTCACACTTGACAATTCTTACGGCATCAAACGTTCACCACTCGTACAACTTTAGTTCTTTGGCTGATCGAAGGATGTACCATGATCTAGTCTTCCTACATAAAATCATAAACAACAGATTAAACTGCATGGACTTGGTTCAGCTAATACTTTTCCGGACCCCATCAAGAACGACAAGACAGTCCTTATTGTTTCACATTAGCCTTTGCAATAACAACTACCGTAAAAACTCTTTCTTAAACCGTGTGTGTAGGGTTTACGATGATCGATACGCATCAATAGATATCTTCGCTGAATCGAACATTGGATTCAGAAATTTGCTAAAGAGGGCGATATTTAACACTTAATATTTAAAATTTTTTACTTATTATCTTCTGTTTGCACTTGTACTTATTCCTACCAACGTACCTGTCTCAACTTCAAATATCGTACTGGTAAATTTGTTAAATACGTGGACACCCATCAACATAATGTATTTATATTTACTATGTTAATCCTTCCCTTCCTGGTCCCTCCCTTCCTATCCTCTTTCTTTTCTCGTTTTTTTCTTTCTCTTATCACTAATCTTGATGTTATCATTTAGTGGAAAATTGTCCCTGGTGTAATTTGTATATCTATCTTGTTTGGCTACTTACTTTTATACACTGTTATTTTCCTGAATAAAAGAAAATAAAAATAGCACAGTGATCTTAAGTTATTTTATTATTGTAGTCTAATTTTTACTTTATAAAAAACTATTCATTTGATAATTTATTATATTATAATTGAAAAGCAAAATCGACTATATTAGACAACGCGCGAAGCCGAAATCGTCATTCGTAATTGGCCAATGCCAACGGTGGAACGTATTCCCTTGTCGCCGCGGTATACCTATACATGTTTATGTATCCGAAAGCGCGCGGGCGCGTCGCATTGCAAAAATACCAAAATTTTTAGTCGCGTCAACTCGGAAGGGAGCCTTAACTGCAGATAAGATCACTCCCGAATGTTTTAGGCGCAAATAAATACGATTTATGGTATGTGGAAGAGAGACAAAAAACAGATACGATGATTCAAACGACGTACCAGCCCCCACTCTCTCCCAATCTCTGCAAATTGGGTGACATCACGCGATGTTAGTACTGCCTAGTGTTTTGATCCATGCGGTTGTGTGTTTTAAACGCTCGTTTCAGAATTTACCACACCAAAGAACAATGTTGATGATGATGATGTTTTTTTTATATATTTTAATTTTTTAATTATTCCTTTGCTAAGGAATAATTTTTAATTATGATAAAAAATTCAAATAAAAAATGAACGAATAAAAATGAATACTTTTTATGAATTTCCTTTATGCTAAACCCACACTATGCAGCATAATATTAACGTTCAATCCCATTTTGGGCCTGAAATGGCTTTTATGAAGGATATGTATATATGTTCAGTAAATAAAATTCGGGGTATAAGTCAGCGGACTAAGGTCAGGCTGGTTTGAGCTCCGATTTTCTCGATCTTTCTCTATGCATCGGAGACATGGACCCTGAAAGCTCGTATACGCACCAAAATCGATGCACTGGAGATGTGGTGTTGGCGTAAAATGCTAGGAATCCCATGGACAGCTTGCCGCACCAACAAAACTGTCCTGGAAGAACTTGGCATCCAAGTGAGGCTCTCCGGCCGTATGCATGAGAAGGGTCCTGCAGTTCTTCGGTCATGTTGCCAGGAGAAACCCAGAGAATCTGGAGAAAATGCTTCCCGGGGGTCGAGTGGAGGGAAGAAGAAGCAGAGGCAGATCACCGGCCAGATGGAACGACCTCATCAAAGAAGTTACAAAAGGGTCAATACAATCTGCGACCCGCCATGCAGAAGGCAGGTCGAAGTGGAGGAGCCTCGTAGGTAAACTGTTGTCTAGTGGCCACGATTATCAGTAATGAGGGAACGATGGAGAAGAAGAAATAAAATTCATTCATAAAAAAAATGTGTTTTTATTTTTGTTAATGATTACTGAAGGGGCTAAGATCTTTTCTGGGGGGTGACGGGTTTGCCTGTTGTAATCGACACCTCCCTACTGAATACAATTTGTATCTATAGGGTGGCACTAATAACTCACTACCCAAATGTAAACAAATAAATAAATAAATAAACTTTCAGTTTTACCTATGTAACAAAAATCCAAATTTGCGTGGCATGTTATGTTTCAAAAACATGTTGCACGCAATGCAACATGATTCGCTTGTATTTCTAGTGTTTTTTTTTTTATATATTGGTCTTACTCAGTTTTTGAGTTGTTTTCGGAATCAGGGTTCAAAATCGCAAAACATCTTTAAAACAATAAATAATTGCTAAAAGCTTTGACATTTGGATCTGTCAGAATAGAGATAGCCGTATTGCACAGCCCAATAAAAAATGACCTTTCTGGTGCTCTTGCCATGACAAAAAAAAACATGGGATTTACTTAAAAAATCGAGTTCAAAAAGAATTTTAATAAATGTAATAAATATTACCTAAAATATTACTATTTTAGTGAACATGAGTAGCTATGACTTTTTTTTTAAATCTCCTAAAGTTGGTATAACTGCAGGCAGTCCAGTCTGTCCAAACTAGCCACAGTTAATTGAGGGCATCATTTTTTTCCAAGATGGCGCGAGGAAGAGTACTTCTAACTCGCGCCGGGCGACAAAAACCTTTTCGGCCATAACCTAACCTATAGTATTTTTTTCTTTTTCGCGTTTTAAATAAACGCGATGGCGCTCTTGTTTCTTTTTGGTATAACGCGATTGGATTAATAATCTTACGTTATACCTATTCTATGTTAATGCAAAGGACTTACCATCATCATCATCGTCCATGGATTGAGGGCCTCGCTCGGTGTAGAGAGTCCCACCTTCGGCAATCAGAGCTGCTGAACCACTCTCATCGAAAACCAGTGAAGATGTGCCAGCACCCAAGATCTGTGTGCAAATACAAGTATAATATATATCTGTACCGTAGACCTTCGGCTACATAACGACCAAACTTGCTTGCACATCACAACACCGTCGACTGCGTAACGACCAATATTGTAGGCTTGCTCCCGGAGCGCACAGTAATATTATCTTCTAATTCAAACGCATCCTAAAAACTATACCAAATATTTCATTATTACTATAGATACATAGACGGCCGCTAGAATAATTTCGCGCGTCATTTTGCGGATATTTCTGGTAAAATTCCATTGTCAAACAACATCATTTTTTTTTTTCCTCGAGAAATCATCAAAATTTTTATTGGTTTTTATGAGCTAATATCTAAATATTTTTATATCTAAATAAGCAAAACGAAATATTACCTTTGATAGAGAATCTAATAAAGATCACAATAGTATTTACAATTTCTAAATAGGGTTCCGTATTTTTCCGTAAGACAAGTACAAGTTAGAAATGCCGTGTTTTTTTTCACTTTTTCGACTTTCTCATATTTATTCATAATCATCTAATTGTTTTACAAAATGAGATTTCAATATTGTATATACGAAATTTCAATGCGATCATTGCACAGTTTTTCTTTTTACGATTGCTATAGTAGTACCATAGTTATAGTACCTTTTGTCGAGCGCGGCGATATTCCAAGAAAATCCAATAAATTGCCGCGGTCTGCCATAAAATTATGCCGCTACTCGAAGGGTTAATAAGAAATCAGTCCTAGCTATTTCTCTGTCTTATCTTTAATAATGTTTTTATTTCTATACATTTATCCTGGTCATTTCTACACATATTGATTAGAAAACAAGCTTTAGCAGTCAATTCAGCCATCATAATAAAAAAAAAAACAATTGTATAACCCTAATACTTTTCCGACAAGCAGACATGTAAACCCTCAACCCACCAATACCCCCTGCCAACAACCTTCCACCAACCCCCTTCTACTTCCCCCCGCAAACACCCCCTCCGCCCGGTGACCACCACTCCCCCCCGCAGGCATACCCTCCCTCAACCCCCCCTTCAACCCACCAACTACCCCATCTCAACTTGCCCTCAATAGTGCTTGTGTTGATGATTATGATAGCAAATGTAGTATATTCAGTCTATTTTCCAATATGATTTAGTATTTTCTTAACCCGTTGAGTATGATACGACCAAATCTGGTTGTGAAACAATTATCCGTTGAGTATGATACGACCAGATCTGGTTCCGCTTGGCGCGCGCGCTTTCGAACTCTTTTTTTACCATCGAAAGCATTTTGTCTCTTTCATGCGTATGGCAGATCGGTACAGAATTAAATTCTCTCTGTTAGCATTCGCAGCAGCAACTGCGCAGTCCATGTAACATATTATTACGGACCGCTGCAAATTGAACGCCCGCCTTCCCGAAACGTCAAAATCCGCGGAGCGTGTGTTTCGTTTTCGGATACGTTTTTCGTGTAGTTTTCGGTGTTTATTTCAACGAATCGTAAGTAAAACCATTTCTACAACATCATATAGTCCCCCTAAACTGATTAGATGTACCATTTATCGTGTATATAAAGTATTTCGGGTCTTTGAATGTCGCGTCGCAAATGCCAAAGTCGGCCATTGTTTTTTCACTTCTTTGACGTTCTCATATTTATTCATAATTATCTAATTGTTTTACAAAATGATATTTCAATATTCTATATTCGAAATGTCAATGCAATCATTGTGCAGTTGTTCTTTTTATGATTGGTGTAGTAGTTTCGTAGTTATAGTCCTTGAAGTCGAGCGCCGTCGATGTCGCCGAAAATCCTGCAAAAGTGACAGATGCATCCATGAAAATACCCATTTACTCCAAGGGTAAAAAGTAGTTTTTTGTTGCTTGTATGAGAGATTCAAGAAAAGTTATTTAATTAACACGTGAAATTATTTGAGGGCGTCAAGTATTACGTAACGTAATTTGGGGGGAAGGGGGGTCTTGTAAAACGATGATGCATTACAGGGGCGGGGGAGGGGGGTTCGAACAACGTGGACTATGTATAATTATGGAAATTTTAGATTTATTATAGCAGCCGACCAAAATATTAATTTCTCCCAAACCGTTGGTGCACTTTAGAATTGTTGCATATTAGAACTTTAGAATACTAACTTTAGAGTCCGATCGGTCGCAAAGAGGCGCAACTGTGCTTTTACGTTTGAGTCCGATCGGCCCCTCTGAGGCTCGAGGGGTTAAATATAAAACTAGGGAATTAAAATCTCTCAAGTTGGCAACCCTTTTCAGGGAGTCCCTCGATTGCATTGTTACTACAAAACCTTTCACAATAATCGAGAAAGCTTCAGATTGGATTCTGGAGGTCGATTTGGTCTATAAGCAGTATAAAATCCGAGTCTCGGATGCACAGCCTTCCGTCCAGATATAACTCTTTACTCTCTATCTCGGAAGATGGCCCTTATCGTAGAATTAACAGTTCCATAGGAATCAAATATCCCAAAAGACCACGAGTACAAATTAAATAAATACCATGATCTCGCAAATGCCGTCACCCGGAACGGCTTCACTGTTCACCTTCACGCGATGGAAGTTGGCGCTCGTGGCCTGCCAGATAAATCTCTGGTTCACCTTTTTAAAGATCTTGGTCTCTCCAGAAAAATAATCGACTCCTTCCTAGAAAAATTATCTAAAACCGCAATTTCCGCATCTCAAATTCTATGGCTTCGAAGGGGGAGTGAATGGGTGGTAAGGTGACCGCTCACATGTGGCAAGACAGCTGTCCTAAACCTACCATAGCCCGTCGTTAGTCCGGAATCCACTGCTCACCCCCCAGAAGTGTAAAAAAATAGTATTATGATGGGCCCGACTCTGGTGGGTGAATTCCATGGCAGCTCCGTTTGTATTTTATTATTATTTACTGTCATTTTTATTTTGTTCTCCTAAGTTGGCAACCCTTTTCGATTGTTTTAATTGTGACTTTTAGGTAAAAATGGTCACAAAAACGACCAAAAACTTTATAGACAAAATCGACCAAAAAAAGTGCGGCTATCGAAAAGCCTAAAAGATATAAAACCTGGCTTCCGAAAGGTTAATCGTCCATTATTAATTATTTTATGTATTATTCAGTGTATGGTTGAAGGTTCTTACCTCACCAATCGGTATAGTATTGGGTAGGAACATCCCTTTTGGAATGCCAACTTCCGTCAAACAGACTACTTTCTCGGAGGGTATATTGTTCAAGTTGAGCTGTTCTATGATCTGTTGAGCGTTTGGGTCCAAGCCATTGAACTGCAAATAAGAGAATAGGTTAAAACTAAGCGCTGAAACTGTCTTCGTTTAAGGAAAACAATCTTACTTCAAGCACATGCAGCTGACCGGTTTGTCCAGGATGTTTCGTTTTCATATGATTCTTCAAATCGCTCCTAATTCTGAATCTAAAACAATATTAATACATACTTTAAAAACTTGAGTTTGATTAGTTTTTGATTAGACTTCAGAGTTTTCTCGCATGTATAATTGAATTTATTTGTGGAGTCTGCTTGAGTTTGTTGGTTTCGTACGCACAAAAGCCGAATATTGTGAAATCTATATACATAGTCTTAACATAAATACTGTTACAACAATAAACGCACTAATTGCACCGCGAGTATTAGTTGAATTGCGTATTTGACTTATGTTTGTTGACAGTCGGTCTTTGTGCAATTATGCACAATTAGTAAAATTAGTATTAGTTTTAACGTCGTCATGGAGTAGACCGACAAAGAAAATCGTGTCGCAGCTTTTGCGCTTCATCGGTGCAAAGTCGAGTAAAGAGAGATTTCCGAGTGCTCCAGCCGCTCGGAATAAACCGTATGGTTGTGTATCGGTGTATCCAATTATTCGAGGATACTGGTGATATTCAATACCGCAAGCGGTCCGGCCGTCCTCGAACTATTCGTACGCCAAAGGCCATCGAAGCCGTGAAGCATCGGATTTTGAGAAATCCACTCCGAAAACAGAGGATTATGGCGAGAGAAATAAATATGAATTATATGTCCTTGAGCTACACTGGATGTATGAGAACCACACCATCGGCCGCACTAGAGTACCTCCTAAACATGAGACCTCTGGATCTTGTCATCCAAGAGGAGGCTAAGGCAGCCGCTCTAAGACTAAGAGCAAATGGACTGTGGAAACAAAACACAGAAACACCACACTCAAAAATTCTGAAACGGGTTCTAGAAGAAATACCTCTTCTGGACGCACCCATGGACAGAATAATATGCCATCATGTCTTTGATCGTAGATACAATATCCAACTCATTGTAGAACCAGCAGATCACTCTGGTACAAATGAAGTAAGTATATACACAGATGGCTCCAAAACCACTCAAGGTACCGGAGCCGGCGTCTTCTCAAATGATCTACACATCAAAATATCAACTACCCTAGGCAACTTAAATACGATCTTCCAAGCAGAATGCATTGGCATCACCAGAGCAGCACAGGCAGTTGCAGCCAAAGATGTCGGAGACCTAAGCTTGAAATTTGTCTCCGACAGTGCCTCCGAGCTACAAGCGCTAGCAAAAAATACTATAACCTCTGTCCTTGTACTGCAATGCCACAATGCGCTTCAATCCATTGCAGGGTCAAATAGAGTGACCCTGCAATGGATTAAGGGGCACAGCGACTCACTTGGCAACGACGCAGCAGACGAACTGGCCAAAAGGGGATCAAAGGAAATAGTATATGGACCGGAACCCTTGATGCCCATACCCCAGGCCCAAATAAAAACATGGCTACGCAGGACCACGAAGAAACCCACTGTAAAGAATGGAAAAAAAAACGCAGGATGCGGCAAACAAAGAACGCGGTTTCGGAAGCGTCCAAAAAACTTGCCCGCAACCTCACCAGATTAAAAAGGGACAAAATCCGTAAAGTCATAGGTACTATGACAGGCCACTGTCCCCTAAACAAACACCTGTTTACCATAGGTGTGACAGACAGCCCTCTATGCAGAGGATGCATGGAGGAAGAAGAAACGCCACAGCATGTGCTCATGGAGCGTGGCAGAGCAACGGGCAAGAATACTACAATCTCCAGCATCTGTCCCGGAGGCCTGTAGCAACCTAAACAGGCTGCTAACCTTCTGGGACAGCCTGGGTTGGCTGGAGTAACATAAATAGAAACATGAGCCACGCACAACGGCCCAATCAAGAGGCCAAGTGCGGGAAATAGCCCAGACAAACTAACTAACTAACCTTGAGCTGCATCATCAAAAAAGACTTGGGTCTTGGGGCCTACAAACGCTGCATAGGACAATTGGTTACAGCCGCCCTAAAGGAATATAGAGTGAAGAAACGCAAGTGCCTGTTAGTCCAGTACGCGAGTGGAAGGTACAAACAAATCCTGTTTACCGATGAAAAAAGTTTCACGGTGCAGGAGAAGTTCAACAGGCAGAATGATAGGGTGTACGCATACTCATCTAAAGAGGCCTCCCAGGTCGTTCCACGGGTCAAGAAAGGTCACCATCCGGCTTCAGGGATGGTTTGGTAAGGTGTTACCTATAATGGCACCACATGGCTTCATTTCTGCGAAAAAGGTGTGAAAACCTCAGCTAGAGTTTATCAACGGACAATCTTAAATCATGTTGTGAAGCCTCTTAACCAAACCGTGTTTCAAAACCAGCATTGGATATTCCAACAAGATTCGGCGCCGGCACACAAGGTCATAACCACTCAACGCTGGCTCTAGCGCCATGTAATAGCGTTTTTGTCACCAGATGATTGGTCTGCTGGCAGTCCCGATCTGAGCCTGCATGATTATAAGCTATGGGTGGTTTTGGAGGATAGAGTGTGCCACAGAAGATACAACAACATCGAAGCCCTCAAGTCTGCTCTGGTTGAAGCAGTGAGCAGCTTCCCTCTATATGAGCTGCGTAATTCGATCGACGACTGGTCGAGGAGACTCAAGCTCTGCATTAAGGCCAAAGGCGGCCATTTCGAATGATACATTTTTTTATAAACTACGTTAATATACCGATGAATAATAAAAATTTGGAAAAGAAATGTCGCGGCGTTAAGTTTTAATTTCCAAAAAATCGTGTAACAGTATTTATGATAGGACTATGTATATAAAACAAAGTCAGGTTTGTTCGAACACTTATAACTCGAGAATGGCTGGACCGATTTTCATGGTTTCTAATTTGTAATATTTGTCTCCGTCCCGAATAACAGAATAACTATTAAAAACAAAAATTGGAAAGTTGGCGAAAAATTAAAATAAAAAAAAAACATTTTCCCATACAAAATGTAAATCCGTGTTTTTCTCATGGTTGTACGTGGCATGTTCACCTGTCGGCAAATCATCCGCTTTATTTGTTCTTGCGACTGATAAAAAAAAAATGTCGGGTATCACTAGGTGCTTCAATGAAGAGAATTAAACCGAGTGCATCCCATGCTGCACAATATGTAAATAGTTTAATTCAATCATGTCTTGCTGACACGCGATTGATATACCTATTTTTTGTACTTTTATATTTCTTTTTGTGTTATTATCTTAATAAAGTAGTGAACTTAATATTTATTTTGTATTCATTGTATTACTTTCATAAAATCATAAATTAAGTTCAGCTAATCTATAACACGACATTAATTGAATGTTAGGCGGTACGAAGTTCACCGGGTCAGCTAGTACCTATTATATAAATATAAAAAATATTAAGACTAGCTCGACCGCTGATATGGAATCTATCTTAGTGTTGCATAAAAGTGTTTTACGATCCATATACGGGTTTTAGGGATACACTGCAATAACTTCATCAGTTTTAGGGATACACTGCAAAATAATATCATCACACTTGCTTCTAAATTCATTTATCAATATATTATTTACTTTTTTATTTTATTTTTGTTGTTATACAGGATGTTTTAATTAACCAGCATCCTTGAAGGAAATGGGTCAGTACAAGCAAGTAAACAAGTTGTAATACTATTATTATTATTTTTATTGAAAAATAGTATAAAAAGCGCTGAGCATGATGCTCTATCTAGCCAGGGTTGGCAAAAACCCGGGTTTTATCAAAAAATATCTGCCCACTGGGTTATTTCGGGTTTTTTCCGGGATTTTCGGGCTTTTTTGGGGAATTTCGGGTTTTTTCGAAGTTAATGAGAATTTTAAATTAATATATTTTAATTTTACATTTAATTTTATTTTATTACCATTTTACTGCATTTTTTCTCCCAATCCAAATCTATTTACTACTGAATACAGTTGTAACACTACCATGAAGGGAATTTCCCCGAAAATCTTTATTGTCAGTTGTCGGGGAGATCCCCTTTATTTTCACAACAGGATAAGAGTTAACACTAACAACCGCTAGTGGCGCTGTTTCGGCGCGAAAGTATTGAGTAGTAGTGCAAACGATTTTAGAACTAAATAGTGTATATTGAAGTGTGTATAAGGGTCTTTGTCGCTTGAAGAGTATAGTAATAGTTTTGTAATAAATCAAGTTGAGTGTTCTACCGTGTTTTTGCAGTGTGTCACAAATACATCCTTTTTTTTTCTTTTTGATAAAATATAATATAAATGCTATATCCATTCATTGATTTAATTATTATAAACAAGTATTTTTTCAAAAACCCACATTCGTCAAAAACCCTCAGGTTTTTTCAGGTGGGTTTTACCCAATTTAACCCAGTGGGTTTTTTCGGGTTGGGGAAAATCAAGCCAACCCTGTATCTAGCAGTAGGTAAAATATCGCTAATATTGTTTATTAGTGATGTTTTACTTACCGATAGATGGCGCAGCACGTTCAGCAGCTTGTCAAACTTTTATTTAACAGTCAAGTTCCTCAAATTTTCAAACAAAAAAAACAAACATTAAATAAATAAAAAAAAATATATGTTGATTTTTTCTTTTTTAAAAAAAATTAAAAGTAGCTTAGTTGCCCGCCCGTACTGATTCACCTCCTTGAAGGATGCCGGTTAATTAAAACTCACCCTGTATATTGTTTTGACAATGAATTGTGCTTTTTTTGACTAGGTATTTTTATATTAAATTTTAAACACATATTAAAAATTAATGTCTTTTTCTTTCTTTTCTTACTTATAACCTTATTTTTCTCTTTATTTTAGTTGTAGGACTGTTTTGTTTGTCATATTCTATTTAATTGAATGTTATGTTCCATTTAATGTCAAATTTAAAATGGAATTGCATTTTCTTTTTTTTTTAGGACCTGTTTTGAGAGAAATTTACTTTTATGAGCATTTTCTAAAACTTTGACATAAATGATTGTAATATTAGAGTCCTGTCCACACTAGAACGGGCTAGTCCCAGTTGGGTGACAAACAAATAAGCAAAGGTTAAGGTTTTGCCATTCGGTTCCTGTTATTTCTGTAACCAAAATTCAATGATTTATAATAATTAATTCTTAAATAAATAAATAAATATTTTTTTTTGCATACACGCTTCACAAAAACCACCAACACGAGAAATAAAAATTAGTAGGGCCACCCCAAGACTTTTCTGGCGAGTAGACAAGGTCGCCCCCAGCCAAACCCCTCCCCTCCTCCCGCCCCTATTTTCGTACTATAATGTAGTATTTTCTCAATATGGTAGAGTTTTAAAAATATTTGTGTCGCTTGTATATGAGATACACCAACCAAAACTTAGCAATGTGATTTCGGTCCAACAAGACAACTGTGTACCGAATCTCAAGTGTCTAAGTCTAATATTTCGAGATTGACGAATGACTAGCGACCCCTCTGGTGGACCGATTTCAATGATCAAATGATGCCTGCATGCTAAATTTCAGCTTCACCGGATGAAGAGTTTGGGCGTTATTGTGGAGGAATAGATATACACAGACATACTTCAGTCTGGAAATGGTCATATGCGTCTTGGGGGATGTCAAAATGTATACAGGATGTTATTACTGCACGGGCCTTTTTTTCTGTGGGTGAATCAGTACAACGAGATAAGCAACTTTTGATAAAAAAATTTGGAAAAAACCAAAAAAGTTTTTTTGGAAAATTTTGTCTTTTTTTTTTTAATTGAAATTTTTGAAGAAGTTGACTGTTAAATAAAGGTTTGAGAAGTGTTTGAGCGCGCTGCGCCATCTAGCGGTAGGTAATAAGTCGAAAATAAACAATATCAGCGACATTTTACCAACCGCTAGATAGCGCATCGTGATCACAGCTTTTCATACTATTTAATCATAAAATTTAAAAAAAAGATATACATTTGTTTTTCAATATTTTTTTTTTATTTTTCAGTTTTTTTTAAATTAAGAGTTGCTTACTTCGTTGTACTGATTCATCCACAGAAAAAAAATCCCATGCAGTAATAACAGCCTGTATACATTTTGACATTCCCCAAGACAATACACAAACAATCTTGTTTCTTTTGATAGGCCGGGTAAAGTAAAAAATCGCTTGGGTCAAACCAAGACATTCCCAGCCAGCAGACCCTCCCCCCCCCCCCAACGCGCCAAACCCCTCAATGGAATTCGTGTAGTGTGAGAAACAGCACCGTGTTTTTGAGGAAGATAAGAAATTCAGAAAATTAGAGATCAGAAGGAATATAGGAGACAAAAAAAATCAATTTGGTCCTTATTAGAGAATTAACTGTTCCATGGGAATCAAATATCCCAAAAGACCTCGAGTACAAATTAAATATATAACGCGATCTCGCAAATGCCGTCACCCGGAACAGCTTCACTATTCCCCTTCACTTGTGGAAGTTGCCACTCGTGATTTGCCAGCCAAATCTCTGTTTAATTTTTATAAAGATCTTGGTCTCAGCAGAAAATAATCAACTCTTTAATAGAAAAAATATCTAAATCTGCAGTTTCCGGATCTTAAATTCTATGGCTTCGAAGGTGGGAGGAGGGAAGGGGGTAAATGGGTGGTTAGGTGACGCTCACATGTCGTAAGATAGCTGTCCTAAACCTATCACAGCCGGTCGTTAGTCCGGAGTCCACCGCTCACCTCCCAGAAGTGTAATAATAGTATTATGATGGGCCCGACTCCATTCAGTGAGTTCCATGGCAGCTTCGTTTGTATTTATTACTATTTACTAGCTGACCCGTTCGAAGTTCCAAATTCCAAATTCGAATACCATGGAAAAGTCTTTTCGTTTTTCGGATTAATATATAGCTTATGACACTCACAAATAACGTGGCTTTCTATTGGTAAAAGAATTTTTAAAATCGGTTTAGTAGATCCAGAGATTACTCCCTACAATCTCACAAACTCACAAACTTTACCTCTTTATAATATTAGTATTTATTATTATTAAAATTTGTTCATTGAATCTCGCATTTAAAATGTCTCATATTTGTTGGTAAATCTGATGGCTTGGACTTATGATTATTGTTATTATTTATTATGGACAGGTAGCTTTGCTTATATGAAATGAAATGAAATGAAAATCTCTTTATTGCACAATAAAATAAGGTACAATGGCGGACTTATTGCTATACTACAGCAATATCTTCCAGTCAACCAACATGCTGGTGTGAAAAGAAGAGTAGGCAACAAATTATCGCCTAAAATTAAATTTGAAATTATAGCATATAATATATATTGTGTGTGTATCTAAAGTAAAATGTAAATATATAAATAAATTTTTGAGTTTGACATATTATATGTATGTATATACATACATATTTTGATATATTAACAAATAAATAATCTTATACATCCTGATCAGATCTTGTAAAGTTACTCATAAACAATATTAACAAGTTTTTTAGGTACAAATTGAGTCTGTTTTTAAATTGATTGACAGAGCGTGCATTCATCACTTCAAATAGTAATTTATTGCACATGTCCACCACCCTATTTTGCAGAACGTTCTTAAGAGGATAAAATTTTGTACAGTTGTTTTTTTTGTTGTGACCTCGAAGATTGGTGTTGAAGTTAAATTTGTAAATATTCTCCAGCGCAGGTACATTGTAATAATGTGTTGGAAATTTATATGTCTCAATCAGGTCCCCTCTTTGTCATCTTTGTTTGAGACTAGTCATTCCAAGTAATTCCAAGCGATGTTCATAATTCCTATTCTTCAGGCCCCCTGGCATTTTTGTTGTCTTGCTTTGCGGGACGGTGACTGAGTAATGAGTAAAGTTTACCTTTTGGGACAGCTGGAGCAGAAGAACTTCTTATCGCCCGTGTGGATAAGCTGGTGGTTCTTGAGAGCCCCCGATCTGCGGAAAGCCATGCCGCAAATCTCACACTTGTGAGGGCGAATATCTGAGTGAATCCTGAAAGATTTAATTTGTTTTATTTATCCGCTTTTATTCTGGAACTAAACTGTATTAAATTAAGTTAATTATTATTGTTACTATTAGTATGTAGTAATATTACTAATATGTATGTAATTTTTTAATAATATTTTAAGTAATTAATTAATTAACTAATTAATTAATTAACTAATTAATTAATAATTAATACTCTATCTCTCATCTCCCCTCACCACCTGGGGCAGTCTCAGCAGACTGAGGGTGGGCGTGAGGAGATGCTGGGCTAATCTCGTTAGCTGCCCCTATGCAGAGAACCCTATATGCATATGTGGAACTTTGCAGGATGAAGACCACCTCCGATCCTGCCCACAACTGTCAACCTCTATCACACACCAGGATCTACAAGAGGCAAATGATAAGGCCATCCAGGTCGCATATTTTTGTAGACGTGTCCTAAATTGGCCTGGCCACATTAAGGCTCCCTTCCGACTTGACACGACTAAAAATTTAGGTATTTTTCCAATGCCACGCCCCCGCGCGCTTTCGATATGTACATAAAGATGTATAGGTTTACCGTGGCGACAAGGGAATGCGACCCATCGTTGGCAGTGGCCAATTACGAATGACGATTTCGGCTTTGCGCGTCGTCTAATATAGTCGATTTGGCTTTTCAATTATAATATAATAAATTATCAAATGAATAGTTTTTTATAAAGTAAAAATTAGATTACAATAATAAAATATTTTAAGATCACTGCGTTATTTTTTATATCACTCAAAAGTATCTTTAATAAATAGAAAAAAAAATGTTTGGCCATAACATTTCTGGAAAGTACATAATTTCAAACATTTTTTTCTTATATTTTTTGTATGGAAGTTCCAAAAAATGTCTTTATACTATGGAAATAGACCATACGCTGGTGTAAATACTATTTTTTAATATTGAGAATCATTTCTAGGTTTTTCAGAAACTGAAGGCAAATCTCGCTCGTTTTTATTTTTTTGGAAAACAATAACCGAATAAAGATAATTTACAATTAATACGGAAATAATTTATCGATTTCGTTTTGGCGAAATGATAACTTAAGGACCGGATTTTTAAAATCCGGCATAATTATATTAAAATTCTTTTTCGTGTTCTCACAACTGGGCAAGGCCGTGCCCAGATTTTTTTTTCGGAGGGGTCCAAAAAAAAAAAAGACGGGCCAATTCAAATTTATTACCCTTACATTAAGACGGAAGAAGCCCGCCACTGAAAATACTGTAGGTACTAACTACTAACTAACATTTTCGTTTTTAAACCTAAAAACGAATAAGGAATAAGCATATTTCCAATAAGGTGAATTCACAACACAAAATCAAGCCTTCTAGACTTTTTACGGGCAAATTCGGTTATAACATCATCCGTTGGGATGATGACGTCTCTGTGAATTGCTATTAAGGCTAATCCGTTTAGCCTCGGTTGCCAAAAAGAATTCCGTAGGTGGGTTTTTAGGCGTCTAAGTGTGGAAAATGACCTTTCCGGAGTGCAGGTGGTTACTGGCAGAGTCGACAAGATGTTCAACAACATATAAATGTTGGGATACAATTGCCTGTTGCACTCTCCAAGCCTCGATGGTGCAAGAAGGCCGATCCGAAGGGTTTTTGCCCTGCCAAAACAACTTCCATAGCAGGAAATTCGCTTTGTGTTTCGTCTAGTTCAACCATAGCCTCGTACATCACCAGGTCCTCTCTTGGAAATGGTGTTTCCTTCTCGGAACAGACTGTAGGTATATGAGTGTACATAGCAGCCAATACTTTCTTGTAATCAGTAAACCTTAATTTGAGCTGAGAACTTAAGTCGTCTAATAGGGGTATTGCAACAGTTATGCGGTAATACTGTTCGGGGTTATTGGTATTTGGGTTGGCGCGATGCTTCTGTACTAATGTCAATCGTGGAAGCTTGACCTCTTCATTGACATCGGCCAATAAATCCTTTGCCTCTGTAAATGAATTTGAAAACTCTTTTTCAATATTGGATCGAATGGCTAGAAAGTGTGCTATTATGTTTTCAATATGGTCGACAGCTGTTATTAAATCACACAGAGGTGACTGTAAGACTTTGCATACTGTTAAGGTAGCTACAAATACCTTCGTTAAAAAACAGAGTGATACCACGAATTCGCTTGCAAGAGAAGATCTCAGAAAAGAAGAAGCTTTAGTTGAGGTCTCCATATCCGGGTCTGTGCTGCATTGTTCTAAAGTTTCAATAATAGATTTTAAAATTTGTTTGAATTCTAACAAGCCGTTGTGATTTTCCACCCACCGCGTTTCACACATTGGTGTTAATTTCTGCCAAGTTGCATCAGAAAAGTTAGCTTTAATGCGTGCCTGTAGGGCGCCGGTTCGCTTTGGAGATGCTCTCAAAAAAATTCCAATTACTTTCACAGTTCCTATACAACTTCTTATAGGAAGTACACTACACGAATGACACAGGGCCAATTTCAAAGGATGAGAGCTGCAATGGACAAACAAAGCTCGGGGAAATGATTTCCGTATTATTGATTGAACGCCATTAAATGCACCTTTCATCACAGCTGCACCGTCGTACCCCTGTCCCACCATATTGTTGAGGTCAATGCCAAGGTTTTTCAGGGACGCTATGATAGTGTCAGCCAATGGTTGTGCAGTTGTTTTATCGACTTTCACAAATCCGAGAAAATCTTCTTTCACCACATAACAAGTATCGACTTTTTGTATCAGCAGTTTCGTCTACTAAAACGGAGAATACCTTAGCTTCATTTAAAAATTTTATAATTTCCCTCTGAACGATATCCCCACATATTGACATAGCTTAGCGGTATACCCCTAATGTATTTTTTGCACCTAAAAGTCGATTTTATCTAGTGTAAATCCATTTCATTTTGGAAAGTCGATTCTATCTAGTGTAAATCCATTTCATTTCGGGGCGGGGTCCGGACCCCTCGGACCCCCCCCCTGGGCACGGCCTTGCAACCGGGCCACAAAATTATGCTTCATATAGCTTTTGACCGCCACGGCCTCTTAACGAACGAACGAACTACTAATATCATTATTATTAATTATTACTAATATTATTACTAATTATATAATTCAATATATAATAATTTCTAATATTATTACTAAATAATTTTTAATTAATTAATAATAATATTAATTATTTTATTTATTACTAATATACATTTTTAATAGTACGTAATATTATTAGCAGTATTAGTAGACAAGCAAGCTGATATGTCTGGATTATGGCCGATTCGTCTGAAGTTTGCTTACAGCACTTTTTAAATCTCTAATCTATTTTTAAATATGTGTGACACTACACGCTTTTAAATTTTAAAAGGTAAATGAAAGCACAGTTTGATGGAGGGCAATCATTGGCTGTCTATAATATTGTAGGTGACTAAACCTGGGTGTACTGCTTTGAATCGGATCGAAAAAGCCACTCGGAAAAATAGGTCTTTTGAAGATTTGGCAATGAAAATTAGGAAATTTCAAAGCATTATATAAAAAAAAAGAAAAATGCAAAAGATTGGCAAACCTTTGGTGTTCGTTCCTGACGCTGCTGGTCCTGAACGCCTGGCCGCAGATGTCGCATAAGAATGGTCTCTCGTCGTTGTGCTTCCTCCTGTGAGCGTCCAGCTCGTATCGGCTGAAGAACGACACCTGGCACTCTTGGCACTGGTGGTTCGCAACTTGCTCGTGAATACGCCTGCACAAATTAAAGCATTATAGACTGGATTCTGGAGGTTGATTCGGTCTCTAAGCAGTATAAATTCCCTGAAAGTCTCGGATGCACAGCCCTCTGTCCAGATATAACTCTTTACTCTCTATCTCGGAAGGTGGCTCTTATTGTAGAATTAACCGTTCCATGGGAATCAAATATCCCAAAAGACCACGAGTACAAATTAAATAAATACCATGATCTTGCAAATGCCGTAACCCGGAACGGCTTCACTGTTCACCTTCGCGCGGTGGAAGTTGGCGCTCGTGGCCTGCCAGCTAAATCTCTATTTCACCTCTTTAAAGATCTTGGCCTTTCCAGAAAAATAATCAACTCTTTCTTAGAAAAATTATCTAAAACTGCGATTTGCGCATCTCAAATTCTATGGCTTCGAAGGGGGAGTGAATGGGTGGCAAGGTGAACGCTCACATGTGGCAAGACAGCTGTCCTAAACCTACCACAGCCGGTTCGTAAGTCCGGAATCCACTGCTCACCCCCCAGAAGTGTAAAAAATAGTATTATGATGGGCCCGACTCCGGTCGGTGAATTCCATGGCAGCTCCGTTTGTATTTATTTATTATATTCAGAAAAATAATCATACTACCCAATTGTTTTCGCTGCATATCTTAATTGTTAGCGCATACAAAATAGCGCCTTTTTTGCAAATTAGAGTCCTTATCTGCTCTGACAGTAGAGCAGCATTGGACGCTTTTGGATAAAGCTACCACAGAATCTTCTGTGGTCTAAGACAGCACGCAAAAGCTCAACAAATTAATAAAAGCCAACAAAATCCCCTTAATATGAATACCGGGCCATCAAGGCGTACCCGGCAACGAAGAGGCCGACAGACTGGCAAAACTGGGCACACTGGAATGCCCGGTGGAGCCAGTTGTTGGGTCCCCTTCGCTATAGGTAAGACAATCATCCAGGACTGCTTGGAGCAGGAACATCGAACATCCTGGAAACAGAGCCAAGGATATTGCCAGAAAGGTTTTGCCTTTAGAGCCATCCTGCACAAACTGTATTGGGGGTTTGGAGAGTACTGTCAAACCCTTGTTGGCACGAGCCACTTAGAGGCTAATTACCTCGCGGATAACAGCAAGGACTTTGTCGTGGCGGTAAGTGTACCGTCCTTGATCTAAGGCCACCTTGCAGCCAGCTAGAATATGTCTGGCTGTGCAAGGACTATTGCTACAAAGGGGGCATGAACTATCCTCGGCAAAGCTCCAACGAGCGAGGTTACTGGGGCCTGGAAGTGTATGCTGAAAGGCATTTAAATAAAATTTCAGCATCTCTGACGTCCAGTCATACAACATTACTTTCCAGTGCATTGGAGGAGGAATGCAAAAGTCTCCAATTGTTGTCCAATTATTCTGGCATTGAAGGCTTATAGCGTGAGCCATACTATTACTGTCGTAATCTCCTCGCAAGAGTGACTTCTTCAAGTCCACATCGCTCATGGTTGTACTGCCATGAGTCTCCAGACCATTGCTGTTCTGGCTGATTCAAGCAAGGAACTTTTGTGGAAGTCTACGCGGGCTTATAGATCATTTGACTCACTGCGGCCACTTATTACGTGCTTCGATATTGCCGGATCCATGGAATTGCTTAGAATCAAATGTTTGGTTATTCTGGAGTTGGCGTAGAGCAGAGAGGGCAGTTTTAGAGCTAGGTTAAAATTGTGTTTGGACCTGAAGAGAGTCGAGGGGTCAGCTGGTTTGGCTAAGGACAACCAGGATTTTAAACTAGCTGTCACCAGTGCATCCAGACGAGACAGTTTTGGTGAAATCGTAAATAAGAAAGGGTCATGACAAATATGAAGCCTTACGAGGGCCAGAAATTAGCAAGGCATCTATCTTTGCCAGACAACTACTGAAATGTTCTATAACATGATCGCCAGAGAGGTCTTTTCCTTGACAGGTGATTTTCCTGCCAAGGAATTTGAAATGGTTTTATTGTATTATTTATTTATTTTATTGTATTTTATTTACTGTACACAAAATACAACTGTCTAAAATGAATCACTTTCCGACTTACTTTATATGAGTGTAGAGACCGGACGAGTGCGCATATTTCTTACCGCATTGAGGGCATGTATGTGCACCAACTACCTCTAAGTTGTCCAGCTCCTTATGCTTGCTTCTGTGGAAAATAATGAAGATTGTTAAGCGACCTCTAGTAGCGGAAAGGAACTCTGAAATCTGTTTGTTTCTACTCTTTATTGTGCAATTGCAAAGCGGTTGGGTTTATTGTCATATGACAATGTCTTACAACTAACCCTACTATGAAATGTTTACAGATACAGTCTGTCCAACAAGAACGAGACCGAGATTTTTTTTGTTTGATAACCGTAACATAAAAAATATTTAGAAGAACAGGTAGAGGGACGCTTCCACTACGACGCGATATAGCCAACCTAACAGATGTTGCACATTGGTCGCTAGAAACAGACAAAATTACACTATGAGTGCCGCTTGCATTATAGGATGTGAAGCAGTATTCCTTTGTACGCATCCAAAAGGACCGAAAATGACACGGGAATTGGCTGCAAGTATAAAAATAAATCTAACGTGTTTGTGAACTTAACCGTCGCTGTAATACAGTTCGAATTTATCGTAGACCTGGGCGTTCCTTGCCCGTAGTGCCACTCGGGATCGAGAGGCCCAAGGTAATTTCAAGAGTGGCATGACAACAGGTCAACATCCACCCCCGCTGCTTAAGAAACAGTGTATTTCCATAGTCTCCAGACCCCTTCAGCAATTAGTCAGAATGCACAATCGATTGGCTTCGCCGACCGGTGCTCAAACAGTCCAGTGGCGCCGGGATATAATCCCGCCGGGAGAAACCGGTCCACCAGCTCTGAGGCCTGAGACACGGGAGTCTAACCCGGGTTAGCCTTCCACTCGAGGAGGCTTCTGAATAGGAGTTGAATCGTGAGTTGAGCCGATCCGCGAACAAAATGGATCTTGTGGCCCAAGCTGCACGAAACCGTTCACCACCCAAACAGACAGACAGTGAAGTCTCTCGAATAGGGAACCTTGAAAAAATATTTGAATTCATACTTAATATGTAGCTCGATGCCGCCTCTGCTGCCGAATTGCCTGTTGCATTCAGTGCAAGTATAGTAACCTAAACAAAGAAAAAATGCACATCAAAAAAACAAATCAGTCAATGAATCTTATATATAACAATGAATCGCCGTGCGTTCGTCTCGCAGGATCTCGGAAATGACTCGACCGATTTGAATTATTTTTCTTTTATTTTGTTTGGCTTGATTCAGGGGTGGTTTATAAAAAAAATATTTAGGAAAAACTCAAAGAAACAACTGAAAATCGAAAAAATCGAAATTGGTCATTTTGGGAACATTGGCCACTTTCTAGATGGCTATCGCGGCGATCGAATTGTTTGACAGCTGCGCTATCCATAACTGTTATTCATTCCGTACAATGTGTAAAATTTCAAAAAGTCGAAAAGTCAAAAAATGCAAAAGTCAAAAAAGTTGAAAAGGTAAAAAAAAAGTCAAAAAAGTCGAAAAAGTCGGAAAAGTCAAAATAGTAAAAAAAACGAAAAAGTAAAAAAAAAAAAAACAATAAAGTCGAAAAAGTCACAAGCTAAAAAGTCGAAAAATGGGAAAAAGTCAAATAAGTCAAAAAAGTAAAAAAAACCAAACAAAAGTCACAATTATGTTGCACAAAGTACCATAAAGTTGCTAAAATACCTTGTTTAACATATTGTTTAACCGACTTCAAAGTATCCAAAATAAGTTTGTTCGATATTTAAATTTCAAGACGAAAAGTTATTGTAATACTACTAATGAGGCGGCCTTACTATTTAAAATAAATTCGCTATGTTATCGGCGCAACTTGAATGATGCTCTGTGCCTCTATAAAATAATGAATGGTATATTCCATTGCTCTGACCTGCTGGGCGAGATCAATATTAACGCCCCAATGAGCACCACATGCCAATTTGACCCGTTTCGATTGCCGCGTTTTAAAACTAATGCATCAAGGAATGGAGTACTCACTCGCTGCTGTGAGCTTTAATATACCCATTTAAATGGTATTGATATATTTAATAATTCCATAATTACTTATGAATACTCCGTAAATCAAACCCTAACCGATACAATAAACTGACTATTCGTATTAGCAATTTTTATTGATTATTATTATTATATTTTATGTACGCCATTACTAATATCATACATGCTCACACTCCACACCCACACCCTCAACACACTCCCACAAACATATACACACACACCCTTAAAACTAGACTCTTGTGTAGTACTAAAATTGAATGTACATTAGTTTTATTAAATAGTTTTTTTTTAAACGTAATTTATGTAATTTTATAGAAATCCGTAACCAGTTTTATTTGTTGTAAAACTGTATATTTTTTAAAAATTGTTACTGTAATACTGTGTGATTTCTCAATAAAGAATAAAGAATAACCCTTTGCATTGAAAAACCCCCGTTTATTGAAAAACACTGCACTAGATCGACCGCACCTCTGATGTATAATTACTCCATCTTGATGAGGTGCTGTGAGGGTTGAGAAGGAAAAGAATCTAGGAGTTCTCTTTGATTCTCAGCGTACGTTCAAGTCCATTTTTAAGTTACTAGGTTTTGTTATTTTCAACCTAAAGCATTTTCAAAATGTACGGGTTATGCATACATTGTATCATTCAATTGTGAGAAGTAGATTGGAAACGAATGCAGTTATAAGGAATCGAAATCAGAATCTTTATATCACTATATCGAAAAAAAATCTAAAATGTTTCTTAATAGTCCAGGAGGTAGGGATCTATATTGAGTAGTGTTTTTATCGTTAATGCCATGGTAGCTTACCATTCCCAGTGTCGAGGCGAACCGTCAATTCAAAGTGGGCCGTCCGCATGTGATGTTGAAGCGCCGCCTTGTTGCGAAGTACTGCACCACATTCTTTGCACGAATAACTAAACCTATAACAAAGTATATCAGGTTAGCTGTTATGGAGTCATGTCCATTCTAGAACGGGTTAATCTAGACAATTAAGTATGCTTGTCAAGCTCGTAAATGCTTGTCAAGCATTTACGAGCTTGACAACCATGCTGGACGAGTCCTAATGACACATTAAGCAGACTTGTCAAGCATATCTACTCATTCGCCAGAGCAGCGTCTCCGCATTATGCCATAAACATGTTTATCAGGCTTTGCATTGCTGGCTAGGAGAAGGATCGCAAACCTCAGGAAATATGCAAATATATATTTTTTTATAATTACCAAAAATGCCTAATTTTGCAGTTTTATACCATGGAGTCGTTAGTTAGACGTAATTGATTGATTGATGATGATTGATTAATTGATGATTGATTAATTGATGATTGATTGATTGATGATTGGTTGATGATTGATTGATGATGTTTGATTAATGAGGATTGATTGATGATGATTTACTGATTCATTGATTGACGATTGATGATTAATTGATGATTGATTGATCGATTAATCAATAAATCAATGATTGATGTGATTGATTGATTGATGGATTGATCGATCGATTAATCATACATCAATCAATCGATCATTAATCATCAATCAATCGAATTGAAGTATATATGTACATACTTACAGTAATATAAGAGTTGCGTTTATTTACCCCCTTTGCCTAATGTATATTTAATGATAATTGCACTTAACTCAATCTAATCAACATAATTGCATAAAGTGCCTTGACAACATTATGTAAAGTGTAGGACTCACCTGATAATGGGTTTGTTGGGGTCCTCATCATCTTCACTGATCTCTTCAAGAGTCTTAGTGGCCGTGAGAGAAGTTATACCATGGGCCTTCTTGCGGTGATAAGCCAAACTCCAACTGTTTGAAAAACATCAATGTCAAATGATAATGATGCGTAATGGGGATAAAACCATGTGATTATATCAGGTATTAGATTGCTTAATGCCGTACTATGTTCTGGAAACCAGGATTTTACTGTGAAACACAATGTGTAGATGACACTCAAAGTTCCAAACATTGATTAATCTTCTTTTATGTTCAGTACATCACATTCAATACATGCATTCCTATCTCAAAATAAAATAATAATAGTAAAAAACTAATTTTTAAATCATTACTAAAGATTCGGAATTTTTGCAAAAAAAGAGACAGAAATTTCGCAAAAATAAAATTAGAAATATCGAAATTTCGCATATATCTACATATATATATATATATATATATATATATATATATATATATATATATATATATATATATATATATATATATATATATATATATATATATATATATATATATATATATATATATATATATATATATATATATATATATATATATATATATATATATATATATATATATATATATATATATATATATATATATATATATATATATATACAGTGGCGGATCCAGGATTTATGTTTGGGGGGGGCTGAGGGTCGGTCTCGCTAATAGCTATATCAGTAAACTAGCTGACCCGTGCCCACTTCGTTGGGCGGTAAAACGTTTTACTTGTGATGAAATAATGAGTGTGGTTTGGTTAGTACTGAGTGCTATGATTTATTTCCTGACTGCCAAATGAAGGGTTATATTTTTACTGCAATGTATGTATGTATTTGCATGCCAATTTGACTATATTACCGTTATTTGTGAGTGTCTTCTTGTGAGTTTCTTATTTGTGAGTGTCTTATCTCTTCAACCATTTATGCAGTAAAAGTGAAATTATATACAGTAAAGGGGAAAAGTCTTTTGTTATAAATACTTTAGACGATAAATTTCCTTATTTTGATAAAAATTAATAATCGTTGATAATATGACCAATAAACATGACCTAACGATTTAAATTATTTTTTTAATTTGAAATACTACTTTTTGTGACTTAAATATAAAAGTTAGACATATGCTGTCGCTGACTTTTTTGTAGGCATTATCAATCTCTACAACTTTCTCTAGAATTTAATCATATATCTCTCATCGTTAAGGCAGCGTTAGTTAGAAACGTTTTCGTTCGACCGTTTTTTCCGACTTAATTTGGAAATCCGACTACCACGAAGAAGTCTTTTCATTTTTCGGATTTTTATATAGCCTATGACACAAATAACGTGGCTTTCTATTGGTAAAAAAAATCAAAATCGTTACAGTAGATCCAGAGATTACTTCCTACAACGTCACAAACTTTACCTCTTTATAATACTAGTATAGATAGTATAGATAGACGACACGGTCGCGGTTCCATACCTATGTCGTATTATCCTTTAACTACTTATGCAGTAAAAGGGAAAAGTATTTTGATTTAAACACTTTAGACGATAAATTTACTTATTTTGATAAGAATTCATAATTGTTGAAATATGACCAATAAACATGACCTAACGATTTAAATTATTTTTTTAATTAGAAAAACTACTTTTTGTGACTTAAATATAAAAGTTAGACATATGCTGTCGCTGACTTTTTTGTAGGCATTATCAAGCTCTACAACTTTTGTCTAGAACTTAATCATATATCTCTCATCGTTAAGGCAGCGTTAGTTAGAAACGTTTACGTTCGACCGTTTTTTCGACTTACTTTGGAAATACGACTACCACGAAAAAGTCTTTTCAGTTTTCGGATTAATATATAGCCTATGACACAATATTTTGCTTCTTTCACTTTTTTTTATTATATTTTTCATAATTAGAGTATGGTAACATTCAATCAGCTGATTCTGGGTTTTACTTAGATATGTAGAATTTTTTGGAGCTGTCTCTAAATTTTGAGCTGAACTAACAGATTTTTAATAAACAGTTCAGTAACAAAACTGAAAGTTTTGTTTATTTATGTTTTGGGGGGGGCTTCAGCCCCTTAGCCCCCCCCCTGGATCCGCCACTGTATATATATATATATATATATATATATATATATATATATATATATATATATATATATATATATATATATATATATATATATATATATATATATATATATATATATATATATATATATATATATATATATATATATATATATATATATATATATATATATATATATATATATATATATATATATATATATATATATATATATATATATATATATATATATATATATATAAAACAAAGTCAGGTTTGTTCGAACCCTTATAACTCGAGAACGGATGGACTGATTTTCATGGTTTTTGATTTTTTATATTTGTCTCCGTCCCGAACATAAAGACTGAAGGGTTTGGGCAAGTGGAAGCGAGGAGAGCACAATCATCCTGAGCTAAACCTACTCCACAAAAGCCCATTCACTCTGACCCAGGATCGACTACGGAATTTTTTTTCGGTAGAGAAGTCCTATAAAATCCTAATCCCCACCAGGGAAGAATGAAGAAATCCGCAGTGGCTCCATAGCCACAACGTAGACGCCTGGTTCACCGACGGTTCAGGAACAAATGGACGTTTTGGGGCGGGCCTGTATGGACCCAAAACTAACCACAGAATCAGCATCCCCCTTGGACAATACGCTGGTTTTCCAAGCCGAGGTATTTGCCATATTGGAATGCATAAAACTACAAAGTCGACTTGAGGTAAAAAACAGACAAATCCTCATCTGCTCTGACAGCAGAGCAGCACTGGACGCTCTGGCTAAAGCCACCACAGAATCTTCTGTGGTCTGGGACTGCATGCAGGAGCTCAACAAATTGGGAAAATCCAACAAAATCACCCTAATATGGATACCGGGTCACCAAGGCATACCCGGCAACAAAGAGGCCGACAGACTGGCAAAACTGGGCACACTGGAATGCCCAGTGGAGCCAGTTGTAGGGGTCCCCTTCGCTACAGGTAAGAAAATCATCAGGGACTGCTTGGAGCAGGAACATCGGCCTTCCTGGAAACAGAACCAGGGATATCGCCAGGCAAAAGCCATGATGGAGCAACCACTACAGAAGAAAACCAAGGCCCTACTTGACATGAGCAAGAAGAATCCTAGAACCACTATCGGTCTCCTCACCGGACACACGACCCTTAGAGCTCATCTATTCAACCTTGGCTTGACCGAGAGCAAGGACTGCCGAATATGTGGCGAGGAACCTGAAGACAGCATACACATTGTTGGTCGCTGTCCAGGGCTCGCCGCCAAAAGACAGTTTACTGGGACGAGCCTTTCTCGAACCCAGCGATCTGCCCAACTTGAAGGTCAGTGATCTACTTGGACTGGTAAGAAGTACCGGGCTACTAGCTGACCACTGACCTAACCACATAGTGGGTAGTTACAAAAGACCTTACAGATCTAGGTGACATCAAGGGCTGGAAACAAGCCCCCCACTCTATCTACTACTACTACTCCGTCCCGAATAGCAGAATAACTATTAAAAACGAAAAAAGGAAAATTGACAAAAAATAAAATAAAAGAAAAAACATTTTCTCATACAAAATGTAAATTCGTGTTTTTCTCATGGTCAGTTGTACGTGGCATGTTCACGTGTCGGCAAATCATCCGATTTATTTGTTCTTGCGCCTGATAAAAAAACAAAAAATGTTGTATATCACAAGGTGCTTCAATGAAGAGAATTAAGCCGAGTGCATCCCATGCTGCACAATATGTAAATAGTTTAATTCAATCATGTCTTGCTGACTTGCGATTGATATACTGAATTTTTGTACTTTTATATTTCTTTTTGTGTTATTATCTTAATAAAGTAGTGAACTTAATATTTATTTGTATTCATTGTATTACTTTCATAAAATCATAAATTAAGATTCAGCTAATCTGTAACACAACATTCATTGACTGTTAGGCGGTACGAAGTTCGCCGGGTCAGCTAGTACTACATATATCAAATAAAACAACTCTTTTATAGACTTTAAACTTATATTTAATATTAATCAAAAAATGACATTGTTGTACATTAGGCCATGAAAGAGAGTATACCCATCATTAAGCGCATTTTGAAAAAGTTCTCCGAAGAACAGACTTTTTGAGAAATTTTCGAGTAATGTATTTTGATTTAAGGTTTTTGATATGAACAAGGAAATATCTATTTTAAGTCCCTCTGAGACGTAATACCATTTCCAGTTCAGTCCGTCTGTATGTCTGTGTATATGTATTCCTCTATGATAGCGGACAAACGCCTGGTCCAATTGGGCTGAAATTTAATATAAAGGCATCATTTGGTCATAGCACAGTGCAGGATTTACGTATAAGCTATACAAGCTATAGTTATCCTTTTTAAAGATCTTGGTCTCTCCAGGAAAATAATCAACTCCTTTGTAGAAAAATTATCTAAAACTGCGATTTCTGCATCTCAAATTCTATGTCTTAGAAGGGGGAGTGAATTGGTGGTAAGGTGGAAGCTCACATGTGGCAAGACAGCTGTCCTAAACCTACCACCGCCGGTCGTTAGTCCAGAATCCACCCTTCACCTCCCGGAAGTGTAATAATTATATATGATGGGCCCGATTTTTTAGTCGGTGAATTCCATGGCAGCTCCGTTTGTATTTTATTTTTTATTTTATTATTATTTTTATATAGGAATATCTTCCTTCCGCCACACAATTTGATCAAATATATTTTTTAAATTACTTTTCTATCATGTATATTCTTTAGGTCTCCCACAGCAGCCAGATGGCAAGATCAGCCATGAACAAGCTAGAAAGGCTGTGGAAGAATCGGGGTATAAGTCAGCGGACTAAGGTCAGGCTGGTTCGAGCTCTGGTTTTCTCGATCTTTCTCTATGCATCGGAGACATGGACCACTGAAGGCTCGGATACGCACCAAAATCGATGCACTGGAGATGTGGTGTTGGCGTAAAATGCTAGGAATCCCATGGCCAGCACGCCGCACCAACAAATTTGTCCTGAAAGAACTCGGCATCCAAGTGAGGCTCTCCACCGTATGCATGAGAAGGGTCCTACAACTTGGGTTGTCGACTACAGCGGGCGAGCCCGTCACCTCAGGAAGTTTTAACGATTAGTCGTTCTATCTCCCTGGAGTGAGCGCAGAAGACTTGGACAAAACAGTCCACCGTCTAGCTCCGCCACAAACCCGTAAGAGGCCAACGCCTTAACCGCGAGATAGCCGGGAGTGTTACCCGGCGGGCTTACACTCACGCCCTTACTTCCAATTGTGACCAGATTACTCCAGTCTCTCGATTGGTTACGAGTTCGAGGTTGCTTGCGCGGTCCTCTCCCTTACGAAGCGGCGAAACGGTGTTTACCGAATCTATCGCGGACCACAGCGTCCTTTGCCCGGCTGTTCACCCAGGATCGGATAGCCGAAGGTCGTTTCAAGAGCAGTCGTCGTAAGGTCCGCAACCACCCCTGCTCTATAGGAAACAGTACTGCTTCCAGACTCCCCCGACTGTTAGTCAGAGTGCACAGTCGATTGGCTTACGCCGCACGGTGCGCAGACCGTCCAGGAGCGCCAGAAGATTGATTCCCAGGGGAAACTAACCATAAGGCCAGAGTCCTACCCAGGCTCGCACTTCATGCGTGGAGGCCGTCGAATAGGTGTTGACCCGAAGAGTCCTGCAGTTCTTCGGTCATGTTGCCAGGAGAAACCCAGAGAATCTGGAGAAAATGCTTTCCTGGGGTCAAGTGGAGGGAAGAAGAAGCAGAGCCAGATGGAACGACCTCATCAATGAAGTGACAAAAAGGTCAATACAATCTGCGAAGAAAGGTCGAAGTGGAGGAGCAAACTGTTGTCTAGTGGCCATGATCCTCAGTAATGCGGGAACGATGGAGAAGAAGATATTCTTTAGGGTAACGGCCAACCTTAATTGTTTAACAACTATCTTACAGGGGGCCGGCTTTTATTAACCCCTCCTCTCGCGAAGTAAAAATTCAGCTATCACTTTTGCGCGCGACATATTCGGGCGTAAAATCGACGCAAGTCGACGACCTTGATACAAACGGCCATAACTTGTAAACCACTACACCGATCATAAAAAGAATAACTGTAAAATGACCGCATTGAAATTCGATTTTTTTGTCACAAAATACGTAAAATATGCAAAAATTGTAAATACAGTTATGTTCTTTATTAAATGCTTTACCAAAACCATTTTTTTTGACTTATTTGCATACAAAAATATTTATTTATTCAGCCAAGAAAATTTTTATGTATTCTCGTAAAAAAAAAATTTTTTAATTTTTAATTTGTGACTACTTATGGTATTTTTTTATATGAAATTCTTTTAAAATAACTTTATTACTATATCACACTTCTTAGAAATCACACCAGAACTTTGAGCTTTGTCTGATATTACAGAAAAATCTAAAGTTTTGAGAGTTTGCGTCCAAAACTTAATAATAAACTTTGAATGCTCATAATATAAAATCCGTTAGATTTTTTTCAATTATATTGTCTCAGTATATAATTATTATATGCCTAATAACTAATTACTATACTCCAAAGAGTCAGATTTCATCGAAAAACTATGGAAAATCGCACTTTTTCTCTCATAGTAATTATCAAAACAAGTTTCTTTGCGCGTCATATTAGAAAACAACATAATATAATGTTCAAAATACGCCTAATTATGTGATAACTTAGGATGTAAATGAAGCAATACCTATTTTGTTAGTAAATTAAAGCGACATTACGTCCAATTTCGTAATATATCGGGATAATTCACAAACATTACAAAATAAAAACGCCATTTTTTTCGGGAGTGATGTGTTGTCGCCGAAGTCTTTTGTTTAAAAATTCGTGAAAAACAGCAAATGGACTATCTCAAATGACAAATCCTCATTCCTTAACTACTTAAAAATGCAAATTACTCACTGTTCTCCAGTAAATGGCACAGAAACACTGCACAAACACCGTTATATTACCGCACAAACACCGACTATACGCGGCCGTGAAAGAGGCCACCAACCACTGGCGTTTGACGTTTCTGCTCACTTTTTAAATCGTTCTTCGATATTGCCAGACGGAAATCTTGAATTAAAGATATTTTGGCCATATCGTAGCGCCCTCAGAAAGTATATAGTACGGCGTGTCGAATAGTAAATTGCATTTTTTGCAGCGGCAAGCGTTTGGTCCCGTATACGATGTTACGGAGTGTTAGGCGGCCGACCTTTGGTCCGCCAGGGGATGTTACGGAGCGACCGGGTTAATATTAACGCCAAGCCACCCGAGGCTAGTCGAGAAAAGAAGCGGACCGCCTGAGGCGTCACAATGGGACCCAGTCGGATTTGACCGCCGGCTGAGTGAAGGGCGGTCATCGATTTCATTTATGATTTCAGCCATTATTTTGAAAACAGCCACAGACTGATTTCATCTGAATGTTAATTTTAACATTCAGATGAAATCAGTCTGTGGCTGCCTGCCGGAGGTGACACAACCGACTTGTTTTGTCATTGATAATTTAGATATTTAATTAACTTACGTGTTAGAAAACTGCTGGTCGCACAATTTGCATTTGTGCACAAATGGACCTGAAGAATGCTTCATGCGCCTGTGTATCTGCAAGTTGGTCCAGTGCAGGTATGACTTGTCGCAAGACTGAAATCATAAGAGAATCGAATTTGAATTCGATATCGTCCTCGATCCGACGACTTGACTGATCCTGTTTCAGAATCATCAGCTAATCTCGGAACTCGATACTTCCCCCAAGATTACCACCCTGATATCGTGTTCTGACTGGCCGGGGTCAGCCGTTTAGCAGTGAGCGGCATATGCTCAATTCGGACCGTGCAGCTCAGTGGTTTGAGCTAAGGGCAATTCGGATCTCATCCTTTATTTATTAAATCAAAAATCCTTATTTCTCATCGCTATATTCATATTTTAATCAAATTGATTTTCGAATTGCCAGAAATACGTTTATCATAAGTGAGTTTAAAAGTGGCTTTTAGAGGAAAATGGACTAAGGTTGTTCTAACCAATGCTGTTAAGACTTCTCAAAGACGGACTGGGAATGAATAAAGCCGCAAAAACATTTGGAACATAAAATCACGTTTAAGCGGACCTTAAAGAATGAAAATTTATCCAAAGTATTATTTATTTTTGCTAGATCCATCTCATCTTAGTAGGTGGTCCAACTCACCCATAAGTGTGGGAGAGATGGACCGAGGCTACCTTTTCTTTTGAATCTAAAATTTTACTTTCAAGAAACTGTCGTTTTGCTATATATATTTTATAAATGGTAGAGTATTAATAGTATATTCACATAATACCATAAGCGTGTGTTTTACTCGTTGACAAAAAAAAAATTGGGCCCAAAAAAAAAGTGGTCCATCTCTCCTCAACTTACCCTATAATGGCTCTTAGTTACTACTATTCAAAGAATAATAAACATATTCCCGATGCGGAACAGGATGCGCCTGCCGATCCAATCAGTCACCGCGTTTAGGGCCTACTTTTAACCAGGAGCCGCCATAATGAATTCAATCTTTTCCGGTAGTACCTCAGTATGGTCACCGTTCAACTGGAAGTAAGGGTGCGAGTGTCCGCCCGCTGGTTGCAAACCTGGTTTCTGGCGGTAAGGATTTGGCTCCTTATGGGCATGTGGCTTAACTAGACAGTGGACTGTTCCAACCCAAGTCTTCTACGCTCACCTCACGAGAGACAAATAGATGGCATATTAATTTTCCCATATTAATTTTGTGATGTAATCAGTCTATATAAAAATGCGATAGATGGTACTAGTAATTAAATGTTATTGTTATCTTTTTTTATTTATTTATTTTTTTATTTATACAAAGAAACAATACAGAATTAACCCGCGCAGCACGTAACATCCATTTGGGGACATGTATGGCGGCCGCCTACAATGCGTAACGTCCGCTACGGGACATCGCGCTCGCCGCTGCGAAAAATGCAATTTACGATTCGAATCGTCGTACTTTATGCTTTCTGACGGCTGAAATACATGGCCGAATAATCTTTAATCCGGCGGCCAGCGGCGATAATATCGATCGGCTAATTAAAAAGTCAGCATAAACGTCAGACGACAGTCTCGATCGGCCAGCGCGCGGCGGCCGCGTAGTTCCGCGAAATGTTTGTTTTGTACAGTGTTTTGTGGATATAAGTGCAGTGTTTACGGGATAAAAGTGAGTAATTTCCATTTTTAAGTAGTTTAGGCATAATTATTACTCAATTGAAAGTCCATTTGCTGTTTTTCACGAATTTTCAAAGAAAACACTTTGGCAACAACAAACGGCTCGCGAAAAAATGGTTGTTATTATTTTGTAATGTTTATGAAATATCCTGATATATTGCGAAATATGACGTAATATCGCTTTAATTTACTAACAAAATAAGTATTGTTTCATTTACATCCTAAGTTATCACATAATTAGGCGTATTTTGAAAATTATATCTTGTTTTGTAAATTGAATCGCGCAAAGAAACTTCTTTTGATAATTACTATGAGAGAATAAAGTGCGATTTTCCATAGTTTTTCGATGAAATGTGACTCTTTGGAGTATAGTAATTAGTTATTAGACATATAATAAGTCTATGATAAGACAATATAATAGAAAAAATCTTACGAATTTTATATTATGGGCATTCAAAGTTTATTATTAAGTTCGGACGCGGAAACTCTCTAAACTTTAGATTTTTCTATAATATCAGACAAAGCTCAAAGTTCTGGTGTGATTTCTAAGAAGTGTGATGTAGTAATAAAGTTATTTTGAAAGAATTTCATATAAAAAAATACCATAAGTAGTCACAAATTAAAAATGAAAAATTTTTTTTTTACGAGAATACATAAAATTTTTCTTGGCTGAATAAATAAATATTTTTGTATGCAAATAAGTAAAAAAAAAATATCGTTTTGGTAAAGCATTTAATAAAGAACATAACTGTATTTACAATTTTTGCATATTTTACGTATTTTGTGACAAAAAAATCGAAATGATTTTATAGGCGAGTTTTTTCAGTTTGCCAATTTTGTAATATTTATTCATTATTATCTTAATTGTTTTACGAGATAAGGTTATAATGTTTTATATGTCAAATTTCAATGCGATCATTTTTCTCTTTATCTTTTTTAAATCCGTTTAGTGGTTTAAAAGTTATGATCGTTTTTCTCAAGGCCGTTGACTCGCGTCGATTTTTTGCGCGAATGTGTCGCGTGCAAAAGTGATAGGTGAGTTTTTACCTCGCAACGTGAGGGGTTAATACATTATATATATATAACTAAAACCGTGTCTGGTTTGCATGTGATATAAATAAATAAATAAAATACAAACAGAGCTGCCATGGAATTCACCGACCGAAGTCGGGCCCATCATATAGTGTTATTTTACTTCTGGGAGGTGAGCAGTGTATTCCGGACTAACGACCGGCTGTGGTAGGTTTAGGACGACTGTCTTGCAACATGTGAATGTTCACCTTACCACCCATTCACTCCCCCTTCGAAACCATAGAATTTGAGATGCGGAAATCGCGACTTTAGATATTTTTTCTAAGAAGGAGTTGATTATTTTTCTGGAAAGGCCAAGATCTTTAAAGAGGTGAAACAGAGATTTAGCTGGCAGGACACGAGCGCCAACTGCCGCCGCGTGAAGGTGAACAGTGAAGCCGTTCCGGGTGACGGCATTTGCGAGATCATGGTATTGATTTAATTTGTACTCGTGGTCTTTTGGGATATTTCATTCCCATGGAACAGTTAATTGGCTGGTTGCAAACCTGGTTTCTCGCGGTAAGGATTTGGCTTCTTATGGGCATGTGGCTTAACTAGACAGTGGACTGTTCCAACCCAAGTCTTCTACGCTCACCTCACGGAAGACAGAACGATCTAATATTGTTAAAACTTCCTGAGGTGACGGGTTCGCCCGTTGTAGTCGACAGCTCAAGTTGTGGTCACCGTTCAATACTTACGCTGCATAGAAAGTGTTTGACGACTGGAAAATCGGCGTCTTTGGAGACGGGCGGTCTGGAGTCTTCATCGAGACTCTCAGGTTTTTCGGAATCGTCGAACTCATCGGGTCGCCTCGATACAAACATGGTCTCCTCCCGTTTAATATCGGCCTGCGATCGCCGATAGTAGCCGTGTGTTGTTTTGTGTGTGGTCACCCTGCAAGGATATAATAATATAAATACCCGCATTCCCATTCTACATCCCATAAATACAACCCATTCGTTCATTCATTCAGGAAGGAGTTGATTATTTTCCTGATTGCAGTTGAGAGCAAGAACTTTAACCCGTTGAGTATGATACGACCAAATCTGGTTCTGAAACAATTATCCGTTGAGTATGATACGACCAGATCTGGTTCCGCGTTTTTTTCACTTCTTTGACGTTCTCATATTTATTCATAATTATCTAATTGTTTTACAAAATGATATTTCAATATTCTATATTCGAAATTTCAATGCAATCATTGTGCAGTTGTTCTTTTTATGATTGGTGTAGTAGTTTCGTAGTTATAGTACTTTAAGGTCGATGTCGCCGAAAATCCTGCAAAAGAGACAGATGCATCCATGAAAATACCCATTTACTCCAAGGGTTAAAGAGACGAAACAGGGGTTTGTGGAACCAAGATTTGCAACCCTGTGTTATTTGCGAGACTGTGATATTTATTTAGTTTGTATTTGCAGTCTGTTTCTGGTTCTATAAATAAATTAAGTTAAAAAAAACACTAAAAACACGCTATTATAAATGCACGTAAAAAAAGCCGGTTCAAACACGGCTATGATCGATATTCCATCATGGAATACCAGTGCCTATCTTCCGGCTTCATCATCAGACCTTGAATATATAATAGGTTTGTTATAACCTTGAAACCTGATCGTATTCAAAGTCCATTACGTGACCTTTCTCACAAGTGCAAACACGACTATGATACGATATTCCATCATGGAATGCCAGTTCCTGTCTTCCGGCTACATCATCAGACCTTGAAACCTAATCGTGGTCAAAGTTCATTACAAGACCTTTCTAACAAGTCCAAACACGGCTATGATACGATAATCCATCATGGAATGCCAGTGCCTATCTTCCGGCTTCATCATCAGACCGTGAAACCTAATCGTGTCAAAGTTCATTCGAAGACTTTTCTAACAAGTCCAAACACAGCTATGATACGATGTTCCATCATGAAGTTCCAGTTCATATCTTCCGACTCCATCATTAGATCAGTTCGACAGTACCATATTATTGTATTGTCATCAGAACTACATACAGCTGCCAATTTTCATGACGCTACGATCCTTGGAAGATGGTTAAAGTAGTTACCTTAGATTCCATTACATAGTTAGTTACATACAGGTCGACCTAATAAAAGCGTGTTAAAAACAGGAATTTGTGAAAACAGAAAGCGAAACCGCTCCGGTTGACGACATTTGCGAGATCGTGGTATTTATTTATTTTTCACTTGCGGTCTGTTTCTTATTCTCTAGGATGCGGTCAGGCCGTTCTATTTGTAATGTCTATTCCGTTTTAAAAATGATTCGATATGTGATAGTAAATGTCTCAAATATTCCAAATATATCTGTTCAGAAATAACAGTGCAGCACTCTCTGTGGCCTTGCCTAGCAACTATTGTGTTATTGAATTGCCATTCAAGGCCGCCGAATCCAACAACCTCGCTCCATTATGATAGCCAAATAAACACCGATTGGTCCTCAAACTGTTGTAAATCATTTGGAATAAAATGTAATTTTAAAATAATTTTATTATATATTTTTTTTTTTAATTTGTCATCAAAAGTTGCTTATTTGCTCATACTAATTCACCCACTTCAAGGATGTCACTAATTAAAAACTCCCCCTGTATATCATATAACAATAAAAAACTTTTGATTATGATTATAAATATACTCTCACCTTGAATACGTCGGAAAGGCGACCTTGCAAATGTGACAAGTGAATGGTTTCTCTTGTCCTCTGTGTATCTCTCTGTGTTTGTTAAGAGCCGCATCGACAAGGTAAACTCTGTGGAGAAAATAAAAAGAAACACATAGTACTTAGTAGGTAATAATAATAATAATTAAACGCTTTATTTGCTTAAACAAAAAGGCGAGCTTATTGCCTAAAAGCAATATCTTACAGCTAACCTTAGTTAGTTAGTTTATCTGGGCTTTTTTCTCGCACTTGGCCTCTTGATGGGCCGTTGTGCGTGGCTTATGTTTCTATTTGTGTTTATATTACTCCAGCCAACCCAGGCTGTCCCAGAAGTTTAGCAGCCTGTTTAAGTTGCTACAGGCCTTTGGGACAGATGCTGGAGATTGTAGTATTCTTGCCCGTTGCTCTGCCACGCTCCTGCATTCCATGAGCACATGCTGTGGCGTTTCTTCTTCCTCCATGCATCCTCTGCATAGAGGGCTGTCTGTCACACCTATGGTAAACAGGTGTTTGTTTAGGGGACAGTGGCCTGTCATAGTAATTATGACTTTACGGATTTTGTCTCTTTTTAATCTGGTGAGGTTGCGGGCAAGTTTTTTAAACGCTTCCGGGACTGCGTTCTCTGTTTGCCTGCATCCTGCGTTTTTTTCCCATTCTGTAAGGTAGGTTTCATCGGTGTTCCTGCGTAGCCATGTTTTTATTTGGATGGGCATCAAGGGTTCCGGTCCATATACTATTTTCTTTGATCCCCTTTCGGCCAGTTCATCTGCTGCATCGTTGTGCCCTTTAATCCATTGCAGGGTCACTTTATTTGACCTTGCAATGGATTGAAGCGCATTGTGGCATTCCACTACAAAAACAGAGGTTATAGTATTTTGTGCTAGCGCTTGTAGCACGGAGGCGCTGTCGGAGACAAATACAGCTGACCTTAACCTAGTGGAAATAACATGTTATGCGGTAAAAATAAACTAATAAATTCAATTTTAAACATTCAAATTCAGCAGGAAAACAGAACAATACAATTAAGAAAAAACAAAGAATAAACCTATAATGACGCAGGGGACGCAATTGGGAGGAAGAAAAATAGGGAAAAATAAGGAAAAGTTTATGAGCTTGTTTGACTATATCACGGAGTACAGAAGGAGACTTTACTGGCTGACGACTTGAGGAAGGAGAGATACGAGAGTCCTAGGTTTGCTCCTCAGAATCCTGAAGGGGGCCGCTCCGAACTATCTTATAAGTAGGTTCAAACCTCTATCTTCTCACGGGTGCCCTCTGAGATCGGAAGACAACCTACTGCTCTCGATTCCTAGTCACAGTAGTGATTTCTTCTCGCACTCCTTCTCTGTACGTGGAGCCCGTCTCTGGAATGCTTTACCCACGCGTATAAGGATAGCATCCAGTTTGTTTTGCTTCAAACGCAGGCTCAAAGAACACTTGAACCCACGCTCATACACTTTTCCCTATTTTTCCCTCCCTATTGCCCTGCTTCATTATAGGTTTATTGTTTGTTTTTTCTTAAATTTATTGTTTTGTTTTCCTGCTGAATTAAAATGTTTAAAATTTAATTTATTAGTTTATTTTTACCGTATAATATGTTATTCCACTAGGTTAAGGTTAGCTGTAAGATATTGCTTTTAGGCAATAAGCTCGCCTTTTTGCTTAAGCAAATAAAGCATTTAATTATTATTATTAATTATTATTATTATTATAAACAAATAAGCAAACAGGTGTTTCATGTTTTTTCAAAATTTAAACCCTAAAGGGGTGAAACGGGGTTCCAAAGTTTGTATGGATTAACGATATAGATAGACTTTTTATTTCGAAACTGTAGGATTACTTTAACCCCTTCTCTCGCGAAGTAAAAATTCAGCTATCACTTTTGCGCGCGACATATTCGCGCGAAAAATCGACGCGAGTCGACGACCTTGATACAAACGACCATAACTTGTAAACTACTACACCGATTATAAAAAGAATAACTGTAAAATGACCGCATTGAAATTTGAAATATAAAACATTATAACTTTATCTCGTAAAACAATTAAGATAATAATGAATAAATATTACAAAATTGGCGAACTGAAAAAACTCGCCTATAAAATCATTTCGATTTTTTTGTCACAAAATACGTAAAATATGCAAAAATTGTAAATACAGTTATGTTCTTTATTAAATGCTTTACCAAAACCATATTTTTTTTTAATTTATTTGCATACAAAAATATTTATTTATTCAGCCAAGAAAAATTTTATGTATTCTCGTAAAAAAAAAAAATTTAAATTTTTAATTTGTGACTACTTATGGTATTTTTTTATATGAAATTCTTTCAAAATAACTTTATTACTATATCACACTTCTTAGAAATCACACCAGAACTTTGAGCTTTGTCTGATATTACAAAAAAATCTAAAGTTTTGAGAGTTTGCATCCAAAACTTAATAATAAACTTTGAATGCTCATAATATAAAATTCGTTAGATTTTTTCAATTATATTGTCTCATTATAAACTTATTATATGTCTAATAACTAATTACTATACTCCAAAGAGTCATATTTCATCGAAAAACTATGGAAAATCGCACTTAATTCTCTCATAGTAATTATCAAAACAAGTTTCTTTGCGCGAGTCATATTAGAAAACAACACATAATGTTCAAAATACGCCTAATTATGTGATAACTTAGGATGTAAATGAAGCAATACCTATTTTGTTAGTAAATTAAAGCGACATTACGTCATATTTCGCGATATATCGGGATATGTCACAAACATTACAAAATAAAAACAACCATTTTTTTCGCGAGGGGTTTGTCGTCGCCGAAGTCTTTTGTTTAAAAATTCGTGAAAAACAGCAAATGGACTATCTTAAAAGACTAATCCTCATTCCGAAACTACTTAAAATGCAAATTACTCACTGTTCTCCAGTAAATAACACTCAAACACTGCACACACACCATTTTTATCACCCATTTCGCGGAAACGTAAGCGGCTGTGTTGGTTGCCGGCGGACACTAGCGTTTGACGTCTATGCTCACTTTTTAAATCGTCCTTCGATATTGCCAGGCGGAAATCTTGAATTAAAGATATATTGGCCATATCGTAGCGCCCTCAGAAAGTATATAGTACGGCGTGTCAAATTGTAAATTGCATTTTTCTCAGCGGCGAGCGTTTGGTCCCGTATACAACGTTACGGAGTGTTAGGCGGCCGACATTTGGTCCGCCAGGGGATGTTACGGAGCAACCGGGTTAATAAACAAATAAGCAAATACGTCTTTTGTGTTTTTTCAAAATTCAACCCCTGAAGGGGTTCAAAATTTGTATGGAGAAACGATATTAGATGAAATTTGTAGGATTACCTACAATAAAATACAAACGGAGCTGCCATGGAATTCACCGACCGGAGTCGGGCCCATCATAATACTATTTTTTTTTTTACACTTCTGGGGGATGAGCAGTGGATTCCGGACTTACGAACCGGCTGTGGTAGGTTTAGGACAGCTGTCTTGCCACATGTGAGCGTTCACCTTACCACCCATTCACTCCCCCTTCGAAGCCATAGAATTTGAGATGCAGAAATCGCGGTTTTAGATATTTTTTCTAGAAAGGAGTTGATTATTTTCCTGGAGAGACCAAGATCTTTAAAAAGGTGAAACAAAGATTTAGCTGGCAGGCCACGAGCGCCTACTTCCACCGCGTTAAGGTGAACAGTGAAGCCGTTCCGGGTGACGGCATTTGCGAGGTCATGGTATTTATTTAATTTGTACTCGTGGTCTTTTGGGATATTTGATTCCCATGGAACAGTTAATTCTACGATAAGGACCATCTTCCGAGATAGAGAGTAAAGAGTTATATCTGGACGCAGGGCTGTGCATCCGAGACTTTCAGGGAATTTATACTGCTTAGAGACCGAATCGACCTCCATAATCCAATCTGAAGCTTTCTCGATTATTGAGAAAGGTTTTGAAGTAAGATGTTTTTTGCTTTTAGAGCCAACCCGCACAAACTGTATTGGGGGTTTGGAGGATACTATGGAACCCTTGTCGGCACGAGCTACTGAGAGGCTAAGTACCTCGCGAATAACAGCAAGGACTTTGTCGTGGCGGTAAGTGTACCGTCCTTGATTAAAGGCCACCTTGCAGCCAGCTAGAATATGTCTAGCTGTGCAAGGGGTGTTGCTACAAAGGGGACATGAACTATCCTCGGCATAGCTCCAACGAGCGAGGTTACTGGGGTCTGGAAGTGTATGCTGAAAGGCATTTAAATAAAATTTCAGCATCTCTGGCGTCCAGTCATACAACATTACTTTCCAGTGCATTGGAGGAGGAATGCAAAAGTCTCCAATTGTTGTCCAATCATTCTGGCATTGAAGGCCAATAGCATGAGCCATACTTTTGCTATCGTAATCTCCCCGCAAGAGAGACTTCTTCAAGTCCACATCGCTCATGGTTGTACTGCCATACTCCAGACCAGTGCCATTCTGGCTGATTCCAGGAACTTTTTGTGGAAGTCAACGCGGGCTTGTAGATCATTCGACTCACTACGGCCACTTACTACGTACTTCGATATTGCCGGATCCTTGGAATTACTTAGAATCGAATTTTTGGTTATTCTGGAGTTGGCGTAGAGCAGAGAGGGCAGTTTTAGAGCTAGCCCAAAATTGTGTTTGGACCTGAAGAGAGTCGAGGGGTCAGCTGGTTTGGCTAAGGACAACCAGGATTTTAGACTAGCTGTCACCAGTGCATCCAGACGAGACAGTTGGGTTTTGGTGAAATCGTAAATAAGAAAGGGCCATGACAAATCTGAAGTTAGATAGTTGTCATAGATCCAAGCCTTACGAGGGCCAAAAATTAGCAATGCATCTATCTTTTCCAGGCAACTACTGAAATGTTCTATAACATGATCGCCAGAGAGGTCTTTTCCCTGGCAGGTGATTTTTCTGCCAAGAAATTTGAAGTTAATAATGATGTAGGCAAATACGTATTTCGTCATTTTTAGAAATTCAATCCCTAATGGGGCGAAAAGGGTTTCAATGATATTAAACAAATAAGCAAATAATGCATGTTTAATGTTTTTCCAAAAATATACCACTTAGGGGTCGAGAAGGGGTAAATAACCCCTAAAAATCAAAACAGACTCTGAGTCACGCGCGACTCTTCCCGGATGCGCTGCTTATATAAGCAGCACGAGAATCACATTATAAATGCAGCATTTGTCTCGATAGCATGTGTAGCACAAGCACCGCGATCGTTACATCTTTACGCTTTAACTACTTAGTTGGTCGTCATGATATATATATATATTGTCAGGGGTACAAAGAAGGACATAGGATACCTTACATATAACCCGCATAAACTTACCACTTGCTTGGAAAAACAGGACCTATGTTACCTTAAATTTAATGCGAGCGAAGCTGAGGGCAACAGCTAGTATTATATAAATATATAATATACATGACTAACAAGATTATTTATTAGTTGACAAGAAGGAATTCATGAAAAAATTATATTGTTAGTATTTATTTACAAAATCGACCAAAAAGTTGTGGCGCAGTTTATTGCGCGCGAAGGCTAGCTTCCGACTGGTTTAACCCCTCCTGTCGCGAAGTAAAAACTCACCTATCACTTTTGCGCGCGACATATTCGGGCAAAAAATCGACGCGAGTCAACGGCCTTGAGAAAAACGATCATAACCATTTTATTCCTCGTCTACATAAATGACCTATGTCAGTTACCAGTAGGTAAAATCATCACATATGCCGATGACACTGTTATACTATTCAAGGGTTCAAACTGGGATTACACATTTGAGAAAGCAAACGAGGGCATGGAAATTGTTAAAAATTGGCTAGGAAACTTTATGTTGACGCTTAATGTTGGCAAAACCAAATACATGCCATTTAGTATAACAACCAGAGGTCAACCCACTACTAATAAAACTATTGTAATACACGAGTGCGATAGCGTAGAGTCTTGTAACTGTCAGCCTATACAAAGAGAAATATCTTGGAAATATCTAGGCATCACTCTAGATTGCTTTCTCCGTTGGGATTCTCATATACATAACGTGGCTACGAAGGTGCGAATCCTTGGATATGTTTTCAAAGAACTGAGGAATATTCTGGATTCCAAAACACTAAAAACTGTTTATTATGCTTTATGTGAATCGCTTATTACTTACGGCATAATTGGATGGGGTGGATGTGGTAAAACCCTGCTAGAGCCATTGCAAGTTGCGCAGAAATTTATATTAAAAATTATTCTACGTAGACCATATCGCCATCCCACTAATGAACTTTATAAGGAAGCTAAAGTTCTTGACTGTAGGCAACTTTTTCTAAAAACTTCCCTCTTAAGGCTATTTTTGGACAGTAACTCAAATTTAAGAATAATTCAGAACCGGCGACCAACGAGACAAGTTTTAGAAAATAGCTCAATAATACCCAGAAGGAAAACATCATTTGGACAAAGACATTACTCTTTCATTGCGCCGAGATTTTACAATCTGATCAATATGGAAATAAAAATGAACTTGACATTCAGGGAATTCAAAAATAAACTAAAGAAATGGTTATCGAATCATAACAGACTAACCATACATCAAATGTTAGAAATAATAGTATAATAAAACTTAGGTGCACAAATTATTAACATATTTTTAAACATATATGTTAAGTATATTTTAACATTGAACTAACTACCAAAAATTATTTGACTTTGACAATGAAGTATACTTTTTAGACTAGGTAATTTTATATTAATAAATATTAATGACCGTTTCTTCCTTTTCTCACATATAACTTTATTTATTTTATTTAATCGAATTTTATATGATATTTATTGCAGATTAAATAATGGAATTGCATTTTATTTATTATATTATCTTTTAATAGTTTTTTATTATTATTATTTTTTTATTTTATTCTGAAGACCACATTTTAGGGCAATTTAGTGTCATTAGCTTTTTACTAAAACTTGTATATTTGTAAGCAACCAAGCAATCAAGCAATCTTGATTGTAATATTGGAGTTCTGTCCACCCTAGAACGGGCTAGTCCCAGTTGGGTGACAGAAACAAATAAGCAAAAGGTTAAGGGTTTGCCATTCGGTTCCTGTTATTTTTATAAGCTAATCAATGTTTCATAGTAATTAATTCTTAAATAAATAAATAAATAAATAAATTATAAACCACTAAACGGATTTAAAGAAGATAAAGAGAAAAATGATCGCATTGAAATTTGACATATAAAACATTATAACCTTATCTCGTAAAACAATTAAGATAATAATGAATAAATATTACAAAATTGGCAAACTGAAAAAACTCGCCTATAAAATCATTTCGATTTTTTTGTCACAAAATACGTAAAATATGCAAAAATTGTAAATACAGTTATGTTCTTTATTAAATGCTTTACCAAAACCATTTTTTTTGACTTATTTGCATACAAAAATATTTATTTATTCAGCCAAGAAAATTTTTATGTATTCTCGTAAAAAAAAATTTTTTTAATTTTTAATTTGTGACTACTTATGGTATTTTTTTATATGAAATTCTTTTAAAATAACTTTTATACTATATCACACTTCTTAGAAATCACTCCAGAACTTTGAGCTTTGTCTGATATTATAGAAAAATCTAAAGTTTTGAGAGTTTCCGCGTCCGAACTTAATAATAAACTTTGAATGCTCATAATATAAAATTCGTAAGATTTTTTCAATTATATTGTCTTATCATAGACTTATTATATGTCTAATAACTAATTACTATACTCCAAAGAGTCACATTTCATCGAAAAACTATGGAAAATCGGACTTTATTCTCTCATAGTAATTATCAAAACAAGTTTCTTTGCACGATTCATTTTACAAAACAAGATATAATTTTCAAAATACGCCTAATTATGTGATAACTTAGGATGTAAATGAAGCAATACTTATTTTGTTAGTAAATTAAAGCGACATTACGTCATATTTCGCAATATATCGGGATATTTAATAAACATTACAAAATAATAACAACCATTTTTTCGCGAGCCGTTTGTTGTCGCCGAAGTGTTTTCTTTAAAAATTCGTGAAAAACAGCAAATGGACTATCTCAATTGACTAATCCTCATGCCTAAACTACTTAAAAATGCAAATTACTCACTGTTCTCCAGTAAATGGCACAAAACACTGCACAAAACACTGTTTTTATCAACCATTTTGCGGAACTATACGCGGCCGCGGCGGTGGCCGATAGACACTGCCGTTTTGACGTCTATGCTCACTTTTTAAATCACCGTTCGATATTGCCACACAGAAATCTTGAATTAAAGATATTTTGGCCATATCGTTGCGCCGTCAGAAAGCATATAGTACGACGTTTCGAATCGTAAATTGCATTTTTCGCAGCGGCGAGCGCTTTATCCGGTAGCGGACGTTTCGGTGTTTAGGCGGCCGACATAAATGTCCCCAATCGGATGTTACGGAGTGAGCGGGTTAAAGTTGTTTTTCTACTTGTACTGACTCAACCACTACAAGGATGTCACAATATATGTAATTTGTCATCTTGAAGATAAATAAATAAATCATATTTACTCTTCGCAGTATTCGCATCGCAAGGCCTTTTCCACCCTGGCAACTGTGATGACTTTTTTGTCTGACTCAGACAGCACCGACAGCATGATATTGCGTTGTTCCTCCACGTCTTCGTCTACTGTATCCAGGATGTTATCAACAGGGGCCAAGAGTTCTGCTGCCATCTAAAAACATTCAAATATACTATAAATATACTGGCACAGTTCACAAATTAGGGTAAACTTCAGCTATGCTCCTAATATATGTATGTAGTATGTATGTATGTATGTAGGTTTCTCTGTGTCTGTGTGACCTGCCGTGGAATTCATCAAATTCACCGATTGGAGCTGGGCCCCATCTACTGGGAGGTGAGCAGTGGACTTCGGACTAATATCTAGCTGTGGAACAGTAACTTGCAAATTAATTGAAATAAAGAGTATTTTTCTTCGAAAAGTGCTTTATTGGACATAAACATACAAATATAGAGCTGTCAACTACAACGGGCAAACCAGTTACCTCAGGAAGTTTTAACGATTGGTCGTTTTACCTCCCGTGAAGTGAGCGTAGACTTGGACAAAACAGTCCACCGTCAAGCTCCGCCACATGCCCGTAAGAGGCCAACGCCTTATCCGCGAGATAACCAGGTATGTTACCCAGCGGGATTACACTCACGCCCTCACTTTCAATTGCGACCAGATTAATCCGGTCTCTCAACTGGTTACAAGCTCGAGGTCGCTTGCGCGGTCCTCTCCCTTACGAAGCGATGAAACGGTGTAAGCCGAATCTATCGCGGACCACGACATCTTTTCCTCGCTGTTCACCCGAGATCGGGTAGCCGATGGTCGTTTCAAGAGCAGTCGCCGTAAGGTCCGTACTGCTTCCAGACTCCCCCGACTGTTAGTCAGAGTGCACAATCGATCGGCTTACGCCGCACGGAGCGCAGACCGTCCAGGAGCCCCGAAGGTTGATTCCTAGTAGAAACTAGCCTCAAGGCCAGAGTCCTGCCCGGGGTCGCACTTCATGCGTGGAGGCCGCTGAATGGGTGTTGACCCGTGAGTGTGACCAACCCTGAACGGAATGGGTCTTTGTGGCCAACTCAGCAAGGGCCCATACAAAACCAGTACTGGTAATTTTAGATTGTTAGTTTCAAGATCTTGGATGGCGTCGCTCCCAATTATCTTACCGGCAGATTTACTGCACTATCGGCTCATGAACGCCCTCTGAGATCAAAAAACAACCTGCTACTCTCTATCCCTAGTCACAGCAGTGACTTCTTCTCATTCTCTTTCACCGTGCATGGAGCCCGTCTTTGGAATGCTTTGCCAAAAAATGTGAGAACCGCGCCAAGCATAACAACTTTTAAAAACAGACTCAGAGAGCATTTGAAATCCTCCAGATAAATTCCCTTTCCCCTCCCATTCCCCTCCTTTTAAAACTTTAGCGTCCTTATAGGTGTTAGATTATTTTGATGTGGCAAATCTGTGCCCACAAAGAGTAAAGTATATACTTCTTTCTATCCTCCTTTATTTTATTTGTCATACTCTTTATATAGGTTAAGTTATGTAGTCTACTCGCAAATAATGTTCTTACAATAGTATAGGTTAGCTCTAAAATATTGCCTGCAGGCAATAAGCTCGCCTTTTCTTAAGAATAAAGAGTTTTATTATTATTATTATTATTATAAAATGTGTCCTCCTTTTGCGTTGATAACACCTTTCACTCTTGAAGGCCAAGAATTTACAAGGTTTTGACAGCTTCCATCCAGTTCACCACACCTTCGAAAATACGTGCTTCATCTCGAAAAAAAAAATGCTGCATTCACAATATTTTCCCTTTCTTCCAAATTTAAATTCATAGCGACAGCATATTTTAAAATTTTCTCAATAATAAATATTAAATTATAATTAATAAATATGGTGAATAAAGTTCAATTATGCAATGTACTCGATTGTCATTTGCGTATCGGTCTAATCATCATGGAAAGCAAAAGAATTAATAATCTCGAGAACTGCATCAATAATCTGGAAAGCGTAGTTTCGTATAAAAGAATAATCCTGAAGCAGCAAAGCGACAAAGGGAGTACAGGGAGAAAGAAACAACATCTGTTATTTAAATGCCTTTCAGCATACACTTCCAGACCCCAGTAACCTTGCTCGTTGGAGCTATGCCGAGGATAGTTCATGTCCCCTTTGTAGCAACACCCCTTGCACAGCTAGACATATTCTGGCTGGCTGCAAGGTGGCCTTGGATCAAGGACAGTACACTTACCTCCACGACAAAGTCCTTGCTGTCGGCTGAGGCCACTGAGAGGCTAATTGCCTCTCAGTGGCTCATGCCAACAAGGGTTCCACAGTACCTCCAAACCACCAGTTTGCGCGGGATGGCTCTAAAGGCAAAAAATACTTCACTGCAAAGCTTTTCTCAATAATCGAGAAAGCTTCAGATTGGATTATGGTCGATTCGGTCTCTAAGCAGTATAAATTCCCTGAAAGTCTCGGATCCACAGCGCTGCGTCCAGATATAACTCTTTACTCTCTATCTCGGAAGATGGTCCTTATCGTAGAATTAACTGTTCCATGGGAATCAATTATCCCAAAAGACCCTGACTACAAATTAAATAAATACCATGATCTCGCAAATGCCATCACCCGGAACGGCTTCACTGTTCACCTTCACGCGGTGGAAGTTGGCGCTCGTGGCCTGCCAGCTAAATCTTTGTTTCACCTTTATAAAGATCTTGGTCTCTCCAGGAAAACAATTAACAACTTAGTCCGGAATCCACTGCTCACCCTCCAGAAGTGTAATAACACTATATGATGGGCCCGACTTCGGTCGGTGAATTCCATGGCAGCTCCGTTTGAATTTTATTTTTATTTATCCGGTCCGATTGTCATCCTCGTCTGCTCGCGTTAGTGGTTCTCTTCAGAATTGCTGGCGGCGGCGACCCAGGGGTCGTCACGGTGTTCCCTGCTAGACAACAAACGAGGCAATAGCCACCGAGCTTAGGCGGTATAACCTAACACCCAGTAGAGCAACTATCCAAAAGAGGCTTCAGTGGCCTGGATAGCCAAATACTCTCCGAAAGTTCTTGTGCAGAAGGCAACGGGAAACAGAAAGGAGAGGGAAAAGAAGTATGCAGAGCTGACTGCCAACCTTCACTGGTTGGAGAGGCCCCCAAAGAAGAAGAAATATTTTCACTCCTCGTTGGTTGATAGGCCGGGAAAGGAGAATGAAATCGTTAACTAACGATTAATGAATTAGCGGTTACCTGCCCAGCTCTAGTTAAAAGTTCTTACCTTTGCTTTTACCTCCATGACAGTATTTCCTACCATCACTTCATCCAAAGTTACTTCTATGCTCGAACATGATAGAGCGTTCAAGACATGCTCCTGGAACAGAAATTTAAACAAATTAATAAATCTGTATTAAACTTATTATCTTCTTCTTCTTATATATAAAAATGAATCGCCGTGCTTTAGTCTCGCAAGATCTCGAAAATGACTCGACCGATTTGAATTATTATTTTTTTGTTTTGTTTGCCTTGATTCAGCGGTAGTAGAAAAATTAAAAGAAACAACTGAAAATCGAAAAACTTGAAATTGGTCATTTTGGGAAATGGGCCAATGGCGTTCGCGGCGATCTTATTGTTTGTAACAAAAATCCAAATTTGCGTGGCATGTTATGTTTCAAAAACATGTTGCATGCATTGCAACATGTTTCGCTTGTATTTCTAGTGTTTTTTTGTATTGGTCTTACTCAGTTTTTGAGTTGTTTTCGGAATCAGGGTTCAAAATCGCAAAACATCTTTAAAACAATAAATAATTGCTAAAAGCTTTGACATTTGGATCTGTCAGAATAGAGATAGCCGTATTGCACAGCCCAATAAAAAATGACCCTTCTGGTGTTCTTGCCATGACAAAAAAACAAGAGATTTACTTAAAAATCGAGTTCAAAAAGAATTTTAATAAATGTAATAAATATTACCTAAAATATTACTATTTTAGTGAACATGAGTAGCTATGAGTTTTTTTTTTAAATCTCCTAAAGTTGGTATAACTGCAGGCAGTCCAGTCTGTCCAAACTAGCCACACTTAATTGAGGGCATCATAACTGCGCCATCCATAACTGTTATTCATTCCGTGCGATTGTGTAAAATTTCAAAAAGTCGAAAAGCCGAAAAGTCGAAAAAGTCAAAAAAGTCAAGAGTCGAAAAAGTCAAAAAAGTCGAAAACGTCGAAAAGTCGAAAAAGTAAAAAAAGTCCAAAAAGTCGAAAAATGCAAAAAAGTCAAAAAAGTCGGAAAAGTCGAAAACGTCGGAAAAGTCGAAAAAGCATTTATATTTCATCATGTAAATTAAATACATTGAATTTATTTGAATTACAAACGACTTTCATTTAACCACCAAACGAAACTCAAACCGTACATGATTCGGCCATATTATAGATTTCAATGAATTGAATTTGGAAGGTTGATTAGGATCAATAAACGCTTATGAAGAGTTACAATCAAATCAATTTTAGGTGGTACGAAGTTCACCGGGTCATCTAGTTTTAATTAAAATTAAAATGTACAATTTGGCAAACTTATTTTCTATTATGACTAAATATCTCTTCCAGTCAACTAGTGATGGAAATTATATTAGGGTGCCAATAAAGATGATCCTTCATTTGTTAACATGTCCTGGCCAGGTTAGGTCACGTCTCTCCGGAAGCATACGGCCTGGATGGCCTTGTCGTTCGCCTCTTGTAGGTCCTGGTGTGTGATAGGGGTCGATAACTGCTGGCAGGATCGGCGTTCCACATTCAAATGTTGGATTCGCTGTGTAGCCCCCCCAGCGGACAAGATTGGCTCGGAATCATCACAGTGTCGTTCGGCCCGGTGGTAGAAGGATTGGCCGGTAAGTTTAGACACAATACAATCAACTACTCCAGTAGATAGGCATTCCTACACTTGGATGCGTCACAAATTAAATGCTAAAAATTTAATTATTAAAAACATAACTATCGTGATAGTTGTCATGGCTGTAATATTATATTCACTATTACCTACATACAAATAATCAAAATATACTAATGTGATTTAAGAGTCAGGGAGAATAATATATTAAAATAAAAATGCTATGTAGAATAATAAAAAAATTAATTAAAAAAAAGTATTGTCAATCCAGCAATATGCCTTTATATTAAAAAAAAATGAATAGATGTATAATAAATTATATGAAAATTAGAATGTCAGCTATCATAATACCATTATGTTTAAAACTTTACGCATTTCATTAATCATCAACATGGAAAATAAACTCAGAATTTTCAAACTCCCTTATACCATAAATTGGGTTTCTTACCAAATTATTTATAATTATCTTTTTAAATTGGTCCTCTCCAAGGCTTTTCATTTGCTCTGGAATCTTATTATAGTAGGACAAATTTTGGTGAATAAAACTGTATCGCACTTTGCTAAGTCGCTGTCGGTTTATGTGGAGATTGGATTTATTCCTCGTATCGTGATGATGAAAATCACTATTCACCGGAGCTTCTGTTAGGTGTCTACGAGCGTACATAATATTTTGGTAGATGTAAGAAGAAAATAGTCATTATTCCTGATTCTACAAATAGCGGCAACTTCTTGGTGAGACTCTATATAAACTGCATAATTCGAATTACGCACAAGCTATTGTTTACTTGGTATGCTTGTCTTAGTACGGGTCTAGGCCTAGTTAGGGGACAGTGATTTTAAGAAATACTTGGTTGTTGTGCATAGGACAATACTGGTTTGATACACCCGTAAACCGTTGAGACTACGCCAGGTGTTATAGAACAGATAGGACCTTGGTGCTATCTCTTTTTTTACGTTTTCGCCTAATGAAGCCCTCCATTAAGTGATGCGGTTTGAAGATTAACTATTTTTGAGCGGTCGTGTGCGGCTCAAGAATGACTTTTGCGATTTGAGGCGATTGTGGTGTGGTTCTTGCCCGTACAGTGGGTGTCTTAAGCTGGGCATTGACAGTCAGTTTTTCGCGTCAGTCAAACTGGCGTGCATCCAAAATTTGATCGTGAGTGTCGAATCATCACTCCAGAATGTTAACTGACGACGCGCCACGAAATTTTTCCGTGGCCACCATAATCCAACTGGTGCGTTGCTCTAAACTGACCGTGAGTGCGCAATCTGCAATCCAACGCGTCAGTTCGCTCGCAGCGCCCGCGGTGATTGCGAGTACTGTGTTTTTGTTTTTATCATGGCGGCGTCGTCGTCGTCATCTGAACGTATCATAATGATAGAATTCATCGAAAAATATAGAAAGTAATGGACATAAATTATAAAAATAAACATTATCGACAAAAAGCTGCATAACATTTTATTAATATTATTATTATTATTTCTTGATGAACTAGCAGCTTAACGCTGATGTGTTCATATCTATGAAATTCACTGGTGTTGCTGCTTTCTTTTTTTTCTTTTTTCTTTTATATCACTGTTTAAATAGATATCAAGCCTATTTTTGAATGCGTTTATGGTTGGTGCTTCGATAACTTCCTCGGGCAGTTTATTCCAGCTGTTCACGATTCTGTTTGTCAGGAAGTGCTTTCTTGCTTCAGTTGATAAGCTTGTAACGTTGAGTTTCAGGCTGTGACCTCTTAAGTGATGGTTTGAATTGAACACAAACTTGCTTTCCAACTCTGGGCAGTCGTAGTGTTGCCTCAGTATTTTGTATGTCTCTATGAGATCTCCTCTGTGTCTCCAGAGTTGTCAGTTTGAGGATTTTTAATCTATGTTCATAGGGTGTTTTTCTTAGGGTTTTTGGCAGTTTTGTCGCTCTACGTTGTATACTTTCAAGCAGGTTGATGTCCTTGGCAAAATAAGGATTCCAGATTTGAAAACCATACTCGATCAGAGGACGAATGTAGGTTTTGTAAATTTTTAGAAATGTTGGTATCGTCAATACTTGAAAAGCTTTCTTTACCAAATATAGAAGTGAGTTTGCCTGTTTTACAATGTTTTCAATATGGTTTGCCCATTTCAAGTTGACCCTTATCGTTATACCAAGGTCTTTCTGTGCATTTGTGGTGGTTAAGCTGATCGATCCTAGTTGGTAGTCATTTTTAGGGTTGTTTTTACCAAGGTGTAGAACTGTGCATTTCTTAGGGTTGGTTTTAATAACCCAGTCTTGAGTCCATTTTGTGATTTCATCTAAAGCTTCTCTTAGCGTTCCACAACTCAAGACAGCGTCTGCAGTAAGCTTAAAATCATCAGCGAAGAGGCTCGTTGATATTCCGGCGAGTTGGGGAAGATCAGAGATGAAGATCCCGAACAGGGTCGGAGCCAGAACGGAACCTTGAGGTACGCCGCTGACCGCTTCACGGACATCCGATAATAGGCCCCCCACTCTTACTTGGTATGTACGTCCCGTTAGGTAATTTCCCAGCCATGTCAGCAGTCTAGCACGTATTCCGGATTTTATTTTAAATAATTTTATTTTAATAATTTTATTTAGATAGAATATTCCAAATTTTATTTAGATATTATTTATAAAATCGAATTAGATATTATAGAAGTCAGATTTCATTCCCAATGCTAAGAAACGAAGAGTGGCAGTCAATATCTCATGAGGGTTTAGAGGCTTATCTCATATTAGTATCTTATTTATCAATATATGGAGTTACAAGTTCTAGAAGCTTGAAATATGTCGCTTCGTTCATCCTTAAATAGTTTCGCCAGTCACTCGGTTCTCATTTAACCCTTCAGGCCTCGGCCCCTCAGACGATTGACAAGTTGCTGTCCCAAAAAAATTAGTAAAAATTAATAAAAAAATTGAATTACGACACTGTCTGTTACAAAATATTCACTACTGCCAAACCACTGTATCCATAATTAAAATGAAACATATTAAGATAATAAAACATAATAAAATAAAACAAATTAAATTAAAATAAAATTCAAACGGGGCGGTCACGCTGAATCGTGTTGTGGCCGATATCGGCCAATCGGGGCTTGAGGGGTTCACTCAGACTCCTTTTTTTAGCCATTATTTCATCATTTGCTTTGTTTTTTGTTTTCTGGTGAGTATACGGCAACAAACAGTAGCCGCAGTAACAAGTAATATTTCATCTTGGGAATCAGAATCCATTTTAATTTCGTGGACGTCCGCAAAGAGAACACGTTCTTTATGCAGCCGCTCGAAAACTGAAGAGCCGGAGTGACGCCAGTGAGAAATCTAGTTGGCATAAAACCATTTGGAGTGACGCCACAGTTTTACGTCTAGACTGACGCAAAAAACTGGCCGTCAATGCCCAGCTTTAAGTAGTCTATCACCTTTACGTGTTTAGAATCAGACAGGACATCGCGACGTATTGCATGGGGAGCGATGTCGATGTTCCGATAAAGCTTTTTGATGGGATTGGGTTTGAGGCAACTAGAGACGATTCTCACAGCATCGTTCACAGCAGCGTCGACCATTTTACGAGTTGATCCACTCCACACTGGAGCGGCATATTCCGCTGATGATGAGCTGAAGTTCTGAGTGTAGTTCTAGGCCTATGAATGAAGGCCTAGGCCTATGCAATAAAGATGGTGGGAATTACTCCTTATAGATGCGGGCAATATTCCCACCGACTGGTGGAAGTCAACTTTCGTAACGATCCCGAAAAAGGTAAATGCCAAAAGATGCAGACACCTTGAAACTCTTCCTGCCGATAATACACTTCAAAATTTATAATAGAGTGATAAGCAATTTGGATTCTGCAACGATTTCTGCATTCACCACACTGTCAGGCATTTTTTTACTGCTTGCAATTCTCTCTGCATCGTTCACTATTCTCGCAGCATAATAATAAGTGAAATAAAGGAAAATAAATAAATTAATAAATCATACCTGAGCTGAATAGACATCTCTGAACCCTTTTTTGCAAACCTTGCAGCAGTACACAGAGTTGGTGACCAACTCGGACTCATGAGCCCGTAGATGGATCCTCAACCGTGAACGTCGAGTCATATGCTTGAAGCAAATATGACACTGGAATGGTTTTACCTATTGACAAGAAAAGGAAAACAATCAGCCCTATGCAGTATCACATTGATGAGTGACGATTGCTGCAGGCGAACCTGCCACCCCGGGGAGTTATAACAACACTTGCAATTCTGTCTCCTATAGAGTGAACGCAACGACTTTGAGGACAAACACAATACACAGTCAAACTACGTCAACAGCCTAACACCACTAAGTGCCACCCAGTAGACTTCCTGGCACCCTTACTACCACATTTGAGTGGATTTCTCCATCCTCCTTCAAGCTCACTCCAGATCGGGTGGCCAACGGCTCGTTTCTAATGATAGGCGATGCCAGGTAAACAGCTCTCCCCGCTTCTTAGGAAACGTATGTCTACAGACTCCCCCATTATTCGCCGGATTAGCTGACACAGCCTGGTAAGCAAACAGCCCAGTTCCGCCCGAGGTGTTCCCCGGATCCGCACTTCCGATCACAACTGTCTCCGACTGCAGGTTGCAGCCGCAGGCAGAGTTCACAGCGGCCCCTCCAGGTTGAATCCCTCTTCGAGGAGGCTACCGGATGGAAGTTGAACCGTGTGTTCGGCCAACCCAAAGAATCACAAACAGGCCATCAGGCTTAATCTGTACGGAGCCATACAGTATCACATGAGTACCTTGGAGTATCAGTTCAAAAAGGCTTCATGCGCGGCGTCTCGGGCTGCCTCGAGCACAACTCTCTCCTGGCTGCTGCCATCAAGGATGCGAGACAGCACGAACGCCAAATCAATGTATGCTGGCTCGACCTAGAGAATGCCTTTGGGTCAGTCCGACACAGTCTCCTCCACTTTGCACTCCGCTGGTACAACTTCCCACCAGTCGTGCGTGACATTGTAGCCTCCTACTACAACTGTCTGACTTTCCATGTTAAAACGCAAGAATGGACTACCCGCTCTATACCATATTCAATTGGACTATTTCAGGGCTGTTGCCTCTCCCCGACGATTTTTAATATAGTTTTTAATATACTTCTGGAAAGCCTGAGCCAGTTTGACAGGAAGTGGGGCTACCGTTTTAAAACAGACGGCCAATACACCTCGTCGTGCCTCGCTTTTGCCGACGACCTAACTTTCATTACCAGAAGCCCCAAGCAGCTTTCCCTGCTATTACAGAAAGTGGAGCTTTTCTGCGACTGGTCAGGCTGTATAAAAGTGAAGCCCTCCAAATGTTTTTGCCTTGGACTCGCCCGCATGGGCACAAAATTTACATCCTATGACCCCAAATTGGTCTATAAGGGCTCTAATATCTCCCTTATAGACCCAAACAATCATTTCAAATTCCTCGGCAGAAAAATCACCCATCAGGGAAAAGACGTCTCGGGCGATCATGTTATAGAGCATTTCAAAAGTTGCCTGGCGAAAATAGATGCCTTGCTAATTTCTGGCCCTCGTAAGGCCTGGATCTATGACAATTATCTAACGTCACATTTGTCATGGCCCTTTCTTATTTACGATTTTACCAAAACCCAACTGTCCCGTCTAGATGCACTGGGTGACAGCTAGTTTAAAATCCTGGCTGTCCTTAGCCAAACCAGCTGACCCCTCGACTCTCTTCAGGTCCAAACAAAATTTTGGGCTAGCGCTTAAACTGCCCTCTCTGCTCTACGCCAACTCCAGAATAACCAAAAATTCGATTCTGTGCAATTCCAAAGATCCGGCAATATCGAAGCACGTAATAAGTGGCTGTAGTGATTCAAATGAACTACAAGCCCGCGTAGACTTCCACAAAAGGTTCCTTACTGGAATCAGCCAGAATGGCACTGGTCTGGGGTATGGCAGTACAACCACGAGCGACGTGGACTTGAAGAAGTCTCTTTTGCGGGGAGATTACGACAGCAAGAGTATGGCTCATGCTATTGGCCTTCAATGCCAGAATGATTGGACAACAATTGGTGACTTTTGCATTCCGCCTCCAATGCACTGGAAGGTAATGCTCTATGACTGGACGCCAGAGATGCTGAAATTTTATTTGAATGCCTTTCAGCATACACTTCCAGACCCCAGTAACCTCGCTCGTTGGAGCTTTGCCGAGGATAGTTCTTGTCCCCTCTGTAGCAATACCCCTTGCACAGCTAGGCACATTCTAGCTGGCTGCAAGGTGGCCTTAGATCAAGGACGGTACACTTACCGCCATGACAAAGTTCTCGCTGTTATTCGCGAGGTAATTAGTCTCTCAGTGGCTCGTGCCAACAAGGGTTTGACAGTATCCTCCAAACCCCCAATACAGTTTGTGCGGGATGGCTCTAAAGGCAAAAAACATTTAACTACAAAACCTTTCTCAATAATCGAGAAAGCTACAGATTGGATTCTGGAGGTTGATTCGGTCTCTAAGCAGTATAAATTCCCTGAAAGTCTCGGATGCACAGCCCTCCGTCCAGATATAACTCTTTACTCTCTATCTCGGAAGGTGGCTCTTATCGTAGAATTAACTGTTCCATGGGAATCAAATATCCCAAAAGACCACGACCCAAAATAAAAAAATACCATGATCTTGCAAATGCCGTAACCCGGAACGGCTTCACTGTTCACCTTCACGCGGTGGAAGTTGGCGCTCGTGGCCTGCCAGCTAAATCTCTATTTCACCTCTTTAAAGATCTTGGCCTTTCCAGAAAAATAATCAACTCTTTCTTAGAAAAATTATCTAAAACTGCGATTTGCGCATCTCAAATTCTATGGCTTCGAAGGGGGAGTGAATGGGTGGCAAGGTGAACGCTCACATGTGGCAAGACAGCTGTCCTAAACCTACCACAGCCGGTTCGTAAGTCCGGAATCCACTGCTCACCCCCCAGAAGTGTAAAAAAAATAGTATTATGATGGGCCCGACTCCGGTCGGTGAATTCCATGGCAGCTCCGTTTGTATTTATTATTATTTATTATTTATTTATTTATTATATATAATATGAGGGTGGTTCGAAAAGTCCGTGAAAACCCAAGAGTCGTTAACTATCATGATTATGATGCATTTGTGCAAGTTCCAACTTGTCACAATCAAAACGCACCAAGCTGCGCAAGTTTTACTTCACTGAGTTTCATCGTGTCGTCAACATGGATGAAAGGGAATTTCGAGTGGTGATTAACCACTGGGGAGCCAAATATGCCTATAGGCATTTTGAGGTGGTTGAGCGATCGGCTCGTAGCCGATTTGACTGGCCTCATATACAACTAGAGCTGTCGACTACAACGGGCAAACTCGTCACCTCCGGAAGTTTTAACGATACTGATCGTTCTGTCTCCCGTGAGATGAGCGCAGGAGACTTAGGACAAAAACAGGCCACCGTCAAGTTCCGCCACATACCCGTAAGAAGCCAACGCCTTACCGCGAGATAGCCAGGTAAGTCAACCAGCGGGCCGACACTAGCGCCCTTGCTTCCAGTTGCAACCAGATTAATCCGGTCTCTCGATTGGTTACAAGTTCGAGGTCGCTTGCGCGGTCCTCTCCCTTACGAAGCAGTGAAACGGTGTATACCGAATCTATCGCGGACCACGGCATCCTTTGCCCGGCGTGAGGTCCGCAACCACCCCCACTCTATAGGAAACAGTACTGCTTCCAGACTCCTCCGACTGTTAGTCAGAGTGCACAGTCGATTGGCTTACGTCGCACGGCGGACCGTCCAGGAGCGCCAGAAGGTTGACTCCTAGGGGAAACTAGCCCTAAGGCCAGAGTCCTGCCTTGGCTCACACTTCATGCGTGGAGGCCGCCGGATGGGTGTTGACCCATGAGTGTGGCCAACCCTGAACAGAATGGGTCTTCGTGTCCAACTCAGCAAGGGCCCATTAGCTCCTTTCGCGAACAACAGCAGTGATACATTCACGAAGTCTAAACAGCGAGTTTTGTATATATACAGGTCTATTCTACACTACTATATCGTCGTCAGAATGTTTGACAGCCCACTTTGTCAGTACAATCGTACCCTCTTTTAAAAGGGGGCCCTGAGATTTTGGCGGCCCAAGGGCCCCTGCGCTGATCCAGGCTAATCCAGCGCTGATACAGCCAAACAACTAAGGTCTGAATTAATGTTAGATGCGACCTCGCTCGGCTCCCGTGGATCAATCGAGTATCGCATAGAGGTGACAACAGTAATTTACAAAATGTAATGTAATTCATTCATTCAGATGTGGTGTTGGCGTAAAATACTAGGAATCCCATGGACAGCACGCCGCACCAACAAATCTGTCCTCGAAGAACTCGGTATCCGAGTGAGGCTCACAACCGTATGCATGAGAAGGGTCCTGCAGTTCTTCGGTCATGTTGCCGGGAGAAACCCAGAGAATCTGGATAAAATGCTCTCCGGGGATCAAGTGGAGGGAAAAAGAAGCAGAGGCAGATCACCGGCCAGATGAAACGACCTCATCAAAGAAGTTACAAAAGGGTCAATACAATCTGCGACCCGCCATGCAGAAGACAGGTCGAAATGGAGGAGCCTCCTAAGCAAACTGTTGTCTAGTGGCCACGATCCTCAGTAATGAGGGAATGACGGAGAAGAAGAAGAAGAATTCATAATTTACCTTCATATGAGTGACGCTGTGTTCCATTAACGTTTGTTTGTCCAAAAAGCGCTTATCGCACTTTTCGCATGGGTAACGTCTCACACCAGTGTGAGTTCGCATGTGCTTTGCGAATGTGGCTCTGTAAAAAAAATACAAAGACACGAACGTCATCAAAACAGTCAGTAAGGCGAATACCAATGAGCACGAAACCAACGTCTCCCTGGCAAAATTGAGCAAAAAGTAAACGTGAAAAAGATGAAATCCTTTTGCATCAATAATTGGAAACAATTCGTTCGATTAAAGTTTCTAAGTTTGCATCGCTGAAAATTACAGATGTAATTACACCAGACCTGCATAATGGATAATTTTATCTTTATCTGATATCACACAATATTAGATAATTATCAATATAAAATTTAGTTATAAGTAAAATGCAGGACTATTTTGTTTAAATTCTTATTCTAATTTTTACTATTTTAAATTGTTTTGTTTTTTTCTGATTTGAATTTATTTGCTGTCATTTTAATTTTCTACTTCTAACTTTAATTTAATTGATTAATTTAATCAAGTATTTAGTCATTTTAAATATTGTTTTGCAATTCCATTTTTGTGCATACATGGAATATATGCCACTCTTATAAACACGGTATTTGTGCAAGCACATTAAAAAAATAACGTTTGCCTTAGAACAGGTCCCGGCCTAGTTAGGTGACGTTACCACTAGACTATGCATTGTATTCTTTTTTCTGCTTTTGATTCAATTTTGAAAGTATTCCTAAGCTGAAATTGTTTATTTTCTTAATATTTGCATTACTTATATAAATAAATAAATAAATAAATATTAATTAGAAAGTTGGAGAACTGAAAAAACTCACTTATTCAGCGATATCGACGTTTTGTCTCAAAGACGAAACCCTATCTAGAAACTGTAAACAAATTTGTGTACGTTATTATATGCTTTACCAAATCTATTAACCCCTCAAGCCCCGATTGGCCGATATCGGCCACAACACGATTCAGAGTGACGGCCCCGTTTTAATTTTATTTTAATTTAATTTGTTTTATTTTATTATGTTTTATTATGTTAACCCGTTGAGTATGAGTCAACCAAATCTGGTCGCAAAACAATTATCCGTTGAGTACGAGTCGACCAAATCTGGTCGCGCGTTTTTTTCACTTCTTTGACGTTCTCATATTTATTCATAATTATCTAATTGTTTTACAAAATGATATTTCAATATTCTATATTCGAAATTTCAATGCAATCATTGTGCAGTTGTTCTTTTTATGATTGGTGTAGTAGTTTCGTAGTTATAGTAGGTACTTTAAGTCGATGTCGCCGAAAATCCTGCAAAAGAGACAGATGCATCCATGAAAATACCCATTTACTCCAAGGGTTAATATGTTTCATTTTCATTATGGGTACAGTGGCTTGGCAGTAATTAATGTTTTGGTGAGACAGTGTCATAAATCATTTTTTTTTACTAATATTTAGAAATTTTTTTGGAACATCAACTTTTTAATCGGCTGGGGGGCCGAGGCCTGAAGGGTTAATTCGTTTTATTTATTTTCATACATATATCCGAAGAGAATATCCGAAGAGAAGGACAGATCCGAGCAATGGCAGCACTCAACTAAGTGCCCCCAGAATACAAACAATTATATTAGGGATTCGAGACTGCGAGAAGCACGGCTGAATAATCGTACAATACAGAATTTATCCGTCTTTCTCACATATCTAACAGGGGGTGGTTGCACTGTGATTATGGTGTAAATTCAGTTCGTTGAGAGCGTGGTTTGTCGCACCGCGCTCGTACCCGTTTTGGGACGCTACTGAGCATTTACTACAATACATCGTACCCGATTCGGGATGTTACTGTCTTGAAGGGTTAAGAAAAGTTTGAGAAGCAATGAGCGCACTGAGCCATCTAGCGATAGGTAAAATATCGCTAATAAACAATATTAGCAATATTTTACCTACCGCTAGATAGCGTATCGTGCTCTTAGGTTTTAATTTTATAAAAAGAAAAAAATAATAAAAAATACAATGAAAGTTTTTAGTTTTTAAAAAAAATATATATTTAAAATTGCTTAATTTGTAGTACTGATTCATCCCCTATAAGGATGTCTGTCACTAATTTAAAACTCACCCCGTTTAAAAAAATAAAAACAGTGACTCCTATTAAACACCTGCGGCATATAGGAAGGCTACCACCATCTCTCCTAACCCTTGCCTAAATCAAAACCTACCTCTACATATGTGGTTCCCGTTTTTCTCTAATTTCATTGCTTCACTAATATGCAAATTGACTTACTTCTTATTGAAGCGCGCGCGGCATGAGGCGACTGGACACAGCCAACTCTTCTGTTTGTTATGTCCAAAGTGGACATGGTCGAAGAGTTCCGCTTCCGTCTCAAACTTCTTCCTGGCCTTTGGATCCTGTTCCAGGTCTTCGGGGTCGTTGGAGGCGCACATCAGACACTCGTAGACGATCACCTCGCGGTCTGAATGCGGCGGCATGTGGAATTGCCTGTTGAAAGAAGGAAATTAAAATCAAAGTTCTGTATTAGATTTGGGCACTGGGAAGTTGATACCGACAACTGGCGAACCCGTCACCCCAGGAGGTTATATGATATTGATCGTTCTTTTGAACCTGGAGTGAATAACGAGACTTGGGGATGAAACAGTCCTGCTTACAGCATGGCACTGAAAAATAGACACAGCGGGTAGCCTCGCGCCGTCACTATCAGATTTAGCAGGATTTCTCCGTCCTTCCGTCTTCCCTTCGCCTTCCAGCCTATGTCTAATGTTAGCAACTAGAGCTGTCAACTACAACGGGCGAACCATCACCTCAGAAATTCTATTTCTCTGGAGTGAGCGCAGAAGACTTGGGATGAAACAGTCCACTGTCTAGTTACGCCACTCGCCTGTCAGAGGCCAACGCCTTACGGCGAATCAGCGAGAAAGGTACCCAGCGGGCAGCCTCGGCCCCTCACTACAAGTTTGGAATGATATCTCCGTCTGGAATTAACCTTCAGGATACCTCCTACATCCTGACCGGTTACAGGATCGAGGTCACTTGCGCAGTCCTCTCCCTTACGAAGCGGTGAAACGGTGTCTACAGAATCTATCGCGTAACACGCCATCCTTTGCCCGGCTCTTCACCCGGTATTGTGTGGCCGAATGGTCGTTTCAAGAGCAGTTGCCGTAAGGTTAACAACTACCCCCGCTCTATAAGAAACGTTACTGCTTCCGGACTCCCCCGACTGTTAGTCGGAATGCAGAATCGATTGGCTGACGCAGCATAGTGCGGAAACCGTCCAGGAGCGCCCAAAGTTTGATTCCTAGTATAGACTGGCTTGCAGGCCAGAGTCCTATCCGGACTCGCATTTCTGCGTGGAGGCCGCCAGATGGGTGTTGACCCGTGCGTTTGACCGACCCTGGGTCTTAGTGGCCAAACTGCAACAGGGCCGATTACCTCCCATTTTCTAATGGCATATAGAATTGCCAACTACAACAGGCGAAACCGTCACCTCAGGAAGTTTTAACGATTAGTCGTTCTCTCTTCCTCGAAGTGAACGCAGAAGACTTGGACAAAACAATCCACCGCCAAGCTCCGCCACATGCTTGCAAGAGGCCAACGCATTAACCGCGAGATAGCCAGGAGTGTTACCCAGCGGGATTACACTCACGCCCTTGCTTCCAATTGCGACCAGATTACTCCAGTCTCTCGATTGGTTACGAGTTCGAGGTCGCTTGCGCGGTCCTCTCCCTTAAGAAGCGGTGAAACGGTGTATACCGAATCTATCGCGGACCACGGCATTCTTTGCCCGGCTGTTCACCCAGTATCGGTATTCACCGATAGCCGATGGTCGTTTCAAGAGCAGTCGCCGTAAGGTCCGCAACCACTCCTGCTCTATAGGAAACAGTACTTCTTCCAGACTCCCCCGACTGTTAGTCAGAGTGCACAGTCGATTGCCTTACGCCGCACGGTGCGCAGACCGTCCAGGAGCGCCAGAAGGTTGATTCCCAGGGGAAACTAACCATAAGGTCAGAGTCCTACCCAGGCTCGCACTTCATGCGTGGAGGCCGTCGAATAGGTATTGACCCGTGAGTGTGACCAACCCTGAACAGAATGGGTTTTCGTGGCCAACTCTGCAAGGGCCCATTAACCCGGTCGCTCCGTAACATCCCCTGGGGGACCAAATGTCGGCCGCCTAACACTCCGTAACGTTCGTTACGGGACCAAACGTTCGTCGCTGCGAAAAATGCAATTTACAATTCGACACGCCGTACTATATACTTTCTGAGGGCGCTACGATATGGCCAAAATATCTTTAATTCAAGATTTCCGTCTGGCAATATCGAAGGACGATTTAAAAAGTGAGCATTGACGTCAAACGCCAGTGTCCGCCGGCAACCCCCACGGCCGCGTACGGTTCCGCGAAATGGGTGATAAAAATGGTGTGTGTGCAGTGTTTGAGTGCCATTTACTGGAGAACAGTGAGTAATTTGCATTTTAAGTAGTTTCTTGAATGAGGATTAGTCATTTGAGATAGTCCATTTGCTGTTTTTCACGAATTTTTAAACAAAAGACTTCGGCGACAACACACCCCTCGCGAAAAAATGGCCGTTTTTATTTTGTAATGTTTGTGAAATATCCCGATATATCGCGAAATATGACGTAATGGCGCTTTAATTTACTAACAAAATAGGTATTGCTTCATTTACATCCTAAGTTATCACATAATTAGGCGTATTTTGAACATTATATGTTGTTTTCTAATATGACTCGCGCAAAGAAACTTGTTTTGATAATTACTATGAGAGAATTAAGTGCGATTTCCCATAGTATTTCGATGAAATGTGACTCTTTGGAGTATAGTAATTAGTTATTAGACATATAATAAGTATATAATGAGACAAAATAATTGAAAAAATCTAACGAATTTTATATTATGACCATTCAAAGTTTATTATTAAGTTTTGGACGCAAACTCTCAAAACTTTAGATTTTTCTGTAATATCAGACAAAGCTCAAAGTTCTGGTGTGATTTCTAAGAAGTGTGATGTAGTAATAAAGTTATTTTGAAAGAATTTTATATAAAAAATAACATAAGTAGTCACAAATTAAAAATAAAAAATTTTTTTTTACGAGAATACATAAAAATTTTCTTGGCTGAATAAATAAATATTTTTGTATGCAAATAAGTAAAAAAAAATATGGTTTTGGTAAAGAATTTAATAAAGATCATAACTGTATTTACAATTTTTGCATATTTTACGTATTTTGTGACAAAAAAATCGAAATGATTTTATAGGCGAGTTTTTTCAGTTCGCCAATTTTGTAATATTTATTCATTATTATCTTAATTGTTTTACGAGATAAAGTTATAATGTTTTATATTTAGAATTTCAATGCGGTCATTTTACAGTTATTCTTTTTATGATCGGTGTAGTGGTTTACAAGTTATGGTCGTTTGTATCAAGATCGTCGACTCGCGTCGATTTTACGCGCGAATATGTCGCGCGCAAAAGTGATAGCTGAATTTTTACTTCACGAGAGGAGGGGTTAACTCCCATTTTCTAATGGCAGTGTTTTAAGGGTCTCTCACAATAGATGCTCTTTCTCTATCATAGTCTATCCGGCTTATTCGACACATAGTACAGTAAGGGGTTAGCCAGATGAATGCCATTAAAGTAGCAAAAGGAATGGATTGGTCTACTTACTCGTGAAAGCGTAGCCGTACTTTGGACATGAATTTTGCCCCGCAGAATGTGCATTTGCATGCGATGGACTTGCCCGCCAAACCATCATCTAATAGTTCTTTCTGCACTTCAGTAGAGGGCGGTGTCGGAGGCATCTCCTAAAAACCATCAATACATGCTTAAGTAAAAATTTAAGTTTATGGAATGCGATGCTTGAGGCAGATTCTCGGTGTCTCACTCCGCGACCGAATTCGAAACGAGACCATTAGAGAAAGATGCGATCTAGTAACAACGATCGAAGAAGAAGTACAAAAACGTCGACTACGATGGTTCGGCCACGTTTGCCGAATGAACGATAATCGCTTGCCACGTAAACTTCTCTAGTGAGACCGTCCGACAGAATGGAGAATTCAGCGATCGGCACCGAAGAAAACCTGGCTAAATAACATCAAAGACGACCTTAAAAATCAACGATTATCGGCTAGGGATGCTCGAGACGTGGCAAAAACTCGTCAAGAATGGAAGCGAATGGTGAATGGAGTACGAGATCCAGCGGCACCGACAGCAGCGTATTGGCTGCGAGGGCGACCCCCTCCCCAATCGCCGGCTACGGAATAAATAACAAAATAAATAATGGAATCTGATAAATATACAGCGGAATCTCTCACGACGAGTAATTCGCATAACGAGCAAAAAAAATGTGAAGAAATTGCTCCCTTAACGAGCAACATTTTGCATAAAGAGCGACACAGGAAAGGGAAGTCCCTTCTTCACATCACTCACTTGTAAACCGGGACTTCCCGCACCATTGCATCAGTCTGTGATGACACATTTTTCCAAACTTGTGTTCACACATTATTCATATTTTTTTTTGTACAAAGTTAACCCATTTACAACGACCGATCGTTATAAAGATCAAAAAAAGTATGGGGAATACCCTCAATTTAAAGATATTAACGAGCAGATAACTTTCGCTTATTGTTTACCAATTGCCGCAGTGATCGTTTGACAGTGTTTCGGTGCATATATAATTATCTTATGATCATAATTTTGACATGCTTTTCTATTTTAATTCATATTAGCGTAATTAACTTTCACTATGTGTTCAAAACGGTAAGTGTTTACAAATAAGCTTGTGATTGAAATTTATTTTATGCACGTTTTTTATAAATGTATGACCTAGATAGATATAGATGATACAGATAGATAAAAGTAAAAAAAAAGTAAAAGGTATTTATTTCCAATACAACCATACAATTGTGTAGGAATGACAGTAATTAATCTTAAATTAGTTACTCAAAATAGATAGATAGATAATAAAGCCTTTTTCATAGTAATAACTGTATTTCTTTAATTTAAACTAGAATATAATCGATAAAGTAGTAGTTATATGAGCGTTAACCTACCTGCCTATTAATACTGATCGTTAAAATTATCCGCATTTTCCGAGCTTTTCTAAAAAGTCAGTTTTTTTTTGGCATTTTTCCATGTTTACTTTATGCATCAAGGTAATAATACTAAAAAAAACTACTGTAATACGAGATAAAAAAAGTTTCAATAACAACTGGGTTTAACCCTTGCAAAAATGTCCCCGAAGAAGAAGCCATAACAGAATAAAAATAACTGTTGAAATGAAACGTAAAATCATTGAAAATAGGATAGAAAACGAATTTACCGCGTGAAATTTGTAGCACCCGACGCTTCGGTGACGTTGCAGCCGCCGTTGTCCAGGGTAGACTGAAGAGTTGTCAATACGTTGTTGGATTGACAGCTCGTTGGATCCGTTGTTGGATTGACAGCTAAAACAACGGATTGACAGCTCTTCAGTCTACCCTGGACAACGGCGGCTGCAACGTCACTGAAACGTCGGGTGCTACAAATTTCACGCGGTAAATTCGTTTTCTATCGTATTTATAATGTCAAACAACCGCGATAGTCTTCGATTTTATAAATCATTGAAAAGCGAGAACGAGGTGTGAGCGTGGCTGATCTAGCATACAATCAGTCTACATCAACAATCCGCAATATTCTCAAGAACAAGGACAAAATTAAGAAGATAAATGCTTCAAAGGGATCGTCAAGAATGACTAAGAAACGGTTACGTATTCTTGATGATGTTGAAATTTAATTATTAGAGCCATCTGTCGCATTGTTAAATAGACTGATTGCATCTCAGAAATAATGCGGAGATATAGAATGCCATCTATTAGCCTATTTAAATATTAAAGCGCATAATACAGATTTAAAATTAACATCATTATAGAATAGAATAACTTTATTGTGCTGTAAAAACAATATTTAATCATAACAATATCGCCATAGCGATATCTTACAGTCTACCATTTAAGTAAACAATACTAAAATAATAAGACCTATGATCTAAAATTCGCTTGTTATTTATTATATTATTATTTTATTTCGAGATAGGTTACCATATAGGTGTGTTTAGTGCGCCATCTATAAGTGCAGGGCCATACTACCTTCCTACTAATGCCGCCATTTTGAACATTTTGGGCACTATGAGTGTCCTCTATACTTTGCATTTCGTAGTAAGATCCTATTTGCCAATACGTATCACGGCATTGAGAAATCTAATATGATAAATACAATACAATACATACTATTAAATAAATACCATGATCTCGTAAATGCCATTACCCGGAACGGCTTCACTGTTCACATTCACGCGGTGGAAGTTGGCGCTCGTGGCCTGCCAGCTAAATCTCTGTTTCACCTTTTTAAAGATCTTGGTCTCTCTAGGAAAATAATCAACTCCTTCTTGGAAAATTATCTAAAACCGCGATTTCCTCATCTCAAATTCTATGGCTTCGAAGGGGGAGTGAATGGGTGGTAAGGTGAACGCTCACATGTGGCAAGGCAGCTGTCCTAAACCTACCACAGCCGGTCGTTAGTCCGGAATTCACTGCTCACTCCCCAGAAGTGTAATAATGCTATATGATGGGTCCGACTTCGGTCGGTGAATTCCATGGCAGCTCCGTTTGTATTTTATTTTTATAATCAATGGTAGCATGTAACCCTTCAGCTACGTAATGACCAAATTTGGTTGCACGTCAGAACACCGTTGGCTACGTAACGACCAATATTGGCGGCTTGCTCCCGGAGCGCACAGTAATATTATTTTCTTATTCGAACGGTCCTAAAATCATTACGAACATGTCTCATTATTACCATAGATACATAGACGGATATAATAACGTCCCGGTAGAATAACGTCGGGCGTGATTTTAATGGATATTTATGGTAAAATTCAATTGTCAAACATCGCTGATGTGCCGCCGTCGGCTGTCATCGGGTTGTGAAGTTTTTTTGTGTTTTTTTAGTGTTTTCAGTGGGAATAGATATGTAAGGAAATTTGATTCTAAAACACTTTATCAATCAAATTCAGTGATGTTACGTACATTTTATTCCAATTTTACCTGTATTTTTGATTTGAAAAAGTGGCTGCAGCGCTACGGCATCATTTCTATTTATTAAGTTTTTTGCGTTAAATAACTCTAAAAATGCACAATGTCTGCCAAATTCGTTGACAAAATACATATTACTTTGTTTTTCGCTGAAAAATATGAAGTTTTCGGCGTATTTGTAAATTAATGAGGTTATTTTTTTCGACATTTTTTTTCGCGGAAATCATCAAAATTTTTATTGGTTTTTATGAGCTAATATCTAAATATTTTTGTATGTAAATAAGCAAACCGAAATATTACCTTTGATAGAGAATCTAATAAAGATCACGATAGCATTTACAATTTCTAAATAGGGTACCATATTTTTCCGTAAGACAAGTACAAGTTAGAAATGCCAAGTTTTTTTTAACTTTCTCATATTTATTCATAAATATATAATTGTTTTACAAAATGAGTTATCATCATTGCAGTTATTTTTTACGATTGCTATAGTATTTACATAGTTATAGTACTTTTGTCGAGCGCGGCGACATTGCAAGAAATTCCAATAAATTGCCGCGGTCCGCCATGAAATTATGCCGCTACTCGAGGGGTTAAAACTTGCAGTTTTTAAAATGACGTCAAAATTAAAAAAATACCAGTTGAATTTGAAACTTGCAACTTACATCATCATGGTCAGACTCTTCGAAATCATCAACATGCCAATCTGGATCATTCTCGACGTCGTCAACGAAAGGTCTGTCACCAGTTTTGTTCTTCAACTGGGGTATTCTGCAAACGATCAAAAGAAAACTTGCCATAATGGGGATGTTCACCATCATTTCCTAATATGAACTAGCCAAAAAAATGTATTATATTATTTGTGAATCAAATAATATAATAAAAAAATAATACATTTTATTCCAAATGATTTACAACAGTTTGAGAATCCATCAGCTGTTATATTTGACCTTGCTAATGGATCGAGGTCGTTGAACATAGCATTGAATGGCATTCAATAGCACAATAGTTGCGAAGCAAGGCCAGGGATGATGCTGTGCTGTTATTTCTGAATAGATATATTTGGAATCTTTGAGACCTTTAACACCATATATTGAACCTATTTTTTAAAACAGAATAGATATTACAAATAAAACAGTGCCTAAAATTACTAAAAAAACACTAAAATGTACCAGAATTGAAACAAATATACATTTGTAATTCATAGGAAATTCATAACCGGTTTTATATTTTACAATTTTTGTAATTCTGTATACTGTACCATACTGTGTGTTTTCCTTAATAAAAAAAAATATAATAATACCTAATAGTTGAAAAAACAGTTTTTTAAATTCTATTTTACTATTGCCATCTATCTATCAGTTCTTCACGCGATTATTGTGATATGTAATTGTAAGCACATTAAAATTAATCATTCGAACCGCTAGATGGCAATCTGTGTTTTTTTATTGATTTCTTTTAAATTACTGCATTCTTAACCCCTCCTATCGCGGGGTAAAAATTTAGTCGTCACTTCTGCCCGGGACAGTTTAGCGCGTGAAGTCGATGGCCTTGAGAAAAACGACCATAACTTTTAAACTACTATACGGATCGTAAAAAGAATAACTGTAAAATGATCGCATTGAAATTTGAAATTTATAATATTATAACCTTATCTCGTCAAACAATTAAGATAATAATGAATAAATATTTAAAAAGTTGGCATTTTACGCAGCGCGGAGCGCCCTAACCAATATTGGTTAGATACAATTTTAGCATTTGTAAGCGTCTAACCAAAAATGGTTAACTCAAATAGGAAGGGTTAACTATTAGGTACATTTAAGGCAATGTTTTATTTGTAATGTCTATTCCATTTTAAAAATGGTTCAATAAGGGGTGGTAAATGTCTTAAATATTCAAAATACATCGATCAGAAATAACAGTCCAGCGCCATCTGTGGCGTTGCTTTGCGACTATTGTGTTATTGAACGCTGTCGAATTCAAAGACCTCGACCCATTAGCAAGGTCAAATAAAACAGCTGATCGATTCTCAAACTTTTCTAAATCATTTGGAATAAAATGTAATTCTAAAACAATTATTTAGTATTTTACTTAAAAAGTGTAATTATTGAATAAACTGTTTTGCAATTATTTTCACTGCAACTATTTTCAGCCACGTAGTAACCTAGAGCGGAAATTTTATATAAACGCCCGACATGTGTTTGGAGAAATTATTTGAATTTCCTCGCAAATATTTTTTAAAATCCTTCAATAGACATTGGGTTGCTATAAAAAACTTTACTTTTAAGGTATCCCCAAAGGAAAAAGTCCATTGGTGACAAATCCGGGCTGAGGGGTGGCCAGTTAATGTCACCTCTTTTGGATACGACTTTTATACCAAAAATTTCAAAAACTGCTGCTATGGAGTCATTGTAGGAGTGACATGTTATTTTATTTTATTTTATTTTCTTAAGGATAACTTATAGCCAATAATTTTGTAGTGAACAAAAATAGGAAGCTTAGAGCCATTTACAAGTTACCACTGATAATGACAATAATAATAACGTGAATTTAGAACTGATATTAAGCATAAAGAAGATATTAAACAAGAAGATACTAAATTGTACAGTAGAAAACATGTTGACAACTGTAATAAATGAAGAAAATGCTAAGCCTGGTCATCACAAAATCGCCCTACAACCTGCTTCCTTATCTATATTCCTTATCTATCTATATTCGTGAAAAAGGGGTCAATATCAATGTCAGCATTCAGGGTGTTGAAAGTTTCGCATACCCTTATAAAATAAGAATTACGCCTATTTTGGTTTTAAAGCCAGGTACAAGGAGTGCCCTATTTCTAAGTGCCCGGCTAGGAGTGCGGAGAGATATTTTAGATAGTAGTTCAGGACAATCAATCGAGCCATTAAAAATTCGTAGTATAAGTGAGATGTCAGCTATGTTTCTTCGCAAAGCCAATGGCAGCAAATGATGGCGGATACAGTAGTCTGGATCACGTATACGACATTTATATTCTATGTAGTGCAGACATTTTCTTTGGATGGCCTCTATTCTCGATGCGTACACCTCGTAACAAGGGTTCCATAACTGGGTTGCTCCATCTTATTGAAACCATGACCGTTGATTAAAACCAGAGTAGTCCTGTAATGCTAGACTGCTTGTAAAACACTAGACCGTTTTGGAGTCGAGGCCAGGTTGTTCTCGAACAGATGCTCGTACGCGCTCTATATTTACGGGTTCTCGTGACGTTCTAGATCGGCCGGATTGTGGTTGATTTAATGTTGAACCCGTCTCCTCGAACTTCAGCATCCAATTTTTATTTGCTCGAGTCGATGGAGCTTGGTTTCTGTTCCGTATATTATAATGTGAATAAAATTTTCTTTGTGCTTAAGTCGCAGAATCGTTGTTGGCAAAATGCGCATTGTGCTCCGCTGAACGATGCCATGCTACTAAATTTCTAGTAGCCACTCTCTCGTTTAGTAATGCCCCTCACTCACGCCATTACTTCCAATTGCGACCAGATTACTCCGGCCTCTCGGCTGGTTTCGAGTTCGAGGTCGCTTGCGCAGTCCTCTCCCTTACGAAGCGATGAAACGGTGTACACCGAATCTATCGCGGACCACGGCTTTCTTTGCCTGGCTGTTCACCTGGAATCGGGTAGCTGATGATCGATTCAAGAGCAGTCGCCATAAGATCAGCAACCACCCCCGCTTTATAGGAAACAGTACTGCTTCCAGACTCCCCCGACTGTTAGTCAGAATGCACAATCGATTGGCTTACGCCGCACGGTGCGCAGACTGTCCAGGAGCGCCAGAAGATTGACTCCTGGGGGAAACTAGCCCTAAGGCCAGAGTCCTACCCGGGCTTGCGCTTCATGCGTGGAGGCCGCCGGATGGGTGTTGACCCTGGAGTGTGACTGACCCTGAACAAATAGGTCTTCGTGGTCAAATCAGCAAGAGGGAGCGGTGGTTAGTTGTTGTGTTACCTTGTTAGTGCCTGTTGTTGTGTACCATTGGCGGGAAGTTCATTCTTTCCGGGTCGACCTGGTCGCCGTATTTCACGAATGCGGCACGGGTGGTCTGTCAACTGCAGTGGAGTCGAAAATTGCTTCCTGTCGTGAAAAATAATCATCAACTCAACAAGGACTAACACTTTCCTTTCCATACGTTAGTGGAGAAGACTAAATAAGTAAGACTAAATAGTAAAATCACATTTTTTAAAACAAGCTTTTACCAAAACGCTCTGTCCCGAGCCAACCCTGGGTGCAGCATCCATGACATAGTGAAACTTAGAACGGGCTATCGGAGGTCTGTGCAACCGAGAATTTATGGGAATTGATACTGCTGCGATTGAATCGACTTCAGAAATCCAACCTAAAGCTTTCTCGATTATATAAAGGTTTGTAGTGGAATGTTTCCTGCCTTTAGAGCCAACCCGCACAAACTGTATCAGGGGTTTGAAGGGTACCGTTAGACCAGCCATACTCAACCTGCGGCCCGCCAACCTTTTTTTGCGGCCCGAAGGCTCGCCACAGAAATGTTGCTATTATATACGTACGTATATATCCGCTCTGCCATTCCATCATCGCGTCGGCGCTTCGCCGCAAAAAAAAATGATTTTAAAAACTTATTATCCATTCACTGTATCATTCACCAGGAAAATCCTGCAGCACGTATGTTCGTGCCTGAAGTAGAAGTCATGATGAAAGCTGTCATAAATACAGTGAATTATATTCAAGCACGAGAATTGAACAACAGGAAATTCAAGAGTCTTTTGGAAGAAATGAATAGTAATTACGGCGATGTTCTTTTGCATACCGCGGTGCGATGGCTCAGTAGAGGAAAAGTCCTGGAACGGTTTTACTCTTTGCGACATGAAATTATTTTATTTTTACAACTAAATAATGAAGTTTGGAGTGAACTTGAAAATGACAGTTGGTGGTGTATTTTAGCTTTTCTTTGAGATGTGACAGAAAAACTTGGTGAACTAAATCGTGGTTTACAGGGCGAAAATAAATTTATTTCTCAGATGACGAGTATAAAGTATTTGCTTTCGAAGATAAGCTGGACTTGTATCTAAAAGAAATACAAAATAAAAAAACTGCACAACTTTCCAACAATGGTAAAGGCTCAACAAGATGGCATTGATGTTTCCCTAGAAAACTATGTATTAATTTCTAATTACTTAGATTCCTTAAGCAAGGAATTCAAGCGCAGATTTCAGAATTAGGGAAAAATCGAGAAATGTTTTTCGCTAGTCGAAAATAGCCACTATCACGCAACTGACTGCATTTGGATTCGAGAACGCAAAATTATTGGATGAATTTATTGAATTTAAAAACGACACAAATCTGGAAGCAATTTTTAAAGAGCAAAGAGAAGTAAAAGAATAAGAAGAATTTTGGAAATTAGTACCCGTTAATTATGAAACCTTGAAAAATTGAGCACACTTGTTGTTGACGTTGTTTGCATCAATTTACCTCTGTGAATCGTCTTATTCTAAAATGAAATATGCAAAAAAATCCTACAGATGTCGGCTTACTGATTCACCTTGATGACGTGTTGAGAGTAGCATGTAGCAATTATAAGCCGGATCTAGATAAAATTATCAAAAGTAGGCAATGTCAACAATCTCATTAGTTTTAAATAAATGATTACGTTTAAAAGTTGAGTTTTATTAACGTCTTCTGTGGCTTTATTGTAATATAGGTTGTTGCGGCCCGTCTGATGTAGCACTCGCTCGTATTTGGCCCAAGAAGAAAAAAGGTTGAGTAAAGCTGCGTTAGACCCTTGTTACATGAGCCACTGAGAGGTTAGTTACGTCACGAAAATCACTAAGTTAATAAGAGGTAAAGTAGAAAAGTTTAAGCTCACTTGCAATAAACACAGTCAAACGTTTCGTCTACGAGATACTCGGCATCGTCTTCGTCCTCTGTCTTCAAGGCAGGATCTTCGCCACGTATCACCTTCAATAGATTACCTTTCAGCTGCTCTAGTATCTATGATAAGAGAAAAATGAATGAAAACTGTTGAATCAAATGGATACTATCATAATGCTTCTAAAATAGCCAGAACCTCTCAAATATTACGTCATTTTGATCACCAAAAGTTTAAAGGTTTCCCATGATATCAAAGTACAGTAGAGCCTTTCAACTTTCAAGATCTTTTACTGCACTTTTGTCAGAAGCATCTTGTAATATGCATCTCAGTTATGGAACCCTTGTGATGATAAATATATAAATAGAATCGAGCGTATTCAAATGAGGTTCGTGAAATATCTCTGCTTCCGTCTGTAAATCCCATACAGCTCATCTAACTATTTCAATTTATGCAAAAAATTTCATATCCTCCCTTTGATTAAGCGGCGTCAAACCGCGGACTTAACCTTTTTGCTAAAAATCACCTCCTATTGGAGGTATATTAACTGTCCCGACTTACTAAATAAAACTAATCTCCGTCTTCCTTCCAAACTCAATAGATTTAACCTTGCTCTTCATGTTCCTCATGCTGGTACCAACTACAGGCAAAATGCATTCTGTGGCGAACAAGTGATAATTTCAATGATTTGATTAAACGCTTTGACTTTGATCTATTCTGTACTAGTATTAACTCAGCTAGGCAGCGGCCGAACAGTGAATTCTTTAGCATTAATTGTTGAACAATTTTTGATGTATTTTTAATCGATAGCTTTAATTGAAAGGTCACATATGTTTCTACAGCGTTACTTAAAAGTGAAAACCTTTAACCCGTTGAGTATGAGTCAACCAAATCTGGTCGCGAAACAATTATCCGTTGAGTATGAGTCGACCAAATCTGGTCGTGCGTTTTTTTCACTTCTTTGACGTTCTCATATTTATTCATAATTATCTAATTGTTTTACAAAATAATATTTCAATATTCTATATTCGAAATGTCAATGCAATCATTGTGCAGTTGTTCTTTTTATGATTGGTGTAGTAGTTTCGTAGTTATAGTACTTTAAGTCGATGTCGCCGAAAATCCTGCAAAAGAGACAAATGCATCCATGAAAATACCCATTTACTCCAAGGGTTAATTGGCTGTCTGTTATCCTACTCCGTTTTTTTTGTTAAATTATAATTAGCTGTTGATTTTCCTAAAAATAAATAAATAAATAAATAATCCAAACATTAAAAGTTTGTGTATTGTTCGGATCCACAAAGCGTTCGGATTATAGTATTAGGGATCTTTAACTCTTTGAAAGCCAGCCATTCTGATGCAAAATTCGCACGGAAAAATGACGCCACACCTTTGTATGTTTTGGTCGATTTTGCATATATATTGTTAATATCGGTCGATTTGGTCGATATTAACAATATGGTTTTGCACACGACTGCCCAACAAAAAAGGAGTGTAATGTGTTCAGGGTTCATCTATGTGTTTTCCATTTGTTTATACTACCGTAACTTCTAAACGCTTGAACCGATTTAGCAGTGTGTGGTATTGTTAGAATAGTTATCTCATCCCGAGTGTCATATGGTATCTTAACTGTCCAAATATCAGTAAGTAGTTGTCTAAATGTCAAAATGTCCAGATGTCAATAAATTTACATTAATTTATCGTGTTTAGAGTCAAATGAAGGGTCTGAGAGAGTACATTCCAGAAATATACATGTATATATATGGATAAATATATAAAACACAAATATTTCATATTTTGCATACCCATGCCTGTTATCTGTGGTACCGACAAGTGTCGAGGCAGAACGGGCATTTACTGCTGCTGGATATCTGACACGCAGCATCCGAAGTCGATAAGTTTACGAAACTGTGTGTGTTTTTTATGAAGTGTGATGAGTTGAAGTGTTGTGATGAGTTGAGCTGAATGTGTTGTGTTCTTTAAGAAGTTACTTTAAAAATGTGTTTTTTTAAATAAATGATTAAATATATAATTTATTTCATTATTTCGCCCTTACGATGTAACTTTACAAAGTTACAATTCTTCTCCTTCTTCTTCTCCGTCATTCCCTCATTACTGAGGATCGTGGCCACTAGACAACAGTTTGCCTACGAGGCTCCTCCACTTCGACCTGTCTTCTGCATGGCGGGTCGCAGATTGTATTGACCCTTTTGTAACTTCTTTGATGAGGTCGTTCCATCTGCCTCTGCTTCTTCTTCCCTCCACTTGACCCACGGAAAGCATTTTCTCCAGATTCTCTGGGTTTCTCCTGGCAACATGACCGAAGAACTGCAGGACCCTTCTCATACATACGGTGGAGAGCCTCACTTGGATGCCGAATTCTTCCAGTATAGATTTGTTGGTGCAGCATGCTGTCCATGGGATTCCTAGCATTTTATGCCAACACCCCATCTCCATTGCATCGATTTTGGTGCGTATCCGAGCCTTCAGGGCTTCAGGGCAAAGTTACAATAGAACTAAACAAAATACTTATAAATTATAACAAATAATATTCTCAAATCTGCGAGATCTTGCAAAATACCGAGATCTTACAAGATTAGACCCCTAAAATCTTGCAAAAACCAAGATTGAAGATTTGGCTGCAAGATTGCATTCACTAGTGATGGGCCTTTATTTTCCTCGCATGACCCGGGAAGCCATTGCAATAAAAAGAACCCAAACTTCAATAGAGACGATGGTTACAAACTCTCTTTTACGTGGAACCCTCTTCTTAAATTGTCCCCAATGCCCATCGCCGAGCGCAATGACGTAACGCAAGATACAGTGAGTGTTGTGTGCACGATGGATTTTAAAAATTCCCGTGCGACGAACCCGTCGCCACACCACCGTCATAATCTACAAAGTAATGGCAGCAGTTTGCCGTCTACCTGCAGATGAAGATTGGCAGCACTTTAGTCTAACCTGGACAATGGCGGTTGCAACATCGCCGAAGCGTCAGGTGTTACAAACTTCAAGCGGTAAATTCGTTCATCCAAAAATTTTTAAACCCTTGAAAACTTGTTTGTAGAAGGTGTGTGCAAGCATATATATATTTTTAAATTTTATTTTATTCTGGAACCAAACAATGCAATAAAAACGTATTTAAAAGTGACAAAAATCCATTAACCCCTAGAGCCCCAATTGGCCGATATCGGCCACAACACGATTCAGCATGACGGCCCCGTTTTAATTTTATTTTAATTTAATTTGTTTTATTTTATTATATTAATATGTTTTATTTTAATTATGGGTACAGTGGTTTGGCAATAATTAATGTTTTGGTGAGACAGTGTCATAATTAATTTTTTTAACTAATTTTTACAAAACTCTTTTGGGACATCAACTTGTAAATCGGCTGAGGGGCCGAGGCCTGGAGGGTTAATGCGATTCCGAATATATTATATAATGTATACAAAATGAACGCAATATAATTTTATATTATTTCCGCTTGAGAGTGAGGGGAATCAGGATGGGAAATGAGGTGAAAGGAAGTCAAAATAGATAAAAAAAATATTATGTATGTATACATATATTTTTTTATTTAATTTTAGGTATGATTTATAGGTAATATAATTAATTTTATTTTTTATTTTATTTTATTTATTTCAAACCAGTTGATAGGAGTTCCTACACTTGGTTAAGTCAAAAGTAATGAAAATAACAAGTATAATATTTAAATAAATACCTATGAACGTATAACATATGAACATCAGTATTGCAAGGTATGAACGTTGAACATCCAAGCGCAGATTTTCTATGTAGAGGAAACAACATTTTCCAATATTTTCAATCAAAATTCTTAAGTAATTTCGTAAAATTTTCTATCTAATTTTCTATATAATCCTAGGTACTAAATAATCAAATAAATATTGGATAATTTCCCAAATTATCATACGGGAAGATATTTTAAAGAAAAAACACAAATACAAACAAATCAGTAATAATAATTATTGTCAATAGCCAATAGTTTGAAGAAGAAAAAAAAACGCAATTGTAAAATAGTCAATAATAGAAAGAATAAGGAATAATAATAGTCAAGTAGGTCAATAGAGCTGCGAAAAATTGATGTTGTCGAAATCCTCAATGCTATAAATGGGGTTTTTAGTCAAAATACCCTGTACCTTTTTCTTAAAGTGAACCTCCCCAAGGCCCCTGATGTGTAATGGAAGTTTGTTGTAGAATAAGTAAGATTGGCAGAGAAAGCTATTCCGAACCTTACTCAGACGCACCTTAAAATGACGCAAGTCCTCTTTATTTCGCGTATTATGCGAATGAATATTTGAGTTAGTTGATTTAGTCTCGATATTTTTTCTCATATACATGATGTTTTGGTATATATACGCGGCGTACAAAGTCATGATACCTGATTCGATGAAGTACTGCTTGCAAGATGTTAGCGAAGATATTGAGAACATGAAATCTTGTATCCATGAAAATACCCATTTACTCAAAGGGCTAATATAATATAACGGTAGCTTATTCAATGGCAAGCTTCAACGAAAGGCTTTTACCGCAGTGGTGGGAGAAATAGAGCCGATAATGTAATAAATACGGATATAATACGGATAATAAGAAAAACGCTGATCGGCGTGCGAGGCCACCCAGGGGTTAAACGTAACGGTTTTTGTTTTGTTTTAACGTTCAATTTTACTATCCATCAAATTCTCTCACCGGGGTTTTTTAAATAAAATCAATTTTTAAGGAGTAAACTGCAAAAAACTTACCTCAGGATCCAAACCTGTGGCGTCGTGTTCTGCGAGCAACGCCTGTATGAGCTGTTCCTCATCGACTTTTAGTTCTTCGGGTTTGAAAACAGGTTCATCAATCTGGAAATGAACGGGACGTCATAAAAGGTACATTAGCCGTGTCAAAGAAACCTCAATTTGTCGACTCACCAAATCGATAGGCTCCTCCTTTATAACCTCCAATGGTTCTACAATCTTCAAAGGGTCTTCCACGCCTTTTGGATCAGAGGTACGGCCCGCAAACAAATTCCGCAAAGCCTTCAGTATGAAAGAAGTATGATTATTACTCTCAGATTGCTTGAGTGGATGTGGTAAGCGCATATAGTCGTGTACAACTGTAGCGGTAAAATGAGCTGGGGTCAATCAATTTCAATACAAAAAGCCTCCTCGGTACAGTTCAAATCAGCTCTTTGCGGAGTTTAAGGTTTTAGACATCTGCCAGCTATTTATTAAGCAGTGCCTTGTAAGCTTTCACAAAACTAAAGAGTACAGAGCAAGAAGTCAACAAATGTACGTAACGAGAAATGCTGAAAAGTTTGACAATGTTTTTATCGCCCCGAAAGTTTACAACTCACTATGTGAAACCACGAAAAACGTGAAAAATTATGTAACTTTTAAAGGTAAAGTAAAAAACTGGCTTCTAGATATTGGGCGTTCAAAAACTAAAGATCTTATTAATACTGTAGGATGAATATTAAAAAATATGTATTTGTATAATTGTGCAATATTACATATCATTTTCCTATACATATATACTAGAATGTAGTGTTTATTTTTATATTTGTATATATTATTACTTATTTTCCACTTAAATTTATTGAATGTAATGTAAAGTTTACTTTATTTAAGTCCTTAATTGTATACAATTTTTTTTGTACTTTAAATTTTAATTTAATTTGTGTATTTAAGTCGTAAAATATTTGCTAGTTTTCACCCTCTGCAAACACTCAGATTTCTTCCTATGGACACAAAAAAATCTCTTGCACAGTCTCTCCTCTTGCCTCTCCTTGACTATGCAGATGTGGCTTATCTCGATTTATCAGAGGAACTGCTCAACAAACTTGAACGTTTGCAAAATGTATGCATACGATTCATCTTCGGTCTACGTAAGTATGATTACGTGTCCGACTATAGGGCACAGTTAAAGTGGTTGCCAATACGCCAAAGAAGAAATGTTCATATACTGGCTCTCCTATATCGTGTACTCACCCAACTAACACCATCCTATCTCCAGGAGCTTTTTGAACCACTAAGTTCCCACGGTCTCGTACTTCGGTCAGCCTCTGACAGTTTATTAAAAATTCCGAGTCATAATAGTGATTTCTATTCCTATTCTTTCTGTGTCCATGGTGCAAGACTCTGGAACGATCTCCCAGCAAATATACGAAACTCGCCTTCTTTACCATCGTTTAAGACTCACCTTAAGGATTACTACCTTTCTAAGAAGTAACCAGTTCTTCCCTTTCTCTCCTGTTCCTCCCCCAATTTCCTCTCCTCGGGCACTATTAGTCTTAAATCCTTCCACTTGTCTGTATGTTATGTAATAATCTTTATTTTCACAATGCGCGCATGTACCACTATGTTTAGGTTAGCTGTAAGACATTGCCATGTGGCAATAAGCTCGCCTTTTTTGTATACTTTTTAAGTGCAAATAAAGAGTTTATTATTATTATTAAACAACACATTTGTTAGATTTGGAAATATTTGAAAATTGATCACCTTCGTCAGTTCGCGAGTTACAAAAATACAGTTGGTATAACACAGAACAGCCAGAGACAGACCTTCTAGGTCTAGTTGGTTGTGCGATTTTGCCTCATTCGGATATGCTAGCATATTTATAAGCATATAGCTATGTTTTCGCTATAATAATGTTTGTTTTTAATTATTCCTCATGTACACCAGTATGCATGTCCTTGTATTTTTTTCTTGTACGTTATAAATAAATAAATATAAATAAAATTTCTTGCTCAACATTTTTCATTTTCCTAGATTTTTTTCCTAGATTTCCTAGATTTCCTACCATATAGGCACATTATATCAGACAGTAGCTTCTCTTAGAACCAAATTGAAATCGAAGCAAGTGATATCAGGAATCTTAAGGGCTACCACAAATCGTAATATAATTAATCGTTTTTTTTCTTGAAGCATCGTCCCGGACTTGTAAATCCGCACAAAAAAAGTAAGCCGACACCCGACGTAAGAGTGGACACAAACTACGCCCACAGCGCATCACAGCCCACAGCGCCGTATCTATGGGCCTAAGGATGCGACATGACTTACCCCTCGCCCCACTTCCGTTGCACCCTCTTCCCGCATTGCCTTTTAGCTTCTGAGTGAACTTGATGGGTGTTATTAGACTGTGACATGATGGGTGTTATTATACTGTGTGGGTGTTATTATACTGTGTTATTATACGGTAACAAAATACTCTTCGAAAAAAAATATATTTTTTTGGTAGTCATTTTAAAAAGGCGGTTGAGCAAATTTTAATAAAAAAACTTGGTTTGCGGAATGGTGTGCGCTGAAGGGTAACAACTATCCCCGCTCTATAGGAGACAGTACTGTTTCCAACCTCACCTGACTGTCAGTCAGAATGCACTATCGATTGGCTGACGCCACACAGTGCGCAAACCGTCCAGGAGCACCAGATGATTGACTCCTGGGGTAAACTGGCCCTCAGGCCTGAGTCTTCCCGGGCTTGCACTTCATATGTGGAGGCCGCCGGATGGGTGTTGACCCGTGAGTGTGACCGGCCCTGAATGAATAGGTCTTCGTGGCCAACTCCAACAGGGCCCATTAGCTCCCACACAGACAGACAGACACACAGACAGACATCACTCTTCTCAGAGGGGCTTAATCATCTCAGGGGAGTTCAAATTGGATATTTTTCGTCTTTTCCTTTAGCCGGGAAAGTAAGTGAATTTTGTTATAGATGTAGGGATAACAGGCAGTTAATATAAAGAATGGAATATTATATTATATTATATATAATATATAATTATTAAATATATATTATAATTATACATATATATACTAGCTGCGCCCCGCGGTTTCACCCGCGTGGTGATGGAAAATTGTGATAATGATGATAGAAAACTATATATCTTTATAAATTATAGCCTATGTATTATTCTGATGTGTAATCTATATTATTGTAAAAATTCATCAAAATCCATTCATTAGTTTTTTCGTGAAAGAGTAACAAACATCCATACATACATTCTTACAAACTTTGGCGTTTATAATAGTAGTAGGATTTATATTATAGGAATAAAGAATGTAGATTACTTACTTCGTTAACATCATCATGTTTGACGGCCAGGCGATTCGATGGATCAGAACCTGCAATTTCCAAAAGGATAAGATAGCACATCTGCCATCATAATAAAATAGAGCGCGTTCGGCATAAAGTCACAATGGAGGAAATATAATTTAAGTTGTGTATGAATAATAGTAAAAACACATTTTTAAAAGAAAGCTTTTATCAAAATGCTCGGTCTAAGCCAACCCTGGGTGCAGCCACCATGTCATAGCGGAACTTATAAAGGGAGATCATGGCGCGGTATATATGGAGAGCGACCAAACTTTGAAAGAAGTGTATACTTGGGGAAATACGCCTCCATATTCCAAGCGGAGGTATACGCCATTATTGAATGTGCGTATATCAACCTCCATAAGAACTACGCCAACCACCGTATCTATATCCACTATGATAGCAAGGCAGCTCTTATGACACTAGCCTCGAATACTATTAATTCAAAGCTAGTGCAAAACTGCGTATCACTACTGAATTCCCTGGGCGAAAAGAACAGGGTAATTCTAAGATGGGTTCCCGGCCATGCAGGAATCGAGGGAAATGAAAAAGCCGACGAACTTGCTAAGACGGGAGCAAAGGGAACGTTATACGGCCCTGAACCTTGCTGTGGCGTGCCAAAAAGCCTTGCAATCCTAATTCTCAAAACAAATATGTTTAGAACAATCCGTCAACCACTGGAACAACACGCCAGGGTTGAATCAATCCAAAGCGCTAATTAAGGCTTATGACCGTAAGACGGCCAGTGAGGCCTTATCGCTAAATAGGAACAATCTACGCATACTGGTGAGGGCGCTCACGGGGCATTGTGGCCTCAACAAACACATGTACAACCTCAAGCTCCGAGACACAAAAATGTGCAGGTTCTGCCAAGGGGCAGAGGAAACTCCCCTGCACCTCATGTGCGAGTGTGGCCCGCTGATGCGTAAAAGATTCACCCACTGGGGTGGTCACTACCTCCAACCGAGGAGGTAAAACAATCTGGCGCCAAAAGCCTGTTGCGGTTCTTAAATGCCACGAGGCTTGGCGCAGAACTATAGTAGGTGGCGAACACAATAGATCAGCAATGGTCGCCGTGTTACAAGGCTCATAAACACCTTAGAAAAGCCCCACACAACAAAGGGCTATCATAATTGAATGCAATACAGAATTTTCTGTTTGGTCTGTTGACCGTTGAGAAGTCCCCTCTTTGGAAGCCAACCCTGGGTGCAGCAGCCCTATCGCAGTGAAACTTAGAACAGGCTATCATAATTGAAAGCGTATACAAAATTTCGTGTATGTAATGTAGACCGTTAAGCCCCCTCGTTGAAAGCCAACCCTAGGTGCAGCATCCTATTGCGGTGACACTTAGAATGTGCTATCATAATTCAATGCGTATACAAAATTTCGTCTCTGTGCTGTTTACCGTTGAGGAGTTCTCTCGTCAGTAGCCAACCTTGAGTGCAGAAGCCTTGTCTTGGTGAAATTGAAAATGGGTTATCGTTATTGAATGCGTATACAAAATTTTGTCTCTGTGTTATTTGTTATATGTTAAATGTTATATATTATTTATATGTTATATGTTAAATATATAAAAGGAGCAAATTATTATAATAATATTATTGTTATTTATTCTGGACAGGCAGCTTTGCTGATACATCCAGATCAGATCTTTTGAAGCTAGTCATAAACAATATTAACAAGTTTATAGGTACAAATTCAGTCTGTTTTTGAAAATGATCGACAGAGTTTGCACTAATCACTTCAAATGGTAGTAGAGTTGTCAACTACAATGACGAACCTGTCACCTCAGGAAGTTTTAACGAAGTAATCGTTCCATCTCTCGTTCTATTTCCCGTTCTATCTCCCAAGTGAGAGCAGAAGACAAAACAATCCACGGTCAAGCTCCGCCACCTGCCCGTCAGAGGCCGCGAGGCACTGGGAAAGGTCAGCAGCGGCAGCCTCGCCCCCTGACTACCAGTTTTGGCAGGATATCTCCATCTGGAATTAACCTTCAGGATGCCTCCATCCTCTCGACTGGTTACAGGTCCGAAGTTGCTTACGCGACATCTACCTGTTGTATTACAGCGGTAATTCAGTTCGAATTTATCGCGGACCTGGGCGTTCTTTGCCAGTAGTGCCACACGGGATCGAGTGGCCTAAGGTCATTTCAAGAGTGGCATGACAACAGGTCAACATCCACCCCCGCTGCTTAGGAAACAGTGTATTTCCATAGTCTCCAGACCCCTTTAGCAATTAGCCAGAATGCACAACCGATGGGCTTCGCCGACCGGTGCGCAAACCGTCCAGTGGCGCCGGGATGCAATCCCGCCGGGAGAAACCGGTCCACCAGCTCTGATGCCTGACATACGGGAGTCTCACGAGTAGCGTTCCACTCGAGGAGGCTTCTGAATATGAGCTGAATCGTGAGTTGAGCCGATACGAGAACAAAATGGATCTTGTGGCCCGAGCTGCACGAAACCGTTCACCACCACACGTTCACCACTAAACTTTAAATGGTAGTTTATTCTACATGTCCACCACTCTATTTTGCAGAATGTTTTTAAGGGGATTCCAAATTGGCACGTTCACAATACCTTACATCTTGACCGGAAAAAAAAAAATAGCTTACCGAGTTTTTCATTGTCGCTTTTGGCATCGTGCTCAGTCTTGAATTTGTGTTTTATTTTCATGTGAGTGCTCACATCGGAAAATTTTGTAAAGATCTGGATGCACAGAGTGCACGGAAATTCATGTTTCTCCGCGTTCTGATGATATATGCTATGAGATATAGCCAGGGCTAAGTGTTTCGTAGAATTTTCACAGAACCTAAAACAAATATATGTCAAGTGCATGAATGAGAGATAAGATATTTCAGGGGGGAGAGGGGAGGGGGGGGGGGGGGGGGTAGGTATATCGGAAATAATATGTTTGCACAACATGTTAAAATCTGAATAAAAATCAATCACAATAAATTGGATTTCGGTTCAGGTCATAAGCTCCACTATGTTTCTAGGGTCAGAATGACGGTGTCGACTACAACAGGCGAACCCGTCACACTCATGGGTCAACACCCATCCGGCGGTCTCCACGCATGAAGTGCGAGCCCGGGTAGGACTCTGGCCTTAGGGCTAGTTTCCCCTAGGAATGCTCCTGGACGGTCTGCGCACCGCGCGGCGTAAGCCATTCGATTGTGCACTCTGACTAACAGTCGGGGGAGTCTGGAAGCAGTACTGTTTCCTAAAAAGCGGGGGTGGTTGCGGACCTTACGGCGACTGCTCTTGAAACGACCATCGGCTACCCGATCCTGGGTGAGCAGCCGGGCAAAGGATGCCGTGGTCCGCGATAGATTCGGTATACACCGTTTCACCGCTTCGTTAGGGAGAGGACCGCGTAAGCGACCTCGAACTCGTAACCAATCGAGAGACCGGAGTAATCTGGTCGCAATTGGAAGTAAGGGCATAAGTGTAAGCCCGCTGGGTAACACACCTGGTTATTTCGCGGTTAAGACGTTGGCTCTTACGGGCATGTAGCGGAGCTTGACGGTGGACTGTTTTGCCCAAGTCTTCTGCGCTGACTCCAGGGAGATAGAACGACAAATCGTTAAAACTTCCTGAGGTGACGGGTTCGCCCGTTGTAGTTGACAACTCTAGTTGGTATAACGATATAGATCTTTCTTTCAGCCGTGGGATGAGCGTAGAAGACTTGGGGACCAGACAATCTACTGTCTAGTTCACCAGCAACCCGTTAGAGACCAACGCCTTACGGCGAGGCACCGGGAAAGGTACCAGCGGGCAGCCTCACCCGCTAACTACCAGTTTTGGCAGGATATTTCCGTCTGGAATAAACCTTCAGGATACGTCCGTCCTCCCGACTGGTTACGAGTCCGAAGTCGCTTATGCAACATCTACCTGTTGTATTACAGCAGTAATTCAGTTTGAATTTATCGCGGACCTGGGCGTTCTCTACCCGTAGTGCCACACAGGATCGAGTGGCCCAAGATCTAGGTCATGTTTCTAGGGTCACCCCAACTCACAATTCAGCTCCTATTCAGTAGCCTCCTCGAGTGAGGGACTACTCAGGAAAGGACTCTCGCAACCCAGGCTCGGTGGATCGGTTTCCTCTAGTGAATTTCCCTCCAGCACTACTGGACAGTTTGAACGGCATCAACCAATCGATTTTGCACTCTGACTAATTACTGAAGGAGTGTGGAGACTATGCAAATTATTAGTATTATATTATACACTAGCAGCTTAATGCTGATGCGTGTATATCACATGCACTTGTTTTTAAACTTGTGACTGTTTTGCACTAAGATAAATGTCCAGTTTTTTTTTAAAGCTGTTGACAGAGATAGCACTGATCACTTCCTCGGGCAACGCATTCCAAGCATCCACTACGTGACTACACAATTTGTCAAAAAATATTTCCTGGGGTTCGATGCTACATCTGTGTCCACGCAGTTGCTTATTGGTGTTCAGGATATACATGCTCTCGAGGTTGGGCACACTGTAATAACCATGAAGCATTTTGTAGCTTTTTATTAGGTCTCCTCGCTGCCTACGTTCCTCTAATGTTGTCAGGTGAAGTTCTTTCAGTCGTACTTCGTATGGTTTGTTCCTCAGCGATAGCACCGACTTTGTTGCTCTTCTCTGAACTCTTTCCAGGTGCTCTATATCCTTCCAAAAGTAAGGATTCCATACCTGGTAGGAGTATTCGAGGAGCGGGCGAATGTAGGTTTTATAGAGCTTGAGGAAAAGTTCACTGGTGATAGTGGAAAAAGCTTTTCTTATTAAATATAGAAGTGAGTTTGCTCTCTTAACTATTTCGATTATGTGGGTTTCCCATTTGAGGTCCCAGGAGATAGTGATGCCGAGGTCTTTCTGGGTCATAACTGGCTGTACTGTTTTCCCCTCGTATATGCTAGCCGTGGATTTTGAGATCCAATATGTAGGACAGTGCATTTATCTGCATTGAGAGAAAGCACTGCATTGAGAGATATTTTGCATGCAAGATGCATTGAGAAATATCTGGAAAATGGCAATAAAAATCCCCATTCAGCAATAATTACCGACTATTCCCAACCGAGACAATGGAGAATGTTACTAGGTCTGCAAATTCGCTTGAAACTTCGTCATATTAGAGCTTATATGTATACAAATACATTAGTTTTTGTTTCATTCAAAAATACCAAGTAGTTTTTGTTATGCACACATTAAAAACTCCCGTAAATATCGAATCCGGCGCTCGGGTGGCCGGCTACTGTGTGACGTCATTTTCCAACACTCAGATCGCTCGCGCGCTCTCGTTATTAGAGTACTGCCGGTTAACAGCGGTTGCAGTAAGTATTTTGCTCTGAATTAACGAAATCTACTCGCCAATGGATTTCATTTTGTTTTGTTTCGTCCGAGCATTATACTGTTACGTTCATATAGTGTATTCAATTAATTAAGTGCAGTACAATGGACAAAGGATTTGAAAAACGGCAATCGGATAATCTACCTAAATTAGATGGATTTATAGTAGCCCATTATTTTTCGAATAATAGTGATTTTTTTGCCGCCGAAATGCGAGGAGTAATAATGCAAAAGTAAGTTAATATACCTGTCGGCCGCTTAACCCCTCAGGCCCCAATTGGCCGATATCGGACACAACACGATTCAGCATGACGGCCCCGTTTTAATTTAATTTTAATTTAATTTGTTTTATTTTATTATGTTTTATTATGTTAGTATGTTTTATTTTAATTATGGGTAGAGTGGTTTGGCAGTAATTAATGTTTTGGTGAGACAGTGTCATAATTCAATTTTTTTACTAATTTTTACTAAAAATATTTGGGACATCAACTTGTCAATCAGCTGAGGGGCCGAGGCCTGAAGGGTTAACATAGCTATTTTGAAAATCTAATTTAACGAATACCATATAATAACCAATTTCGCAAACGCAGCGCAAGTACCACATATTTTAAGTTTTGTGTAATATATAAATAGTGAAATGTTAATACGTACCTACATATCTAATTATTCTTTTTAATAAAATTTTACTAAAATAATTTGACTTATTGCGAATACAATGAAACGGACAGATGTACTAAACGTTTTTTCGCATTTTGACATCCATTGGAACAAGAAAAAACAACTTTCTCGATTCATTGGTGGTTGTGGTTTTACATTTTGGCACAAAACACAATTTTCTACTATTTGGAATAGACATTTCAAAAGATATTAGCGTAATCTCCTAATGAAACTTTGTAAACCGTACGGTGGCGCGCGACAGACTGAGCGAGTGTTGAACTATGACGTCACACGCAGCGAGCGCCGGCGGAAAAAACTAGCGTTGCGCATCTATATTTAAAATTCCATATCCCGAAAACTAATAGACGTATCGAAATAATTTTTTCACACGATTTTTTTATATTTAGAAGACAATACGGAGAGCTAAAAATAAAAATGTGTGAACATTCTCCATTTTAATTTGAATATAGCGCCAAGAAATAAAGATATTCGATTTAATAAATAAAGGACACGTTACGAATCGCCCTTAGCTCAAAGCACTGAACACGCTCAGAGCCCGGTCTGAATTTAGCATACGCAGTTCACTGCTAAACAGCCGACCCCAGCCAATCAGAACACGATATCGGGGTGGGAAGTATTGAGTTCCGAGATTAGCCGATGATTCTGAAGCAGAATCAGTCAAGTCGTCGGATGGAGGACGATATCCAATTCAATGTCAGGTCGCTTTGAAGTATTGTATCGCCACTTTAGAATCCCGGGGTCGTAATAAGGCAAATACCACAAAAATATTTTATTTGTACCCACATTTGGATATAATTTAAAGAAAAAACAATGTTATACCAGGGTAAAATGTATAATCAATGATATTGCCATTGTTTAATTGTTGAACCAGCCAAAATGGGCAGACTGTCATTTTGTAGTCCAAAACTTATTATTTATTTATTTATTTATTTAAGAATTAATTACTATAAAACATTGTTTTTGCTTATAACAATAAAAGGAACCGAATGGCATAACCTTAACCTTTTGCTTATTTGATTCTCTCACCCAACTGGGACTAGCCCGTTCCAGGATGGACAGGACTCTAATTTTACAATAAAGAAACAATCAAATAGAGTGAGACAGACAGAATTGACATAAAACTATAGTAAAGAGTAAGATAAATCTATATATATATATATATAAATTAATCGCCGTGCGTTAGTCTCGCAAGATATCGGAAATGACTCGACTGATTTGAATGAATTTTTTTTTGTTTTGTTTGCCTTGATTCAGGGGTGTTTAACAAAAAAAGTTTAGGAAAAACTCAAAGAAACAACTGAAAATCGAAAAAATCGAAATTGATCATTTCGGGAAATAGGCCACTTTCTAGATGGCTATCGCGGCGATCCTATAATTTGACAGCTGGGTGACAATTAGGTGGTACGAAGTTCACTGGGTCATCTAGTCCAGTGTTCCGCAAAGCGTGTGCCGCGGCACACTGGTGTACCGTGGTCATCAGTTGGTGTGCCGCGGAAAATTGTGTAATAAATATTGTGTAATACTAATTTACATAAAAATAATTTAAATTGTGTTAGACCCCTGGCTGACAAGCTATCGCCGAACGCAGCACGCATGCGTATCGAGTAAGTACTTATATTTACTCGTGTCATTTCATCCCTAGTCGTAGTCCTCAGTCGTCGTTGACGCGCCCGATTGAATGGGCGTAGCGTCGCATTCGGACATTAAAACTAAAATTTTCCGAAGTAGAGGTAGCACATTTTTGGTTGCATATAAAAAATGAGTATCCACTGCTTTCAAAGCGTGCTGTTGCAAATCTATTACCATTTGAAACAACATACTTATGCGAATTGGGATTTTCAACACTCACTACTATTAAATCGAAAAAAAGAGAGCGCCTGAGGACGATCAATGAAGAAATGAGAGCAGCCTTATCAACGATTGCTCCAAATTTTGATCGCCTGTGCTCTGTTAAACACGCTCACATTTCTCACTAAACATCTTTTCATATTAAGGTATATTGGTTTTAGTAATAAATAAATATTAAATAAACATTGCTTTTTTCTTTGGTGTACCTCTAAAATATTTTGATTTGATAGGTGTACCTTGAACACAAAAAGTTTGCGGAACACTGATCTAGTCTATAATAAAAAAATAAAAAAGTCAATAAGTAATATTTAATGTTAAGAAATATAAAAATTAATATAAAATACCTAGTCAAAAAAAAAAAAGTTAAATTCATAGTCAAAACAATATATAACAACAAAATGAATTGGTAATTAGTTGAATGTTAAAATATAATCAAGATACATACTATTAAAAAATATATTAATAATTTGTGCACCTAAGTTTTATTGAACTATAATTTCTAACATTTGTCGTATGGTTAGTCTGTTGTGACTCGAGAACCATTCCTTTATTTGATTTTTGAGTACCCTAAATGTCAATTCATTTTTATTTCCATATTGATCAGATTGTAAAATATCGCCGTAATGTTATTAAGCTATTTTCTAAAACTTGTCTTGTTGGTCTTCGGTTCTGAATTATTCCTAAATTTGAATTATTGTCCAAAAATAGCTTTAAGAGGGAAGTTTTTAAATAAAGTTGCCTACAATCAAGGACTTTGGCTTCCACATAAAATTCATTGCTGGGATGGCGATATGGTCTGCAGAGAATAATTTTGAGTATAAACTTCTGCGTAACTTGCAATGGCTCTAGCAGGGTTTTACCACATCCACCCCATCCAATTATGCCGTAAGTAATAAGCGATTCACATAAAGCATGATAAACAGTTTTTAGCGTTTTGGAACTTACGTCACCACATTTAACGTTTTGATTTCTACTGTACCTGCAAGTGAATTCGTCTTTTATTTCCAAATCGCTCGAGGCTTTTTGCTCCTTCCGTACGGTTATGTAATCTCTAACTTGGTCACTTGTTGAATCGGGCATTTCCAGTTGAGTTAGATCGTCTGAGCTAGGTTCTTCTGATTTTTTATCCTACAATAAAAATAAGAGATATGATAGAGATAAGAGATACTTTAGAGTTATAAATAGGATAAAAAACGAATTTACCGCGTGAAATAGTAAGATGCTAAGTAAGATGCTAAACAGATACGATATAAAAACGATTGGACCAAACATAAAACACCGCACACGAATATATATGATAATATACTGTCAAGTTGTCCAATGCTGGATGCGGCAATCGACAGAATACCCAAAACTATGATCTTCTGGAAAGAATATGCCATATCATTAACAGAAGACTCAAAATAAGCACTGAATCAAACGGACCTAAGAATCTACACAGATGGATCAAAAACCAACAAAGGTACAGGATGTGGTGTCTTCTCGGAAGACCTAAATATACACATCTTCAAACCACTCGGAGCACACAACACAGTTTTCCAAGCAGAATGTATGGGAATAATAGAAGCTTGCAACGCAGTGAAACAGCGGCAGCTAAAACACGAAAACATATGTATTCTATCGGACAGCAGGTCAGTGCTACAGGCACTGGGAAGCGATAGATTTACATCTGGGCTCATATACGAATGCCACCAAAGCCTCCTCGAGGTATGCGGAAAAGGCAATAAGGTGACACTGAAATGGATCAAGGGACACAGTAACTCAAGAGGAAACGATGCTGCGGATGAACTAGCCCGTAAGGGCTCAGACACACCGGCATACGGACCCGAACCTATCGTGCCCCTACCCTACTCGCACATAAACAACCAACTTGACAACCTTTACAAACAACTACATCAAACACACTGGAAAGAGATAGACACCTGCAGACAAACCAAAGAAATAGTAGTGGAATACAACCACAAACTTACCAAAACACTTCTAAGGACAAAAAGGCCCCAACTACGCAAACTAGTGGGACTGATAACAGGACACAACACACTAAACAAACACCTCTTCAACATGGGCGGAACGAATAGCCCTATGTGCAGAGCATGCATGGAGGCGGAAGAAACCACAAAACACATTCTGCTAGATTGTAAACAGGTAGAAGTATACAGGACAAAACACCTTGGGACTCCAGGCACCCTGCGCGAGGCAGCAGGAAACCTGAAAGCCCTGCTGGCTTTCGTCGAGGAGCTGGGGTGGGTGGAATAGCGCTACCCCCGTTACACGCAAAATAGGCACACTGGATGTCGACTTGCGGAGGAACGCCCAGTACAACTAACTAACTAACTAACTAACTATAAAAACGATCTTCAAACCGACCCAAAACATAGCTCGATTTTTAAGGTCTGTAAAGGATGTAATACCACTGCAAACCCCGGGTGTGTATAAAGTCGAATGCAGCTGCGGTCTAGCCTACGTTGGACAAACGAAACGGCCCATAGCCACACGACTGACAGAACACATCAAAGCTGTTAAAAAACGTTCAGCGAGAAAAATCGGCGATCTGCGAACATATATTGGATAGCTGAAGTAACCACTGGATGCAGTTTCAAAATCCCATTGTGCTATCCAAGAAACAATTCTACTTTCCTCGCATGATCCGGGAAGCCATTGAAATAAGAAGAACCCCGAACTTCAATAGAGACGACGGTTACAAACTCTCTTCTACGTGGAACCCTCTTCTTAAAATGTTCCCGCCGCCGAACGCCGAACGCAAAGACATAAAACAGGATACAGTGAGTGTTGTGTGCAAGACGGATTTTCAAAATTCCCGCGCTCCGAGCCCGGCCGCCCACCACCGTTATAACCTACGCAGTGGCGGCAGCGGTATGCGACCTACCCGCAAAACAACGGATTGACAGCTCTTCAGTCTACCCTAGACAACGGCGGCTGCAACGTCACCGAAACGTCGAGTGCTACAAATTTCACGCGGTAAATTCTGAACTGTCGCGTGCAAAAGGTACGGCCGAGTTTTTACTTCCCAAGTCTAGGGGTTAAGAACGTTCTGCCAAATAGAGTGGTGGACATGTGGAATAGACTACCACTTGAAGTGATTAGTGCAAGCTCTGTCAATCAATTTAAAAACACTCGATTTGTACCTAAAAACTTGTTAACCCTTCAAGCCCCGCAACTTCGATATCGAAGTCAACTGACCGCGTCCAGGAAAAGTGATTTGATTGGGTTTTTTGTGTCATTCAGTATGCAGTTGTATTTTATTTAAATGCCTGATGATACAAATATCATCGTGCATTTAAATAAAATACAACTGAATACGGGAATGACACGAAAAACCCAATCAAATCACTTTTCCTGGACGCGTTCAGTTGTCTTTGATATAGAAGTCGCGGGGCTTGAAGGGTTAATATTATTCATATTATATTGTTAACCCGCTCTATCCGTAACATCCATTTCGGGACATTTATGTCGGCCGCCTAAACTCCGTAACGTCTGCTACCGGATATAGCGCTCGCCGCTGCGAAAAATGCAATTTACGATTCGAAACATCGTACTATATGCTTTCTGACGGCGCAACGATATGGCCAAAATATCTTTAATTCAAGATTTCTGTGTGGCAACATCGAACGGCGATCCAAAAAGTGAGCATAGACGTCAAACGCCTGGTCTCCCGTCGGCATTCGCACGGCCGCGAACGGCTCCGCGGAATTGGTGATAAAAAGTGTGTGTATGCAGTTTTTGAGTGTTATTTACTGGAGAACAGTGAGTAATATGCATTTTAAGTAGTTTCGGAATAAGGATTAATCATTTGAGATAGTCCATTTGCTGTTTTTCACGAATTTTTAAAGAAAACACTTCGGCGACAACAAACGGCTCGCGTAAAAATGGTTGTTATTATTTTGTAATGTTTATGAAATATCCCGATATATTGCGAAATATGACGTAATGTCGCTTTAATTTACTAACAAAATAAGTATTGCTTCATTTACATCCTAAGTTATCACATAATTAGGCGTATTTTGAAAATTATATCTTGTTTAGTAAAATGAATCGCGCAAAGAAACTTGTTTTGATAATTACTATGAGAGAATAAAGTGCGATTTTCCATAGTTTTTCGATGAAATGTGACTCTTTGGAGTATAGTAATTAGTTATTAGACATATAAGTCTATGATAAGACAATATAATTGAAAAAATCATTCAAAGTTTATTATTAAGTTCGGACGTGGAAACTCTCAAAACTTTAGATTTTTCTATAATATCAGACAAAGCTCAAAGTTCTGGTGTGATTTCTAAGAAGTGTGATGTAGTAATAAAGTTATTTTGAAAGAATTTCATATAAAAAAATACCTTAAGTAGTCACAAATAAAATTTTTTTTTTTTACGATAATACATAAAATTTTTCTTGGCTGAATAAATAAATATTTTTGTATGCAAATAAGTAAAAAAAAATATCGTTTTGGTAAAGCATTTAATAAAGAACATAACTGTATTTACAATTTTTGTATATTTTACGTATTTTGTGACAAAAAAATCGAAATGATTTTATAGGCGAGTTTTTTCAGTTTGCCAATTTTGTAATATTTATTCATTATTATCTAAATTGTTTTACGAGATAAGGTTATAATGTTTTATATGTCAAATTTCAATGCGATCATTTTTCTCTTTATCTTTTTTAAATCCGTTTAGTGGTTTATAAGTTATGATCGTTTTTCTCAAGGCCGTTGACTCGCGTCGATTTTTTGCCCGAATATGTCGCGCGCAAAAGTGATAGGTGAGTTTTTACTTCGCAACATTAGGGGTTAATATTGTTTAGCTTTATAAGATCTGATCTGGACGTATCCGCAAAACTGCCTGTCCAGAATAAATAATAATAATAATAATAATTGTAATAAAAAATATATTATAAATACCTTAATATCCATCTTTATGATCTTTATTGCGGAGTGGTCTTCAATGGTATTGAGTTTCCGTTTCTGCGCTTGCGACTTCTTCTTGTAAATCATCTGATCTCTTCCCCTCACAACGACCACCTCATCGGCCTCCAATATCCGGGTGCTGGCCGTTTGAAACTCGTAGTTTCTCTCCAAGCAAGCGGCGCAGGTGAGCTTGGTCTGGATGTCTACCGTTTCGGTGTTTTCATAAATAAACACCTCGTAGCATTCGCCTCTTTTGAAACGCTCCGAGCAAGAGTGACATTGGGTCCCGGGTTGCGATTGTTCGTTCGTCTTGCGTGCGTGCGTGCGTTCCTTTAAAGCGTTGCCGGCTCGGCCTATAGGGGCATCTTTCAGCAGATCGATCATGTTCGCCCTCTTGGAAGACTGACCGCCTTCTTCGGATATTGCGGCGTCTGAAATTTTTTAACGAAATTAATGCACTTTCCGAACGTATCTTAACCCCTTGACTCGCGAAGTAAAAATTCACCCGTACCGTTTGCACACGACGTTACGCGCGTGAAATCGGCATGAATCGACGGCCTTGAGAAAAACGACCATAAGTTATAAACCACTGTACGGATCATAAAAAGAATAACTGTAAAATGATCGCATTGAAATTTGAAATATAAAATATTACAACCTTATCTCGTAAAACAATTAGGATAATAATGAATAAATATTCCAAAGTTGGCGAACTGAAAAAACTCGCCTATTCAATCATTTAGATTTTTTAATCATAAAATACGGAAATCTACGCAAAAATTGTAAATACAGTTATGTTCTATATTATGCCTTACCAAAACTTTTATTTTGTTTTACTTATTTGCATACAAAAATATTTAGTTATTCAGCCAAGAAAAATTTGATGTATTCTCGTAAAAAAAAAAAATATATATTTGTGACTACTTACGGCATTTTTTTATATGAAATTCTTTCAAAATAACTTTACCACTACATCACACTTCTGAGAAAATCACACCAGAACTTTCAGCTTTGTTTCTGATATTACAGAAAAATTTAAACTTTTGAGAGTTAGTGACGGAAACTTGGTAACTTTGACGGAAATTTTGATAATACAAAAATGCTTAAAGTTTTTCAAATATATTGTCTCATTATATGCTTATTATATGTCCAATAACTAATTATGATACTCCAAAGAGAGACATTTCATAGAAAAAATATAGAAAATCACACTCAAAATATGGTCATTATCTCATACTAATTACCAAAACATATTCTATGCATCGTCTCATATTACGAAACAAATTATAATGGTAAAAATACGCCTAATTCTGTGATTACTTACGATGTAAATAAAACGATATTTTATCAGCGAATAAAACCAATATTACGTCATATTTTGCGATATTTCATAAAAATTACGAAAAAAAATACTGATATTTTTTTGTCACCCATATGTTTGGGTGAAGCATTTTGCCTAAAATTACGTGAAAATAAGCAGAATCATCAATGCTCATTCATAAACTCTTTTAAAATGCAAATTACTCACGTTTCTGCAGTAAATCGCACTATAACACTTGAAAATCTCAATTTTTTCCACTACGCCGCAGAACAAAAACGGTCGCCCGCGAAACGTCGGCCGCATGACAGCGGCAGCGGCCGAGACTGATTTTTAGTAAATAAATTACTGGAGTGAGCGTTCTGCAGACGAAAAATTCGAATAGTGATGGGCATTAGGCCGTTATGTAGCGCTCTCGGAAGCGCATAGAACCGTATTTCGATTTTTTAAATGGCATTTTTCTCAGCGCTGAGCGCGTCGACTCATTTTGGTCACCCTGTATTTTACGGTTGGTAAGCGTGCGACCCGAAACGGTCGCCCCAAATTGGAGGGGTTAAGGATCTTCAAGGCGCTATGACATCGCAAAGCAGGTACTTTTTGGACAACACTTTTTTTTTCACCAATCTAATTCTAAGCAGTGGACAGCAGTTCTTATGGCACTAGCCTCAAATACCATTAATTCAAAGCTAGTGCAAAATTGCATATCACTACTAAAATTCATGGGCGATAAGAACAGGGTAATTTTAAGGTGGGCTCCCGGCCATGCAGGAATCGAGGGAAATAAAAAAGCCGACGAACTTGCTAAGACGGGAGTAAAGGGAACGTTATACGGCCCTGAACCTTGCTGTGGCGTACCAAAAATCCTTGCAAACCTAATACTCAAACAAATATGTTTAGAACAATCCGTCAACCACTGGAACAACACGCCAGGGTTGAATCATTCCAAAGCGCTAATTAAGGCTTACGACCGTAAGACTGCCCGTGAGGCCTTATCGCTAAATAGGAACAATTACGCATACTGGTGAGGGCGCTCACGGGGCATTGTGGCCTGAACAAACACATGTTCAACAGCAATGGTCGCAGTGTTACAAGGCTCATAAAGACCTTACAAAAACCCCACTCAACAAATAAAAAAAAATAAAGAATTTCCATAATACCTCACACATAGCTTGTTTTACTGCCCAGACTGTCAACAGCGAACCGCCCTCATTGGTAAATCCTATAGCTTTTGAAATTATGCTTACCATGTTGTTTCTCAAGGAAATCCGAATATTGAGAAACGAAATCCGCATTGCTACTTGGTACCAATTGGTAAGCTGCAGTAGGCCCTGTGGATTTAGCGGCCACACTGGGTTTTTCCTCCTCGTTTAATTGTTCGACTATATCGTCGTCCTCGTCGGCTGTACATTCTACGTGAGTTCCATCTGGCAGCATGTAGACGACATTACCGTCAGACGATTTGACTGCACCATCTACAATGTGAATAAAGGTTTGACTGCGATCCTAATTTCTTCAATAGAATATCAAAACAAATGTCATTGCCGAATCGAAGAGCGATATGGATGGCATTAGATTGTGTATTTGTATTATTTGTACACTTAATATAAATTACATATATTATAACGTACGATTAGTAATCCAATCGCGTTATACCAACACAAGAAACAAGAGCGCCATCGAGTTTATTTAAAACGCGAAAAAGAAAAAAATACTATAGGTTAGGTTATGACCGAAAAAAAAAAAAACAACCACAGGGTCGGGGAAAGGATTTAGTTTGTCACTTAATTTGGCAAAACAGAGAATAAACCTTCGCAATTTTAAAATAAAACTACAAATTTAAAGTTAGAAAAACAAGCACAAACATTCACTCTTGTATACAAAAACAATATGTATACAAGAGTGAATTCATATTTATATTACACGACTGCCTAACGAAAAACGAGTGTAATGTGTTCAAGGTTTATCTACGTATGTTTCCGTTTCTCTATTCCACCATAAATTCTAAACGCTTGAACCAACTTAGAAGTGTATGGTACTGTTAGAATCATTAAGTCATCCCGAGTGTCATAGGCAGTGGCATAACTAATCCGGTGCAGCCAGTGCGGCGCATCGGGGCTAACGGTAGTTCGGGGGCCCAAAATGGAGATTCTGTCTATGATTCTTGTTCCATCCAATTGGTGGTGAACGGTTTCGTGCAGCTCGGGCCACAGGATCCATTTTGTTCTCGGATCGGCTCAACTCACGATTCAGCTTCTATTCAGAAGCCTCCTCGAGTGGAAGGCTACCCCGGGTAAGACTCCCGTGTCTCAGGCCTCAGAGCTGGTGGACCGGTTTCTCCCGGCGGATTGCATCACGACACCACTGGACGGTTTGCGCACCGGTCGGCGAAGCCAATCGGTTGTGCATTCTGACTAATTGCTAAAGGGGTCTGGAGACTATGGAAATATACTGTTTCCTTAGCAGCAGGGGTGGATGTTGACCTGTTGTCATGCCACTCTTGAAATGACCTTGGGCCACTCGATCCCGTGTGGCACTACAGGCAAAGAACGCCCAGGTCTGCGATAAATTCTAACTGAATTACCGCTGTAATACAACAGGTAGAGGTCTTCGACACAGTATATCAGAAGGCTCTCGGATACAGTATATCAGAAGCTCTTCTTCTTATAGTGCCTCTCCTAGAGGAGGTTGCCTGTCAGCTCTGTGAATTTTTTCCTGTCTTGGGCCAAGAGAAATAGTTCTTCCACGCTGGAGACTTTTGTCAACTCTCGGATGTTGCAGAGCCAAGACTTTATTGAACTTTAGGAACTTTCTGGATCCAGCTAACGCGGAGCATTCTCCGGTAGCAACACATCTCAAATGCTTCAAGACGCTTCTGGGTGTCAGCTTTCAGGGTCCAAGCTTCGCTACCATAAAACACCACAGGCCACACATAACAATGGAGAATTCGTATTCGGAGCTTGATGTCAAGTTTCCGGCCGCATATTACATATTTCCATTTTCTTAAAGGATGCTCGGGCCAATTCAATCCGGGTACGAATTTCTTGTTCGCAGTTCCATTCCTCATTTACCCACGCACCGAGGTATTTGTACTGCCGGACTCGCTCTAAATCCGAACCTGACAGATTGATCAGAAGCTCACACATACTTTATTTATTTATTTATTTTACATATATATGTACATTCAAATGCATGAGCACAACAGAAAATAAATAAATAAAATACAAACGGAGCTGCCATGGAATTCACCGACCAAAAATCGGGCCCATCATATATAATTATTACTCTTCTGGGAGGTGAAGGGTGGATTCCGGACTAACGACCGGCTGTGGTAGGTTTAGGACAGCTGTCTTGCCACATGTGAGCGTTCGCCTTACCACCAATTCACTCCCCCTTCGAAACCATAGAGTTTGAGATGCAGAAATCGCGGTTTTAGATAATTTTTCTAGAAAGGAGTTGATTATTTTCCTGGAGAGACCAAGATCTTTAAAAAGGTGAAACAAAGATTTAGCTGGCAGGCCACGAGCGCCTACTTCCACCGCGTGAAGGTGAACAGTGAAGCCGTTCCGGGTGACGGCACTTGCGAGATCATGGTATTTATTTAATTTGTACTCGTGGTTTTTTGGGATATTTGATTCCCATGGAACAGTTAATTCTACGATAAGGACCATCTTCCGAGATAGAGAGTAAAGAGTTATATCTGGACGCAGGGCTGTGCATCTGAGACTTTCAGGGAATTTATACTGCTTAGAGACCGAATCGACCTCCATAATCCAATCTGAAGCTTTCTCGATTATTGAGAAAGGTTTTGCAGTGAGATGTTTTTTGCCTTTAGAGCCAACCCGCACAAACTGTATTGGGGGTTTGGAGGATACTGTGGAACCTTTGTTGGCACGAGCCACTGAGAGGCTAATTACCTCGCGAATAACAGCGAGAACTTTGTCATGGCGGTAAGTGTACCGTCCTTGATCTAAGGCCACCTTGCAGCCAGCTAGAATATGTCTAGCTGTGCAAGGGGTATTGCTACAAAGGGGACATGAACTATCCTCGGCATAGCTCCAACCAGCGAGGTTACTGGGGTCTGGAAGTGTATGCTGAAAGGTATTCAAATAAAATTTCAGCATCTCTGGCGTCCAGTCATAGAGCATTATCTTCCAGTCCATTGAAGGCAGAATGCAAACGTCCCCAATTGTTGTCCAATCATTCTGGCACTGAAGGCCAATAGCATGAGCCATAATGTTGCTGTCGTAATCTCCCCGCATTTTATAATAGCAGTTGTAGAAATAATTATATAAATATGGACAGATGTTTGCATTTTAGCTCACATCAACATCCCTAGTTAGTTAGTTAGTTTGACACGGCTTTTTCCCGCACTTGGCTTCTTGATTGGGCCGTTGTGCGTGGCTCATTTTTCCATTTATGTTACTCCAGCCAACCCAGGCTGTCCCAGAAGGTTAGCAGCCTGTTTGGGTTGCTACAGGCCTCCGGGAGAGATGCTGGAGATTGTAGTATTCTTGCCCGTTGCTCTGCCATGCTCCTGCATTCCATGAGCACATGCTGTGGCGTTTCTTCTTCCTCCATGCATCCTCTGCCTAGAGGGCTGTCTGTCACACCTATGGTAAACAGGTGTTTGTTTAGGGGACAGTGGCCTGTCATAGTACCTATGACTTTACGGATTTTGTCCCTTGAGGTTGCGGGCAAGTTTTTTGGACGCTTCCGGAACCGCGTTCTTTGTTTGCCTGCATCCTGCGTTTTTTTTCCATTCTGTAAGGTGGGTTTCTTCGGTGTTCCTGCGTAGCCATGTTTTTATTTGGGCCTGGGGAATGGGCATCAAGGGTTCCGGTCCATATACTATTTCCTTTGATCCCCTTTTGACCAGTTCGTCCGCCGCGTCATTGCCCAGTGAGTCGCTGTGCCCTTTAATCCATTGCAGGGTCACTTTATTCAGGGTTGGCAAAAACCCGGGTTTTATCAAAAAATATCTGCCCACTGGGTTATTTCGGGTTTTTTCGGTGATTTTTGGGCTTTTTTGAGGAATTTCGGGTTTTTTTGGAGTTAATGAGAATTTTGAAATTAATATATTTTAATTTTACATTTAATTTAATTTTATTACCATTTTATTGCATTTATTTCTCGCAATTCAAATATATTTACTACTGAATAAAGTTGTAACACTACCATGAAGGGAATTCCTCCGAAGATCGTTATTGTCAGTTGTCGGGGAGATTCCCTTTATTTTAATTTATTTTGTTTTATTTTATTATGTTTTATTATGTTAATATGTTTTATTTTAATTATGGGTACAGTGGTTTGGCAGTAATTAATGTTTTGGTGAGATAGTGTCATAATTCAATTTATTTACTAATTTTTACAAAAATTTTTTGGGACATCAACTTGTCAATCGGCTGAGGGGCCGAGGCCTGAAGGGTTAACACTAACAACCGCTAGTGGCGCTGTTTCGGCGCGAAAGTATTGAGTAGTAGTGCAAATGATTTTAGAACTAAATAGTGTAAATTGAAGTGTGTATAAGGGTCTTTGTCGCTTGAAGAGTATTGTTATAGTTTTGTAATAAATCAAGTTGAGTGTTCTACTATGTTTTTGCATCTTCTGCTGCCTATCCACATAACAATATTATCCATAAGTCATCTTAAAAATCATGCTAAAAGTAGTCGGCATTACACTTGTCCGGCCAGTTCTGCATCAATTGAAAGACTTCTTAACATTTGGAATGGTCTGGAGTAAATCACTGAACAGACTGGGTGTGTCACAAATACATCCATTTTTTCTTTTTGATAAAATATAATATAAATGCTATATCCGTTCTTTGATTTAATTATTATAAACAAGTATTTTTTCAAAAACCCACATTCGTCAAAAACCCTCGGGTTTTTTCAGGTGGGTTTTACCCAATTTAACCCAGTGGGTTTTTTCGGGTTGGGGAAAATCAAGCCAACCCTGACTTTATTTGACCTTGCAATGGATTGAAGCGCATTGTGGCATTCCAGTACGAGGACTGAGGTTATCGTATTTTTTGCTAGCGCTTGTAGCACGGAGGCACTGTCGGAGACAAATTTCAAACTTACGTCTCCGACATCTTTGGCTGCGACTGCCTGTGCTGCTCTGGTGATGCCAATGCATTCTGCTTGGAAGATCGTATTTAAGTTGCCTAGGGTAGATCAACATCCCTACCATCTATATTTAGTGCAAACGTTAATAAATGTAGCGAAAAAAAATGCTAATAAAAGATAAAGAAATTATTAAATATTTTTTGATAGATGTGATTTGAGCGCAGAAAAATATAATAATTTGATATGTCTTACCATCCTCGACTGAAGATTCGATTTGTTCGGGGTTTATTGTATTTTGATCTCCCAACTGTTTCTCAGCATGAACCAAATAGTGGTATATACTATCCTCCATATTGACAACTTCATTGTTGGTGAGGCAATTGATATCCACCTCAAACCCCAGTATGGCACTGAAATATATAAATTAATACTAATAAGAAAACTGTAAACTGTTATCCAGTCTAAAATCGAAGACTATCGCGGTTGTTTAACATTATAAATAGGATAGAAAACGAATTTACCGCATGGAATTTGTAGCACCCGACGTTTCGGTGACGTTACAGCCGCCGTTGTCAAGGGTAGACTGAAGAGCTGTCAATGCGGTCTGGCCTACGTTGGACAAACAAAACGGCCCATAGCCACGCGAATGACAGAACACATCAAAACCGTTAAAAACGTTCAGCGAGAAAAATCGGCGATCTGCAAACATGTATTGGATAGCGGAAGTAACCACTGGATGCAGTTTCAAAATCCGATTGTGCTATCCAAGGAGCAATTCTACTTTCCTCGCATGATCCGGGAAGCCATTGAAATAAGAAGAACCCCGCACTTCAATAGAGACGACGGTTACAAACTCTCTTCTACGTGGAACCCTCTTCTTAAAATGTTCCCGCCGCCGAACGCAAAGATGTAAGACAGGATACAGTGAGTGTTGTGTGCAAGACGGATTTTAAAAATTCGCGCGCTCCGAGCCCGGCCCCACACCACCGTTATAACCTACGCAGTGACGGCAGCGGTATGCGGCCTACCCGCAAAACAACGGATTGACAGCTCTTCAGTCTACCCTTGACAACAGCGGCTGCAACGTCACCGAAACGTCGGGCGCTATAAATTTCACGCGGTAAATTCGTTTTCTATCGTATTTATAATGTTATCCAGTGACCGACCAAGTAATGCAGGCATCAGTGTTATTACGTCGTTCGAATCAAAACCGCCCACAGAAAATATTATATAAACGATGAAGTTTTTCATGTCTTAGTACCAGTACTTAAGGATTAAATAGACGTTGTAATCATCCTACGAATGTATACTGCTTGCCAGCGCTCAGGTAGCTTTCTCACTGACTGGTACCTTCCATGATTGTTACCGTTCTTTATTTTTTTATCCAAAGGTTTTTGCAAGTATTAGCGTCAGGTTAAGCAACGCCACCAATTCTTCCCTTTAGTTGATGAAAGCAACAGTAATCGCAGGGACTTGTCAGGGCAATATGGTGGCTGGATCCATAGCTCAATAGTTGATCCATCCAGTCTTCTATAGAAGGTAAGGAACCCAATTTATGGTATAAGGGAGTTTGAAAATTCCGAGTTTATTTTCCATGTTGATAAATAGCAAAATTTGTAAAATTTTAAATATAACGGAATTATGATAGCTGACATTCTAATTCTCATATAATTTAGTATACATCTATTTATGTTTAAAAAATACGAAGGATTGACAATAAAATTATTTTACGTTGATTATTCTACATAGAATTTGCATTTCTATTTTAATATATTATTCTCTCTTACTATTTAATGACATTAGTATATTTTGATTATTTGCAAGTAGGTAATATTGAATATAATATTACAGCCATGACAACTATCATGATAGTTGTTTTTAATAATTAAATTTTAAGCATTTAATTTTGTGACGCATCCAAGTGAAGGAATGCCTATCTACTGGAGTAGTTGATTGTATTGTATTGTATTGATGAGTGACGGTGAGCCCTTGCGTTGTTGTCATCTAACAACCATATTGTGGGCTTGTGATTTTTGTCCTATTGATCCATCATATAGTTCAAAAATTGGATATAACGACTATGATTTATATATTCATGTTGCCGCAGTAATTCATATTAGCATATGCCGTTGTGGTCCATCTCTAATACAACTGATGGCCGTATTCCCTTGCGGCAAGCCATGCTTTGGTACTCACGCCCTTACTTCCAATTTCGACCAGATTACTCAGGTCTCTCGACTGGTTACGAGTTCGAGGTCGCTTGCGCAGTCCTCTCCCTTACGAAGCGGTGAAACGGTGTAAACCGAATCTATCGCGGACCACGGCATCCTTTCCCCGGCTGATCACCCAGGATCGGGTAGCCGATGGTCGTTTCAAGAGCAGTCGCCGTAAGGTCTGCAACCACCCCCGCTCTATAGGAAACAGTACTGCTTCCAGACTCCCCCGACTGTTAGTCAGCCTGAACGGAATGGGTCTTCGTGGCCAACTCAGCAAGGGCCCACTAGCTCCCGAAGTATACCGTGTAGCAAGACCAAATAAAACAACCAGACAATAGGGCTCTACTTTTTGAAAAGTCATCGCCTTCAAATTCAGCCAGATCATAGAAAGGGTGGCCTATCAGCATATCCTTGATGTTTTCGTTCAAGTCAACGTTCAAGTCAACCTACATATTGCGAAGTGTAGGAAAATCTACACATTGCGAATTGTAGGAAAATCCTAGCTGCCACATCGCAGTATTGGAATTGAGAAATCTAATACGCTTTATAATCAATCGTAATAGGGCTGCTGATCCTCCTTCACAAAGCGACGACTTTATTATACTCACTTAGCTTTTTCAAGGAATGTACCAAAAGTGTCTTCGGGCTCCACTTGAACGGCGACATCTTCACCATTGAGCCCCCCCAAGCACAGTATCAACGGTGCCAGCTTCTCCATCTCCGACATCTAAGAAAAGACAAAATTAAGAGTTTCTTCTTAAATAATTAATGTTCTTAATCAAGTACAAATAAACAGTAGCATAGCCTTTACCCATGCAGGTCAAAACGTTAAAAAGCTCTTTCCATGACTTTCACCTTACCACCCAGCAAAAAACGTTTCACTACAAAACCTTTCTCAATAATTGAGAAAGCTGCAGATTGGATTCTGGAGGTCGATTCGGTCTCTAAGCAGTATAAATTCCCTGAAAGTCTCGGGTGCACAGCCCTGCGTCCAGATATAACTATTTACACTCAATCTCGGAAGATGGCCTTTATCGTAGAATTAACTGATCCATGGGAATCAAATATCCCAAACGACCATGAGTACAAATTAAATAAATACCATGATCTCGCAAAAGCCGTCACCTGGAACGGTTTCACTGTTCACCTTCATGCGGTGTAAGTTGGCGCTCGTGGATTGCCAGCTAAATCTATGTTTCCCCTTGTTGAAGATATTGGTCTCGCCAGGAAAAATATCTGAAACCGCAATCTCCGCATCTCAAATTCTATGGTTTCGAAGGGCGAGCGAATGGGTGGTAAGGTGTTCGCTCACATGTGGCGAGACAGCTGTCCTAAACCTACCACAGCCGGTCGTTAGTACGTAATCCACCGTTCACCCCCCAGAAGTGTAATAATAGTATATGATGGGCCCCGACTTCAGTCGGTGAACTCCATGACAGCTCCGTTTGTATTTTAGTTTTTTATTTATCGGTACTCCTCGATTAGAGCTAGACATTTCTCTTCGACCCGCTCTATTGCGATGGAAAGGTGGTTACTGAACGCCAATTGTGATGCGCGAGACGGACCCACCGTCTCACTTTGCTTGCGTCGACGATCACACTGAACGCGTGGAGCGCTCACCGCGGAGTGTGCAACATTGCTCGCTCCAGGAGCGCGAATGTATCGACTACTGGAGCGATTGCAGATGCGCGGAGCAGAGTTGATGCGTGGACCTAATGGATACCCACCTCGATAGCGTTGCGTATGATAAGTACGTTTCTAAGGCATCTTTTTTCACGCAAATTTAAGGTTCCTGCCCCCCGGATTCTGGAGCGACGATACGATACACGACTGTCGTCACTCGGCAATATTTGCGATTCTGGAAGCGATTTGACAGTCCATCAATCGTCAGAAGTGAGTTTAGGATAGACGACAGCACATGAGGTATCGTCTGCATGTCGTTGCTCTAGGAAATAACAGTAAAAATCGCCATTCATCAATAATTACCGACTATTCCCACCCAAGACGATTGAAACTTGAATATAGCGCTGAGAAAAAAGGATATTCGATTTAATAAACAAAGGACGCGATCCAAATTGCCCTCAGCTCAAAGCACTAAGCACGCTCAGAGCTCGGTCTGAATTGAGCAAACGCCGCTCACTGCTAAACGGCAGACCCCGGCCAATCAGAACACGATATCGGGGTGAGAATGAAGTGGGAAGTATCGAGTTCCAAGATTACCTGACAATTCTGAAATAGTCAAGTCGTCGGATCGAAGACGATATTAAATTTCATGTCGTCGCATTGACATATTGTCGCCACTTTAGAATCCCGAGGTAGATGTCATAATGCATTGCATACGTTGCGTGAGTGGGCTAAGTCTATCCTTACCTTAACACTGCACATCTGATTTCAAACCGCTTCTTTCAAAACGAAAGCTACACATTGAATCAAAATTTTAAATTCTTACTCTCACTAATATATAATGGCACGGCAGCCGGCGCTCTAGCCGCTCATTAATCTCCTAAAAACATTTTGTAGTAAATTGCGAAAGCGCTCCAATCGTTTGAAAATGAAAAACGACATTTTGAAAACAGTGCGTTGACAAAATTAGGCGTTTGGTGGAAAATTTTTGTAGGCGGCCAGTCGAAAAAACCATGGCATCAAAAGTGTCGAGACGGCCAGTCACTTTTTACGTGCCAGTATTCATTTCCCGCTTCCAAAACGATGAACAATAAATAATAAAATGCTGGAACCATTGAATAAACTGTTTAAAATCACCTTTATCGCGTTTTTATCCGCCCGTTTTGCATTTCACTATTTTACACATTTTCGCGACGAAGCGTTTTATTCGACAAAAAAAAGGTGAAGATCGCGATTAGTGTAGGGCTCATTATATATGATCGTACACAGGAGTACGATTCTTGAAAACGTCAGCAATTCTTCAGCAATTAAGCGCAAAACGAATTCTCAATAATAATCACAGCTCCTGTAAATTTGTATTTTATTTACTAGGAAATAATTTCTATAAAACGATGATTTTGGTTACAACAATAACGGGAACCGAATAGCAAAACCTTAACCCAATGCTTATTTTATTTTGTCACCCAAATCGGACTAAGCCATTCCAGGGTAAACGGGGCTTCGACCGTTTTAAAGCCAGCCTTCGCGCAAAAAACTCCGCCACAACTTTTTGGTCGATTTTGTAAATAAATACCAATAAGATCGTTTTTCATGAATTCCCTCTTGTTACCTAGTAATTAATGTGGTTAGTCGTGTACCTATGTTATATATTTATATAATATACTAGCTGTTGCCCGCGGCGTTGCTTCTCGTAAAGTTTCGAATCAATTTGTTAATTTAAATAGGGTGGTATTTATTTGCCTTTTTATAAGCTACCTTAAAATTTAGATATATAGGGACCGTGCACGAAGTCACGTGATAAAATATTTCGACTTCAGCGCTCGCAGTGGCAAAAATTTTAAATTTTCGAATGACCGCTAGTGTCAAAGTGCCTTTGATTCATACGATTCGGTGTTAATTTGCTCTTTGAATTTCGTGTGTTTTAAATGTAAAATGGCGATGTCTGCGTCTCATGATGACATTATTATTTCGACCGGATTCCAGACCATCGATGTTAGCGATAGTTTCAGGCCTCCGACTAAAGAGAAAGGCCAACTCCTCTTCGAAAGTGACCACGTTTTCAATGTGCAAGAACTTCGCGATTGGGGAAATATCACTGGCAGAGTAATAAGACAAACGTCTGTGTCTTGTCGACCATATCAGATCACCGAAGTGAGTTGTACAACGTTATATTTGTTATTTAAATCATAGTAGATTGGATTTTTTGTGGTTAGTTTAGTGTGTTTTTTTTTAATGGACACGTTAAAACACCTTCAATGTAGACTTTGCGAACAAACTACACAAATAACTTGCGTTTTGCATTCTTTTCTACCATGTAATAATTTATATGACTTTTTTTCAGTTGACGGCAGATCGTAAAATTAAAAATGCTTCATGTGACTGTCCTACCGGAGCAGCCCAGTGCTGCAAGCATAGGGTATATGCAGTAGTATTTTATATCAACCACGAAAGGAATTGCAGCAAAACAAGCTTTTCGCAACAGTGGGGAAACCTTCAATTATTGCCTGTAAATACACTGAATAAAAACTAAACTGAACTGGAAGTATGCTTTATTTTATTTAGTTTTTTGAACACATTTATCTTACATATACTGTTATTTTACTGATCCACAAATCTCCGATATGGTCTTGTGTAAACAGAAAGTATCCTAACAAATAGGATAGTATATTGAGTGGATTATATTGACTAAAAACTATGTCGGTTGAAAAAAAAATGTATTTTATATTTTAATAATGGGCTTTTGGAGATTTGCTAAAACAGCACACATAAGCAAATGGTACAACATGTAAACATATGCAAATGGTACAACAATGTAACAATATCATCAGCAAATGGTAGCATCGTAATGGTGAATTTGTCAAGTATCTTATATATTTTCACCCTTTGAATACAACTTTCTATTATATGTTCACCCTTTGAATACAGCGTTCGTTTTGTGGTCGACAGGTAAATGGTATGTCATTCAACTGCCTTTTCTTTGCCCGATTGAAGCGGGGATGCGAAGATTGTGAGTCGACCTGTCGCTTTCGGTACACTGCGGGGAATAGCGAAGGATTATACGAAGGGCTCAAGGGATGATCCGACTTCTCTTATTCCGATAAAATGCGCGCTGCAAATCCTCGAATTTTTATTCGGCTGCCACGGCGTATTGTTTGGCCTGTAAATCATGAACAGTGTTTAATCCGAAGCTCAATTTAATAATGTCACGGAATTAAGGTATTTCGTATACATACCCAGTGCGATTGATCCAAGAAATCCACTTTTCTCGCCTTTGCAGGTTATGTGCAAGCTTAGGAAAACTGTAAAATTTAACATTTTTCGTGTTGTAATAGGTGTTACTACACCCAACAACACAACATATAGTGCCCCCGTGACGTTTTGGCATGGTGTCCTCCTTGCTAGAGCCGCTCATATTTTAGTAACGATAAACAAAACAAACCAATTCTATTCATACAAAACCACTGGCTACGCGAGAACTGTCACTCAGATTGTTTAGCAGTGTACGCGTGAGGGCGCTGGTGTTCTTCGTGCACGGTCCCTATAGTGCAAGACGTCCCCCTCAGATGCACGCTACCTATCTCGTAGATACGCGTCTACACATCTAGTCATAATAAATTCAATGCGTTATCAAAACAATCAAACGATTCCAGGAATATCACCAATTATATCTCAAACAACGTTAAGTAGAACATGGTAGAACCTATAACGAAAATAATCGTATGCCAAAATCGTCCTCCTGTACATTACTATGAGGCTTATCGTATTGAATGTAGGTAATTTAAATTATACTGACTAGTTTATCGGCGTAGGAGAATCCGCCGCGCGAGCAGTGTTCCGTTTCATTCTGGCTTGTTGATGTGCGAAAGAGAAAGAAAACCCTCTGAGGCTGTTTTCATAGCCGAATAACACAGTCTAAAATCATTCGTTGCTGCCGTGTATATTCGTTAAAGTGACAGGTGAAGAGTAGATGGCGCTGGTAGAATACTACAAAATGGCGGGATTGTGCAAAACGAGGAAAACATACGTTTTCTTGATATTCTTTGTTGTTCGCAAAAAGCGTATTTTAAAAAATATTTTTTTTGAAACTTAAGGAACTCGTGTATGTGGGAGCTGTCATTATTACAAATACTTTTAAATACAGTATTATAAATACTTTTTGAAACGGCAGTAAGAATTATAAATACAATTATCAATACTTTTTGTAACGGAAGTTGTATTTTTTAATCCTTTTAATATATGTGAGTCATTTTCAAATTTATTGGGTCGTTACCAAACTGTTGTAACAAAACTGAATTAAAGTAATCAAATTGTAAATCTAATGCTTAGTTTACAATAATGATGCGGCACCGAAAAAATACATGTAAGTACATTACTTTCACATTTTTGGTTTTGCTGTTCAGGGTTTATTTTAATGTTGTTTAAGATGTTATCACAAAGAAACAACACTTTTTGAGCATAACTTTTTTGGCATATTTTTTCGTAATTTTTTCTCAATGTCGTTATTTATATTCGTTTTTGAATATGTATGTGTTATCACTCGCCATTCAAGCCATTGTATAGGGGTCTCCTTGTTAATCTCTGGTGTACCTATTGTTCCTGCAGTCACTGCATTTTGAGTACATACATGTACAATCAAAACATTCCATGCACGAGATACTTTGCATCAAGTTATCAATATTTGGTGTTTCAAGCACTCCTATTTTTCTAAGCTTCATCACATTAAAAGCCAAATTCGAATGTTTGATGCACGCACATGTATTTCTGTCTTGGATTTTAGGCGTTCTTACATAAAATGGTCGACAGTGAGTGAATGTCACGTACGATGCTACGCCTCCTTCTTGCCTATATTTTGCATCGTATCTAACATAAATCTTTTCTGATTTTTTTCTTTGTTTTTTGTAACGCATTCTTGTTTACCTGCCGTTGAACAACTTACGTCGTCTTTTTCAAATAATGTTTCAATTTCTCTATTATATTTATCTCCAATTATCTGTTTTGCTTTCATTGCTCTTGCCATGCGTTTAAGTCCTAAAATTTTGGACATTTTTGTTTTTAATTTGTATTTTTCTGCTGTCTCACTAAGAGCCACCATTCTCAAAACTTTCTTCTTTTCTTTTGATTCAGATTTTTTATATTCCTTTGTAACGAATCTGTTAATGTATTCATAAACAAAATATTATTTTTAATTTTTTCTTTGTCTTTGTAAGACACTATTTGTACGTGTTCCAAAAATTTGATCGTTTTCGTATTTGGAGTATCTTCAGAAGGCACTACGTCGACTCCTTGTACAGATTGAACAACTATTTTAATTTGTGCTTTGGATTAGCGTCAGTGATGCTAATTTCTTTTTCCAATTGTCTGTTGCGGCTTTGTACAGGCGTAGTTGTCTTTTTAAACTGGTATTAATTATCTTTAGCTTCACATTTTATGTTTCATATTCTTCCGATGTCAGTTTTTGTTTATCACTGACAGTGGCACTGGCAGTGGAAGTGGCACTGACAGTGGTAGTGGCACTTACAGTGGCAGTGGCACAGACAGTAGCAGTAGATTCAATGATATTAGTAAAATTACTTCTTTTCTTCTTCAAGGCTCTTTTATGGTTAACTTTTCTCCATTTCTCTCGCTGTCTATCTCTTTCTTCTTCTGTCATTTCTGACAAATTAATCATATTATTCTTTAAATTTTCTAGGTTTTTTTTCCTGAGTTCTTCATATTTTTCTTTGTTTTCGCTTTTTAGCCGCTCTCTGTATCGTTTTTGTCTCCCAGCATTACTAAGTGGCATTTCTAAAAAAGAATTTAAATGTCATTATTATTAATAAATAGTTATAATTATTATTATTAGCATATATATTAACTCCAGTAGCCTATAATCTTCCTCGGAATATCCAGAACATTTAGTAAAAAGCCCCATCGCAATCGGAGGAATGGTATGACAGGTTACGATTTTTACCATGGGCGGAGCCGCGGGCATCAGTAGCATAAAACAATCCCGGGATTATCATGCATTAACATTTAGCAAAAAACCCCATTTCAAAAGGATGAACGGTATGGCAGGCCATACAGCTCGAACAAAGGAATAGGTAACTGCAGTATCTTGCAGTAAAGAAATAACCTCTCTCTCAAAAAAAAATAAAATTTTAATGCTAAATCTGTAATAAAATTGTGTCGGTCGCTATAATAAGCGAGATATAGGCATTCAAAGTTTAAATTTTATATGTAAACAAATAGGCCAAAATAAGCCAAAATAAAATTCACCACGCTGATTCCGAATCTACCATAATCTTTATTCGATCTAAATTCGATCTAAATAAGCGAGATATAAGCGTTCAAATTTTTCATCCCAATGTCAAGAAAGTTGCGGCCATTTTGTTTGTACATACCTTCTTGGACACATTCGAGTATTATAAATAGGATAGAAAACGAATTTACCGCGTGAAATTTGTAGCACCCGACGTTTCGGTGACGTTGCAGCCGCCGTTGTCCAGGGTAGACTGAAGAGCGTAGACTGGATAACGGCGGCTGCAACGTCACCGAAACGTCGGGTGCTACAAATTTCAAGCGGTAAATTCGTTTTCTATCCTATTTATAATGTCAAACAACCGCGATAGTCTTCGATTTTATACAATTATGACAATTTGCAGAGTTTTTAGATTAATCGAAATATTTTGAAAAATAAACAAATGAAAAATTCCATATTTTCGAAATTCAAAAAAAGGCGATTCATTTTCGATGTTTTTTCAATGACTTTTCATATTGATGACAGAAGTTATCCTGAAATGTCGTTTGTTTCAGGTTACCTTTAGTCATCTTCTTCTTCTTCTTCTTGATACTACCATTGATATAAAATCAATGATACTACCTTTAGTCATTAATACACCAAGTCATTTCGTAAAAACTTCGAAAATTGTCCAATTGTTTTAGATGATCGCTAACACATGGCACTAACATATGGTGTTAATTTGATATTGAAGATTTAGATTGATATTTATATAGAAGATTTAGATAGAGATTTAGATGAAGATTTAGATGGAGATTTAGATAGAGATTTAGATAGAAGATTTAGTTTGTTTCAGGTTACCTTTTGTCATCATCACCAAAGTCATTTTGTAAAAACCTCAAAAAAAATCCGAATTATTGCTAACACATTGTTATGTTAACAATATTGAAAAATTGAAAAATATTTATTTGCAGCTGTTATAAAAAACATATACAAAAGAACAAGAACACACAGATTAAAAATTAAAACTGTAAATAGACAAAGACTATGAAATAAAGCTACAAACGCTGCAAATTAGGGGTATCCTCAGGATATCTCTTATCCTGGTTTTCAGGACACAACTAATAATAGCGCCACAGGGATTTTTTTTCGAATTTCGCTCGAAATTCGAAAAAAAACTTTATGCCTGCGGTGTTAATTTGATATTGAAGAAATTTCGTTTGTATCAGATTACCTTTTGTCATTATCACCAACGTCATTTTGTAAAAACCTAAAAAAAACAAAATATCGCTAAGACCGCAGGCAAATTTTTTACTTGCGGTGATATTCAAATATTTAGGAATTTTCTATTGTTTCAGGATACCTTTTGTTATAAAAACGCAAAGTCATTGAAAAAAACCTAGAAAAGTCTCATTTTTTTAAATATCTCACATGTTTTTTCACGACCATGCCATCATTTTGTATTATCGCGAATTGTTATCGATATCGGAGAACTCGCGATATATCGACTATATTCCGACACTACTTCTGAAACAATATGGCTGACGTTTAGTATGCAAACTTTAAATGTCAAAGATTATTGCAGATTCGGAATCTGCGTGGCGAATATAGTCCGGTGACGTTTAAAAATCAAAAATCCAGGAGAGGTTCCTATACTGCAGTTATACCAAATCTTTTTTTGCACCTTTTCTTGTTTTTGTTGTGGTATCCCTAAATTTTCATATGGCAACATTCACACTTGAGCATAGCGGATAGCCATGCATAGCTTTGATAAAGTGCATAGTTTGGTGCACAGTGGTAGTAGAAATAGAGAACGGGAGTGCGTAGGCGGGCTGTGATTGAATGCGTTCACCGAATAGAAAGAGATAGTGGCATAAGAGACTCCCTCTATCCTTGTCTAGTTGAGCATGCGCGTTTATCCATAGCATAGCAGACTCATAGCGTCGAAGCGTTGCCATAGTGATATAAACGCGTTGCTATAGTGATATATAGGTATGTACGTTTCTCCGTGAATGCACGACTAGACAAGGATGGAGGGGCTACTATAGGCTGCTGTCTCTTTCTATTCGGCTGACGCTTTCTCAGGCTGGTCACGTAGTCTAGTAGTTATACGGGCTTTGGTAAAGTGAGTTACTGTGCAAATTGGTTTGACGTAATGGTGAAACAAATGTCATCTGGTACGGTTGCGGCACTGAAGCCGGTTCTAAGAAGACATTTTCATATATGTATTTCTTAAATAGTCTTAATATTCATTTTTTGAGAAATTTTTACATATTCATTAATTAAGAATTTAATACATTAGGATTAGCGATGTAGAAATATAAATAATTAAAAAAAATGCCTAAATGTTTTAATTTCCTGTTTTTATAACACCAGTAGCAATCAAAACGGTATAATTTATGAATACAGTTGCGATCAAAACGATCTAAATAATCCGGTTTCAATCAAAACGATCTAAACGAAAAATTATTCTTTTTATTATGTCCTATTCTGGCAATGAAAAATTACTTGCGAATGCTAGATCTTATACAAATCAGCCAAGGTATCAACTAAAAAAACAAAATATACAAACAAATGGAAGTATAGTCTACGAAATATTATTTGACAAAAGTGTCGTTAGCACATTGGCACCCTTTTCACAACGATCGAGACCTTTTTCACACCTATCATCGATTGTCTAATGCATGGGTCTTCAACCCGCGGCCTGCGGGTTGCATGAGGCCCGCGGTGGCGTTCTTGGCGGCCCGCTCGCGCCCGCGTCTGCCCGCAATTTTACTGCTACGGCGGGTTGCGACGGACACACTCGTGTGCACATTCGTTTCGTTCGCTCGCTCAGTGCGTTAATGAGAGTTGAATAGAAAACACGTTGCAACTTGCAACCTTGAGACCAGTTTGAGAATTGCAACGACCACTATAGGGGCAGATATTGATAAAATAGTTAAGACTAAACAATGTCAAATATATCATTGATTGAATTTTATTAAAATATTTTTTTGTTGGTAAAATTGTATAATAAATAACTTCAACGATTATTGTTCTTCAATTACTTAAGTTTATATTGGAATATTTTGTTTGTGTTGCGGCCGAACCAAAATCAAAGTATTGTCGGCCCTTGACCTCAAAAAGGTTAAACACCCCTGGTCTAATGATATTGGTCATCATCGATAATGATGGTTAGACTAAATCGCCTTGATCGCTTAATAATATTAATTATTTATACGTATCAATTTTCAAGCAAAAACACTAATAATAACATTTTATTCTGCAATATTACCGCGAGTTACTTCCCACGGGCGAAACATCTTTGAAAATAGAAGAGGGAAATTAAAAGCGTGCAGATAGACAAAAGTGAAAGCTTTAACTGAACTGATAATAATAATTCGAACGCAAAGATCATTAACTTGGTAAGTAGCTAAACGATTAGGTCTGTTAATTAGTAAAACCCTAACAGTTCAATTTCGAAATCATTAGTAATTAGTGTGTATTTTAATATATCTGTATGAAGTACACATTTTACAATTATTGTTATAATTGTAAAATCGAAATCGGTAATCACCGAATTTAACATGGTAAGTAGCTAAACGATTAAGACTATTAATTAGTGTAACAGTGATAGTTCGATTTCGAGATCATCAGTCTTTAATACGTATTTTGATATTTCTGTCTGAAATAGGTATACATTTTACAGTTATTATTGGGTACCTATAATGCAATATTTATTCTGATCGTTGGTGGTATAAAGTTCAAGATGTTATGATCGAACCCGGTGCAGCGGTCAGAGCGTGTGTTCCACGCAGGTAGAATCGATCTCCATAGTAAAATAAACGGCTACAACTTAGGAATCACTGTTTATTTTATGACATTTTAACAACACATTTGTCAAATCGATGGCTTAACTTGCAAACCGGCCAACTCCGTATTGTGAAATTTTACAGGAAACAAAAAAAAACTTCCTAAAACAATTATAAGTTACAATATCCAGATTCCAAAAATCCATTTGGTGTCTTTTTATTTTGCGAATGGTATTACTGAAAATTATAAAATAATATATTGTTTACATAACCAATATTGATTTTTTTGGCGTTGGCCTGTTTGAAAAAAAAAGAAAAAAAAAAGAATGGGAGTTGTCCTTATTTCTGTATAGCTATTATGGAAAGTCTATCGGAAATAAAAACTATAAAATACATTATAAATATGCAATAAAACACTATAAATACAGGTATTACATATTATTTTATTTCTTAATCAATCTTCATGTGGTACATTATCGTAGTAGTCCATGTAGTCCACCGGTAGTGTAAGTTTTAATTCCTGGTCTATTAAAGCTTATTAAAAACCTGTCTTCTAACATATAGGCTTCGAACCTACATGTTAGAAGACAGGCTTTGTCCAGCATTGAAAGTGATAATTTGAGACAACTCTGTTGCTTAATTAGTATGAATTATAGACAACTAATGTAGCTTAATTAGTATGGATTATAGGTGTAAATCCATTAGCCACAGAAATTATTTTCACTTTATTTTTTTTTGTAAAATACTGTATTTGAATAATAAAATTTGCTTATAGTTAGAGTGAATAAAAATTGCATGTTTGTTACATTTCCTTTTTAAAATTGCATTGCCTGACATGTTTACTTAAAATTACAATGTTATTCATGAAGGTGTTGAACTCAGCTTTCAATGGCTTCACCGAACATATCCGGGCCCATTGGCAATAAAGGAGGGTGTCGGACGAGGTGGGACTAGTGAGCGGCCGCTCTACAGTTCTCCAGCGCGCGTGACGTTTCGGCTCGCTACAAGCCCTCATCAGCTAGTCTGCGATGACTTTTCGCGGAGAACCACCAGACCCGATACAGCTTTTAGCATATTTGGGAATATATACATGAATCTCCACTATGCACCTTTGTAAATATCGTGTTGAATAACTTAATGATTGCAATTCTTTTTATTTTATCTCGTCTCATTAATTCATTATCTTAGATATTTAGATGATGAGATGAGATAAAATGAAAGAATTGAAATAATAAAAATTTTCACCATCATTTGTTTTGACATTGCTTTAAACAACTATATTTAAAAAAAGAATAACAAGTTGATAGAATACAAAGACAGTATTCCGGGTAGCAAATAATTCTACGTTTTTAAAAACAAATTAAATGTTCCCTGTTACAGTTTTGGTTAGAAAAGTGCTCTAAAATGCGATTTTTGCAGGTTAGTGTAAACCCTCCCACTGCCTTCCGTTAGGCCCATACCATTGGTTGAGACTATTAACATGGTATACTGGTATAACATCTCGGAGCTCACAGGCGGATTATTATTGCACGCCGTCCAGTACAAAAATGACCGCTGGAGTCGGAGTTAGCCACTTTTCGGTGTTGCTATGCCAGTGTTGGGAGTTGCCTTTTTACGTGTCGGCTGTTTTCTCCTTAATTATATCAGTTAGGGAGTTATTTCATGTTGCATAATGTGGGTGACAACTAGGCGCATACAACAACGTTAAAATATGACTTTAGGTCAAAACGGGAGTTGGCCGCTTTGCAGGTTAAGCCGACGAAATACTATTTCGTAGACTATATGCTATTTAGAATAGCCTCTCCTGTAAAATTGAGTTCAATGCTTTTAGATCGTTTTGTTCGCCGAATCCTCAACAGTCTTTACAAGACTGCAGTTACATAAATGAACTATTTTATTAATACCTAATAGAAACGATTTGTTCGCGCTTCAAAACAAGTTTTTTGGGAGTAAAGTTCTTCGTTGAAACTAAATTCAATTTACGAAAGCTCCGTTGCGGCGCCGTTGACGCGTGTAATATCTATACACATCCAGTGCGTAAAGACGATAGCGCATTATGTAAATCCGTCGACGGGCCTTGTCCAAGACCCGTGGCGTCTTGAGCTGGGCAATTGCCCTTTAGCGGGGCTTCACGTGAGCCGGGTTCTTTGACCCAGCGTTTTGAGTGTGGCTGCGCGCCCCGCGGGCGATCTTGACGATCGCGCGCCACTCGTGACGCTTTATAGCCTCGCGCCTCGCGCCGCCGATGTATGCATCTATATCATTCGGATTATAAGTACCTACTCCATCAGATATATTTTTGCCTCGTCTTCCTAATTCGCAACTTTTCCGCGGTATTACGATTTTTTAAAAAAAAGCTTTTCGGCCAATCCTGTAAACATATTTTGTTTCTGATTGACAATTCTGCTGACGGATGCGAGGCCAACTCCAACATTCTCCGATATCTGCCGGTATGTCATAGAAGAGTGCTCAGCAAGCGAAATTATCCGTTCCGGCTTTCTTGGAGTGATATCCATGCTTGAAAAGTCACTCAAATTACGCAGTCCAAATCTGCTCTTTACGAAAAACAACACAATTCCTATTAAACACACACAAACATAACCTAGAATACGTTTTTTTGACATTTCACATGTGCTCGAATGACTGACAGGTTAAAAAACATTGCCAGAATTAAAAATATCTCTGTTGCCAGAAACAAAAGGAAACTTTAAATTTATTGCTTGTTTCAATTAATTCGCACGGTACTGTAAGTACGTGCACGAACCATGTAAATATTACACTTCTTTTTTTATGCAGTCGTGTAAAATTTTATTTTAAAAATGCAATAATCCACAATATCAACAACTCATAATTGTGTTTATTTTCAGGTGCCGGGGTGTTTACATTAGCATCTATGTACATTATCTTTAACAGGTTCGACCTCGTTCTCAATAATCTTATATTCAAATATTCTACGCATTTACAGAAAAAAATACATTTATTAAAAGTGGCCTTAATATTATACTCGCTAATTCCCGCGATTACAGCTAAGACATTTTCATGCCTTTTTTTAACACGCTTTTATTAGGTCGACCTGTATGTAACTAACTATGTAATGCAGCGGTCGGCAACCGGCGGCCCGCGGGCCGCGTGCGGCCCGTGGACTATCTCGGTGCGGCCCGCAAGCCTGAGGTCCGTAAGAAAAAATACCAAAGCAAAAGTCCATATAAATTCTCTAGAATTTATACGGCCATGCTGCTGGGCCATGACAGTATTCTTGAAAGTTCGCTCTTGCGCGGGGTGATAAAAATGTACCTATTTCATTTCCTAAGAACTGTTTATCAAGACTGTGATGTTATGTATTGTTTCTACCGAAAATAAAGATTTGCAGTATTCAATTCTTAGCAATTTCTTTCGCGATTATCCGCCGCATCTTGCCATCGGCGTTGGCGCGGCGGCTCCCTTGAGACAATAGGCGGCGGCACTCTTTGATTAGACGCAGGTGTGCGGCGGTGAAAAAATTCAAAGCAACCGGCTTTAGTTAAAATCACACCCGCGCGCAGCTCTCGCCTCATTCCGTTGTGTAACTTCGCCGGGAAATCACGTCTCATCTGGTTGCCGTTGCCGCGTTTCGTTTCACCTTTCTTCCCTTCGCTGATAGCTTACGAACGACGTATGAGGTAAGTAAGTTGTATGCACTCGCGAGCAATTTGTTATATTTTATTTACTGCTTGTTTGTGAACCTTCAGATTGATGGGCAAATATAATAAGGACAGGGATAGTACTATACATGACATGAAGATAGTAACATAGCGAGCATTTTTTATTATAACTGGAAGAAGCAATATTTATTATAACTGGAACAAATTTATTTTTAATTTTACACCGAATTTAAATTTCTTCATTATTGTTACAGAATAATTACATAAACATGGCTTCAAGAAAAAGGAAGCTAGAAGAAGAAAAAAGAGTTTTTAACGAATTGTGGACAGAATTATACTTTTTTATCGAGTTTAAAGGAAAACCGTTATGCTTGATTTGTCAAAAGAGTATTTCTGTAGTAAAGGAATATAACCTGAAGCGACATTACGACACTGAACACAAAACTAAATTTGACTGTCTTGAAGGAGAAATACGAAAAAGTAAAATTTCCACTTTGAAATCGTCATTAAAAAATCAACAAAACATATTTAAGGTTGTGGCCGACAACAGCGAATCGAATGTTCGTGCCATCTACAGGGTAGCAGAGATTCTAGCAAAAAGTGGACATCCGTTTACCGATAGTGAATTAGTAAAAGAGTGTGTCTTAGCTATCGCAGAAGAAATATGCCCAGAGCAGAAAAAAATGTTTGAAAGTCTTAGTCTCTCTGCCAGAACTTGCACCCGACGTACCGAAGACTTGGGTGCTAATTTGTGTGAACAACTCAGGGATAAGGCGCAGTCTTTTGACTGCTTCTCTTTAGCGATGGATGAAAGTACGGACGTGTCGGATACAGCACAGCTACTCATATTTGTACGCGGCATCGACGAAAACTTTACTGTTTACGAAGAGCTTGTGAAAATGTGCAGTTTGAAAGGTACAACTACGGGAGAAGAACCATTTGGAACAAGCTCTGGATTCACTGCAATTAAGCTGGGAAAAGTTAACAAGTGTCACTACCGATGGAGGCAAGAACATGAGCGGTCAAAACAAAGGTGTTGTTGGGAGAATCATTAGCAAAGTGAAAGATTCTGGATCTACTGTGCCATTGATTTTTCACTGTATTGTCCATCAGGAGGCATTGTGCTCCAAGGTTATATCCTGGAAAGAAATAATGGATACTGTAACATCCACTGTTAATTTTATAAGAAGAAATGGGCTCACACACCGTCAGTTCCAAAAGTTTTTGGAAGATCTGGAAGCTGATCATGGTGACGTGGTTTACTACTGTGAAGTGAGGTGGCTTTGTCGAGGTGCCGTTTTGGAACGGTTTTTTAATTTGAGGAAAGAAATTGGCAACTTCATGGAGATGAAAGGAAAGCCAGTGGAAGAGCTTACTAACAAACAGTGGATTATCGATCTTGGTTTTTTGACTGATTTGACTATGGAACTGAATCAGATCAACAAACGCTTGCAGGGAAAAAATAAATTGATTTGCGATATGTATTCAGATGTAGTCATTTGAGATGAAACTAAAACTGTTTATCAAGCATATTGATGAAAAAAAGCTTGACCATTTTCCTAATTGCAAGAAAGCCGTGGAAGAAGCTGGAGATAATTTTGAGTGGCAAAATATTACGATGAGAAACGCGTTAACACAACTACAAACCGAGTTTGTAAATCGATTCACCGACTTTAAAAAGATATCCCTTAACATGGAAATATTCCAAAACCCTTTTGCAATTGATATTAATGATGTACCAAGCAATTTGCAAATGAACATAGTAGAATTTCAAAGTAATAACACGCTTAAAACGGCATTTACGGAAAGCACTGACTTGGTACAGTTCTATGGAGGTTTGAGTTCTGAAAACTTCAAAGAATTGAAAAAGTTTGCTCAGCAGATAATCACTATGTTTGGTAGTACATATTTGTGTGAGCAGACTTTTTCAATTCTTAACTACCGCAAAAGAAAGAATTCTTCGCGGTTAACGGATGAACATTTAGACGCGATGCTGCGCGTGTCTACGACTAAAATGAAAGCAGACGTTAAAAAACTTGCAAGTCAAATGCAGCCGCAAAAATCTCACTAGTTATTATTTTTATGTTAGTATAGTAATTCAATTTAAATAGACATGATTGTATGAATATATATGCGTTTTATTTCAAATATTAAAAAGACGTAAAAATAACCGAACATTATATAAATAAGTGCGGCCCGCACTGATACTCTGGCAACATTATGTATGGCAACAACTAGCAGGGCGCTATAGCAAAAGGTTGCCGACCCCTGATGTAATGGAATCGGAAGATATGATCTGGAACTTCATGATGGAACATCGTATCATAGCTGTGTTAGGACTTGTTAGAAAAGTCTTGGAATGAACTTTGACCACGATTAGGTTTTAAGGTCTGATGATGAAGCCGGAAGATAGGCACTGGCATTCCATGATGGAATATCGTATCATAGCCGTGTGTATGTGAATATCATAGCTGAAAAGCGTGTTTTTAGTGTTTTTTTAAAACTATTAATTTATTAAATGTTCGACCAGCGGCTTACGAAGAGGCACCCTGTAAGACACCGGTAAGACAGCGGTATAATACTCTCGCCCCCTGTCTACCCGTTCTGGAAGGATATCTTTGTCTGGAACCATTAGATACCTCTAACCTCCCTCTAACCAATGGTATCTTTCGCCCGGCACTGAATTCAGGATCAGATAGCCTAATGGTCATTTCAAGACTGGTTGACGACAGCTCCGCTGTTTAGGAGACAGTATATTTCCATAGTCCCCAGACTCCCGGAGGTATTGGTGCGTGATCGGCTTGAGTCGTCTATATCCCGAGAGCGATCGACAATTTGGATTTACGTGAGGGCGGTCCACTGAGGATGACATCCTCTTTGCGAAGACCTGGACTAGTGATTTTGAAGGTCAATACGTCGTCGGGGTTTTCCTCGATATCTCGGGTACCTTTGATAACGCTTGATGGCCGATGATCTTGATCAAGCTTCGTCTCAGATAGTGCCCGAACAATATCCTTAAGATGATCCGTAGTTATTTTTACGACAGGTTTGTTACGCTTAAGTATGGACCCTCGTCTGTGGGTATGGTTCCTTCCATGTGGTGTCGGCAGGGGTCGGTGTTGGGTCCCAGTCTGTGGAACACCGTTAGCGCTTACGCCGACGATGCCCTTCTCCTTGTGTGTAGCAAGAGCCGCGCTGAGGGCGAAAGAAGGGCGGCTTGTTCGCTGGACCTCATTTTCGGGTGGGCAAGGCGCAACAGGCTTTCCTTCTCTCCGGCTAAGACGCAGGCGTTCTTATTAAAGGGTCGTCTTCAGCGAAATATGCTTATCCGGGTTAGGGGGCGTCCTGGGGCTTTTCCTGAGTGCGTCCGCTACTTGGGTGACAACATTGCGTGACTTCTTTTTCGCTCTTCGTCGTATCAGCAGGGCTGAGTCACTCCCCAGCCGTTAGGTTGCTTTATAAAGGGGTATTTGTGCCTCAGGTGGCGTATGTCGCCCATGCTTAAGCGTGGCCCTCCATCTCGGAGGCCATGCGAGTTATTTAGATTTAGATTTAGATAGATTTTTATTCGAAGTAGACTTACAGTATTTTCCGAACGTCTTATGTTTCTAGACATTTATGCCTTGCTTGTAGGCTTTACCATTGATTACTACACTATATAATCAATGGCTTTACCTAATAGTAATAATAAAAATAATAATAACACTTTACAAATGGTTTTCATAGCTATGTTAAACAAAAACGACTTGACCAGACCAATGTATCGCTTAAAAAATCTTCAATTTTATAATAGCCTTTAGAGCACAAAGTATCTTTAACAATTTTTCTAAATTTAGTGTCTGGTAAAAGGGTTAGTTCCTCAGGCAAAGTGTTATAGAAGCGAACACCGTCTCCAATGAAAGATTTACTCACTTTTGCTAACCTAGAGCCCGTAATGGCTAGTTTATTTTTGAACCTGGTGTTCCTATTGTGAATGTCACCCAACCTACGGAACCTGTGCAAGTTTTTACGAACATACATTATGTTATCGAATAAATACTGACTATAAACCGTCAGAATATTGATCTCTTTAAATTTGTCTTTTAGCGATGCTCGGGAGTTTAAACAATAAATGGATCGTATGGCTCTTTTCTGCAAAGTAAATATCGTTTGCTTATCGGCTGCGCGGCCCCAGAGCAATTTAATATATTCTTTTGCTTGGCCAGCGTCTCCCACTCGTGGCGATGTCTGGTGATTTTGGATCATATTGGATTTTGGTGCGTATCGGACCATATCCACTATTGCTCTTCCCTTCATCGCTGCGGTTTTGCCGATGGACTGACGGTGGACCCGGAGTCAGCCAGGTTGGCGGAGGATCATCGTCGTATTCGGGCGGAGAGTTTGCGCGTCTGGCAGGAGCGGTGGGATGCCGGCGGTATCATGGACTCCTCAACAATCACCAGCACACAAACTAAATTTTGTATACGCATTCAATTATGATTGCCCGTTCTAAGTTTTCCCACGACAGGGCTGCACCCATGGTTGGCTTCCAACGAGAGGACTCCTCAACGGTCAACAGCACAGACACGAAACTTTGTATACGCATTCAATTATGAAAGTCCGTTCTAAATTTCACCGCGACAGGGCTGCTACGCCCAGGTTTGACTTCCAACGAGGGGACTCCTTAAAGGTCAACGAGTCACGAAATTTTTGTATACGCATTCAATTATGATAGGCTGTTCTAAGTTTCACCATGACATGGCTGCTGCGCCCAGGGTTGGCTTCCTTATTAATATTTCAATAACTCATTATCTTACATTTTATCTAAGAGTACCTACTCAAGGAAAAATATAATGACTTAAAATAAAATAAAGCGACAGATTGATTCATCCTAATCCCATGCAACACCAGGCATGTCACACATCTAGGCCAACGCATGTAGGTATGTGGGTGTGTTTTTTACGACTTAATTTGGATTTCGAGCTGAAATATTAGTTTCTGTGCTGTTGACCGTTACAGATGGCTAGTATCGTATATTAAAAATAGGTCGCATTGCATCTCCATCGGTTCTGTTATGTCACAATGTGAATTGATACCTTCTGGTATCCAACAGGGATCACACTTAGGACCAGGCCCGGACTGGCCGTACGGGCAGATCGGGCAAATGCCCGATGGGCCGGAGTCGACGATAGGGCTGCCGCGTCGCAGGCGCGTTGGTCTTATCGTCGCCATATTGCCATGCATGCGCACGCGCGAACGGTGAGGCAGCGCAGAGCGGCGCGGGCCGGGCTGGAGCCAGTGCATGCCAGTGCGATGAAGGAGAGGCGAGCTGTATGCACGCAAATCCACGCACGAACGAGACCGCATCGACCGCTTCGAAAAAGCCGATGGAGTGTTTGTTGACAAATATTTTTACTCGTTCATCTACTTCTAATGCAGTGGTGGTAACTGAAGAAGCAACTGTCAAATCACCTCCTGAATGTAACAAAGAGTTATTCAGTCAGGAACAGCAATTCGAACAACCTCTAGTTGAAGTGGAACTTCAATATGAACAGCATGGGCATGTCCCTCATTATTCTGCAAATGACGCCAATAGGGAACTAGATGAAAATGCAAATTCTTCATTTAACTATTTTGCACGTCCTGAAAACGATCAGCTGAATTTTTTTCAAATTTCATCCTATGCAAGACATTATTGATCCTGTGTTACAGAAAGCTGTAAATCGTAAAGACGGAACCAATGCGTACAGCAGTGAACAGTGTGCTTTGTTCTGTTCAGTTTGCCTAGCATTTTCTACAACTTCTGATACCAGCTCAAACCCTTTTTTACGAGGAATGCAAGATAAGAGACATGTTCACATCAGAGTAGAGGAACACGAAAAAACTGAAACGCATCGTGCTTGTGCGGAAGCTTACATTTTGAGGTCCAATAAAAAGACGTTCAAAGTTTAATTTTTGTCAATCAAATGTTCTTACATCGAGCACAAGTGCGGAAAAGAAGATAAATTTTACAGAGAATAATAGACATTGTGAAGTTTATTGGGAAACGCGGATTAAGTTATAGAGGTGACCAACTGGAAGCAGCATATAGTCTCGAGGACATGACTAGACCACGGCAACTTTTTTGAGCTCGTGGTTCTCCTCAGCAAATATGATATCTATCTGAAAGATCACTTGAAAGAGTGCATTGACAAAAGTAAAACACTTCATGGTTTGCCAAATGGGGGTAAAGAAGAGGATCAGTATTAACGTTTTTGTCAAAAACAACTATTAATAAAATTATCCTAGCAGTCGGTGAACTTATATGTAAGAATATTTGTCTGGAGTTACGAGCAGCTGGTATGTTTTCTTTGCAAGTAGATATCACTCAGGATATTACGTGCAAAGACCAATGCTCAATTATAATATGCTACGTGACAGATGCTCGTGTATATGAAAGACTTCTCGCTGTCGTAGAAAGTGAATCGTCAACTGGAAAAGTTTTAAAGTCTGTAAATGTAGATATAAAAAGATGCATCGGTAATTCAACGGATGGGGTAGCAAATATGCAAGGCCAATACAACGGATTTTCTTCATGGCTATCAAAAGAGTCTCCAGGTCAAATTCACGTTTGGTGCTACGCACATGTACTGAATTTAGTATTAGGAGATACTACTAAGTCGGTTATTGAAAGTGCATTATTGTTTAGTTTGTTGAATGACGTTGCAGTATTCCTTCGCGAATCGTATCAAAGCATGGATGTTTAGGAAAAAACTAAAGAGGACGGCAATACGAAAAGACTCTCAACTATTGGCGAAACACGTTGGTGGTCAAAAGATACGGCCCTCAAGAAAATTTTTGGGTCATTTTCAAAACCAGAATCGTCTTTGTATGTAACATTGATCATGACATTGGCAACAATACAACAAAATGTCCACTTCAAGCCAGAAGTGCGTGTGAAAGCGAAAGCATACTTAGAATCGTTGCTCAAATACGAAACGATAATTAAAGTAAGAGTTCATATAAAGTAGGAGTTCATAACATTATTTTTGATACAGTTACTGCGAGCATGGATCGCCGATTTCTTGCAAATAAACAATTATATGCTGATTTTTCTTCCTCGAGCCAAAGCGTTTCCCCGAAATAAGAAAAAATGGTCTTAAATCTGGTGAACTCGAAGAGTTAAGCAGACACTTGACGAAATTTGATGAAAAAGCCACCAGCGAAAATTTGCGGATTGAATTGGAAAATTTGACGTTGCATTGGGATAATCTTAAAAATTCAGAATCGGAAGATTATAAGATCATTGTATATAGAAGATAATGATAATGAAGGTACCGTAGAAACAACGTTGGATAACCAAGTAATGACACTTTCAAAGCATGTAAGATACTTAGTGCATGTAAAAATTGTTCGATTTGTGTTTCAAAATTTTACATAGATTTAATCTATTGAGCAGTGCCTATAAGTCTATTGCACTAGGCTATACATTTCTCCTTACATTATCATTAAGCCAGGTGGCATGTGAAAGGAGTTTTTCTACCATAAAAATTATAAAAAATCGTATGAGGAGCAGTTTGTCTCCTCAAAATTTAAATTCGTTCATGTTGATGGCGGTAGAAAAAGATCTCTTAATGAATCTAGACTCTGACGAAATAATAGACAAAGTAGCCGAAAGCAGTGAGCTTCTCCGGAAGTCACTAACTTAACGTACATACTTAGATAGATTAGAAACATTTGTCTGTAATAATAATATCAAAATATATATGTACTTCGTTTTTTTTTCTGAGGGGCCGACCGGCTTCAAAACGCCCGGGCCGATTTTAAGTCCCAGTCCGGCCCTGCTTAGGACCTATACTTTTTATTTTGTACGTTAGCGACATCGGTGAATGCTTCAAACATTCAAAATTCCTGATGTATGCAGATGACTTAAAGATATATAAAATTATTAAATCTGAAAACGATTGTGTTCTTCTCCAGAAGGATCTCGACTCTTTGAAAATATATTGTAACAAAAACAGGATAAAAATGAATGTAGCAAAATGTTTCCACATAAGCTTTACGCGAAATAGAAACAAGATTAGCTACTCATATCAGATCGATGACATTCCTATCGCGACGTGCACTTCTATTAAGGACCTGGGTGTAGTTTTAGATGACAGATTAAGCTTTCGGGCTCATATTGCAGCTATTGCCGAAAAATCTAGTAGAATGCTTGGCTTCATAATTCGCGCATCGAAACCATTCACCGATCCATTAATATTGAAGGTATTATACAATGCGTTTGTTCGATCTCACCTTGAGTTTGCTTCTCCAATATGGTCTCCCTGTTATCAGGTCCACATTAACAGACTGCAAAATATCCAAAATAAGTTCGTTCGATACTTAAATTTCAAGACAAAAAGTTATTGTAATACTACTAATGAGGGGGCCTTACTATTTTAAAATAAATTCGCTATGTTATCGGCGCAACTTGAATTATGCTCTGTGCCTCTATAAAATAATGAATGGTATATTCGATTGCTCTGACCTGGTGGGAGCGATCAATAGTAACGCCCCAATGAGGACCACACGCCAATTTGACCTGTTTCGATTGCCGCGTTTTAAAACTAATGCATCAAGGAATGGAGTACTCACACGCTGCTGTGAGCTTTATAATACCCATTTAAATGGTATTGATATTATGTTTAATAATTCCAAAATCAGTTACAAATACTCCGCAAATCAAACCCTAACCGATACAATAAGCTGACTATTCGATTTTAGCTATTTTTATTGAATACTATTATTATTATTATTATATTTTATATACGCCATTACTAATATCATACACGCTCACACTCCACACTTACACGCTCAACACACTCCCACAAACACATACACATACACACCCTGCATACTAGACTCTTATGTAGTTCTAAAATTGAAGGTACATTAGTTTTATTAAGTAGTTTTAAAAAAAACGTAATTTATGTAATTTTATTGAAATGCGTAACCGGTTTTATTTGTTGTAAATCTGCATACATTTAAAATAATATTATTACTATAATACTGTGTGATTTCTCAATAAAGAATAGAATAAAAATGCATTGTCATCGAAACTGAGCCAACATGTACAATTTCAAGTTCATATGATATGAGGAAGTTGTTCTAATTTTGCTTGCAAGATTTGACCTAAACAAACATTCTGACAACATTGCAAGGTAAATAAAACCTTGTAAAAACAAATCTATACTATAATTTGCGAAAATGCAGCTATTTTAAGAAGTACCTAAATACTAAGTAAGGCATATCAACTATCAAGGTAACGTTACTTATATTTATATCTGTTATTAGCAAGAAAATGTATGCCGAGGTTTACAATGAACTAAATAATTATGTACTTTGACTAATACTTTTACGAAATTAGAATAACCTTTCTTATATCAATCAGAGATTTAGCAAATACTATGCAAATAGCGAAGTAGGTAGATATGATACTATAAAAATAGAGTTTTCTTTTCTGAAATATTAGGTACGCTGCAAGTGTCTTACAAAATGGTTGGTGAGTACATCTTTGCTTTTACATAAACTACCTGAAACCCGTCGAGATCGACGGTCAGTTTATTGATAGTGATGTTTCAAAAACAAACAGATACTTCTTATTTATGTACAAATAATATTTCTTTGGATTAATTCGATTACGTTGCGGTGCCTCGCTCACTTGATCTACGATCACGAATGTCACCAAGGTCTTGGAGAAAACGGACACCAACAATCGAAGAGAGATAACAAACAATTGATGTAATTATACTCACTGAAACTTGGAATGGTAAATTTTACAGAGAGAAGCATATTCCAGGCTATGAATCTTTTCATACCAACTTTAATCATACTCAAAATGATGGCATTGTTTTATATATCAAAGAAAGCTTCAGCTTCTTATCGGTACAAGAAATAGCTTTCCCTGAAGCAAATTGCTTGCAAATAAACATAGATGAAGCCACAAGTCTACTTGCTATTTATAGAAGCCCATCTATAAATAATATCACCTTCTTCCTAGAAAGCCTTAATACACTATTATGCGCTAATAGAAATTCTCAAAATCTGTATCTGTGCGGTGACTTGAATATCTCTATAGCAGGAACTCTGCATCCACAATCTGAGGAATATCTAAACGTCCTAATGCTACATGGTCTCCGACCTGAGATAATTCATCCAACGCGGAATATAACAATAGCAGCAGTTGCATAGATCATGTCATGGTTCGAACCAAAAACCTAATCTCGACCATTGTATACAAAAATTCAATTACAGATCACTATACAATCTTCTTTAAGATGGCCGCTAAGGGAAGTAATAACGCTGTACATCCAAACAAGCAATTAAAGAAATTAATTAATTATGATACGATTTATGATACGAATTATGATACGAATTAGTTTACGAAATCAGCCAATATGATTGGAATCAGTTATATCAGATTAGGGATGCTATCGACGCCTATAACTTTTTTTTCCATCTTGAGTAACATTATACAGAAACATACAACATCGAAAACTGTAATTATAAAACATAAAAAAAAAATACACCGTGGATTACTGATGGACTCCTCTTTTGTATTCACAGGCGTGATAAAATGCACGCAGCGTTAAGAAAAACACCGGACAATGCAATGCTGAGGCAGAAATACACTCGTTATCGAAATTTATGCAATAAAATTATTAAATTGACTAAGCAGCAATACTTTAAAAAACAAATAACTGACTCAGCCGGGGACCCATGAAAAATCTGGATAAATATAAAAGAAGCGGCGAATTATAAAAATCTTCTTCTCCGTCGTTCCCTCATTACTGAGGATCGTGGTCACTAGACAACAGTTTGCCTACGGGCTCCTCCACTTCGACCTGTCTTCTGCATGGCGGATCGCAGATTGTATTGACCCATTTGTAACTTCTTTGATGAGGTCGTTCCATCTGGCCGGTGATCTGCCTCTGCTTCTTCTTCCCTCCACTTGACCCCCGGAAAGCATTTTCTCTAGATTCTCTGGGTTTCTCCTGGCAACATGACCGAAGAACTGCAGGACCCTTCTCATGCATACGGTGGAGAGCCTCACTTGGATGCCGAGTTCTTCCAGGACAGATTTGCTGGTGCGGCGTGCTGTCCATGGGATTCCTAATATTTTACGCCAACACCACATCTCCAGTGCATCGATTTTGGTGCGTATACGAGCCTTCAGGGTCCATATAAAATCGAAGACTATCGCGGTTGTTTGACATTATAAATAGGATAGAAAACGAATCCATGTCAGGGTCCATGTCTCCGATGCATAGAGAAAGATCGAGAAAACCAGAGCTCGAACCAGCCTGACCTTAGTCCGCTTACTTATACCCCGATTCTTCCACAGCCTTTCTAGCTTGCTCATGGCCGATCTTGCCATCTGGCTTCTGCGTGAGACCTCTTTTTCGCAGTTTCCGTCGTTGCATATCATGGAGCCCAGATAAACAAAGTCTTTGACAGCTTGACGGTCTCTCAGCGCGTTGGTGCGTTGCATGGTTCCAGCCCGGTCCACAAACATGAGTTTGGTCTTGCTGCGGTTCATGTGCAGTCCATACTCCTTGCTTTCCTTCCCCACCCTGCGAAATAGGGTCGCCAACTCATTTTCATCGGCACCTATGATGGTCGTGTCGTCGGCGAATCTTAAATTATTGATTCTGAGACCTCCAATGCGAATTCCACCCTCCCATTCGTCTAGGACTTTTCTCATTATGTGTTCGCCGATCAAATTAAAGAGTTTCGGCGATAAGACGCACCCTTGTCTGACGCCTCTCTGTTTTGAAGGAATTCGAAAGCACATCGTCCAACTTTACTCACGAAGCGCCTTCCATGTACAGACTCTGTACGCCCCATATCGCGCATAACCTCAAACATCTTCCCCCAGTCCACGCAATCAAAAGCATTGGCATAGTCTATGAAACAGAGAGCCATTGGAATATTAAACTCCCTGCATTTCTCTATAAGTTGCCGAATGTTGAAGATTTGCTCACGCGTGCCTCGTCCTCTTACGAAACCGGCTTGCTCAATCGAGATTTGTGGGTCTATGAAGTACTCCAGCCTCTTGTTAAGAATGCTGAGGAGAATCTTGCTTGCGTGAGAGATAAGCGAGATCGTACGGTAATTCTCACATTTTCGAGTCGAGCCTTTTTATGCAATGGGACCAAGATGGATTCGGTCCAATCTTCAGGCCACTCTCCAGATCTCCACACCTTCTGGCATATATTGTGTATCACACAAACACCATCCTCACCCAGGTTCCTTAAATGTTGCGCCGTAATGTTGTCACCTCCACATGCTTTGGGCTTTAAGCGCGAGATAGCTGCACGGACTTCCTCCAGAAGTATATCAAGTTCACATTCCGGACATTCGTCCATCCTGTGTTTATGCACCTCGTTATGTTCTGGGTCACGATATAATTCTTGGCAATAAGTTCGCCACCTCCGAAGAATCTGCTCTTTGTCCGTTAAGACAACTCCTTTTCCGTCTTCCAAGGTCCAGTTTTTGGTCATGAAATCTTTTGCAAGAATCTTGACGTGTTGAAACATATCCTTGGTGTGCATCCTATTGGAATTGTCCTCAATTTTTTGGCAGATCTTATTAAGCTGCATCTCTCTATCGCGGCGACAGAGTCTTTGTACTTTGCTGTGGAGTTCCCTATATTTTTGCCTGTCCGCCGATAGTCCGGATTTCCTCATAGTCCTTCTTTCAAGGACAGCAGACCATGTTTCCTCGGACATCCAGTCAGGTGCGGCCAAAAAACTAGGATTCAAGCGTGACGCCTCTTTTGCTGAGTCCAAAGTGATGGCCTTCAGTCTTTTCCATTCTTCATTGGCCGACTCAAAGTGTGTCAAGGTGAGTGTGTTTTATTTTCTGGCTCACACTAGTGGAGAAACGGAGTAAGGCGTCGTTTCTTAGGCTCGGTAGTCTGTTACTCTTCTGCCGAACAACCTTGAATCTATTCTTGACCTGCGCAGCTAGAAGGTGATGATCGCTTCCGCAGTCCGCCCCCGGATATGTTTTAGTATTCATGATAGAAGAACGCCATCTGACGCCAATGAGTATAAAGTCGATTTGGTTCCTGTGAAGACCATTTGGGGATGTCCACGTATATAAGCGCCTTGGGTGGTGTTGGAACCATGTGTTCATTATAGAAAAATTGTTTCCAGAGCAGAATTCTAGGAGTCTCTCACCTCTCTCATTCCTGTCGCCCTCTCTCATCCAATGTGACTGAGATGGCTATCCTGCACGGTATTGCCGACCTTGGCATTGAAGTCTCCCATTACTACTGTTACTTCTTTGCTGGGAATTTTCGAGTACACCGACGCCAAATCCGAGTAGAACTTGTCGATTTCGTCCTCGCTGGAGGCTGAAGTCGGAGCGTATTCCTGTATAATATTTAGTATATGTGGGGGTTTACCCATAAGAATAGAAAGGATGTAAATTTAAATAGTATTAAAATTGACAATCAAATTATTACAATGAAAGATAATCCTGAAAAGTTACTAAATTGTACAAATAGTCACTTTTGTAATGTTGGCTCCAAACTAGCAAAAAAGTTTCGTGGGATAAATAGTTCTGTAATTACTGACCTAAGTAAATCTGATACGTTACCTGTGTCCATGTACCTAACGCCTACAAATAGAGACGAAGTTAAGAATGTAATAGGCAGCCTTAAAAATAGGTCAGCGGTGGGGGATGATGGGGTCGGGACTAACGTATTTAAACTAGCTGAAACCTATCTCAGCCAGCCTATTGCTTTTATTATTAATGTGAGTTTTAGAAGCGGATTTTTTCCTGACAAATTTTAAATTGCCAAAGTAATTCCAATACATAAAGGGGGAGATAAGCAGGACCTCAATAACTCTCGACCTATGTCCATTTTAAACACGATCTCCAAAATCTTCGAGAAAGTTGCAAAGGCGAGACTCTATAAATTTTTAATTGATAATAAAATACTCTCAGACAATCAGCTCGGTTTTAGGGAAGGTTTAGGGAAAACAGACGCTATAGCTGCCTTAACAGATTTATAGTCGAAACGGTGGATAAAGAAGACAAGTGTCTAGGAGTTTTCATTGACCTTGCAAAGGCTCTTGACTCCGTTCCTAATAATAAATCATTATGCAAACTGAGCAGTGTAGGAATTAACTATACAAGTCTTAAGTGGTTTGATAGTTACCTATCCAACAGGGTACAAGTGTCACCATCCAGGGCCTCCAGAGTAAAAGCCAGCATCTCACGTATGGTGTGCCACAGGGTAGCGTTTTGGGACCCATTTTATTCCTCGTCTACATAAATGACCTGTCAGTTACCAGTAGGTAAAATCATCATATATGCCGTATATATAGGAAATAAATCATAGCACTCAGCACTGACCGAACCACACTCATAATTTCATCACAAGTAAAAATGTTTACCGCCCAACGAAGTGGGCATGGATGGGTCATACTAGGTATATACGGAAGCAGGTAAAATTAATAGGTAAATGTATCAATAAATACGACCAAGTATGCCATTTATTTACCACCGATTACAAGGACATTGAAAATTTGATTACCTTCATAGAATCTCGGCCCGTCTTATGGGACGAAAATATTAACGAAAATGCGTTGAAAATTTTTTGTGAAGCGCTTATATGAATGATGAGGACAAAAACAAGTTTGCTGAGCTATTATTATTATTTATTAAAAAAAAACAACTTAGCAGTACAACAAAGTAAAAGTGGACATACAATGATTGTGCTTTAAATCATGGATATATGCTTTAAATCATGGTGAAAATAAGTATTGTATGATTAGTGTTATAGCTAAAAATAGAAAAGGGACAACTCCCGATCACATTTGCTTCAAAATTACACCGGTTCTTCTAGTGGCATGGACGCAACAGCGCTCGTCAAAGGTGTCAAAACTTCCGTGTAAATTCCCGGATTGATATATTCTAAACTACCTTGCGAGCAACTAAATCGACTCACCCCCTCAGTGCGGAGAAAACCTTATTTTTTTCAAAAATGGCTAAGTAGATCCCATACACTTTATATACTTTTAAAACCCTTATTTTGTTAGCTGTCCATTAATACCATAATCATTGAAATCAGCGTAGGATTTAAAAAAAAATGAAATAAAATTTAAAATTTGAGTAAATTGGATGTTCAGGAGTAGAAAACTGGGGATATTTAAAATTAAATTAAAACGGAAAATGCAAACCTAAGAAGGAACGTAAATTAAATTAATATTTAGTGTTACGCCCTCTTGCCCAGATGACAGCTCGCATGCGGTCGCTCAACGTCCTGATCAGTTTTTTGGTCAAGTCTTGAGGAATCCCATCCCATTCCTCTAACAACGCTTTCTTGAGCTCGTAGATATTAGAAGTTGCCGGATTTCTGGCTCGGACTCTTCGTTTTAGCTCGTCTCATAAATTCTCGATGGGATTCATGTCTGGACTGAGAGCTGGCCAGTCCATCGTCTCCAAACCAACTTCATCTAAGAATCGCCGAGTGATACGCGCGTGTGACACCGTGCATTATCGTGTATTAACACAGAGTTTTTTTCCAATAAATCCTTCATACGGTATGACATGATCCAGGAGAATAATTTGATATAGCGTTCAGCATTCAGGCCTTCTCTCCGACCTCCCCCTGGCACGAAAACGAGGTTGGTCCTTCCCTCTAAAGAAATACCAGCCCACACCATGCAGGAAACGCCGCCGTAGGAGACTGTTTCGGCGAAGCAGCACTGCGAAAATCACTCACCTGGGCGCCTGGGAATCCAGCCTATTCTGTGGCTGCCATACAGACACATTCTGCTTTCGTCAGTAAATAAAACTGACTGTCATTGCTCTATGCTCCAACTGACGTCCTCTCGAGCAAATTAAAGGCGTGCTTGCTGGTGGCGCGTGGTCAATTTAAGGCCTGTGACAGGTCTTTTTGGAACGAGGTCGGATTTTTTCAAGCGTCTTTTGATCGTTCACTGACTGACAGCTACCCCTTGAACTTGTCTCAGCTCCTGCTGTACATTAACGCCAGCGAGGTCGCGATTCTGCAGTAACGTCGAAGGGATGTAACGGTCGTCTTTCTCAGAAGCGCACCGGAGCCGGCTGCTATTTGGTCTCCGATTGATGGTACCAGTTTGTTCAAACCTCCTTTTAACTCTTGAGACGGCAGACTGACTAAATTCCACTTGCCGAGCAACTGTACGTTGACTAAGGCCCTGCTGCAATAAAGCAATAACCTGAGCGGTTTTTTCTGGCGTAGTATCCATACTTTTACGATAATAATGAGCTCGGCTTACAGAGATGTTTTCGCGTCAACTACTGATAAGTGACTGCTAAAAATAAACCTGTTCCGGGGGGATTTATGAGTGATTGAGACGCGAAAACTTTTTGCGACGAATAGCGTACTTTCCAATACTTCCGTTCAGATATTATTATTCAGAAAAGTTTTTAACCGATTTTTATAAAAATGGTGTCATTAGAAAGCTAAATAATTAGGTTTTCATAAAAATATATATTTGGTGTACATCATTTAGTCATTTTAGAAAAAAACTGGTTTTTAACCGATCTGAGGGGGTGAGTCGATTTAGTTGCTCGCAGAATTTCTGCGAAAGTAGTCACAGAATTTCTGCTCATGTTATCGAACAATGTAAAAAAGGCCTCCACAATGTGTTTTTTTTTAATCGTAGTATGCACCCAATATATTCTATGACTTTTTTACTGAAGGTACAATGCAACAGTTCGTTTACGGTTCATCGCCACTTCTGGTACATACCACAGTTGGACCGTATTCCGTTTCTCGCGGGCTTAAGAGCCCTATCACATATTTTTTCCAGAAAGGCAAGAAAAGTGGATTTTTGGCGTTCTAATTCCAAGAAATGAAGAGATTTCTACAAACTTTAATTACTGAATTACCTGGACCATTTCTTGATGTTGACCATAGCGGCCTTTAATTTTAGATATAACGAATATTATTTACTTATTCAGCCCATTTTCCGAAAGTCGTTATTCGTAAAACGCTCGGAAGGCAAACTTTGAGCTCCTTAATACAGTAATATCACTACAACGAAAACCGTATACTATTTTTTTTTATGTCCGTCATGTATTCTTGATGTACACTACGGCTTTATTTTTTCGTTTTTTGACCACATATCCAAGGTATACATTACTTACAATTACACAAAATTAAAAAAAAATCTTCCTGTATCATTCTAATTTTCTCAGAAATAAAATAAGATTCTTATATAATACTTATACTATATTAAAGTTCACTCTTTTAGCAATACGACATAATATAAATTATTGTCATTAGAAAGGAGAAAACACTGCAAAAAACAATTAGAAATTGTGTATATATTTGCTTGCGCATAAGAGAAGAGCGCTCAGTGCCGCGGTTTTCTCCCAGGGTTGAATAGTTATTTATTTATTTATTTATTTATTTATCCTATCTTTTATAGTTACATCCAAAAAAAATGCGTTCATTTTTTCAACTCATTTTAAAAGAATACCTACGCTATTTTGTAATAAGGCTCTTAAACTAAGCTGGTGCTAAAAATTAAGAACTTAAGCACCTTCGTTATTTTGATGGTATTCCGTTTCATCAAAATTAAGAACCGGTCTTAAATCTTAAAATTTCCGTTTTGTCTATGGCCATTCTAAAGCGGGGTCTTAATTTTGACAGCTCGCCGCCCGGTCAGTCGCCCGATCGCTCTACGCCGGGCGGTTTCGTGTTTGTGTGTCGATTCGCGTTTTCGTTTGTTTTGAAATAAAATGGCAAACAATAATAAAGAAAATGTGCCTAAACAAGATTATACAGGGCGATTTATCATAACCTACAATAAAAAATACACAGCATTTTCAGGGCAAGATATAGATATGAATAAACGATTACTTACGATAATCTGCGCTCATCATCCCTTCTTCGATTTAAAAGCCAATGCTGAGCAAACATCTTTGAAAATTGCAACGCGAAAAGTCTTCGGAATCACAAGCAAAAATAAGTTACACGGCTGTCAGAAGAAGACTGATCGATTTTATACCGTTCTTAGATAAGACCCCGAACAAGACCCATCCGCCATGACAGTTGTAGAAACGGAATACCAAAAAGGATCTCGACGGTGCTTAACGTCAATTTAGGTACCAGATGATCTCTACATAAGCACGCGCCAGTTAGTACCCATGAAAGGGAATACCAAAATGTCACTTCAAAATTAAGCGTCGTTTTAGCGCCTTTTTAGACGCCAATTTAGGCACTTGCGAGAAATGGAATACGGGCCACTGCGGGCCTCCGCCCGGGTCAGAGACAATCGGCCCGGAATCGGCTACGTGTGAAAGTCACGTAACCGGCGCCGGCCCGATGCCGGGTGGATTCAGCCGGAACATGTGAAGCTACACGAGGTTAATTATATTTTGTTTCTTAGGTAAAGTCGTCTGGTTCGTCCTGCTGTCTTCGGCAGTGATCATCCTTCAATCTGTGAATGCTGAACCCGTTACGCTATGCCCTGTACCATTTGTGCCTAATCCTTACACATCTGAATACCGAGCCGACGACGCCAGTTGTACAGATTTCTATATATGTGCTCCAGAAGGACCAGTGAAGATGCCGTGTCCAAATGGTCCTTATGGCCCTTTGTATTGGGATTCAGTTTTAAAAGTAAGTCTGTTGAATGTTATTCTCCTATGGGGACTTGCACCAAGCCACAGTATATTAACACTCAGTAAGTCTACTCAAGTGCTACAAGGCAATGCGGGAATAGGATGCGATGAAGGTGGGGCGAGGTGTAAGTCATGTCGCGGCCAGGCCCATAGTTACCGCGCTGTGGGCTGTGAACGCCGATGTCCAGATGTGCAGATAATCGGTGGCATAATAGCATCTGTGTCGCCGGGGCACCGTAAATGTGGCCGGGGACGATGCTTCAAGAATAATACGAGTAATCATATTACGATTTGTGGTAGCGCTTAAGATTCCTGACGTCACTTGCTTCGATTTCAATTTTGTTCTAAGGGGCTCTCTAGACGATCAAGCATGCTTGACAAGCACCGCGTCGCTGGCCGGGAGGGGATCGTAAACCGCAGGAAATATGCAAATATTTTATTAAAATATTTACCAAAAATGCCTAATTTTGTAGTTTATACCAGGAAGTAACATTAATTAGACTTAATTGATTGATGAATGACGTGACTCCCTGGTAAAAACTACAAAATTAGGCATTTTTGGTAAATATTTTAATAAAATATTTGCATATTTCCTGCGGTTTACGATCCCCTCCCGGCCAGCGACGCGGTGCTTGTCAAGCATGCTTGGTCGTCTAAGAGAAACTACCGTCTGGTATACTGTGACCAAGCTCTCCTAACCTCTCAAGACAGTAACGTCCCGAATCGGTACGATGTATGTCAATGCTCAGTAACGTCCAAAAACGGGTACGAGCGCGGCGCGACAAACCGCGCCCTGTTAGATACGGACAAACTGTTAGATATGTGTGAAAAAGACGGATAAATTCTGTATTTTACGATTATTCAGTCGTGCTTCTCGCAGTCTAGAATACCTAATGTATTCTGGGGGCATCTGTGCTTCTCTTCGGATATTATGTAGCTTCTCTTCGGATATATGCATGCAATAACGTACACAAATGTGTTTACAATTTCTAGATAGGGTCTCGTATTTTGAGATAAAACGTCGATATCGCTGAATAAGTGAGTTTTTCTCAGTTCTCCAACTTTCTAATAAATATTCATAATTATCCAATTGTTTTACAAAATGAGGTTTTATATTTCAAATTTCAATGCGATCATTCTACAATCCTTTTTTCCATCAAGTAGTTTCTTTCTTATCATCGTTTTTCTAAAGTGCTATGAGAGTGACTTTCAACTCTCAGAAATGACAAGTGAATGCCAAGATTTACAACCGCCGCACATAGGGCCGAATTATCAATTTACGACGACAAAAATATAGAACTTTTTATTTTTTATTTTCTCGTCAGAAATGCTTTGGGGACTACCTAATAATTATCTTTCAGAAAAATAACTAGTTGTGAATAGTTGGGGTTAGGTGCTCATATTATTCGTTTTTTAATCATATAAAATTATTTCTGAATTTCAAAATAAACAAAATAATAGTAACATTGGTACATAGGTATTTACCAGATTTGATAAATCATCATCATCCACATCATCATCATCCTTATCATCATCATTACCAACACATAAAAAAGGCAGCCTTAACATATTTAATACAACTTGTTTGAATTGTGTTTTATATTCTTTTGTTTCTTCCGCGTACCTATTTGTTATAATATAACAACAGGATCCGTGATACTAACGTCCGGATAAATCTGTTATTATTTATGTTGATTCTCTATGTTTTCTTAAAGCGATATTGTGTAGTATGTATGCGTAGATCTAGCAGATGTGTATGTGTATCTGTAGATCCAGCAGTTGCACCACCGTCTCTTTTTCGTTATTTTTATATTTGCCGGATAGCACTTCCATTTTGCCTTTGCTGTCACATAATATGAGGGATAGATCAGCCCGTTTACCTTTTGCTCCAAGTCCGATTGTAATGTCTTCTTCTTTTGTCCACGCAAGATTCACTATACAACCTAAAGCTTCTTCAGGGCTGTACGGTTTTAAAGTAGCAAAGGTGACGTATCATGCACCACTATATATATATATATATATATATATATATATATATATATATATATATATATATATATATATATATATATATATATATATATATATATATATATATATCTTATCTTATATATATATATATATATATATATATATATATATATAATATATATAAATTACGTGTCACGTTGTTTGTCCGCGATGGACTCCTAAACTACTTAACCGATTTGAATCAAATTTGCACACAATGTGCAGTTTGATCCAACTTGAAAGATAGGATAGCTTACGTCTTAATTTATAGTCGCGATATTATTTTATTGCAATGTCTATTATTTGACATTCGCAATTATCTGTTAGTTCCAAACGATTTTAACAGATGGCGTTATCTATTGAGTAATCCATAGATGGCGCTGCTATGTTAAACCTACAAACGTCATAGTCGGGCAAGCGTTATTCTAAATTCAAAATATTGTGAAGGTAATACAGTGAAATTATTCCTGCTTTTTAATTATTTGTGCTTCATTGTTCAAAACTCTTTAATTAAAATATATACATGTAGGTAAGTATTATCACATAGTTATAAAAGTGGAATAACTGCAGTATAGGAACCTCTCTCCATTTTTTTTCATTTTAATGCTAAATCTGGAAGAAAATTGTGTCGGTCGCTATAAATAAGCGAGATAGGCATTCAAAGTTTAAATTTTAAAAACAGGCCAAAATAAAAAAATAAGTAATTCACCACGCTATATTCGCCACGCTGATTCCTAATCTTCCATAATCTTTATTCGATCTCAATAAATAAGAGAGATATAGGCGTTCAAAATGTTCATTGCAATGTCAAGAAATTTGCGGTCATTTTGTTTGTACGTACCGTGGCCGACACATTCGGGTCCCATCAAACTTGCAGAAGGCAGATTTGCAGACGGCAATCTTGCAGACGGCATTCTTGCAGGCGGCAGTTTTGCAGAAGGCAATCTTGCAGAAGGCAGTTTTGCAAATGTCAAACTAACGTTTCGAGGGTCGGCATTTTTGCAGACGGCATTTTTGCAGAAAATGAAGTTAGGAGCAAAACATCGTATTTAAAATTTAGTGTTACCAGAGTAGAAATCGACAAAAGCCGCGTTTTCATATGTCAGGGTAGGGAAACCAGTCCACTTCTTTGAGTGTCCTCTCCATCGCAGATCTCAGCAATCAACTTTCGATTTTAGGGAAAGAAAAACCTAACCTAACCTAACCTAACAGAAAAACTTAAAACATTTTTTTTAATGTTTAGTTTGATGTACTGAATCATCCACTACAAGGATGCCGGTAATTAATGTCACTTCGATTTTAGGGAAAGAAAAACCTAACCTAACCTAACCTAACAGAAAAACTTAAAACATTTTTTTTAATGTTTAGTTTGATGTACTGAATCATCCACTACAAGGATGCCGGTAATTAAATGTGGAGAGGTAAAAATATTCACCACTTTAATTTACCCTGACATGATAATTTGCTACTTCTTTTTCTAAATTTAAAATTTATAGCATATGCTTTACTGCTTTATTTTTGGTTTGTAAAATAATATAAAATTATTTTATTTCGTGTAATCATGTCCTAATGCGCCATTCTCAAACGTTGCTAACTTCGGGTTTGTATGCAAGTTTGCTTTCTGCAAGAATGCCGTCTGCAAAAATGCCGCCTGCAAGGTTGCCGCCTGCAAGGTTGCCTCCTGCAAATCTGCCCTCAACAAATTTGGAGCTGTCAAAAGTGACATGTTTTGACATGAAAAAGTGACAAAGTGGCATGACAGGCAAGTTTGCCGCATGCAAAACTGGCGCGCCCCACACATTCGAGCATATCGTAATATCGATAACAATTACCGATATTACAGAAATTATGACAATTTGCAGAGTTTTAAGATTAACCGAAATATTTAAAAAAAAACGATCAAAAAAAAAATATTTTCGTGAAACATAAAAAAGGGCACAAATTTTTATGTTTTTTTCAATATTTTTTTTTTTTTTTTTTAATTTTGCGGTAAATTTGAAAAAACGTTTTTGTCCACGGTGTTAATTTGATATTGAAGAAATTTCGTTGTTTCAGGTTACCTTTCGTCATCATCAACAGCCATTTTGTAAAAACACATGTTATTTACTAACAACTTTGTAATATACTCATTTGTTACAAACTTTAATAAAAATAATAATAAATTTTAAAATTAATTCTTTTGTATTGATTTTTGATTAATATCAACTGTACGAAAATTTTAATCAATCGTGTTGAAAGTCCTTCCCCTTTAAATCCCAATCCAGAGGATTTTTATACCAGCATTAACGTTTCCGTCTTCGTTCGTAAATAATAATTTCATTGTATTAATTAAGGGGTTACGGTAGTAGAAAATCTGTCATGGAGTTCGCCATATTTTTTTACAAATGGCATCTATTTAAAAAAGCATGGTGGTCCCCATGAATGATGTTCTCCTACCGTTCCTATTAAATAGTTTACTACAATGTAATATAACAAAAACCTTAGCCACAGCAACGCGTGGCCGGGTCTGCTAGTATATATATATATATATATATATATATATATATATATATATATATATATATATATATATATATATATATATATATATATATATATATATATATATATATATATATATATATATATATATATATATATATATATATTGTGACATATATAGTTGGGGGATACCTTTGGTGACCTATAGAATCTATAGTAACCTGTAGAAACTAGAATCCCCTTAGTAAAAGTCACTTGTTTTTATTAGAATTCGATTTATTGGGATCTTAGTCCCCATTACGAGAATATAAAGAAAGTAGAAACTAGAATCATTGAAAGAGCAAGAGACGTGCGATCCTTATCCAGGGTCGGCTTACAAAGTATTGGATTTTAGAACACTTATTGGATTGTAGCACGTGGGGACACGGGAATGTAGGATGTGACGATCTTCGACGGAGTCGCGTTTCTTTTCGGCTGGCCGATCCCCGTTCTTCCTCTTCCCGCTCTACGCCGTGCTTTCCCACGGGAGACGGCGGCTGATGTACATGCGACGGGCGGCACTCTCGTACGTGCGATGATGTTTACGTTGGTCGCGGTCGACCGTCTTGCGATTCGGTAGGTAGATCGGCAGGAATGGTCCAACGGAGAAGATTAATCCGATAGGAGAATCCCGGGTTAATTTATCTGATTACGTGCACCACGGGATTCTCAATTAATATCGACCGCACCAGCTGAATTGCGAATTCGAAAAAGAAAGGGCGGAAACATGGCCGTCTAATGATGGATTCTTACTCGACTCGTTTAGGCTTCCGGTGCTTAATTTACATTTATTTTATTAATTTGAATAATTGTTACAGTATTTTTATAAAATACTAGATTTAATTTCTAGTTAAACGGATCTGATTTAATGTGGCTAAGTGTCCGCGTTTTTACGTACGGAATTTAATTACCCATGTTAATCATGATTTTGTGTATTAAAAATTGTATAATACCCAAATAAATTATTGTATTAATTTTCCTAGCATCCTGGTTTATAATTTGATCTTTCTTTATTTTTACCGACTTAATTAAAATTATTCTTTTTCCTAAAATCCATTTTCATAACTGAATACAAGATTTACTTGTGGCAATCGACTAGCCGACAATGGATTCGGTGTCAAATGTACGCTTGTAGATACTACGATAGTCGTACGTCGTATATGACCGTCCTAGCTTGCAAAGCTTGTGAATTGCATCAAGATGGCGCTGCATGCATCTTATGCGTGTGTATTGTTGTTTACTTAAAGTGCAATGCGAATTTATCGGGGAAAACAGCAATCGTGTCACAATCCCCCCGCCTCGAACCGAAAATTCACGGAAGCAGCGGAATTTTCGCCTTATTCACGTAAGTAGATAACATCCAACATTCCTACACGCTTCCCAAGTTTGACAGCTTTAAGCACGCGCTGATTCTAACCTGTGAACTCACATGACTCTGGGTCAACGATGTGCCCCTCACGCGTCCGACCCGGGATCCAATCCTTCCTTATTCTATTCAAGGATAAGCCCTTATTCGATTCAAGGAACCTACTTTTAAGGATTAGCCCAAGAAGAACGTTGAACAGCTCGGTAATTAATCTTTCATACAAGCTCTTACATTCTTTCAATCATAAATCTCTGCATTCATCACCATCTATAATACGGTAGCCAATCTAATAGGCATACCGATCCTTTCATTCGACACTGAAACCCTAAATAATGTGTGCTACTGTGTCACACCAATTTCGTTGACACCTCATCGAAGCCTCACTTTCCTGCCTAGAACGCTTTGCTGCACTGCTACTTAAATAAAACTTTACTTTTCAGAACGAACGCATTGTCGCATTGGTTCCACTGAAACTGCGGCAACCTGTTGTGTGCACTGGACTTATATTCGATAATGTTCCAGTCTAACTACACCAACCTAATAACAACCACCATATAATGTTTGTGGATATGATGAATAACCTCACAACAGAAATTGCATCATGGATTACATTCGGAAAACAACACTATGACGTATAGGTATAACTGCAGTATAGGAACCTCTCCTGGATTTTTGATTTTTAAACGTCACCGGACTATATTCGCCACGCAGATTCCGAATCTGCAATAATCTTTTGTCGCTCTCAATAAATAAGCGAGATATAGGCATTTAAAATTTGCATACTAAACGTCAAAAAGACGGCCATATTGCTTCAGAAGTAGTGTCGGAATATACTTAGTCGATATACCGCGAGTTCTCTAATATCGATAACAATTCGCGATTTTAGAAAAATGATGGCATGGTCGTGAAAAAACATGTGCGATATTAAAAAATAATAGTCTATTTTCGAGGGTTTTTTCAATGACTTTGCGTTTTGATAACAAAAGGTACCCTGAAACAATAGAAAATTCCTAAATATCTGAATATCCCCGCAAGCAAAAATTTTTTTTCGAATTTCGCGCGAAATTCGAAAAAAAATTTTTGCCTGCGGCGCTATTGAAGTTAACATGACAATAGAAAATTCCTAAATATCTGAATATCCCCGCAAGCAAAAATTTTTTTTCGAATTTCGCGCGAAATTCGAAAAAAAATTTTTGCCTGCGGCGCTATTGAAGTTAACATGACAATGTGTTAGCGATATTTCGTTTTTTTCCAAGGTTTTTACTAAATGACTTTGGTGATAATGACAAAAGGTAACCTTAAACAAACGAAATGTCTTCAATATCAAATTAACACCGCAGACAAAAGAAATTCGAAAAAAAATTTTTGCCTGCGGCGCTATTGATATTAACATAAGAATGACAAAAGGTAAACTGAAACAAACTAAATTTCTTCAATATCAAATTAACACCATGTGTTAGCGATCATCTAAAACAATTGCACAATTTTCGTAGATTTTACGAACATTTGAAATTTGGTGTATTGATGACTAAAGGTAACCTGAAACAAACGACATTTCAGTATATCTTCTGTCATCAATACGCAAAGTCATTGAAAAGACATCGAAAATAGTGCCCTTTTTTAATTTGCGCGAAAATATGTATTTTTCCAATCGCTTTTGTTCAACATATTTCAATTAATCTTAAAACTCTCCAAATTGTCATAATTTCTGTAATATCGCTAATTGTTATCGATATTACGATATACTCGAAAGTGTCAACACGGTAAGTACAAACAAAATGGCCGCAACTTTGTTGACATTGGGATAACAAATTTGAACGCCTATATCTCGCTTATTTATTGAGATCGAATAAAAATTATGGAAGATTCGGAATCAGCGTGGTGAATATAGCGGGGTGAATTTTATTTTGGGCCATTTTAGGCTATTTGTTTACATATAAAATTTAAAGTTTGAATGCCTATATCTCGCTTATTTATAGCGACCGACACAATTTTCTTCCAGATTTAGCATTAAAATGCTACAATCTATTAGTGTATATTTTTTTTTTTTTTTTTGGTGAGAGGTTCCTATACTGCAGTTATTCCGACGTATAAAATAATCAAAACAAAACGCTCACTATACAAGTCGCTGAACAACCACCGAATGACAAGGTAAACCCAATTTTATTTAATATTTTAATGAATTATGAACATATTAGATGACAGTTGACAGTCTATTTTAAGGTTATTATTTTTTTATTTTTTTTATTTGATTTTAAATGATTACTGCGATGGATCGGGATCCTGAATCTGAATACCTGGAGACTTTTGGGGATCCAGAGTTAGATTTCCAGGGATTTTAAAATCTTTGGCATGATGTGTACCTGCCACTTCTTTCCCCGCCAACGTCTCCAATATATAGACGTTGTCGGATAACTTTTCCTTTACGCGGAACTCTTCGAAGTTTGGGGCGAGTTTAGCCGAGAAATTATTCCCTTTATTAGACAGGAAACGCGTCTTTTTCCAAATAACATCACCCTTTTGCAGAACCGGAGTACGGCGACCCTTATTGTAAGAGTGCTTATTCCTCTCATGTTGCTTCTGCAAATTGGCCTTAACCATTTGAAAAATGTTTTCCAGCTGACCCAACCTGTCAATTCGATCGTCTTCTTCCGGTGACATGAGGACAGCTTGCGTTTCCGCTGCCGTCATTGCGGAATAAACCTCGCCGGATGTTACCAGTTCCCGACCGAAAACTAAAAAGTTCGGACTGAAACGACTAGATTCGGATTTGGCAGAATTCAACGCATACTGGAACTCAGGTAAATGTATGTCCCAGGATTTATGATATCTACCCACGTAAGCGCATAGCATGGTACTTAGAGTACGATTATATCTTTCTACGGGGTTGACCTGAGGGGTATAAAATGGGGTGTTAAATATTTGGGGAATTTTATGCTCCTCAAAAAATTTCTTCATTTCTTTAGAAATGAATGGTTTACCGTTATCGGTTAGGATTACCCTGGGGACACCGTGAATTAAAAACACCTTCTCTTTAATTAAAGGAATCATTTTGCTCGACGATGCCTCTTTCAATGGAATTATAATGGTATACTTGCTAAAACAACATGTTATTAGCAAAATATAACGGTTTCCTTTGCTTGATGACACCATGGGGCCATGAATATCCAAGGCAATATATTCGAACGGGCGACTACACTTTTTGGGTGAGTTCATAGTGCCCAATGGACTTGTTGTTATTCTGCAGGTTTTCTATTCTGGTTTATCTTTGCTAATAGAGAATGGAAATTACCAGAAGGCTTATAATCCTTAATAGCAGTTGATTTTTTGACTAAAACTTTGGCTGCTGCTGGTGCTTCTACATTACTGAGGGACGAATGGGAAGATTTGGGGACGTTCGAGACGGCGAAGTGGCTGTTTTCCAGAATGGCAGTATCGCGTTTATACTCCTCTTTATTTTCCTTATTTATGTCGTTCAGCCACTTATTTACTTTTTCCTTTGAATGCATTTGAATGTGGATCGGATGTTCAATGGGTTTTGCGTCCGACTTGAACGCGTCCGACTTAAACGACGCATCCCGCTTGGGCCGCGTTGTCCCGTCTCGCTTGGGCCGCGTTGTCCCGTCCCGCTTGGGCTGCATTGTCCCGTCCCGCTTGGGCCGCGTTGTCCCGTCCCGCTTGGGCCGCGTTGTCCCCTCTGTCTTTGACCACGGCGTGCACTCTGTCTTCGATTGCAGACCTGATAGGGACTTCGACTCTGGTTGCTTCGACTGCATTTTTGACTCAAGCATGGGCGCCGGCTTTGGTTGCTTCTTTGATTCCGACTCTAGCTTTGCTTTTGTCTCCGGCTTCAGCTGCGATTTTAACTCTAGTTTTATTTGCGGCGGCGGCCCCGCAGACGATGGAGCTTGGAAATACTCCGGCGTTAAAAGCTTCAGTTTCGGTTTGTCAGCTTCCTCTTTCTTCATTAAGCTTTCCATTGCGATGTTCCGCATTTTTTTATCTTCCGATATCGGTTCGAAAAATGTCTTTTGTCGACTTTTGAAAAAATGTCGACCGCCCTTTCTTTTTCGAATTCGCAATTCAGCTGGTGCGGTCGATATTAATTGAGAATCCCGTGGTGCACGTAATCAGATAAATTAACCCGGTGAGTTTTGAAGCGGTTGTTCAATATTTAGATACAAGATGAATCCTTATCCGTTCGGTTGGGAAGGGATGGATTGAAGAGTGAGCCGACTCCCTAGGATTGGGCAAACTGACTCCTCATTTTCCTTCTCTCCCACTTATTGCTCCTGTGTAATTACAGGGATTCTCCTATCGGATTAATCTTCTCCGTTGGACCATTCCTGCCGGTCTACCTACCGAATCGCAAGACGGTCGACCGCGACCAACGTAAACATCATCGCACGTACGAGAGTGCCGCCCGTCGCATGTACATCAGCCGCCGTCTCCCGTGGGAAAGCACGGCGTAGAGCGGGAAGAGGAAGAACGGGGATCGGCCAGCCGAAAAGAAACGCGACTCCGTCGAAGATCGTCACATCCTACATTCCCGTGTCCCCACGTGCTTCAATCCAATAATTCTTCTAAAATCCAATACTTTGTAAGCCGACCCTGGATAAGGATCGCACGTCTTTTGCTCTTCTTTCAATGATTCTAGTTTCTACTTTCTTTATATTCTCGTAATGGGGACTAAGATCCCAATAAATCGAATTCTAATAAAAACAAGTGACTTTTACTAAGGGGATTCTAGTTTCTACAGGTTACTATAGATTCTATAGGTCACCAAAGGTATCCCCCAACTATCTATGTCACAATATATATATATATATATATATATATATATATATATATATATATATATATAATATATATATATATATATATATATATATATATATATATATATATATATATATATATATATATATATATATATATATATATATATATATATATATATATATATATATATATATATATATATATATATATATATATATATATATATATATATATATATATATATATATATATATATATATATATATATATATATATATATATATATATATATATATATATATATATATATATATATATTATATATATATATATATATATATATATATATATATATATATACA